>LR738713.1:624744856-624893509 GCA_902687465.1 Secale cereale
CCCGCGCAAGAACGTCACGGTGCCCATGAAGAAGAAGAACCAGCCAAGAGGATGGACTGGAGGCATGTGGTGGATGCAAGGGGCGAAGCAGCGTCCATCGCCGCCCTCACCACATCACAGCAGGAAGAAACCAACGCTTGAGTCACTGTGGTAACGAGGGAGGCCCTACTCTACCTAGATTTAAAGCCTGGAAAGCATGGGCTAGTCAACACCGTTGTGGTCATGGCCAGCACGGGCTTGTCCACATGTCCTCGGATGGTGCTGCTAGAGTCGTCGCGCACGTCTGCCACGCACCCGATTCCCGGCTTACACGTCTATCCGCAAGCCTCCCGCTTCTCTGGGGAATGCTCGCCGGAGTGAGCATGTTCGCACCTTCCACTCTGATGTCTACTATGCAACCTTCTTCTTGTAGACGTTGTTGGGCCTCCAAGTGCAGAGGTTTGTAGGACAGTAGCAAATTTTCCTCAAGTGGATGACCTAAGTGTTGGGGATCGTAGCAGAAAATCAAAAATTTTCCTACGCGTCACCAAGATCTATCTATGGAGTAATCTAGCAACGAGCATAAAGGAGAGTGAGTGCATCTACATACCCTTGTAGATTGCGAGCGGAAGCGTTCAAGAGAACGGGGATGATGGAGTCGTACTCGTCGTGATCCAAATCACCGATGATCCTAGCGCCGAACGGACGGCACCTCCGTGTTCAACACACGTACGGAGCGGGGACGTCTCCTCCTTCTTGATCCAGCAAGGGGGGAGGAGAGGTTGATGGAGATCCAGCAGCACGACGGCGTGGTGGTGGAAGTAGCGGGATTCCAGCAGGGCTTCGCCAAGCGCTGCGGGAGGAGGGAGATGTGTCACGGGAGGGAGAGGGAGGCGCCAGGGCTTGGGGTGCTGCTCCCATGCGCCTCCCCACTATATATAGGGGTGGAGGGGGCTGGTTTCTTGCCCTCCAAGTCCATTGGGGCGTTGGCAAAGGTGGGGAAAAGAAATCCCATCATTTCCTTTCCCCACCGATTGTTATCCCCCCTTTTTAGGGATCTTGATCTTATCCCTTCGGGATATGATCTTATTCCTTCTAAGGGGGGATCTTGGTGCGCCTTGACCAGGGGTGTGGGGCCTTGCCCCCACTACCCACGTTCATGTGGGTCCCCCCATGCAGGTGGGCCCCACTTCGGAACCTTCTAGAACCTTCCCGGTACAATACCGAAAAATCCCGAACATTTTCCGGTGGCCAAAATAGGACTTCCTATATATAAATCTTTACCTCCGGACCATTCCGGAACTCCTCGTGACGTCCGGGATCTCATCCGGAACTCCGAACAACATTCGGGTTTCCGCATACTTATATCTCTACAACCCTAGCGTCACCGAACCTTAAGTGTGTAGACCCTACGGGTTCGGGAGACACGCAGACATGACCGAGACGACTCTCCGGTCAATAACCAACAGCGGGATCTGGATACCCATGTTGGCTCCCACATGTTCCACGATGATCTCATCGGATGAACCACGATGTCAAGGATTCAATCAATCCCGTATACGATTCCCTTTGTCTATCGGTATAGCACTTGCCCGAGATTCGATCGTCGGTATACCGATACCTTGCTCAATCTCGTTACCGGCAAGTCTCTTTACTCGTTCCGTAACACATCATCCCATGATCAACTCCTTGATCACATATTGTGCACATTATGATGATGTCCTACCGAGTGGGCCCAGAGATACCTCTCCGTCATATGGAGTGACAAATCCCAGTCTCGATTCGTGCCAACCCAAAAGACACTTTCGGAGATACCTGTAGTGCACCTTTATAGCCACCCAGTTACGTTGTGACGTTTGGTACACCCAAAGCATTCCTACGGTATCCGGGAGTTGCACAATCTCATGGTCTAAGGAAAAGATACTTGACATATAGAAAAGCTTTAGCATACGAACTACACGATCTGTGCTAGGCTTAGGATTGGGTCTTGTCCATCACATCATTCTCCTAATGATGTGATCCCGTTATCAACGACATCCAATGTCCATGGTCAGGAAACCGTAACCATCTATTGATCAACGAGCTAGTCATCTAGAGGCTTACTAGGGACATGGTGTTTGTCTATGTATCCACACATGTATCTGAGTTTCCTATCAATACAATTCTAGCATGGATAATAAACAATTATCATGAACAAGGAAATATAATAATAACCAATTTATTATTGCCTCTAGGGCATATTTCCAACAGTCTCCCACTTGCACTAGAGTCAATAATCTAGTTCACATCGCCATGTGATTAACACTTACAGGTCACATCGCCATGTGATCAACATCCAAAGAGTTTACTAGAGTCAGCAATCTAGTTCACATCAATATGTGATTAACACTCAATGTGTTCTGTGTTTGATTATGTTATGCTTGTGAGAGAGGTTGTAGTCAACGGGTCTGCAACATTCAGATCCCTATGTACTTCGCAAAACTTTATGTCATATCGTAGATGCTGCTACCACGTTCCACTTGGAGCTATTCCAAACTGTTGCTCCATTATACGTATCCGGTATCTCCACTTAGAGTTATCCGGATAGGTGTTTAAGCTTGCATCGACGTAACTCTTTACGTCGAACTCTTTATCACCTCCATAACCGAGAAACATTTCCTTATTCCTCTAAGGATAATTTTGACCACTATCTAGTAATCCACTCCTGGATCACCTTTGTACCCTCTTGCCAGACATGTGGCAAGGCACACATCAGGTGCGGTACTTAGCATGGCATACCGTATAGAGCCTATGACAAAAGCATAGGGGACGACCTTCGTCCTTCCTCTTTCTGCTGCCGTGGTCAAGTTTTGAGTCTTACTCAACTTCACACCTTACAAATCAGGCAAGAACTCCTTCTTTGACTGACCTATTTTGAACTCCTTCAAAATCATGTCAAAGGTGTGTGTTTCTTTTGAAAGTATCATCAGGCGTCTTGATCTATCTCTATAGATCTTGATGCCCAATTATGTAAGCAACTTTATCCAGGTCTTCCTTTGAAAAACTCACTTCAAACAACCCTTTATGCTTTCCAGAAATTTTACATCATTTCGGATCAACAATATGTCATTCACATATACTTATCAGAAATGTTGTAGTGCTCCCACTCACTTTATTGCAAATACAAGTTTCCAACAAACTTTGTATACCCAAAAACTTTGATCACTCCATCAAAGTGTATATTCCGACTCCGAGATGCTTGCTCTAGTCCATGGAAGGATCGCTGGAGCTAGCATATCTTTTAGCATCCTTAGGATCGACAAAATCTTTCTGATTGTATCACATACAACCTTTCCTTACGAAAACTGGTAAGGAAACTTGTTTTGTCATCCATCTGCCAGATTTCATAAATGCAGCTAATGCTAACATGATTCCGACGGGCTTAAGCATCGCTACGGGTGAGAAAATCTCATCGTAGTCAACTCCTTGAACTTGTGAAAAACTCTTCGTCACAAGTCGAGCTTCATAGACGGTGACATTACCGTCCACGTCCGTCTTAGTCTTAAAGATCCATTTGTCTCAATGGCTTGCCGATCATAGGGCAAGTCCACCAAAGTCCATACTTTGTTTTGATACATGGATCCTATCTCGGATTTATCGGCTTCTAACCATTTGTCGGAATATGGGCCCACCATCGCTTCTCCATAGTTCGTAGGTTCATCGTTGTCCAACAACATGACCTCTAAGACAGGATCAACGTACCACTCAGGAGTAGTACATATCCTTGTCAACCTACGAGGTTCGATAGCAACTTGATCTGGAGCTTCATGATCACTATCATTAGTTTCCTCTTCAACTATCGTAGATTCCACAGAAACATCTTTCTGTGTTGCACTACTCTCCGGTTGAAGTGAGGGTTCGACAACCTCATCAAGTTCTATCTTCCTCCCACTCAATTCTTTCGAGAGAAACTCCTTCTCGAGAAAGGACCCGTTCTTAGCGACAAACATTTTTGTCCTTGGATCTGAGATAGAAGGCATACCCAACCGTTACTAGTGGGTATTCCATGAAGATGTATTTGTCCGCTTTGGGTTCGAGCTTTTCCTGGCTGAAGCCATAAGCATCGTAGCCCCAAACATTTAAGAAAACGACAACTTTGGTTTCTTGCCAAACCATACGACGTCGTCTCAACGGACTTAGATGGTGCCCTATCTAAAGTGAATGCAGCTGTCTCTTAATGCATAACCTTAAAATAACAGCGGTAGATCGGTAAGATACATCATAGATCGCACCATATCTCATAAGGTTCGATTACGATGTCCGGACACACCATTACGCTGTGGTGTTCCAGGGGACTTCAACTGCGAAACAATTCCACAATGTCTTAAGTGATTGCCAAACTCATAATTCAGATAATATCCCCTTGATCAGATCGTAGGAACATGATCTTCTTGTTATGATGATTCTTAATCTTCACTCTGAAATTTTTGAACCTTTCAAACGTTTCAGACTTTTGCTTCATTAAGTAAATATACCATATCTACTCAAATCGTTAGTGAAGATGAGAAAATAACGATATCCACCACACGCCTTAATTCTCATTGGATCACATACATCAGCATGTATGATTTCCAACAAGTCACTTGCCCGTTTCATTGTACCTGAAAACGGGATCTCAGTCATCCTGCCCATGAGGCATGGCTCGCATGTGTCAAGTGATTCAAAATCAAGTGACTCCAAACATCCATCAACATGGAGTTTCTTCATGCATTTTATGCCAAAATGACCTAAGCGGCAGTGCCACAAGAAAGTGGTACTATCATTATTAACTCTACATCTTTTGGCATTAATATTATCATCATGTGTATTGCTATAATCGAGATTCAATAAACCATTGGGTGCATGACCATAAAGGTATTATTCATGTAAACAGAATAACCATTATTCTCTAACTTAAATGAATAACCGTATTGCAATGAACATGATCTAATCATATTCATGCTCAACGTAGACACCTGATAACATTTATCTAGGTTCAACACTAATCCCGAAAATAGAGGGAGCGTGCGATGGTGATCTTATCATCCTTGGAAATACTTCCAACATATCGTCACCTCGCCCTTAGTTAGTCTCCGTTCAGTCCGTAGCTTTTTGCTTCAAGTCACTAATAATAGCAACTGAACCGGTATCCAATACCCATGTGCTACAAGGAGTACTACCAAGGTACACATCAATAACACGTATATCAAATATACTTTTGTTGAAGTTGCCAGCTTTTCTTATCTACCATGTATTTGGGGTAATTCCGCTACCATGTGACCGTTACCCTTACAATCGAAGCACTTAGTCTCGAGGTTTGGGTGCAACCTTGGGTTTCCTCATTAGAGCGACAACTGGTTTGCCATTCATGAAGTTTCCCTTCTAGCCCTTGCCCCTTTTGAAACCAGTGGTCTTGTTAAACCATCAACACTTGATGCTCCTTCTTGATTTCTACTTTTGCGGTACTAAGAACCGCTAACAGCACCGGGATCATCTCCATCCTTTGCATGTCATAGTTCATCACGAAGTTCCAGTAGCTTGGTGATAGTGTCTAGAGAATTCTGTCAACCACTATCTCACCTGGAAGATTAACTCCCACTTGGTTCAAGTGATTTCAGCACCCAGACATTCTGAGCACATGCTCACTAGTTGAGCTATTCTCCTCCATCCTTTTGACAAAAGAACTTGTTAGAGGTCTCATACCTCTCAACACGGGCATGAGCCTGAAATCCCAATTTCAGCTTTTAGAACATCTCATATGTTCTATGGCGTTCAAAACGTCATTGGAATCCCGATTCTAAGCCGTAAAGTATGGTGCACTAAACTATCAAGTAGTCATCAGGACGTCTCTGTCAGGTGTTCACAACATCCACAGATAACGTTTGTAGGGATTTGCACATCGAGCGGTGCACCAAAGACGTAAGCTTTCTGTGCAGCAGTGAGGACACTCCTCGGACTACGGACCCAGTCCGCATCATTGCTTACAATATCTTTCAACTTAGTCTTTCTCTAGGATCGTAATAAACAGGGAGCTACAATGCAGTTATTGGTCTACTACATAATTTGCAAAGACAACTTAGACTATTGTTCATGACAAGTGAGTTTTAACTAATCAAATTACTTATAACTCCCACTCAAATTGACATCCCTCCGGTCATCCGAGCGTGACATGATCCAAATTCACCAACCCAAGTCCGATCATCACGTGAGATGAGGTGGTGTCAATGGTGAACATCTTCATGTTGATCATATCTACTATATGACTCATGCTCGACCTTTCGGTCTTCCGTGTTCCGAGGCCATGTCTGTACATGCTAGGCTCGTCAAGTCTAACCCGAGTGTTCTGCATGTGCAAAACTGTCTTGCACCCGTTGTATGCGAACGTAGAGTCTATCACACCCGATCATCACGTGGTGCTTCGAAACGACGAACCTTCGCAACGGCGCACACTCGGGGGGAACACAATTTTATCTTGAAATTTTAGTGAGGGATCATCTTATAATGCTACCGCCGTCCTAAGCAAAATAAGATGCATAAAAGGATTAACATCACATGCAAATCATAAGTGACATGATATGGCCATCAACTCGTGCTTTTGATCTCCATCTCCAAAGCACCGGCATGATCTCCATCGTCACCGGCGCCACGTCATGATCCCCATCATCATGATCTCCATCATCGTGTCGCCATCGGGGTTGTCGCGCGCCCACCATGCTCTTACTACTATTGCTACCGCTTAGCGATAAAGTAAAGCATTACAGAGCGCTTAATGATTGACACGCAGGTCATACAAAAATTAAAGACAACCCTATGGCTCCTGCCGGTTGCCGTATGCATCGACATGCAAGTCGATATTAACTATTACAACATGATCATCTCATACATCAAATATATCTCATCATGTCATTGGCCATATCACATCACATACATACCCTGCAAAAACAAGTTAGACGTCCTCTAATTTGTTGTTGCATGTTTTACGTGGCTGCTATGGGTATCTAGCAAGAACGCTTCTTACCTACGCAAAGCCACAACGGTGATATTCAAGTTGCTATTTAACCTTCTACAAGGACCGCCTTGTTCTATTCCGATTCAACTAAGATAGGAGAGACAGACACCCGCCAGCCATCTTATGCAACAAAAGTCACATGTCTGTCGATGGAACCGGTCTCATGTACGTGGACATGTAAAGTTGGTCCGGGCCGCTTCATCCCATAATACCGCTGAATCAAGAAAGACTAAGGAGGGCAGCAATTTAAACATCAACGCCCACAAACCCTTTTGTGTTCTACTCGTGAAAGCATCTACGCAAGATCCTAGCTCATGATGCCACTGTTGGGGAACGTAGCATGGGAAACAAAAATTTTCCTACGCTCACCAAGATCAATCTAGGAGATGCACATCTACGAGAGGAGAGTTGGATCCACATACCCTTGTAGATCGCTAAGCGGAAGCGTTCAAGAACGCGGTTGATGGAGTCGTACTCGTCGTGATCCAAATCACCGATGATCCTAGCGCCGAACGGACGGCACCTCCGTGTTCAACACACGTACGGAGCGGGGACGTCTCCTCCTTCTTGATCCAGCAAGGGGGGAGGAGAGGTTGATGGAGATCCAGCAGCACGACGGCGTGGTGGTGGAAGTAGCGGGATTCCAGCAGGGCTTCGCCAAGCGCTGCGGGAGGAGGGAGATGTGTCACGGGAGGGAGAGGGAGGCGCCAGGGCTTGGGGTGCTGCTCCCATGCGCCTCCCCACTATATATAGGGGTGGAGGGGGCTGGTTTCTTGCCCTCCAAGTCCATTGGGGCGTTGGCAAAGGTGGGGAAAAGAAATCCCATCATTTCCTTTCCCCACCGATTGTTATCCCCCCTTTTTAGGGATCTTGATCTTATCCCTTCGGGATATGATCTTATTCCTTCTAAGGGGGGATCTTGGTGCGCCTTGACCAGGGGTGTGGGGCCTTGCCCCCACTACCCACGTTCATGTGGGTCCCCCCATGCAGGTGGGCCCCACTTCGGAACCTTCTAGAACCTTCCCGGTACAATACCGAAAAATCCCGAACATTTTCCGGTGGCCAAAATAGGACTTCCTATATATAAATCTTTACCTCCGGACCATTCCGGAACTCCTCGTGACGTCCGGGATCTCATCCGGGACTCCGAACAACATTCGGGTTTCCGCATACTTATATCTCTACAACCCTAGCGTCACCGAACCTTAAGTGTGTAGACCCTACGGGTTCGGGAGACACGCAGACATGACCGAGACGACTCTCCGGTCAATAACCAACAGCGGGATCTGGATACCCATGTTGGCTCCCACATGTTCCACGATGATCTCATCGGATGAACCACGATGTCAAGGATTCAATCAATCCCGTATACGATTCCCTTTGTCTATCGGTATAGCACTTGCCCGAGATTCGATCGTCGGTATACCGATACCTTGCTCAATCTCGTTACCGGCAAGTCTCTTTACTCGTTCCGTAACACATCATCCCATGATCAACTCCTTGATCACATATTGTGCACATTATGATGATGTCCTACCGAGTGGGCCCAGAGATACCTCTCCGTCATATGGAGTGACAAATCCCAGTCTCGATTCGTGCCAACCCAAAAGACACTTTCGGAGATACCTGTAGTGCACCTTTATAGCCACCCAGTTACGTTGTGACGTTTGGTACACCCAAAGCATTCCTACGGTATCCGGGAGTTGCACAATCTCATGGTCTAAGGAAAAGATACTTGACATATAGAAAAGCTTTAGCATACGAACTACACGATCTGTGCTAGGCTTAGGATTGGGTCTTGTCCATCACATCATTCTCCTAATGATGTGATCCCGTTATCAACGACATCCAATGTCCATGGTCAGGAAACCGTAACCATCTATTGATCAACGAGCTAGTCATCTAGAGGCTTACTAGGGACATGGTGTTTGTCTATGTATCCACACATGTATCTGAGTTTCCTATCAATACAATTCTAGCATGGATAATAAACAATTATCATGAACAAGGAAATATAATAATAACCAATTTATTATTGCCTCTAGGGCATATTTCCAACACTAAGGTTTATCAATCAGTGGGAGGTGTAGGATGAAGATGGTCTCTCGCAAGCAACCCTGCAACCAAATAACAAAGAGTCTCTTGTGCAATATGGATGGTAGATATAGGTTTTTGTAATCTGAAAATATAAAAACAGCAAGCTAACTAAAGATAAAAGTGAACGTGACTCTAATATCACTATCCTCATATCTCAAAACAATTATCAAGCATCCAACTTCTCATCATATTCTATGCACTTAGTATGAAAGTTTTTACTACATTCATCTTGGATGCCTATCATGTTAAGGCTAGTTTTATAGCCAAAGCACATTACCATGCTGTTCTAATAGACTCTCAAAAGGATCTAAGTGAAGCATGAGAGATCAAAAATTTCTTCAAAATAAAATCACCACCGTGCTCTACAAGATATAAGTGAAGCACTAGAGCAAAAACTATTCAACTCAAAAGATATAAGTGAAGCACATAGAGTGTTCTAACAATTCCTAGGCCATATTTATCTCTATCAAAAAGTTGTGTCCAGCAAGGATAATTGTGGCAAACTAACAAGCAAAGACTCAAATAATACATGATGCTCCAAGTAAAACACAAATCATGTGGTGAATAAAAATATAGTCCGGAGTATAGTTTCCGATAGATGAAGACGAAAGAGGGGATGCCTTCCCGGGGCATCCCCAAGCTTAGGCTTTTGGTTGTCCTTGAATTTTACCTTGGGGTGCCTTGGGCATCCCCAAGCATAGGCTCTTGCCACTCTTTGTTCCATAGTTCATCAAAGCAATACTCAAAACTTGAAAACTTCACAACACAAAAATTAGACAAAAATCTCGTGAGCTCCGTTAGTATAAGAAAACAAACCACCACTCAAAGGTACTGTAATGAACTCATTATTTGTTTATATTGGTGTTAAACCTACTGTATTCCAACTTATCTATGATTCTTATCCTCCAATACTACTCATAGATTCATCAAAATAAGCAAACAACACACGAAAAACAGAATCTGTCAAAAACAGGACAGTCTATAGTAATCTGTAACTTTCGCATACTTCTGTAACTCCAAAAAAATTGAAATAAATTTGTAAACGTGAGGAATTTGTCTATTAATCATCTTAAAAAAGAATCAACTAAATAGCACACTCCAGTAAAATCTGGTGACTATTCTAGTGAGCGCTAGAGTTTCTGCTTTTTACAGCATGATCGCATAAACTTCACACAAGTCTTCCCAAAGGTTCTACTTGGCACAAACACTAGTTAAAACACAAAACCACATCTAAACAGAAGCTAGATGCAATATTTATTCCTAAACAGAAGCAAAAGCAAAGAAAATAAAATAAGTTGGGTTGCCTTCCAACAAGCGCTATCGTTTAACGCCCCTAGCTAGGCATGATCATTTCAATGATGCTCGCATAAAGGATAAGAATAGAAACATAACGGGAGCATCATGAAGAATATTACTAGCACATTTAAGCCTAACCAACTTCCTATGCATAGGGATTTTGTGAGCAAACAACTTATGGGAACGATAATCAACTAGCATAGGAAGGGAAAATGAGCATAACTTCAAGATTGTAACCACATAGAGAGGAAACTTGATATTATTGCAATTCCTACAAGCATATGATCCTCTCTCATAATAATTTACAGTAGCATCATGAATTAATTCAACAATATAAATATCACATAAAGCATTCTTTTCATGATCCCCAAGCACATAAATTTATTACTCTGGACAGAAGCAAATTTATTCTCATCAACAGTAGTGGGAGCAAACTCAACAAAATAACTATCATGTGAAGCATAATCCAATTGAAAATTAAAATCATGATGAGAAGTTTCATGGTTATCTTTATTCTTTATAGCATACGTGTCATCACAATAATCATCATAAATACCAACTTTGTTCTCATAATCAATTGGAACCTCATCCAAGATAGTGGAATCATTACTAAATAAAGTCATGACCTCTCCAAATCCACTTTCATCAATATAATCATCATAAATAGGAGGCATGCTTTCATCATAGAAAATTTGCTCATGAAAACTTGGGGGACTAAACATATCATCATCAAACATAGCATCCCCAAGCTTGTGGCTTTGCATATCATTAGCATCATGGGTATTCAAAGAATTCATACTAACAACATTGCAATCATGCTCATCATGCATATATTTTATGCGAAGCATTCTATGTAATTCTTCTTCTATTACTTGATAAAAAAATTCCTTCCCATCATTTTCACGAAAGATATTAAAAAGATGAAGCATATGAGGTAACCTTAATTCCATTTTTTGTAGGTTTATTTTATAAACCAAACTAGTGATAAAAAAGAAACTAAAAGATTCGATTGCAAGATCTAAAGATATATCTTCAAGCACTCAACTCCCCGGCAACGGTGCCAGAAATGAGCTTGATGTCTACTACACAACTTTCTTCTTGAAGACGTTGTTGGGCCTATAAGTGCAGAGGTTTGTAGGACAGTAGCAAATTTCCCTCAAGTGGATGACCTAAGGTTTATCAATCCGTGGGAGGCGTAGGATAAAGATGGTCTCTCTCAAGCAACCCTGCAACCAAATTACAAAGAGTCTATTGTGTCCCCAACACACCCAATACAATGGTAAATTGTATAGGTGCACTAGTTCGGCGAAGAGATGATGATACAATTGCAATATGGATGGTAGATATAGGTTTTTGTAATCTGAAAATATAAAAACAGCAAGGTAACTAAAGATAAAAGTGAGAATAAACGGTGTTGCAATGATAGGAAACAAGGCCTAGGGTTCATACTTTCATTAGTGCAAGTTCTCTCAACAATAATAACATAGCTAGATCATATAACAATCCCTCAACATGCAACAAAGAGTCACTCCAAAGTCACTAATAGCGGAGAACAAACGAAGAGATTATGGTAGGGTACGAAACCACCTCAAAGTTATTCTTTCTGATTGATCTATTCAAGAGTCCGTAGTAAAATAACACGGAGCTATTCTTTCCGTTCAATCTATCATAGAGTTCGTACTAGAATAACACCTTAAGATATAAATACACTAAAACCCTAATGTCACCTAGATACTCCATTGTTACCTCAAGTATTCATGGGCATGATTATATGATATGCATCACACAATCTCAGATTCATCTATTCAACCAACACAAAGTACTTCAAAGAGTGCCCCAAAGTTTCTACCGGAGAGTCAAGACGAAAACGTGTGCCAACCCCTATGCATAGATTCCCAAGGGCACGGAACCCTCAAGTTGATAACCAAAACATACATCAAGTGAATCAATAGAATACCCCATTGTCACCACAGGTATCCCACGCAAGACATACATCAAGTGTTCTCAAATCCTTAAAGACTCAATCCGATAAGATAACTTCAAAGGGAAAACTCAATCCATTACAAGAGAGTAGAGGGGGAGAAGCAACATAAGATCCAACTATAATAGCAAAGCTCGCGATACATCAAGATCGTGCCATCTCAAGAACACGAGAGAGAGAGAGAGAGAGAGATCAAACACATAGCTACTGGTACATACCCTCAGCCCCGAGGGTGGACTACTCCCTCCTCGTCATGGAGAGTGCCGGGATGATGAAGATAGCCACCGGAGAGGGATTCCTCCCCTCCGGCAGGGTGCCGAAACGGGGTCTAGATTGGTTTTTGGTGGCAACAGAGGCTTTTCAGAGGCGGAACTCCCGATCTAGGTTACTTTCCGGAGGTTTCCGTATATATAGAGGGTGTTGGAGTCGGGGGAAAGTAAAGGGGATCTATGGGCTGTCCACGAGGCAGGGGTCGCACCCAGTAGGGGGGCGCGCCCCCCACCCTCGTGGGCAGCCCATGCATCTCCTGGTCCTCCCTCGGTACTCCGTGGGCTTCTTCTGGTCCAAAAACAATCTTCGTTGAATTTCAGGCCAATTGGGCTCCATTTGATATTCCTTTTCTGCGAAAACCCTAAAACAGGAGAAAAATAGAAACTGGCACTGGGCTCTAGGTTAACAGGTTAGTCCCAAAAATCAATTAAAAGTTTATAATAAAGCCCATAAAACATCCTAGAAGGTTAATATAATAGCACGGAACAATCAAAAATTATAGATACATTGGAGGCGTATCACACGCCCGCGCCCGTGCCCATATCCATCTACCTCAATGTCATGCCGGTGATTGGTGGATCATCCTCTGGAGGGACAAGGAAACGCCAGCGGGAAATGTCGGCCGACGTGCTCCCCGGCGCCCGCAACCAGTTCGACAGCATACCAGCGGCCGGCTACGAGGAGATGACCATCCTTGAGAACATCATCTATGAAGGCGGTGCGGCCGGTAGTGGCTCCGCCGTGGCTGCCTACAATTTCGATGAAACCCAAAGGCAAGACGGCTGAGCGCCATTCACGTTGGCCACCTATGATCAAGCTTCCATGCAGGACGCCTTCATGGAAGGTCAGGTCGGCTTATGCAGCTTCCCGCTCGACCACGAGTTCCCGGAGGACTACGACCTCGAGGAGGAGATTGAAATGAACATTGCGTGGAGCCTTTGTTCGAGGAGGAGCTCCTGAACCAAACTATCAGGGCGAATACAAAGCGCGAGAGCAAGTGGACAAAGGCATAGATGTCTTCCAAGGACAAGCTCCTTTGTGAGTGTCGGAGGGAGATTGGGAAAGACCCCAAGGTCGGTGCTGAACAAAAGGCATCAACCTTTTGGATTCCTGTCCATCATGATTTTCATGAACGCAAGAAGTTTCCGCCGTACCAAATGCTTAGCAAGTGTGTGTGTGTCCCTTTCGAAACGATGGAGGGTGATACAATGAGAGTGCAACAAGTTTTGTGCCACCCTTGAGAGCATCAAGACACTCCCCGTGAGTGGCATCGTCATGGGAAACATGGTATACATGCGTCAGCTCTTCATTTCCATTCCCACTATGCTTGCATGTCCACTTGGATATGCACTATGCCCATATGCTTGCATGCTTTTCAATTGTAGTCATTCCAACCTTTGGAGGCAGTCAATGACTAACATGACGGCGAGTCATTCCACCTCTCCCGTTGTTGGATGGTGATCAACGGGGAGGAGAAGTTCAAGGCGTAGTATGCTGCCCTCATGGCACGTGGGGGGGAAGGCAGCCATGCAGAAGCATGGGGAGGGCAAAAATCCACGACCGCGGGGGAAGGCCAACACCAAGAAGGAGGACAAGCATGATGCATCGTCGATCATCTTGCTTGCAACCGTGGAGGGCATGATAAATAAATATGACTCAAGGGAGGAGAAGAGGCGGCAAGACAAGGAAGAGAAAATGAACGTCTTCATGGAGATCAAAAGGAGGAGGCTCTACATGTAGGCGGAGAAGCAAGCCAAGATGCTTCAGATGGAGGCGGAGAAGCAAAGCCAAGATGCTCGAGAGCGAGGCCACCACTGCCAAGACCAAGGCGAAAGAAGTGGCGCTGGCTAGCATTATGACGGGGATGGAGATCAACAAGGTGGAACTCAACACCGTGTCGCCGAGGAAGATGCCATTGTTCGAGAGGATGCATGTCGACATGCTCAAGTTCGACGACGAGTGATCTATAGGGAAGTACGTCATCCATTTTTGGTATACCGGCAATTCCGCTGGTGCTACCTCTTGAGCTTGCGTTCTTTTTCCCTTGAAGAGGAAAGGGTGATGCAGCACAGTAGCGTAAGTATTTCCCTCAGTTTTGGAGAACCAAGGTGTCAATCCAGTAGGAGACTACGCGCGAGTCCCTCGTACCTACACAAACAAATAAGAACCTCGCAACCAACGCGATAAAGGGGTTGTCAATCCCTTCTCGGCCACTTGCAAAAGTGAGATCTGATAGAGATAATAAGATAAATATTTTTTCTATTTTTGTTATAAAGATTGAAAGTAAAGATTGCAAAATAAAAGAAAAGTAATGATAAATAGTTGATGGAAGATTTATATGATGGAAGATAGACCCGGGGGCCATAGGTTTCACTAGTGGCTTCTCTCAAGATAGCAGATTTCTACGGTGGGTGAACAAATTACTATCGAGCAATTGATAGAAAAGCGCATAATTATGAGAATATCTAGGCATGATCATTGTATATAGGCATCACGTCCGTGACAAGTAGACCGAAATGATTCTGCATCTACTACTATTACTCCACACATCGATCGCTATCCAGCATGCATCTAGAGTATTAAGTTCATAAGAACTGAGTAACGCTTTAAGCAATATGACATGATGTAGAGGGGTAAACTCAGGCAATATGATATAAACCCCATCTTTTTATCCTCAATGACAAAAATACAATACGTGCCTTGCTGCCCCTGCTGTCACTGGGAAAGGACACCGCAAGATTGAACCCAAAGCTAAGCACTTCTCCCATTGCAACAAAGATCAATCTAGTAGGCCAAACCAAACAGATAATTCGAAGAGACTTGCAAAGATATTTAAATCATGCATAAAAAGCTTTCAGAGAAGAATCAAATATTGTTCATAGATAATCTTGATCATAAACCCACAATGCATCGGACCTCGACAAACACATGGGGAAAAGAATTACATCGAATAGATCTCCAGGATGATCGAGGAGAACTTTGTATTGAGATCCAAAGAGAGAGAAGAAGCCATCTAGCTAGTAACTATGGACCCGAAGGTCTGTGGTAAACTACTCACAACTCATCGTAGAGGCTATGGTGTTGATGTATAAGCCCTCCGTGATCGATTCCCCCTCCGGTGGAGCTCCGGAACAGGCCCAAAGATGGGATATCATGGGTCCAGAAGGTTGCGGCGGTGGAATTAGGGTTTCGTGGTGCTCCCGGATGTTTTCAGTGTACATGGGTATATATAGGAGGAAGAAGCATGTCGGTGGAGCTACGGGGGGGGGCACGAGGGTGGGGGCATGCCTACCCCCTGCCTCGTGGCCACCCCGTAGCTCCTCTGGCATGTACTCCAAGTCTTCTGGGTTGTGTTTGTTCCAAAAACTATCCTCCCGAAGGTTTCATTTCAGTTGGACTCCATTTGATATTCCTTTTTTGCGAAACACTGAAATAGGCAAAAAACAGCAATTTGCACTGGGCCTTGGGTTAGTAGGTTAGTCCCAAAAATAATATAAAAGTGTATAATAAAGGAGTGCGGCGTTTCGGTGCCCAGGTGCATCTGCACCCTTGTAACGCCCCGGATGTAACAATTCCCAATATGGCAATATATGCATCGTTGACTTAATCAATTCCATTCTGGGCTCTTCCTTCATTTCAGGTTTCTTCCTTTTTGCCGTGTGCGTGTGTGCATATCATCCATGTCATGTCATCATGTGCATTGCATTGCATTCGTGTTGTCACTTGCACCCGGTCATGCTTGTCTCTTCCCGTTGTCCGTTTCGAGTTCCGACACTCACACACGTGCCCGTGGCACCACCGAGTCCTTCTTTCGCAAGTGGCCGTAGAACATTCTCGGATTGAGGTGAGACTTGTTGTACGTTGTTGTTTTAGTATGTAGAGACCGCCTGTCAAGTTTCGTCGCGTTTGGAGGTCATTTGATACTCCAACGGTTAACCTCGTGGGCTAAAAGCTCCTCTTTCTTTTGGCCCAACACCCCTCCACAACAGCCCACTAACCCAGCACAACCACCCCCATCCTCTCGGTCGTCGGATCGTGATCGTGTGGGCAAAAACCGCACCTCATTTGGGCACTCTGAACTCCCTATGCCTATTAAAAGGCCCCACCCCCTCCATTTTCGGGCGATACCCTAGCCTCCCTCCTCTGTCCGCTGCCGGACGCGTCCGTCAGCGCGCTGGACGTGTCCGCCCGCCACCACGACTACTCATGGCGCGCCACGTGGCACAGCGCTGCCGTCCACAGCCGCCGCATCGCGCGGGCCCGTCGGGCCCGAGGCACGCGGCCCGTTTCCCCGCCGTTGCCTCCGCCCGAGGCCTGGCACCTCCGCGACGCGCCGCCGGGCAGCTCCCCACTGCCGTGCGCGTCGCAGGCCGCCGGCCGCCTCCGGCGCCGGGCGCTCTCGGGCGCGGTCTTCGTCGCCGCCGCCGCGGGACCTCCGCCACCGCCGCGCCTGCTCATCCCCGCTGCTGGTCGCGCCTACTCCGGCCACTCCGGCCCCGCCCCCAGCGAGCCACCGCCGCCGCCGCGGCGAGCTCGACCCCGCCGGCCCTCGCCACCGTCGCCGGCGCCCGAACTACGACAACTCCTCCGGCCGTTGCCTCGCCGGATCACGATCTGGATCGGGGAGTGGACGAGATCCACCACTCCCCCATCCAAACGGCCCCATCTTCGTCCCGGATCCCTTCGTCCCAGATATCCTCTTCCCGCGTTGACTTTTCGCGGAAGTGAAATATCACTAAGTCCCAGATCCATTTAAATTTCTTGCCTCTTTCATCATGTCGTAACTTTGTGCTCGGTGCTCCGTTTTGCGCATATGATATATCGAAATGTTCGTCTCGTCGTGTTCTACATGTTGGTATCAGTTCCATGCATGCTAGGATTCATCTAGTTGTCTTAATATTCGTGGCAAGAGTGCTTCGTGATGTAACTGTTTCAGCCCTTGTTGTCTGAATAATTTTGTTGGCATGTTCGTGAGCTAGTAACTTTGTGTATGTTGGTCCAAATGGAGTGTATGATATGTCCAGATGTTCGTCTTGTGATGCTCTTCATGATGGATGCATTTGTGTGTATGTTAGGTTGCATTATGCCATGATTAACTCTGTTGCAAAAGTGCATGTGGCTGATAAGTTTCTGAACTTGTTATGAGATGATGTTTTGTTTTCTTCGTGTGAATTACTCCATGTGTCATATGAGCTAGGTGTCAACATGTGTTTTGCTCATTGGAATGTGCTCTACATGATAGGTTTGTTTTCATGCCATGATATGTCTTGAGATGAGTGCAACAAGCTTGTTAACATGCCATCGTGATGTTAAATTTGTGCTAAGGTTGAATCTGTTAATTTTCATGTCATGTTTCCATGATTCCACCGTCATTGTTGTGCATGATTAGAGTTGTCCAGTGGGTGTTCCTTGATATATATGTTATGCTCTAGATATACATGCTCTTTGTAGTGGAATTGTCATGGCAGATGTCCTAGTGTGAGGACAGTCGTGAGGCCAACGCATCTATGTAGTAGCTTGAGAGGGGTTGAGCGGAATCGAGAGACGCAACGCAAGACAAGGATTTAGACAGCTTCGGGCACCGGGAAACATCATCCAGTAATAGCCCTACATGCTGTTTGAGGCTAGATCTCATTATGACACTCATGGTGTCGCCGGTAAACCGGCTCTTTGTGTCTAGCCCTAGAAACTTGTGAGAACTTGTCCCCCTTTGGGGAGCCCTACCCCTCCTTATATATGTTGAAGGGGCGGGTTACATGACTAGTCCTAGTAGGATTAGGATTACTCTATTACAAGGAGTCCTAGTCTTGCTTCCTTTGTAGGAGGATATTCCTTTTGCTTTACTCATAAACTGCCCACCATAATGTGAACCGGCCTTCTGGGCCTTGGGCCTTGTCATCCATCTAAAACACCCACTGGATCACCAATGAGTCGCTAGGCTCGTGAATCGTCAATCAGTGAACCGCCAGACGCATAAGTCGCCAATCCTCCGGCGGTTTACTAATGAAACACCAAGTCCGGCTGGGTTATACTTCCGGCCGGGTTACGCTGTGGGGTATATCCCCAACATTATCCCCCAGTTTAATTTGGATTTATCCATGTTAAACTTGATCCTTTCTGCATACATGAACATGAGAACAAATTTGACAGGTTGTGCTCTAGGTTAAAATATTTTCCTGAACCGGCACCTGATCATCCTTAAATCCTTGTCATTTCCTCCTTGATATGTATCCATGATCTCATAGCAAATCTCCTTAGCAGATATGGTCAAACATTACCAATGCAATAATCCATGCACTTTTTCTGAAAACTCCAGGTCAATAGACCAGCTTCATAATCAATTTGCGTGCAAAAGATATTTTGTAAATAAATAATCCATTTGAATCGGCCTTCAATGCTCTGACTTGACAAAAATATTAGTCTTTGAAATATTCAACTGATATCCAACCGGCTTGAAGATGCAGGTTTATGATTACCACCATTGTCGGGTTATAAAAACTGAAAATTCCGGGTTATGACTGTAGCCCCCAAGTCTTTAAAAGGAGAACATAGTGATAGCTTAAGACTTGTTTCAATCTTGCAACCTTGAAGAAATCCAGATTCTTCATCCCAGTCACTACTAAAAACTGAATATTCCATATTATGTAGCCCCCAAGTGCCGGGTTGTCATGCTTGCAGCAACCTGGGACTTGTAATTGCCTTTTATTTGTTGACACGAGCAATTGGTAGCCCCCAAGGGCCGGCTCATTACAATGTGATGAGTCGGGTCTTCAATAAAGGTGATCAAACAATGACTTTGCATTAGCCCCCAAGTGCCATGGTGCATGCTGGCAGTGACATGGGACTTTCATATTTGATGTAATCTCAATTTGAATAATAATTTGAATAATGTAGCCCCCAAGTGCCGGGTTGTAAGCCTGCAGCGACTCGAGACTATTCCTTTGTAGAATAAATCATACCCATTGATAAAATAATAGCCATTGCGCTAAAGCGACTTTGAAAACCTCAATCATAATATTGGTTATTGACAACCATAATAAAAATCCAGCCATGTTGGCTATTTGAAGATTTGAATAATATAACCCGGTTTGAAGACAGGTTCCAGTGATATTTGATCATACTGTTGGTTTTACCAAGCCAATGTAGTAAGGATGATAACCCAAAATTTGAACATTGTTGGTTATCATTGATTGCCGGTTTATAAACAAAACCAGGCCGGGTTAATAAACACCGGTCATTATCTTATCTCATACTGGCGACTTATAGTCAAAAGCCAGGCCGGTTTAATAAACACCAGTCATTATCTTATCTTATACTAGCAACTTATAGTCAAAAGCCAGGCCGGTTTAATAAACACCAGTCATTATCTTATCTTATACTGGCAACTTATAGTCAAAAGCTAGGCCGGTTTAATAAACACCAGTCATTATAACTGATCATGTACTGACAACTTGTTTTCTGCATAAGACAATGTTCAAAGTGTCCAGCCGGTTTATCGCCGGTCGGGTCATAATGCCCAAGCACATGATCTAAGTTGATAATTTGAACTGTGCTTAAAGTATAAGTATGTATCATACCTGTGATTAAGTGTATCACAATAAACCTTAATCCGGTAGTCAAAGATAACGATCCAAGGCACAAATGTTGACGAGTCCCTTGATTATTTGCCGGTTCATTATGAAACCGAACTGGGTTATGATGAACTCCGGTTTAACTGTAGTCAGTACTGGTGTTTGTAACCCAGACTAAGGCTCTGTAAGCGCAGGTGTAGTGGCAACTTATAGTTATCCACTCCCTGAATCGATGGACTTGGTTAAAAAACCAATGACCTTGAAGATAAAGATTTGTGAAAACATAAAAAATAAAAAAATAAATTTTTGGGCAAATAAGACCATGTAGTCAAGGCTTTTTATGAGCTGTCAGGCTACTGTCATTAACCATTTTAGCAAAGCCTGTCAAGATGCTCCGCAATCCTTAACCAAATCATCAATGTACATAGCTACCCAATGTTTCAAAATCTCATAAAGATCTTGTCTTTAGGTAATCAACTCGATGATCGTCAATTTAATGTGACCAAGTTCAAGGTCCCGAAGGATTGACTTGTGACATGTTCGACGGGTCATACCAGGTTTACCTGGACGGCGTGATTTACTTGATGCGGGCAGGTTAATCCGGGGTTTTAGGTGCATGCACCGGGCTTCCAAGCCATGTTCACTACAAGGGTATTCAACTCTCTGCGAGCCCCCCGGTAGTGTGTGAGCCGTTTGCTCATCGGGGCATATGTTTGAGCTGGGTTAGGCACCAACACTCTCTTTTACCCCTCATCATCATGTGGAAATTGCCAAAGCAACCAGAGAAGTGCTCTTATGATGGGCTTCATACCGCCGCCGGCTTAAGAGGCCATGGGAAAAACTTCCTTGCCCGCGGAAGCCCCCATGTGGCTCTTGATAAGATGGCTGATTCCTTGATGCGTCAAGGGCGCCGGTTTAGGAGGCCATGGTAAGCTTCTGAAAAATTCCCATGTGATATGCCTTTGAAGAACGCGGCTGATTCCTTGATTCTGTCAAGGGCGCCGGTTTAAGAGGCCATGGAAGGTTTCCTTGCACGGAAGCCCCCATGTGATACTCTTATGATGGTCTTGGTTTGGTGGCCGGATCAGGAGGGTAGTCAGAACAACACTTTATAAACGGAAGTCCCCATGTGACATATTCCTGAGCTGTGCTCGCCAGGTACCTATGTTTGAGTTGTGCTGTGCAACAAACACTCTTTGGTCCCTCTTATCATTCAGTAAACTTGGTGATATGGTGGCCACTTCTATAGCAGACAATTTGTCCTGCCCATGAACAAATATATACCAACGTAATTGTTCTTTGACAAAGATAATATTTGCTAATAAAATAGACTTAGATGGACATCACCTGACTTTGTCTGGGTGATAGATGATTCTTATAAATATCATATATCGTCCATGAATAATCCGGAGCGGTTTCAATGGCACTTTAATCATTTTCTCAAGGAGACCTCAAAGATAACCCGGTGGGTTAAAGCCCGCAAGATGAGTGTGGCAGGAGCAGGACCACAGGCAGCTCGCAGCGGCGGTTTGGATGCAACACCCGCATGGAAGACGATGGATCGGCGGTTTAAAGCGGCACCGTGACGGTTTAGGGCCCTGCATTAGATAACTTTGCAAGCTGGCATAATTGCTTCTTTTAAAGAAAGTGATATATAATATAAAAATATACTGGATGGATTTCACCTGACATCTTTAGGCCGAAAAATTATCCACCGCGGGGTTGATTATTAACACGGTGAAACTGAAATCAACCTCGGTCGGGTCGGCCGCGGGAGCAGACAGACGAGTCGGCCGTGGCGCTCTAAACCGGTGCGGACGAGCGAGTTGTCCTCCGCATTGTACTTCGGTGCGGATGCGTGAACCGGCCGCGAGGGTGGGCGGCGAGTCGCATGTGGTGTTGTAAGACGGTGCGGACGAGCGAGTTGGCCGGCGCATTGATGTGAACCGGACCGCGACCCACATGTTCATGAAGTCGTGCAACACAGCTAAACGTGCATCCGTGGCATACCACCACCCCTTTTTCTTTTAATAGTCGTCCTGCGTAAAAATATATTACATGCGAGAGTAATTGTTGTCGGATGAATTAACATGCTGACAAAATATAGCGGAAAGATATCACCTGAGTGGTCTTCCACATGATTTGGTCCAGGTACAGTCTAACATGGGCGCACGAACTTGAACTTTGTGCATTGCCATTAGTATTACTTCGATGTATTTGCTTCATGGCAGCTTCACTCCAAAGCTAGCTAGTAGCCTAGTAGTACGCCAATCAACTTGATTGATCGATTCCGGCAAGCCGCACCATTCCTTGACAACACCATAGCCCGATTCTTTAAACCAGAGAGACACGACGTACACCAAGGACTTGATTGACTTTGACGGTAGTATCATAGCAACAGCGTCTTGGAAAAAGAAGTAGCCTTGACATTCAAAGGGCGACGGTGGCCTGGTTCCGGGATAGCAGCGTCTCGTAGCTAGAGCCAGTGGCTTGGAAAAAGAAGTAGCCTTGACTCGGCCATAGCGGCTGAAGCCAGCCGCAGAGGCGGACGACCGGCAGAGCAACGGCGGCTCGATAGTGGAATCCTCTTCCGAATCGTGGGCTGTTTCCAATTTTTTTCTCACGGCCAGAATAACAGGAGCAATACTTAATTCATTCAGGACTCATAATCGAAGGGGTCAGGTGGAGGTGTGCTGAAGCGACTCGGAGTCGAGATTGGGGTGGCTCGGTCTCGGCGCTCGGAGGTCCATGGCAGTGCAGGGCGCGCGGTGCCGGCCACTGCGGGCGGAGAGCAAGGTGAGGTGACATCTTTGGCGGAGGCGGCAGTACAGATGGCTCACGGCAGGCGGCGATTCATCCCAGCTACGGCTGAGGCTGGTGATGGCGAGTTGAGGCAGCTAGATACTCGAGGCTGCGTACGTGGCCATGGGCCGCTGGCGGCGGCGGAGCTCGAAACGGATCGGCTCGGCAACGGAGATGACGGCTTGAAGCCGAACCAGACGGCGGCAGACTGGCGAAGCACGGACCACAGCAGTGAACGGCGGTAATGACCGCGACCCTCAGGCGGCATCCCGAGGCGGAGTAAAACAGTGGAGGCAGCAACTCTGACAGCTTGTGCTCTGGCTGAGGAGGTTCATGGCGAGGCGGTTGCTCGCAGAGGTGGAAGCGGCTCGGCATTGATGCTGGATGGCTTGGCTGGTTGTTCCTGTTTACCTGATGCAGCCGCAACTCGAAGCAGTGGAGGCGGATGGGCCAGTCCGTGCCACGGCGACGACGGGCAGCCAGAAGCGAAGCTGCGGCAACGGTTGTATCCGTTCCCGAGTCATGACCGTAACCAATTCCTGGTCTTGGCAGTGTTTCTGGAAACAGGCGTTTCAGCAATGGATTATCTTCTTTCCATATGTAATTGACCAGTACTCATAGCAGTACTAGTAGTACTAGTTTTGATCTCCACTTGATTTGTCTTTGTGTCCACGTGGACTAGTAGCACCAAACAACCTCGGGACTTGAGACTATAGCCCAGCCATAGAAACTTAAAGAATTCGGCGGATTGGACAGCGGAAACCCCTTGTCCGTTTCAATAGAAACTGTGACCTGACCGCTTGCAAGACTCGGCGAAACTAATCTCTCGTCGGTTTAACAGATCATCTCGCGTCGGCGGCGCACAGAACGTCAGACCCCAATTATTTTCCATCTCAATCTGGTCTTCGCTATTCCGACCGCTCGTCGTGTTGATGATATAGATTCTTCTGTAATCCGGCACATCGCGAGCTTCTCGTTCCCTAGAAAAGATCCCTCCAAGAACTCAACACCACTGTGCGCAGGCCCCACGGTGGGCGCCAACTGTCGTGGAATTGTCACGGCAGATGTCCTAGTGTGAGGACTTAGTCATGAGGCCAACGCATCTATGTAGTAGCTTGAGAGGGGTTGAGCGGAATCGAGAGACGCAACGCAGGACAAGGATTCAGACAGCTTTGGGCTGCAGGAAACATCATCCGGTAATAGCCCTACATGCTGTTTGAAGCTAGATCTCATTATGACCCTCATGGTGTCGCCGGTAAACCGGCTCTTTGTGTCTAGCCCTAGAAACTTGTGAGAACTTGTCCCCCTTTGGGGAGCCCTGCCCCTCCTTATATATGTTGAAGGGGCGGGTTACATGACTAGTTCTAGTAGGATTAGGATTACTCTATTACAAGGAGTCCTAGTCTTGCTTCCTTTGTAGGAGGATATTCCTTGTGCTTTACTCATAAACCGGCCCACCATAACGTGAACGGGCCTTTTGGGCCTTGGTCCTTGTCATCCATCTAAAACACCCACCGGATCACCAATGAGTCGCCAGGCTCGTGAATTGTCAGATCAGTGAACCGCCAGACTCATAAGTCGCCAATCCTCCGGTGGTTTACTAATGAAACACCAAGTCCGGCCGGGTTATACTTCCGGCCGGGTTACGCCGTGGGGTATATCCCCAACACTCTTGTTTGCCATGATGAGTTGATGTAGCTTGTTGTTTTCATGCTCTCAAGTTGTTATAAAATGTTTTCTGTCAGCATGTTATCAACAAGTTCAGTTTTGTCATGTGAATAGCTAGTGTTCTATGCATCCTATGACCATGTTCTTGCCATGAGTAGCTTCATAAACATGTCTTCTTGTTGTTGGTTATATTCACATGCCATGCTATGCTTTGAGATGAGTTGCACAAGCTTGCAAACATGCCTACTTGTTGTTGTTGCTGCCATGCCTTGTAATTTTCACCAAGTGTGAGAAATATGTAAACTTATTGCAAATTGACATGCTTGTTTAATTGTGTTCCAGTAAGTTTTTGGGTGCGCTCTAAGTTCATGCTTGTTAAGTATCATGTCTATTTCACATCCATGCCGGGTGCAGTAGCATATTATTTTCTTGCTCCAAAGATGCTATGTTGTTGTTAAATGCAGGTTTGCATTGCATCTTGTTTTGCTTGTCTTTTGCAAACCGTGCATCCGTTTCCCATGATATTTATATCGATTTTGACCGAAATCTTCCAATCTATCCAGTGGCTTGCTTGGTTACCCAAGATGAAGCAATTTCCATCATCTTCTTCTTTAGGCTCGAGAGCATCCTCATGCATACGCACATCATACTTGCATCCCATGATATGTCTTGCATCATGATTATTGTGCATTGCACCGTGTTTGATATTGTGTCGTTGTTGTGCTCTTGTATTGGGTAGAGCCGGGAGCCGATACCGAGTTCGAGGATCTTGTCGAGACTGAGTTTGAGGAGCCGTCTTACCATCCCACCGACGACTTACAAGGCAAGATGACCGTTCCCCAATATCACCTCTATCTTTGCCTATGCTAGTTGTCTCGTTCTTTAGTTGTGCCTCGATGCCTACTCTTGTTTGTCAGCCTCCTATTGTTGCCATGAAACACTCTAACTGCCTTCCTAGCAAACCGTTGATTGGCTAGGTACGCTTTTGCTCAGCCCCTCTTATAGCGTTGTGAGTTGTAGGTGAAGTTTGAAGATTGCTCCAAGTTTGGACTTGTTTATTGGGATAACACAATATCTGTCTTAATTAAATCAATGCACATATATATTGGTAATGGGTGGAAGGCTTGGACTTCTGCTTGGTCTTTTGTTCCACTCATGTCACCTTAGGACCCGATAAACCGGTGTTATGTTCCTTGATTTTGCGTTCCTAACACAGTTGGGGTTTATGCCCCCGTTGATAATTCACACTGCTTAAAGCTTTTCCTTCAAGGCCCAACTTTGGTACTCCATTTTCCTAATAACTAAAACTTGCATAGGGGCTTTCCGGACCCCGAGGACTTAATTTTACAAACCGGGCGAGTGCTCCTCATGAGTGTTGGTCCAAACTGGGCAGCCTGCGGGGCCGACTTGAGGTAACTCAAGGTTTTGGTTCCGTTAGCTTAACCTATTTGGTCGTGGCCTGAGACGAGATACGCACGGCTACTATCATGGTGTCGGCACGCCAGGAGGTCTTGCTGGATTAGTTTTACCTTTGTCAAAATATCTTGAGCACGTGATTCCGAGAATACTCGGGTCTTCCCACTTTGGAGTTGCGACTCCGCAGATCATGAGCTTGTGATGGGCCAAGTTGGGACACCCCTGCAGGGTTTTGAAGTTTTGAAATCCGTGCCCGCAGTTATGTGGCATATGGGAATTTGTTAATATCCGGTTGTAGATAACTTGACACCATATCCTTCAGAATATACCACATGTGTGAGTAACCGTGATGGTCTCTTTCCGAAGGGCTTCGGGAAGTGAACACGATGGGGGTATGCTTGAACGATAGTAGCTAGGATCACTTCTTGATCAACTTGTCGACCGTTGGTGCATATTCTCATCTTGCTCTGAACTCGTATGCTAGTTGCTTAGTGCTTGCTGGAAACACTTTATTACCCCTTCCACACCTAAGGCTTTGTTAGTTTTGATACCCGGGAATGGGATTGCTGAGTCCTTGTGGCTCACAGATTACAACACACACCAGATGCAGGTACAACCGAGTACGATGCAGGAGATGGGTCAGAACTTCACTTGGAGTTCGATGAAGAGTGTGGTTGTTACTATGTATCTTATCCCGACGATCAGTAGTGGTTCTTACTAGGGGCGGTCAGGCCTTGAGTTCGTGGTATCTTTCTCATTTGGATTTCTTTCGTAGTCGGACCCTGTGTTATTTGGATGAGTGTATGTTATTGTATTCATTGTGTGACGTGGCGAGTGTAAGCCAACTATCTTTTACACTTTCATCCTGAACTTTTACGTGAGATGTGTAAAGATACCATGCTTGAGATCATTCCAGAATGCGCTTATGTCTCTAAGTCGTGCCTCGACACGTAGGAAACATAGTCGCATCCTGGGCATTACAAGTTGGTATTCAGAACCTTCTCCGACCTAGGAGCCCCCTGATTGATCGAATCGCTGACGATTGAGTAGGATTTCTTTTACTCCTCATCCCCTTCATCGCTCTGGTGGGGACTCCTGACATTGTCTTACCTTCGCTATTCTCAAAATTTCACCAAAAAAAATTTAGGATCACGCGGGTATTGTTTGGATTGTTCTGATATCTTTGTGATGAGAACATTGGTCTCGATGCCTCCTATCAATTAGGGGTTGTGGCAGTGTCCCGGGGAGTTGAGCTCCGAGGTGTTGTCGTCACAAATGTATCGTAGCGGTTCTAGAATACCAGAGGCGGCCAACATCGAAAACTCTTCTATGCATGTCTGGTGGTGAGATAACCCCGACGTCACCCAGTACTGGGGAGATAGTTCGGGAGTATTGCCACAGCTAGTATAGCAGATGCGTTTCGAAGGTCCGAGGTAAACAGTTTCCGAAGATGACTGGTTATGTGTTGACGGATGGATACAGCTGGATGTAGGTTTAGAGTTGAGTGCGCGGTGCTTCCCCTGTATCCCCAACACCAGATTCCATAACCGGAAAGCTTCGGGAATTAATACATGGGTTTCAAGTAGTCCATAGGTAATCTTCCAACGGGTGCATGGTATGAGGTTTGGGGTTCAACATCTAGTGAAGAGGTTTCATGGGCGATGTTCCAATTGGGAGTTGCATCTTAAAGGATCCTTGGCTATGCTGATCCGGGGATTGCAAGACCCTTTGTAACATGTGCCATGGGGAATTCAGCACGAACATGTGGGACGAAACCTCTATTATGTATTTGTTCCATCTATACCTTGTTGTTTTATTCTATCATTTTGTTCTCCCAAGTGGCTTCTCGACAAGTTGTTGTACCATTAAGCTATGGAATTCATTCGTTCAATTTTTGTTCGGATGTTCATTGTGAAGACTATATGTTGCAAATATCTAGCCGTTGATTCAGCTTATCTATTATTGCTTCAATGGTTAACAGTTGTCATCATCTTCAGGATGGCACCTAAGAAAGTTCCCAACCAGAACCTAGAGGGTGAAGAAGAGCGTCCTCCATCCCCTCCTCCTCCGTCTGAGGCATGGAGAGAGATTATGCAAGCAACCAACCAGAACACTCAGATGCTCATGCAAATGATGCAGAGTTTCCAAGCAAATCAAGGCAATCAAGGGAACCAAGACCAAGGAAATCTGTTCAATCAACCTCACTTTGCGAGTCTGAACCAATTCCTGGTAAACCAACCAAAGTCTTTCAGTTATTGTGTGGACCCGATAGATGCTGAAGATTGGATCACAGACATCAAAAATCACTTTGAATGCAGTAATGTCAGAACTGAAGATTATGTCAAGTTTGCCGCTTTCCAACTCAAAGACCAAGCTGCAGATTGGTGGCAACAGTACAAAGACTCCAGAGGTGGTCGTGAGATCTCGTGGACAGATTTCTGTCGCGATTTCCGTTCTCACCACATTCCAACAAGTGTCATTGAAGGCATGCGTGAGCAATTCCGCAACCTAAAGCAAGGCACCATGTCCGTCTATCAATACAATGTCAAGTTGCAGAATCTTGCCCGTTATGCGAAGCAAGACATCCCCGATGCCAAGAGAAAAATCTACCAGTTCCGAGGTGGTCTGAAATATGAACTCCAACTTGAACTCACCTTGTTCGAGCCGGATGAATTTGACCAATTCTACAATATGGCTGTCAAGCAAGAGACAGCTCAGCTCAAGTGTGAAACTTCCAAGAAGAGGATAAGAGATGCTATTCACTCCTCCTGTTCCTCTCAAGTGGTTGCCAAGCAGAAGAAGTTCTGGCTACCGCCTCCTCGAGTGCTCTGTCCTCCAAGCAACAACAAGCACTCAGGTGGTCGTGGATTCTCCCACCCACCCAACCCAAGCAACCGGTCCAAGTCTCAGTTCCAAGCTCCCAGACCAAGTGTTCCTCCTTCCCGTCAAGTTTCAGAGGTCACTTGCTTCAAATGTGGTCTGAAGGGTCACTTTTCCAACAAGTGCACCAACAAGAGGCGCCTTCCGCCTCCTCCACCTGTTAGCAATGCTATTGTCAAGCACAATCCCAAGCATGAAAGAGTGAACTTGATGAATGTAGCTCAAGTAGAGAATTCTTCTGATGTGATAATTGGTAAACTTCCAGTTAACTCTAAACCTACAAAATTGTTCTTTGATTCGGGTGCATCGCTTTGTTTCATGTCAAGACCATTCTTTGCCAAGCATGAGTTTACCTCTTCACATTTGAGTAAACCTTTGGATATCGTCTCTCCAGGTAGACGTATGAGCTCTAGTTTATTGGTTCCGGATGTCACTATTCATATGGGCGATTATAGTTTTCTGGTATCTCCAGTTGTTCTCGGTAACTCGGACATTGATCTTATTCTTGGCATGGATTGTCTCTCCAAGCATGATGCAAATATTGATTGTGCAAACAAGGAGGTCAAGCTAACTCATCCTAACGAAGACGTGATTATCTTCATAGCTCGAGATAACACAATCAGGATATTCTCTCTCAATGACAAGGGCGAGATTAATGCCATTTCCCAGATTCAGGTGGTTTGTGAATATGAGGATATATTCCCTGAAGATCTTCCAGGCATGCCTCCCAACCGTCCAGTTGAATTCGACATTGATCTTGAACCTGGTACGGAGCCAGCCTGTCGGCGACCGTACAAGCTTTCTCCTGATGAGTTGAAGGAGCTGAAGAAACAACTTGATGAGCAAGAACGAATGGGTCTAATCAGACCAAGTACTTCTCCTTGGGGCTGTGGTGTTCTTTTTGTCAAGAAAAAGGATGGCACGGAATGTCTTTGCGTTGATTACCGTCCATTGAACAAGAAGACAATAAAGAATAAGTACCCGCTCCCCAATATCAATGAATTGTTCGAGCAACTCAAAGGAGCCAAGGTTCTCTCGAAGCTCGATCTCCGGATGGGTTACCATCAGATTCGTATCCGTGAAGAGGATATTCCCAAGACCGCATTCAGAACGAGCTATGGCTCCTATGAATACACGGTCATGTCGTTCGGGCTTGCAAATGCTCCACCCACCTTCTCTCGGATGATGCACTTCATATTCAACCCTTACACCAATGAATTCGGTCTCGTCTACCTCGATGATATCTTGGTATTCTCCAAGAATGAAGAAGACCACGCCAAGCACCTTCGTTTGGTCCTTGACAGGCTCCGTGAGCACCGGTTCTATGCGAAGTTCTCCAAATGTGAATTCTGGCTTGATAAAGTCCTCTATCTTGGCCATATTATCTCGGCCGAGGGCGTTTCCGTTAACCCCGAGAAGGTTGAAGCTATTGTCAACTGGGAACCTCCTCAGAATGTCAAACAACTCCGAAGTTTCCTCGGTCTCGCAAGCTATTGGAGAAGGTTCGTTGAGAACTTCTCCAAGATTGCCAAGCCTCTTTCCAACCTGTTGCAGAAGAATGTCAAGTACTCATGGACTCCTGATTGTGATGTGGCATTCAATACCCTCAAACAAAAGCTCATTTCTGCTCCGGTTCTTACTCCTCCGGATGAGTCCAAGCCTTATGAAGTGTTCTGTGATGCTTCATTGCAAGGTCTTGGTGGTGTTCTCATGCAAGACAAGAAGATCATTGCATATAGTTCACGGCAACTTAAACCAAATGAGAAGAATTATCCCACACATGATCTTGAGCTAGCAGCAGTTGTTCATGCCTTGATCACGTGGAGACACCTTCTGTTGGGCCGAAAAGTGGACATCTTCACCGATCACAAGAGTCTGAAGTACATCTTCACTCAGCCAAACCTTAACCTCCACCAGACTTGTTGGGTTGAAATGATTCAAGAGTACGATCCAAGCATTGAGTATACTCCTGTCAAGGCCAATGTCATTGCAGATGCCTTGAGCAGAAAGGCGTATTGCAACAGTCTCCTTCTCAAACCGTTCCAACCTGAACTTTGTGAGTCATTCAGGAAGCTCAACCTCCAAGTCGTTCCACAAGGAGTTCTTGTCAACCTTCAAGTTGCTCCTACCTTGGAAGATCAAATCCGTGAGGCCCAACTCAGTGATGCTATGGTACAGAAAGTGAAACATGGTATTGCTAAGGGTACTCCCAAGTACAAGTGCTATCGCATTGATGACAGAGACACTTTGTTCTTTGAGGACAGAATTGTGGTTCCCAAAGGTGATCTCAGAAAGCTCATAATGAACGAAGCACATGACTCACTCCTCTCGATACATCCAAGAAGCTCCAAGATGTACCATGACCTCAAGCAATTCTATTGGTGGACTCGCATGAAAAGAGAAATTGCTCAATTCGCGAACGAGTGTGGATGTCTACAGAAGAGTGAAGGCAAAGCATCAACGTCCAGCCGGACTCCTTCAACCCCTACCTATTCCTGAGTGGAAATTCGATCACATTGAGATGGATTTCGTCACCGGTTTTCCCAAGTCCAAGCGAGGAAATGATGTTATCTTTGTGGTGATTGACAAGCTCACCAAAGTGGCTCATTTTCTTCCAGTCAAGGAATCCATCAACGCCGCTCAACTGGCAGAGCTGTACACCTCAAGAATTTTCTCTTTGCATGGCATCCCTCTAGTTATCTCCTCAGATTGTGGAAGCTTGTTCACTTCCAAATTCCGGGATTCCTTCCAGTCAGCTATGGGTACCAAGATACGCTTCAGCACAGCTTTCCACCCTCAGACTAGCGGTCAGGTCGAAAGAGTGAACCAAATTCTCGAAGATATGCTCAGAGCTTGTGTAATCTCCTTTGGTATGAAATAGGAAGATTGCCTTCCATTTGCCGAATTCTCCTACAACAACAGCTTCCAAGCAAGTGCAGGCAAAGCTTCGTCTGAAATTCTCTATGGCAGAAAGTGACGTACCCCTCTCAACTTGTCCGAGACTGGTGAACGTCAACTCCTTGGAAATGATTTGATCTCAGAGGCCGAAGAAATGTGCAAAGTCATACGTGAGAATCTCAAGGCCGCGCAATCACTCCAGAAGAGCTACTATGACGGCAACCATCGTGACTTGGTTTTCGAAATTGGTGATCATGTCTATCTCCGTGTTTCTCCCATGAAGGGCACTTAGAGGTTCAGTATCAACGGCAAGCTTGCTCTAAGATACGTGGGCCCTTTCAAGATTCTTGGCAAGAGAGGCGATCTAGACTACCAACTCGAGCTTCCCTCCAACTTTGAAAATGTGCACGATGTATTTCACGTGTCACAACTCCGCAAGTGTTTCAAGACGCCTGAACGCACCATTCCTTTCGAAGAGGTTGATCTTTAGCAAGACTTGTCTTACCGTGAGCACCCCATTGCTATCCTTGAAGAAACTGAGCGCTAGACCCGCAACAAGTCCATCAAATTCTTGAAAGTGAAGTGGTCACACCATACCGATCGAGAAGCTACATGGGAACGAGAAGATCATCTCCGTTCCGAGTATCCTGCTTTCTTTCAGTCCTAGATCTCGGGACAAGATCTTTTTGTAGTGGAGGAGAGTTTGTAACGCCCGGATGTAACAATTCCCAATATGGCAATATATGCATCTTTGACTTAATCAATTCCATTCTGGGCTCTTCCTTCATTTCGGGTTTCTTCGTTTTTGCCGTGTGCGTGTGTGCATATCATCCATGTCATGTCATCATGTGCATTGCATTGCATTCGTGTTGTCACTTGCACCCGGTCATGCTCGTCTCTTCCCGTTGTCCGTTTCGAGTACCGACACTCACACACGTGCCTGTGGCACCTCCGAGTCCTTCTTTCGCAAGTGGCCGTAGAATGTTCTCGGATTGAGGTGAGACTTGTCCTACGTTGTTGTTTTAGTACGTAGAGACCGCCTGTCAAGTTTCGTTGCATTTGGAGGTCGTTTCATACTCCAACGGTTAACCTCGTCGGCTAAAAGCTCCTCTTTCTTTTGGCCCAACACGCCTCCACAACAGCCCACTAACCCAGCACAACCACCCCATCCTCTCGGTCGTCGGATCGTGATCGTGTGGGCGAAAACCGCAGCTCATTTGGACACTCCTAGCTCCCTATGCCTATTAAAAGGCCCCATCCCCTCCTTTTCTGGCGAAACCCTAGCCTCCCTCCTCTGTCCGCCGCTGAACGCGTCCGTCTGCGCGCCGGACGTGTCCGCCCGCCACCGCGACCACTCACGGCGCGCCATGTGGCACAGCTCCGCCGTCCACAGCAGCCGCACCGCGCGGGCCCGCCGGGCCCGAGGCCGGCCCCCGCGACCCGTTTTCCCGCCATTGCCTCCGTCCGAGGCCTGGCTCCTCCGTGCCGCTCCGCCGGGCAGCTCCCCGGCGCCGCGCGCGTCACCGGCCGCCGGGCGCTCTCGGACGCGGTCTACGCCGCCGCCGCGGGACCTCTGCCACCGCCGCGCCTGATCATCCCCGCCACCGGTCGCGCCTACCCCGGCCACTCCGGCCCCACCCCTGGCGATCCACCGCCGCCGCCGCGGCAACCTCGGCCCCACCGGCCCTCGCCACCTCTGCCAGCGCCCCAACTCCAGCAACTCCTCCGGCCGTTGCCTCGCCGGATCCCGATCTGGATCGGGGAGTGGACGAGATCCACCACTCCCCCATCCAAACGTCCCCATCTCCGTCCCGGATCCCTCCGTCCGGATATCCTCATCCCGAGTTGAATTTTCGTGGAGGTGAAATATCACTAAGTCCCAGATCCGTTTAAATTTCTTGCCTCCTTCATCATGTGGTAACTTTGTGCTCGGTGCTCCGTTTTGCGCATATGATATATTGAAATGTTCGTCTCGTCGTGCTCTACATGTTAGTATCAGTTCCGTGCATGCTAGGATTCATCTAGATGTCTTAATCTTCGTGGAAAGAGTGCTTCATGATGTAACTGTTGCAGCACTTGTTGTTTGAATAATTTTGTTGGCATGTTCGTGAACTAGTAACTTTGTATATGTTGGTCCAAATGGAGTGTATGATATGTCCAGATGTTCGTCTTGTGATGCTCTTCATGATGGATGCATTTGAATGTATGTTAGGTTGCATAATGCCATGATTAACTCTGTTGCAAAAGTGGATGTGGCTGATAAGTTTCTGAACTTGTTATGAGATGATGTTTTGTCTTCTTCGTGTGAATTACTCCATGTGTCATATGAGCTAGGTGTCCACATATGTTTTGCTCATCGGAATGTGCTCTACATGATAGGTTTTTTTTCATGCCATGATATGTCTTGAGATGAGTGCAACAAGCTTGTTAACATGCCATCGTGATGTTAAATTTCTGCTAAGGTTGAATCTATTAATTTGCATGCCATGTTTCCATGATGCCACCTTCATTGTTGTGCATGATTAGAGTTGTCCAGTGGGTGTTCCTTGATATATATGTTATGCTCTAGCTATCCATGCTCTTGTTTGCCATGATGAGTTGTTGTAGCTTGTTGTTTTGATGCTCTCAAGTTGCTATAAAATGTTTTCTGTCAGCATGTTATCAACAAGTTCAGTTTTGTCATGTGAATAGCTAGTGTTCTGTGCATCCTATGACCATGTACTTGCCATGAGTAGCTTCATAAACATGTCTTCTTGTTGTTGGTTATATTCACATGCCATGTTATGCTCTGAGATGAGTTGCACAAGCTTGCAAACATGCCTACTTGTTGTTGTTGTTGACATGCCTTGTAATTTTCACCAAGTCTGATAAATCTATAAACTTATTGCAACTTGCCATGCTTGTTTAATTGTGTTCCAGTAAGTTTTTGGGTGCGCTCTAAGTTCAAGCTTGTTATGTATCATGTCCACTTCACATCCGTGTCGGGTGCAGTAGCATATTATTTTCTTGCTCCAAAGATGCTATGTTGTTGTTAACTGCAGTTTTGCATTGCATCTTGTTTTGCTTGTCTTTTGCAAACCGTGCATCCGTTTCCCATGATATTTATATCGATTTTGACTGAAATCTTCCAATCTATCCAGTGGCTTGCTTGGTTACCCAATATGAAGCCATTTCCATCATCTTCTCCTTTAGGCTCGAGAGCATCCTCATGCATACGCACATCATACTTGCATCCCATGATATGTCTTGCATCATGTTGATTGTGCATTGCACCGTGTTTGATATTGTGTTGTTGTTGTGCTCTTGTGTTGGGTAGAGCCGGGAGCCGATACCGAGTTCGAGGATCTTGTCGAGACTGAGTTTGAGGAGCCGTCTTACCATCCCACCGACGACTTACCAGGCAAGATGACCGTTCCCTGATATCACCTCTATCTTTGCCTATGCTAGTTGTCTCTTTCTTTAGTTATGCCACGATGCCTACTCCTATTTGTCAGCCTCCTATTGTTGCCATGAAACACTCTAACCGCCTTCCTAGCAAACCGTTGATTGACTAAGCACGCTTTTGCTCAGCCCCTCTTATAGCGTTGTTAGTTGCAGGTGAAGTTTGAAGATTGCTCCAAGTTTGGACTTGTTTATTGGGATAACACAATATCTATCTTAATTAAATCAATGCACATATATATTGGTAATGGGTGGAAGGCTTGGCCTTCTGCTTGGTGTTTTGTTCCACTCATGCCACCTTAGGACCCGATAAACCGGTGTTATGTTCCTTGATTTTGCGTTCCTAACACGGTTGGGGTTTATGGGCCCCCCTTGATAATTCACAGTACTTAAAGCTTTTCCAGCAAGGCCCAGCTTTGGTACTCTATTTTCCTAATAACTAAAACTTGCATCGGGGCTTTCCGGACCCCGGGGACTTAATTTTACAAACCGGGCCAGTGCTCCTCATGAGTGTTGGTCCATACTGGGCAGCCTGCGGGGCTGACTTGAGGCAACTCAAGGTTCTGGTTCCCGTAGCTTGACCTATCCGGTCGTGGCCTGAGATGAGATACGCGCGGCTAATATCAGAGTGTTGGCACGCCGGGAGGTCTTGCTGGATTAGTTTTACCTTTGTCGAAATATCTTGAGCACGGGATTCCGAGAATACTCAGGTCTTCCCACTTTGGAGTTGCAACTTTGCAGATCGTGAGCTTGTGATGGGCTAAGTTGGGACACCCCTGCAGGGTTTTGAACTTTCGAAAGCCGTTCCCGCGGTTACGTGGAAAATGGGAATTTGTTATTATCCGGTTGTAGATAACTTGACACCATATCCTTAAGAATACACCACATGTGTGAGTAACCGTGATGGTCTCTTTCCCAAGGGCTTCCGGAAGTGAACATGGTGGGGTTATGCTTGAACGATAGTAGCTAGGATCACTTCTTGATCAACTTGGCGACCGTTGGCGCATATTCTCATCTCGCTCTGAACTCGTATGCTAGTTGCTTAGTGCTTGTTGCAAACACTTTATTACCCTTTCCACACCTAAGGCTTTGTTAGTTTTGATACCCGGGAATGGGATTACTGAGTCCTTGTGGCTCACAGATTACAACACACACAGATGCAGGTACAACCGAGTACGATGCAGGAGATGGGTCACAACTTCACTGGGATTTCGATGAAGAGTGTGGTCGTTACTATGTATCTTATCCCGACGATCAGTAGTGGTTCCTACTAGGGGCGATCAGGCCGTGTGTTCGTGGTATCTTACTCGTTTGGATTTCGTCCGTAGTCGGACCCTGTGTTATTTGGATGAATGTATGTTGTTGTATTCATTGCGTGACGTGGCGAGTGTAAGCCAACTATCTTTTACACTTTCATCCCTTACATGAGATGAGCAAAGATACCATGCTTGAGATCATTCCAGAATGCGTTTATGTCTCTAAGTCATGCCTCGACACGTAGGAGACATAGTCGCATCCTGGGCATTACAAACATATCATAAAAAAAATCGTAACAAATTCAAAAAAAATTAATAAAAATCCAAAAAAAATTGGTTGGTAGATAATTTGATGCGTGAGGTCCGCTCCAAATTTCCTAACACTTGGACATCTGAGCAGCTCTAGGCAAAAAAGACAAAATCGGACCAGAACAGTATATGAACAGTACACATTTTTACAGACCTCCGATTTGTCTTTTTTTGTTGAGAGCTGCACAGAAGTCCAAATGATTTGAAAATTAGAGCGTACCTCACGCGTCAAATTGTGTGCCACCCACAAAAATGGAATTTTTTGAATTTTTCTAGTATTTATTTTGAATATTTTCGTGAGCGCGGATGCAGATGAGCTCGGGTGCAGAAATGGATTTTCGATAATAAAGCCCATTAAACATCCAAAACAGATAATATAATAGCATGGAACAATAAAAAATTATAGACACGTTGGAGACGTATCAGCTGGCATGACAACGGCCGAGATGACGTGGTCAATTTCCCGCCCTTTTTGTGTGCTGACATGTGTGTCGGTCGCCGTCAAGTACGCCAGCATGAACGGTGCGATGGTTTATTTGGAGGTTGGCATTACATGCCAGCCACTCGCAGGGTTGCGGCATGAACTTCAGGTGACGAATGGATGCTAGCATGATCTATGGCCCCGGACCTTTGAAATTTATGCGCACATACGAAATGGGTCGCGCGCGTTGGGCTCGCGGCCGACCCAACAAAACCGGGAGGACACATACGCGTTCGTTTGGCTCGATGTGTTGGAGTTACTCTAATTAGTACTTGCTCGTTGGTTCCTCAAATGTATTGTCTCCGCCTAGATTTAGAAGATGTGCACCACAATCTAAGGCCAACTCCAGCGCGCGACCCCATCCTGCCCGGCCCTGGCCGTTTGGAGCAAAACGGACAGACCCCTGATACATCTCCAACGTATCTATAATTTCGGATTGTCCCTTGCTCTTATATTATCATTCTTGGATGTTTTACAATCATTTTATAGTCATTTTTTGGTACTAACCTATTGACATAGTGGCAAGTGCTAGTTGTCGTTTTCTGCATGTTTTTTACATAGCGGGAAATCAATATCAAACGCAACCCAAACATCGTGAAACTATTTTTGTGATTTTTTTCTGGGCCAGAAGGAAGACATTTGGCCCTGGTGGCACCTGGGGGGAGTCCCGAGGAGGGGACAACCCACCAGGGCATGCCAGGAGGCCCATGCGCGTCCTGGTGGGTTGTGCCCACCTTGGATGCCCCCCGGACCACCTCTTTGCTCTATAAATACCCCAATATTCCCAAAACCCTAGGGGAGTCGACAAAATATTCATCCAGCCGCCGCAGAGTCCAAAAACACAAGATCCAATCTAGACACCGTCACGGAGGGGTTCACCACTTCCATTGGTGCCTCTTCGATGATGCGTGAGTAGTTCTTTGTAGACCTTCAGGTCCGTAGTTAGTATCTAGATGGCTTCATCTCTCTCTTTTGATTCTCAATACAATGGTCTCTTGGAGATCCATATGGCGTAACTCCTTTTGCGGTGTGTTTGTTGGGATCCGATGAACTTTGAGTTGATGATCAGATCTATCTTCTTATATCCATGAAACTTATTTGAGTTCTTTCATCTCTTATATGCATGATTGCTTATAGCCTTGTATTTCTTCTCCGATATTGGGTTTTGTTTGGCCAACTTGATCTATTTATCTTGCAATGGGAAGACGTGCCCGGTAGTGGGTTCGATCTTACGGTGCTTGATCCCAGTGACAGAAGGGGAATCGACACGTATGTATCGTTGCCACTAAGGATAAAACGACGAGATTCATATCTAACACCATAGATATACGGATCTTGTCTACATCATGTCATCGTTCTTAATGCATTACTCTATTTTTCCATGAACTTAATGAAGGAAATATGCCCTAGAGGCAATAATAAAGTTGTCATTTATATTTCCTTATATCTCATGATAAATGTCTTTTATTCATGCTAGAATTGTATTAACCGGAAACTTGATACATGTGTGAATACATAGACAAAATAGAGTGTCCCTAGTATGCCTCTACTAGACTACCTTGTAAATCAAAGATGGTTATGTTTCCTAACAATAGACATGTGTTATCATTTGATCAACAGGATCACATGATTATGAGAATGATGTGATGGACAAGACCCATAGGTTAGCTTAGCACTTTGATCATTTAGTTTTACTACTATTTCTTTCTTCATGACTTATACATGTTCCTCTAACTATGAGATTATGCTACTCCCGAATACCAGAGGGACACCTTGTGTGCTATCAAATGTCACAACGTTACTGGGTGATTATAAAGATGCTCTACAGGTGCTTCCGAAAGTATTTGTGGTGTTGGCATAGATCAAGATTAGGATTTGTCACTCCGAGTGTCGGAGAGGTATCTCTGGGCCCTCTCAGTAATACACATCGTAATAAGCCTTGCAAGCAAACAACTATTTAGGTACTCACGAGATGATGTATTACGGAATGAGTCAAGAGACTTGCCAGTAACGAGATTGAACTAGGTATGATGATACCGACGATTGAATCTCGGACAAATAACATACCGATGACAAAGGGAACAATGTATGTTGTTGTGCGGTTTGACCGATAAAGATCTTCATAGAATATGTAGGAGCCAATATGAACATCCAGGTTCCGCTATTGGTTATTGACCGAAGATGTGTCTCGGTCATGTCTACATAGTTCTCGAACCCGTAGGGTCCGCACGCCTGACGTTTGATGACGATTGGTATTATGAGTTTATGTGTTTTGATGTACGGAAGGTTGTTCGGAGTCCCTGATGAGATCACGGACATGACGAGGAGTCTCGAAATAGTAGAGAAAAAAAGATTGATATATTGGACGACTATATTCAGACACCGGAAGTGTTCCGGAGAAGTTTCGGATAAAACTGGAGTGTCGGAGGGTTACCGGAACCCCCCGGGGAAACTAATGTGCCACATGGGCCTTAGTAGAGAGAGAGGGGCGGCTAGGGCAGGCTGCGCGCCCCCTCCCCCTTGGGTACGAATTGGACTAGGGAAGGGGGGCGGCGCCCCTCTTTCCCTCTCCCTCTCTCCCTCTCCTTCCTTCCCTCTCTCTTCCCCTTGTTGGAAACCTACTAGGAATAGGATTCCTAGTAGGCCTCCCCCTTGCTCCTTTATATATGGGGGCAGGGGCACCCTAGAACACACAAGTTGACAATTGTTTTAACCGTGTGCGGTGCCTCCCTCCACTGTTTCACACCTCGGTCATATTGTCACAGTGCTTAGGCGAAGCCCTGCGTCGGTAACTTCATCAACACCGTCACCACGCCATCATGCTGACGAAACTCTCCCTCGGTCTCAACTGGATCAAGAGTTTGAGGGACGTCACCAAGCTGAACGTGTGCAGATCGCGGAGGTGTCATGTGTTCGGTGCTTGATCGGTTGGATCGTGAAGACATTCGACTACATCAACCGCGTTACTAAACCCTTCCACTTTCAGTCTACGAGGGTACATGGACACACTCTCCTGCTTGTTGCTATGCTTCTCCTAGATAGATCTTGTGTGTTCATAGGATTTTTTTAAATACTATGTTCTCCAAGAGTGGCATGAGAGCCAGGTCTATGCGTAGATGATATGCACGAGTAGAACACAATGAGTTATGGGCGATAATAGTCATACTGCTTACCAGCATGTCATACTTTGATTCGGCGGTATTGTGAGATGAAGCGGCCCGGACCGACATTACCCATACGCTTACGCGAGACTGGTTTCACCGTTACGAGCACTCTTTGCTTAAAAGTAACCGGTGGGTGTCTATCTCTCTCACTTTAGTTGAATCGAGTGTGACTACGCCCGGACCTTGTGAAGGTTAAAACAGCACACTTGACAAAAAATTGTTGTGGTTTTGATGCGTAGGTCAGAACGGTTCTTGCTAAGCCCGTAGCAGCCACGTAAGACTTGCAACAACAAAGTAGAGGACATCTAACTTCTTTTTGGAGGTCATGTTGTGATGTGATATGGTCAAGACATGATGAGTTATACGTTATTGTATGAGATGATCATGTTTTGTTAATATCGGGAACCGGCAGGAGCATTATGGTTGTCTCTTTATTGTATGAATTTTTGAAAACCATGTAATTGCTTTACTTTATCACTATGAGTTAGCGATAGTAGAAGTAGCAATAGTTGGCGAGACGACCACGATGCTACGATGAAGATCATGGTGTCAAGCCGTGACAATGGATATCATGACGATGCTTTGGAGATGGAAATCAAAATCACAAGATGATGATGGCCATATCATGTCACATATTTTTATTGCATGTGATGTTTATCTCATTATGCTTCTTATTTTGATTAGTACGGTGGTAGCATTATAAGATGATCCCTTACAAAATTTCAAGGAACAAGTGTTATCCCTGAGTATGCACCGTTGCGACAGTTCATCGTGCCGAGACACCACGTGATGATCGGGTGTGATAAGCTCTACGTTCATATACAATGGGTGTAAGACAGTTTTGCACATGCAGAATACTTGGGTTAAACTTGACGAGCCTAGCATGTACGGACATGGCCTCGGAACACTAGAGACCGAAAGGTCGAGCATGAATCATATAGTAGATATGGTCAACATAAGATGTTCACCATTGAAAACTACACCATCTCACGTGATGATCGGACATGGTTTAGTTGATTTGGATCACGTGATCATTTAGATGACTAGAGGGATGTCTATCTAAGTGGGAGTTCTTTAGTATTATGATTAATTAAACTTTAATTTATCATGAACTTAGTCCTGATAGTTTTTGCATATCTATGTTGTTGTATATCAATGGCATGTGCTACCGTTCCATTGAATTTTAATGCATTCCTAGAGAAAGCTAAGTTGAAAGATGATGGTAGAAACTACACGGATTGGGTCCGTAACTTGAGGATTATACTCATTGTTGCACAGAAGAATTATGTCCTATAAGCACCGCTAGGTGAAAAGCCCGCTCCAGATGCAACACCGGACGTTATGAACGTCTGGCAGAGCAAAGCTGATGACTACTCGATAGTTCAGTGTGCCATGCTTTACGGCTTAGAATCGGGTCTTCAAAGATGTTTTGAACGTAATGGAGCATTTGAGATGTTCCAAAAGTTGATGTAAATATTTCAAGCAAATGCCCGAGTTGAGAGATATGAAGTCTCCAACAAGTTCTACAGCTGCAAGATGGAAGAGAATAGTTCTATCAGTGAACACTTACTCAGTATTTCTGGGTACTACAATCACATGACTCAACTTGGAGTCAAAGTTGATGAAGATAGTGTAATTGACAGAGTTCGTCAATCACTGCCACCAAGCTATAAAGGCTTCATGATGAACTATAATATGCAAGGGATGCAGAAAACAATTCCCGAGCTCTTCGCTATGCTCAAAGCTACGGAGATAGAAATAAAAAAAGGAGCATCAAGTGTTGATGGTTAACAAGACCACTAGTTTAAAGAAAAAGGGCAAGGGAAAGAAGGGGAACTTCAAGAAGAATAGCAAGCTAGTTGCTACTCTCGGGAAGAAACCCAAGTCTAGAGCCAAGCCTGAAACTGAGTGCTTCTTGATGACCCACAAGTGTAGGGGATCTATCGTAGTCCTTTCGATAAGTAAGAGTGTCGAATCCAACGAGGAGCAGAAGGAAACGATAGGTAGTTTTCAGTAAGGTATTGTCTGCAAGCACTGAAATTATCGGTAACAGATAGTTTTGTGATAAGGTAATTTGTAACAAGTAACAAGTGGTAAAAGTAAATAAGGTGCAGCAATATGGCCCAATCGTTTCTGTAGCAAAGGACAAGCCTGGACAAACTCTTATATAAAGGAAAGTGCTCCCGAGGACACATGGGAATTATCGTCAAGCTTGTTTTCATTACGCTCGTATGATTCGCGTTCGTTACTTTGATAATTTGGTATGTGGGTGGACCAGTGCTTGGGTGCTGACCTTACTTGGACAAGCATCCCACTTATGATTAACCTCTATTGCAAGCATCCGCAACTACAAAAGAAGTATTAAGGTAAACCTAACCATAGCATGAAACATATGGATCCAAATCAGCCCCTTATGAAGCAACGCATAAACTAGGGTTTAAGCTTCTGTCACTCTAGCAACCCATCATCTACTTATTACTTCCCAATGCCTTCCTCTAGGCCCAAACAATGGTGAAGTGTCATGTAGTTGACGTTCACATAACACCACTAGAGGAAAGACAACATACATCTCATCAAAATATCAAACGGATACCAAATTCACATGACTACTTATAGCAAGACTTCTCCCATGTCCTAAGGAACAAACGTAACTACTCACAAATCACATTCATGTTCATAATCAGAGGGATATTAATATGCATAATGGATCTGAACATATGATCTTCCACCGGATAAACCAACTAGCATGAACTACAAGGAGTAATCAACACTACTAGCAACCCACAGGTACCAATCTGAGGTTTTGGTACAAACATTGGATACAAGAGATGAACTAGGGTTTGAGAGGAGATGGTGCTGGTGAAGATGTTGATGGAGATGGACCCCCTCCAGATGAGAGGAAGATGGTGAAGACGATGGTGATGATTTCCCCCTCCCGGAGGGATGTTTCCCCGACAGAACAGCTCCGCTAGAGCCCTAGATTGGTTCCGCCAAGGTTCTGCCTCGAGACGGCGGCTCTTCGTCCCGAAAGCTTTCTTATGATTTTTTCCAGGGCAGAAGACACTTTATACCAGAAGATGGCCATCTGGGGGCTGCCAGGTGGCCCACGAGGCAGGGGGCGCGCCCAGGGGGGTAGGGCGCGCCCCCACCCTTGTGGACGGTGGGTGGCCCCCCTCTGGTGCTTTCTTCGCCCGATATATTTTATATATTCCAAAACTGACTTTCGTGGAGTTTCAGGGATTTTTGAGTTGTGCAGGATAGGTCTCCAATATTTGCTCCTTTTCTAGCCCAGAATTCCAGCTGCCGTCATTCTCCCTCTTCATGTAAACCTTGTAAAATAAGAGAGAAAAAGGCATAAGTATTGTGACATACTATGTAATAACAGCCCATAATGCAATGAACATCAATATAAAAGCATGATGCAAAATGGACGTATCAACTCCCCCAAGCTTAGACCTCGCTTGTCCTCAAACGGAAGCCGATATTGAAAAATATGTCCACATGTTTAGAGATAGAGGTGTCGATATAATAAAATAAGGACATGAGGGCATCATGATCATTCTTATAACATCATCATATATATATTGTCATATGATTTCTTATGCTAAAGTAACAATCCATTCACAATGTCAAGTATGAATCAGAAACTTCATTGAAAACTGACAAACTAAGATCTCAGTAATTGACGCAATTGCAATTTATCATAATATCGGAAAGAGACAATATAAGAGCTTTTCAGCAAGTCCACATACTCAACTATCATTTAGTCTTTCACAATTGCTAACACTCACGCAATACTTATGGGTATGGAGTTTTAATCAGACACAGAGAAAGATAGGGGCTTATAGTGTTGCCTCCCAACTGTTTACCTCAAGGGTAATGTCAACAATAATAGTTCATAATAGCTTACATCCAGTTGGGTATATATGTCAGGATCTTTTCAACACAATGTGCTTGCCAAAGGATAAAATGTAAAAAGGAAAGGTGAAGATCACCATAACTCTTGTATAAGGTATAAGGCAAGAACAATATATAGGCCCTTCGCAGAGGGAATCAAAGGTTGTCATGTGCTTTTATGGTTGGATGTACAAAATCTTAGCACAAAAGAACGTCACTTTATATTGCCACTTGTGATATGGACCTTTATTATACAAGCTGTCGCTTTTATTGCTTCCATATCACAAGATCGTATAAAGTTTATTTTCTCCACACTAATAGATCATACATATTTAGAGAGTTACAGCAGTAACAACTTACTTGAAGGATCTTCCTCAATCCATAGGTAGATATGGTGGACTCTCATGGCAAAACTCGGTTTAAGGATGTTTGGAAGCACAAGTAGTAGCTCTACTTGGTGCAAGGAGTTTGGCTAGCATGAGGGGGAAAGGCAAGCTCAACATGTTGGATGATCCATGACAATATACTTTATTTCAGATTTAAGAAAACATAACCCATTATGTTGTCTTCCTTGTCCAACATCAACTCTTCAGCATGTCATATTTTAATGAGTGCTCACAATCATAAAACATGTCCAAGATAGTATATTTATATGTGAAAACCTCTCTTTCTTTATTACTTCCTATTAATTGCAACGATGACCAAAACTATGTTTGTCAACTCTCAACAATTTTTATTCATCATACTCTTTATATGTGAAGTCATTACTACCCATAAGATCAATAGGATCTCTTTGATTCTTTTTTATTCTTTCATTTATTCTCTCATGATCATGGTGAGATAATCAAGCCCTTGACTCAAAGCTAATCTTTATTATATATAGCTCACAGACTCAGTTACATAGATAAGGATTGAAAAGCAAAGCTCACAACTAGATCATACTAAACTTTATTCTACTAGATCAAGATATTACCAAAAGGATCGAACTAAGAAAAACGGTAAAGATAGAGGTGTGATGGTGATACGATACCGGGGCACCTCCCCCAAGCTTGGAAGTTGCCAATGGGGGTGCACATACCCATATGTTTATGTCTCTTTCTTCGGAGGTGGTGATGATGGAGTTGTTGATGTTGGAGGCTTGTCGTCCATCTTCCAAGGCATAGGCTCACCCTCGTAGAAAGACAATCGAGTCTCTGGGATCCTCAAATCTACAGCCAAACTCATCTTCTTGAATCTATATTCATACTCACAGTTTTGGTTTTGCGGGTCATAGATCTGGGCTTGGAGGTACTCGATTTTCTTGTGAAGCTTGAAGATGGCCTCCCCAATGTTCTTGGCGTCCAGCTTGTGGTTGCTGGTGAACTCCGCGATCATCATGTGGTTGGCATTGAGTCCTCGTTCCACCATCCCCTGGCACTTGAAAACTTGTTGCTCCATTGCTTCGGGTCTTGTCTCGATGCTTCTGGTCCTCCTTGGTCCCTCAACATCGCGGATGTGCAGCACCCCCTCACGCATCTCGATGGTTTGAGGGTGTTGCAGCACCTCCGCGAGGTAGGGGTTGATGAACTTCTCGAAGAACTTGTCCTTGGGGGCGCTTGAAGACGTCATGGTGATCTAGATCTGTCAGAAACACAGCTCGAAACAAAAGCAGAGGATTTTGTCGTGGTGCCGTGGTCAAAACCTTCGGGAGATTGCATAAGGATTTTTTACCGACTAAAAGAAGTAACGTGCAGGAAAACAGAGTCCGGAGGGCACACAAGGTGCCCACGAGGCAGGGGGCGCGCCCTCCACCCTGGTGGGTGCCTCGTGTCCCTTTTGGACTACTTCTTATTTTCCTATTTTCTTAAATATTCCAAAACGGAGAAAAATTGCCATTAGAACTGTTTTGGAGTCGGTTTACTTACCGTACCACATACCTCTTCTTTTCCGGGGTGTGAATCGTTCTGGAAAGTGTCCCTTATCTATTCCTCCGGGGTTACGGTTTCAATGACATTGGTGTAGCGACCAGACCTCAAACAGTCTGATCTCTGTGCATCAGTGTCATCCCTGGATCAGTAATGCTGACACGCACAGTACATGAAGGATTTATAACAGAGTAGCAATCACACACTTATTACATTGATAGTCCAACGATGAATTTATTACAAATAATATGGCTGAATGCCATCTAACACGATAACAACGGAAGGCTTGGAAGATAAGTGAGTCCATCAACTCCAGCGGCATCACTGAGTATAGAACCACGACCTAAAAAGGGGCATCTTACTCGTCGTCTGAAAAGTCTGCAACATGAAACGTTGCAGCCCGAAAACGGGTCTGCACATGGAATATGCTGGCAAGGTAACACAAGATAATGCAAAAGAAGTAAAGCTATACTATATGCAATATGGCTGGTGGAAAGCTCTACGGTTAAGTTTTTGCGTAAAGCCAATTTTTCCCTACTTCAAAGGAATGTATTTTAATTAACTATCATGGTATTTGAAACATCGTTGAGAAGATAGGCATCCTCTCAACCCCAATTAAAGTAATCATTAAACCCAGCAAAATTAATTAAAGTAACATGATGAGATTCACATGATAATCCAAGTACTAGATACTCAAGACGTCGATAACCGGGGAAACGACTAATCATGATCAGTTTGTACACTCTGCAGAGGTTTGTGCACTTTTCCCCACAAGACTCGATCGCCTCCGTTTGGTTTCTCGCACTGCATGGTGTTTGAGAAACGGATGACCGAGACACAGTCTCTCCGAAGAGGTCCCCTTAACCAGATAGATAGGCCGGTACACCTACAAAACCCACTACATATTCTAGCCCATCGTGGAAAGGTTTCCCACAACTTACTCAACTATGCGAGAGCCCATATTGGCATGTGGCTACACACGGAAGTTTCTAATATGAAAAATCTCATGATCCCTTTGAGCCTGGGTGGCGGTCCAAAAGAAAAACAGGCAATCACTGGAATAACCAGATGCCTCAATCCACCCAAATGTGTATTAATGTTGCCACCTTAAGTTGAACCCTTAATTAGCAACTCACATCTGTCATGGATTTCACTCAAACCCAAACCACGTCTACGAGCATAGCATGTCCTAACAGCAAACGTAGAAGTAACTCCCAAGGGTTTGAATGTAATGCAGGTAATAGGTACTACCTCAAACTACTTCCCAATCCCACAAATTAATTAATCCTACTCATGCAATGTGTGAGGGTTGGACTAATGCAATGAAAACTGGGTAATTGGAAAGTATGATCAAAGTGTTACTTGCCTTGCTGATCATCCGCAAAACCTAGAGACTCAAAGTAGCAAGCGGCGCACTCCGGATACTCTATCGCAAACAAACAAGCATACAATAAGTACTTAACTAATGCACGGGTAAAACTCAAATAAGAGATCTAACCAGAAAGTTCAACTTAAGAACTCCGGTTTGCAAAAAGAATCAACTCGAAAGAAGCAATGAAACTCAAACTGCGAAAGAAACGAGCTCCGGTTACTAGTTGGCCTAAAGTAAAATTTTACAGTAGCCAAAACTTTGTTCCAGTTGATTAAACGTAAAGAGGGCATCGAGACGAAGATCTGGGATTTTGAATCATCTGATTCCGACTCTCGAGCGAAAAGAAAAACGCGAAACAAGATCAGGGCAGAAATCGCGATCGGAATAACCGCGGATAAATACCCCGAAAAAGAAAATGAACGAACAGGCTAACGAACGAACGTTCACTGTCTGCGGTTAACTAACAAAAACCGTTCGTTAAAACGAACGTACGGACGAACGTCCGCTAAATAACTAAACCGACGGAAAAACCGAACCGATCTAATCTAATAAAACAGATCCACGGTTTAAAAAAACCGAGCGGTTCTAGAAAAAAAAAGGCATCTACCTCGGGAACTCCGACGAGACGGCAGTGGTGGGGCGCCGGTATGGCGACGGGGCGGCGGGGCGGCGGGTGGTGTGGCGGCAGCGGCGGTAGCACGCGGCGGCGGGGCGGCGGGGTGGTGCGGCAGCGGGGCGGCGGCACGCGGTGGGCGGCGGCGGCTAACGCGGAGGCAGCTAGGGTTTCGCGGGGCGGGGGCTGGCGGCGGCTTTGGGCCGGCTCGGGCGAGTTATAAAGCCCAGAGTCATGGGCTAGTAAGACTCCAAGTCGGTTTCCTTTTTTTCTAAATATAGTCCTCGCGCAGGAAAACTAACAAAAGAAATATCAAACTGACTCCAAAATTCCTGAATTAAATTTTCACCGTCCTCTAATAATATTTAGGTCAAAGTGAACATTTTTCTTGGACCTAAATGCAATTTTGAAAAACGCGTATTTTTCCTATGCAAATAAATCCATAAATAAATCCAGAAAAAATACCAAAAGTGATTTTAATATTTTTCCTCCAATATTTCTGTTATTTTGGAGAAGTCATATTATCTCTGCTCATATTTTGTGTTTAGAAATATTTTTAGGAGAGAAAAATAATTAGAATCACACTGTCCTCGTACCGGTATTCGAGCGAACTCAAATAAGAAAACGATAAAATCCCCAACTCTCTCCGTAGGTCCTTGAGTTGCTTAGAATTTCGAGGAACTCCACAAACAAAAATGCAAAAACATGCAAATGCAAATATGATCTATGTATAACATTCCAAATTGAAAATTTGGGATGTTACAATTGGTTTCAACATTTATGGGATTACCTGAGGTATAATGTTTGATTCTCTGGCCGTTCACCACCTTTGGATCTGTGCCTTTGAAGTTGTTGATTTTTATGCCACCGAAACGATAGACCTCCTCGATAACGTAAGGACCTTTCCATTTAGAGAGAAGTTTTCCTGCAAAAAATCTTAAACGAGAGTTGTATAGCAAAACATAATCACCTACATTGAACTCACGCTTTTGTATCCTTTTGTCATGCCATCTTTTAACTTTTTCATTAACAATTTGGCATTTTCATAGGCCTCGGTTCTCCATTCATCAAGTGAGCTAATGTCAAATAACCTCTTCTCACCGGCAAGTTTGAAATCATAATTGAGCTCTTTAATGGCCCAATATGCCTTATGTTCTAGTTCGAGAGGTAAGTGACATGCTTTTCCATAAACCATTTTATATGGAGACATGCCCATAGGATTTTTATATGCAGTTCTATAAGCCCATAATGCATCATCAAGTTTCTTGGACCAATTCTTTCTAGATCTATTAACAGTCTTTTGCAAAATTAATTTCAGCTCTCTGTTACTCAGTTCTACTTAACCGCTAGACTGTGGGTGGTATGGGGATGCAACTCTATTATTAACACCATACTTAGCAAGCATTTTGCGGAAAGAACCACGAATAAAATGTGAACCACCATCAGTCATTAAGTATCTAGGGACTCCAAACCTCGGAAAAATAACTTCTCTAAGCATCTTAATAGAGGTGTTGTGATCAGCACTACTAGTTGGAATAGCTTCTACCCACTTAGTAACATAATCAACAGCAACTAAAATATGTGTATACCCATTAGAGGAAGGAAACGGTCCCATATAATCAAAACCCCAGACATCAAATGGTTCAATAACAAGTGAATAGTTCATAGGCATTTCTTGACGTCTACTAATATTACCAATTCTTTGACATTCATCACAAGACAGGACAAACTTACGGTTATCCTTGAAGAAAGTAGGCCAATAAAAACCAGATTGCAATACCTTATGTGCAGTTCTATCTCCAGCATGGTGTCATCCATAAGCCTCGGAGTGACACTTGTGTAGGATATGTTCCTGTTCATGCTCAGGTACACAGCTTCTAATAATACCATCTACTCCTTCTTTCTAAGGGTGTGGGTCATCCCAGAAGTAATGTCTTAAATCATAGAAAAACTTTTTCTTTTGTTGGTATGTGAAACTAGGTGGTATAAATTTAGCAACAATGTAATTAGCATAATCAGCATACCATGGAGCAGTTCGTGAAGTATTTATGACAGCTAATTGTTCATCAGGAAAGCTATCATCAATAGGTAGTGGGTCATCAAGAATATTCTCTAACCTAGACAAGTTGTCTGCAACGGGATTCTCAGCTCCCTTTCTATCAGTAATATGCAAATCAAATTCTTGTAGCAAGAGAACCCATCTAATAAGTCTAGGTTTAGCATCTTTCTTTTCCATAAGATTTTAATAGCAGCATGATCAGTGTGAACAGTTACTTTAGAATCTACAATATAAGGCCTGAATTTATCACAAGCAAATACAACTGCTAAAAATTCTTTTCAATAGTAGTCTAGAGTTTTACTAGCATATTGGATAACATTTAATTTCTTATCAACTCTTTGTCCTAGAACAGCACCTACAGCATAATCACTAGCATCGCACATAATTTCAAAGGGTAATTTCCAGTCAGGAGGCTGGACAATAGGTATAGAAATCAATGCTTTCTTAAGTATTTCAAATGCTTCTACATAATCATCATCAAAAACAAAAGGACCATCTTTTTGTAAGAGGTTAGTCATAGGCCTAGAGATTTTTGATAAGTCCTTAATGAACCTCCTATAAAACCCGGCATGACCAAGGAAACTTCTTATACCTTTGATGTCCTTGGGACATAGCATCGTTTCAATAGCATCTACTTTAGCTTTATCAACTTCAATACCTCTTTCAGAAATTTTATGCCCCAAGACAATACCTTCATTAACCATAAAGTAGCACTTCTCCAATTCAAGACAAGATTAGTTTCTTCACATCTCTGCAAAACTCGATCAAGGTTGCTTAAGCAATCATCAAAAGAAGTTCCATAAATGGAAAAATCATCCATGGAAACCTCAACAATATTTTCACAAAAATGAGAGAATATGGCCATCATGCATCTTTGAAAGGTAGCAGGTGCATTACATAAACCAAAAGGCATACGTCTATAAGCAAAGGTACTGAAAGGGCAAGTAAAAGTGGTCTTTTCTTGATCCTCTTTTGACACAGGTATTTGAGAGAAACCAGAATAGCCATCTAGAAAGCAAAAATGAGTATTATTGGATAATCTTTCTAGCATTTGATCAATAAAAGGTAGAGGGTAATTATCCTTTTTAGTAGCTTTATTTAATTAGCGGAAATCAATTACCATTCTATAGCATGTAAGAATTATTTGTGGGATCAATTCATCTTTATCATTAGAAACAATAGTAATACCTCCCTTCTTTGGAACACAATGGACAAGACTTGCCCACTGACTATCAGCAACTGGTTAAACTATACCTGCCTCTAGAAGTTTTAGTATTTCCTTCCTTACCACTTCTTTCACCCTAGGATTTAACCGTTGTTGGTGATCAACAACCGGTTTAGCGTCTTTTTCCAATTTTATTTTATGTTGGCCCAGAGTGGGGCTAAGGCCCTTAAGATCATCAAAGAGTATATCCAATAGCAGCACGGTGCTTCTTCAGAGTTTTCAATAATTTCTCTTCTTCTTGCTCTGAAAGGTTAGCACTAATAATAACAGGATATATCTTCTTTTCATCAAGATAGGCATACTTAAGAGTATCAGGTAATGGTTTGAGCTCAAACACGGGATCACCCTTGGGTGGAGGAGGATCCCCTAGAATTTCAACAGGCAAGTTGTGTTTCAATAAAGGTCCCTGTTTAAAGAATATTTCATCTATTTCCCTTCTCTCATTCATATACATGTCATTTTCATGGTCTAGCAGATATTGTTCTAAAGGTTCGTTAGGAGGCACAGCAATAGAAGCAAGGCCAATAATTTCATCCTTACTAGGCAATTATTTATCATGGGGTCGTCTATGAAATTTAGCAAAGTTAAAATCATGAGACATATCCCCTAAACCAATAGTAACAACATCCTTTTTGCAGTCTATCTTAGCATTAACAGTATCCAAAAGGGTCTACCAAATATAATAGGGCAAAAGTCATCTTGTGGGGAACCAAGAACAAGAAAATCAGTAGGGTATTTAACTTTCCCACACAAGACTTCAACATCTCTAACAATCCCAACTGGTGAAATAGTGTCTCTATTAGCAAGCTTAATAGTAACATCAATACCTTCTAGCTCAGCAGGTGCAATATCGTGCATAATTTCTTCGTATAAGGAATGAGGTATTGCACTAGCACTAGCACTCATGTCACATAATCCATGATAGAAATGATCTCCTATTTTAACGGAAATAACATGCATGCCTACAACAGGTCAATGTTTATTTTTAGTATCGGGTCTAGCAATTCTAGCAGTTTCATCACAGAAGTAAATAACATGCCCATCAATATCATCGACCAGGAGATCGTTAACCATAGCAACACTAGGTTCAACTTTAATTTGTTCAGAGGGTGTAGGTGTTCTAGTATTACTCTTACGAACCACAGCTGAAGCTTTAGCATTATCCTTTATTCTAGCAGGGAAGGGTGGTTTCTCAATATAAGCAGTAGGAACAATAGGATCAACATTATAAGTGATAGTCTTTTCTTCAACTCTAACAGGTTCAACTACTTTTACTTCAATGGGAGGATGATATTTAAACCACTTCTCCTTAGGGATATCAACATGAGTGGCAAATGATTCACAGAAAGAAGCTACTATCTCAGAGCCAAGTCCATATTTAGTGCTAAAGTCATGGAAAACATCGGTATCCATAAAAGATTTAACACAATCAAACTTAGGTGTTATACCTGACTCCTTACCTTCTTCGAGATCCCAATCTTCAGAGTTGATTTTAATTCTTTCCAATAAATCCCATTTGAATTCAACAGTCTTCATCATAAAAGAACCAGTCGAGCATAAAAATTTTGAATAATAATTTCCCTTGAAAGCCCATGATTGGGGCATGAATATAACATTGACTTAAGCATTCCCCAAGCTTGAGCGATACTTTCTCCTTCGCGAGGCCAAAAATTATATATATATAATTACGATCACGATGAACATGATGCATAGGATAGAACTTCTTATGAAATTCCAATTTCAATCGGTTGTAGTTCCAGGATCCAATATCATCGCATAGCCTAAACCATGTCAATGCCTTTCCCTTCAAAGATAAAGGGAAGACCTTCTTCTTGATCACATCTTCAGGCATGCCTGCAAGCGTAAATAATCCACAAACTTCATCCACATAGATTAGGTGTGAATCGGGATGCAATGTTCCATCTCCTGTAAAGGTATTAGCTAGCAGTTTCTCTATCATACCCGAAGGAATTTCAAAGTAAACATTTTCAGTAGGTTCGGTAGGTTGAGGAGCAACTCTTTGATCTACCGGTCGGGGTGAAGATACCCCAAACAAGCCCCTCAAAGGATTATGTTCCATAGTAATAAGTGACAGTAAATTTCAGCACACTATATAAATTTTTCCTTACCAAATTCCACTTACCAAAGGCGCTTCACTCCCCGGCAACGGCGCCAGAAAAGAGTCTTGATGAGCCAAAAGTTTAGGGGATCTATCGTAGTCCTTTCGATAACTAAGAGTGTCGAACCCAACGAGGAGCAGAAGGAAATGATATGCAGTTTTCAGTAAGGTATTCTCTGCAAGCACTAAAATTACCGGTAACAGATAGTTTTGTGATAAGGTAATTTGTAACAAGTAACAAGTGGTAAAAGTAAATAAGGTGCAGCAATATGGCCCAATAATTTTTGTAGCAAATGACAAGCCTGGACAAACTCTTATATAAAGGAAAGCGCTCCCGAGGACAGATGGGAATTATCGTCAAGCTAGTTTTCATCACGCTCATATGATTCGCGTTCGTTACTTTGATAATTTGGTATGTGGGTGGACCGGTGCTTGGGTGCTGACCTTACTTGGACAAGCATCCCATTTATGATAAACCTCTATTGCAAGCATCCACAACTACAAAAGAAGTATTAAGGTAAACCTAACCATAGCATGAAACATATGGATCCAAATCAGCCCTTACGAAGCAACACATAAACTAGGGTTTAAGCTTCTTTCACTCTAGCAACCCATCATCTACTTATTACTTCCTAATGCCTTCCTCTGGGCCCAAACAATGGTGAAGTGTCATGTAGTCGACATTCACATAACACCACTAGAGGTAAGACAACATACATCTCATCAAAATATCGAACGAATACCAAATTCACATGACTACTTATAGCAAGACTTCCCCCATGTCCTCAGGAACAAATGTAACTACTCACAAGTCATATTCATGTTCATAATCATAGGGGTATTAATATACATAATGGATCTGGGCACATGATCTTCCACCGAATAAACCAACTATCATCAACTACAAGGAGTAATCAACACTACTAGCAACCCACAGGTACCAATCTGAGGTTTTGGTACAAAGATTGGATAGAAGAGATGAACTAGGGTTTGAGAGGAGATGGTGATGGTGAAGATGTTGATGGAGATGGACCCCCTCCCTATGAGAGGATCGATGGTGATGACGATGGTGATGATTTCCCCCACCCGGAGGGATGTTTCCCCGGCAGAACAGCTCCGTCGGAGCCCTAGATTGGTTCCGCCAAGGTTCCGCCTCGAGACGGCGGCTCTTAGTCCCGAAAACTTCCTTATGATTTTTTCTAGGGAAGAAGACACCTTATACCAGAAGATGGGCATCGGGGGGCTTCCAGGTGGCCCACGAGGCAGGGGGCGCGCCTAGGGGGCAGGGCGCGCCCCCACCCTCGTGGACGGTGGGTGGCCCCCTATGGTGCTTTCTTCGGCCGATATTATTTATATATTCCAAAACTGACTTTCATGGAGTTTCAGGTCTTTTTGAGTTGTGCAGAATAGGTCTCCAATATTTGCTCCTTTTCTAGCCCAGAATTCCAGCTGCCGGCATTCTCCCTCTTCATGTAAACCTTGTAAAATAAGAGATAAAAAGGCATAAGTATTGTGACATAATGTGTAATAACATCTCATAATGCAATAAACATCAATATAAAAGCATGATGCAAAATAGACGTATCACTTCTACTGCAAAGGGACTGTTCATTGGAAGCGGAACTGCCCCAAGTATTTGGCGGATAAGAATGATGGCAAAGTGAACAAAGGTATATTTGATATACTTCCTCCATTCCAAAATTGATGACCCAACTTTGTACTAACTTTGTACCAAAGTTAGTACAAAGTTGGGTCGTCTATTTTGAACGGAGGGAGTACATGTTATTGATGTGTACCTTACTAATGCTCATAGTAGCGCCTGGGTATTTGATACTGGTTTGGTTGCTCATATTTGTAACTCGAAATAGGGGCTATGGATTAAGCGAAGATTGGCTAAGGACGAGGTGACGATGCGCGTGGGAAATGGTTCCAAAGTCGATGTGATCGCCGTCGGCACGCTACCTCTACATCTACCTTCGGGATTAGTTTTAGACCTAAATAATTGTTATTTGGTGCCATTGTTGAGCATGAACATTATATCTGGATCTTGTTTGTTGTGAGACAGTTATTCATTTAAATCGGAGAATAATGGTTGTTCCATTTATATGAGTAATGTCTTTTATGGTCATGCACCCTTGATGAGTGGTCTATTTTGTTGAATCTCGATCTTAGTGAAACAAATATTCATAATATTGAAGCCAAAAGATGCAAAGTTGATAATGATAGTGCAACTTATTTGTGGCACTGACGTTTAGGTCATATTGGTGTAAAGCACATGAAGAAACTCCATGCTGATGGACTTTTGGAATCACTTGATTATGAATCACTTGGTGCTTGCGAACCATGCCTCATGGGCAAGATGACTAAAACTCCGTTCTCCGGAACAATGGACCAGGCAACTGACTTGTTGGAAATCATACATACTGATGTATGCGGACCAATGAGTGTTGAGGCTCGCAGCGGGTATCGTTATTTTCTGACCTTCACAGATGATTTGAGCAAATATGGGTATATCTACTTGATGAAACACAGGTCTAAAACATTTGAAAAGTTCAAAGAATTTCAGAGTGAAGTAGAGAATCATCGTAACCAGAAAATAAAGTTTCTACAATCTGATCGCGGAGGCGAATATTTTAGTTACGAGTTTGGTCTTCATTTAAAACAATGTGGAATAGTTTCACAGCTCACGCCACCTAGAACACCATAGCATAATGGTGTGTCCGAAGGTCGTAACCATACTTTATTAGATATGGTACGATCTATGATGTCTCTTACCGATCTACCACTATCGTTTTGGGGTTATGCTTTAGAGACAACTGCATTCACATTAAATAGGGCACAATCTAAATCCGTTAAGACGACGCCTTATGAACCATGGTTTGGCAAGAAACCAAGTTGTCGTTTCTTAAAGTTTGGGGATGCGATGCTTATGTGAAAAAGCTTCAACCTGATAAGCTCGAACCCAAGTCGGAGAAATGTGTCTTCATAGGATACCCAAAGGAAACTGTTGGGTACACCTTCTATCACAGATCCGAAGGCAAGATATTCATTGATAAGAATGGATCCTTTCTAGAGAAGGAGTTTCTCTCGAAAGAAGTGAGCGGGAGGAAAGTAGAACTTGATGAGCTAATTGTACCTTCTCCCGAACTGGAAAGTAGTTCATCACAAAAACTAGTTCTAATGATTCCTACACCGATCAGCGAGGAAGCTAATGATGATAATGTAAAACTTTAGATCAAGTTACTACTGAACCTCGTAGGTCAACCAGAGTACATTCCGCGCCAGAGTGGTACGATAATTCTGTTCTGGGAGTCATGTTACTAGACCATGATGAACCTACGAACTATGAGGAAGCGATGATGAGCCCAGATTCCGCAAAATGGCTTGAGGCCATGAAATCTGAGATGGGATCCATGTAGGAGAACAAAGTGTGGACTTTGGTTGACTTGCCCGATGATCTGCAAGCCATTGAAAATAAATGGATCTTTAAGAGGAAGACTGACGCCGATGGTAATGTTACAGTCTACAAAGCTCGACTTGTTGCAAAAGGTTTTCGAGAAGTTCAAGGAGTTGACTACGATGAGACTTTCTCACCCGTAGCGATGCTTAAGTCTGTCCGAATCATGTTAGCAATCCGCATTTTATGATTATGAAATCTGGCAAATGGATGTCAAAATTGCATTCCTTAATGGATATCTCAAAGAAGAGTTGTATATGATGCAACTAGAAGGTTTTGTCTATCTTAAAGGTGCTAACAAAGTGTTCAAGCTCCAGTGATCCATCTATGGACTGGTGCAAGCATCTCGGAGTTGGAATATACGCTTTGATGAGGTAATCAAAGCATATGGTTTTATACAGACTTTTGGAGAAGCCTGTATTTACAAGAAAGTGAGTGGGAGCTCTATAGCATTTATGATATTATATGTGGATGACATATTGTTGATTGGAAATGATGTAGAATTTCTGGATGGCATAAAAGGATACTTGAATAAGAATTTTTCAATGAAAGACCTCGGTGAAGCTGCTTATATATTAGGCATCAAGATCTATAGAGATATATCAAGACGCTTAATTGGACTTTCACAAAGCACATACCTTGATAAAGTTTTGAAGAAGTTCAAAATGGACCAGTCAAAGAAAGGGTTCCTGCCTGTGTTACAAGGTGTGAAGTTGAGTAAGACTCAATACCCGACCGCTGCAGAAGATAGAGAGAAAATGAAAGTCAGTCCCTATGCTTCAGCCATAGGATTTATCATGTATGTGATGCTGTGTACCAGACCTGATGTGTGCCATGCTATAAGTTTAGCAGGGACGTACCAAAGTAATCCAGGAGTGGATCACTGGACAGCGGTCAAGAACATCTTGAAGTACCTGAAAAGGACGAAGGATATGATTCCCGTTTATGGAGGTGACAAAGAGCTCATCGTAAACGGTTATGTTGATTTAAGCTTTGACACTGATCTGGATGACTCAAAGTCACAAACCGGATACGTATCTTTGTTGAATGGTCGAGTTGTTAGTTGGTGCAGTTCCAAGCAGAGCATCGTGGCAGGATCTACGTGTGAAGCGGAGTACATAGCTGCTTCGGAAGCAGCAAATGAAGGAGTCTGGATGAAGGAGTTCATATCCGAGCTAGGTGTAATACCTAGTGCATCGGGTCCAATGAAAATCATTTGTGACAACACTGGATCAATAGCCTTGGCGAAGGAAACTAGGTTTCACAAGAGAACCAAGCACATCAAGAGACGCTTAAACTCCATCCGCGATCAAGTCAAGGAGGGAGCCATAGAAATTTTCAAGATACATAGGATCTGAATGTTGCAGACCCATTGACTAAACCTCTTCCACGAGCAAAACACGATCAGCACCAAGACTCCATGCGTGTTAGAATCATTACTATGTACCTGCGATTCCGTAGAAAGACATCACGACCCCCTGCGGAAAAAAAAAGAATTTCTTGAGATGGAAGTATAGATATAATATTCTTACCAAGATAACTGGAAATCCCAACCGATAAGAATCCTAGTGAACCTAAAAAAAGAATACAGGCCCAGAAAAAATTACCCCTTTTTCGAGAACCTTTTAGAAGTTCTACCCATATGTGTTCTGATCGCCAATTCATATTAGATATACTAAATCCAGCAGCGGTCGGTTGAAATTGAGCGAATAAGCTAAATAATTTTGACTTTACTTTTTTTGATTCTGAAATCTGGATTATTGACTCTAGTGCAAGTGGGAGACTGAAGGAAATATGCCATAGAGGTAATAATAAAGTTGTTATTTATATTCCTTATATCTCATGATAAATGTATTTTATTCATGCTAGAATTGTATTAACCGGAAACTTGATACATGTGTGAATACATAGACAAAATAGAGTGTCCCTAGTATGCCTCTATTAGACTAGCTCGGTAATCAAAGATGGTTATGTCTCCAAACCATAGACATGTGTTGTCATTTGATCAACGGGATCACATCATTATGAGAATGATGTGATGGACAAGACCCATTAGCTTAGCACTATGATCATTTAGTTTTACTGCTATTGCTTTCTTCATGACTTATACATGTTCCTCTGACTATGAGATTATGCTACTCCCGAATACCGGAGGAACACCTCGTGTGCTATCAAACGTCACAACGTAACTAGGTGATTATAAAGATGCTCTACAGGTGTTTCCGAAAGTATTTGTGGTGTTGGCATAGATCAAGATTAGGATTTGTCACTCCGAGTGTCGGAGAGGTATCTCTGGGCCCTCTCGGTAATACACATCGTAATATGCCTTGCAAGCAAACGACTAATGAGTTAGTCACGAGATGATGTATTATAGAATGGGTAAAGAGACTTGCCGGTAACGATATTGAACTAGGTATGATGACACCGATGATCTAATCTTGGACAAGTAACATACCGATGACAAAGGGAACAACATATGTTGTTGTGCGGTTTGACCGATAAAGATCTTCGTATAATATGTAGGAGCCAATATGAACATCCAGGTTCCGCTTTTGGTTATTGACCGGAGATGTGTATCGGTCATGTCTACATAGTTCTTGAACCCGTAGGGTCCGCACGCTTAACATTCGATGACGATCGGTATTATGAGTTTATGTGTTTTGATGTACCGAAGGTTGTTTGGAGTCCCGGATGAGATCACGGACATGACGAGGAGTCTCAAAATAGTCGAGACATAAAGATTTATATATTGGATGACTATATTCGGACACCGGAAGTGTTCCAGAGAAGTTTCGGATAAAACAGGAGTGCCGGAGGGTTACCGGAACCCCTCGGGGAACTAATGGGCCACATGGGCCTTAGTAGAGAGAGATGGGCGGCTAGGGCAAGCCGCGCCCCCATCCCCCTTGGGTCCTAATTAGACTAGGGAAGGGGGGCGGTGCCCCTCTTTCCCTCTCCCTCTCTCCCTCTCCTTCCTTCCCCCTCTCTTCCCCTTGTTGGAAACCTACTAGGAATAGGATTCCTGGTAGGAATCCTACTTGGGGCGCGCCCTATGAGGGACGGTCGGCATCCCCCTTGCTCCTTTATATACGGGGGCAGGGGCACCCTAGAACACACAAGTTGACAATTGTTTTAGTCGTGTGCGGTGCCCCCCTCCACTGTTTCACACCTCGATCATATTGTCGCAGTGCTTAGGCGAAGCCCTACGACGGTAACTTCATCAACACCGCCACCACGTCGTCGTGCTGACGAAACTCTCCCTTGGCCTCAACTGGATCAAGAGTTCGAGGGACATCACCGAGCTGAACGTGTGCAGATCACGGAGGTGACGTGCGTTCGGTGCTTGATCGGTTGGATCGTGGAGACGTTCGACTACATCAACCGCGTTACTAAACGCTTCCGCTTTCGGTCTACGAGGGTACGTGAACACACTCTCCTGCTCGTTTCTATGCTTCCCTTAGATAGATCTTGCGTGTTTGTAGGAATGTTTTTGAAATACTACGTTCCCCAACACTTAATACACTAGATGCATGCTAGATAGCGGTCGATGTGTGGAGTAATAGTAGTAGATGCAGGCAGGAGTCAGTTTACTAATATTGGACGTGATGCCTATGTAATGATCATGTCCTGCATATCGTGATGATTATTTGAAGTTCTATCAATTGCCCAACAGTAATTTGCCTACCCACCGTTTGCTATTTTTCTCTAGAGAAGCCACTAGTGAAACCTACGGCCCCTGGGTCTTCTTTCTCATATATTTGCCTTTGCGATTTATTTGCCTTTGCTTTTATTTTTAGATCTACTAAACCAAAAACCGAAAAATACCTTGCTGCAATTTATCTTATTTATCAACCAATCTACCAATATGTATCTCTCTCACGTTCGTTACCCGAAAGGGATTGACAACCCCTTTAACACGCCGGGTTGCGAGGTGTTGATATTTGTGTGCATGTGTTGTTTACGTTGTGTTGCGTGGCTCTCCTACGGGTTCGATAATCTTGATTTCACATCTGAGGGAAATACCTACTGCCGCTATGCTGCATCATCCCTTCCTCTTTGGGGAAAAACCGACGTAGCTTCAAGCGACATCAAAAGGAATTTCTGGCGCCGTTGCCAGGGAGGATCTTCAACATATACCAGGTTCCTAATCACAAATCTCTTCTCCTCGCAATTAGATTATTTACCAGTTGCCTCTCATTTTGATCTCCCCCACTTCACTAACATTTGCCGTATTTCTCGTCGGATCTATTTGAAGCTTTTGTCACCACGGCAGAGTTTAAGAAAGCTAAGGGTTTTCTCCCAAGTTTCAATAATTTGGATAGCCCCTCTGTCCTCTCTAAGCTCATTAACAATGATGCTATGGAAAGGCTTACTGGGGTTGGTAAAGAAAAATCTAGCAATATTGATGAAGATGACCCCAGAATTTTTTTTGTTATTTGCTTCATGAATCTTTGGAAGATGCTTGGGAAAGGTTGTTGAGAATCCGAGTAGTTATGTGCCCCAATACTAGATAGAGATCTACCTGAAAAGTATTTATGTTGGTTTGCCTTCTTCGTTTAAACAAGTTCTGGATTCTATTTTGAAAATGGTTTCCTTGAAGGGGATGCCATTGACACTTATGAAAAGATGAAAACTATATTTGGGCATCCTAAGGAAAAAGATGTTGAATCCACTACCCTCACGTGCTTTGACCAAAACGAAATAATCAAATAGATGAAGGCTAGTCTGGATGTGAATTTTCGCAATGTTATTAATCTTTCATCCACTATTAATGGTCATGTGCTTTCACAAAATAGAAAAATAAATGCCATTGATAAGAACTTTTCTCTTTGCTTTCAAGAAGGGGTGGATGACAAAACTTAGATCCTGATATTATGCCTAGCTAAGGGCGTAAAACGATAGCGCTTGTTGGGAGGCAACCCAATGAATAAAAACTATTTTTGTTTTTGCTTGCTTTTCTTGAGTGTTTACACAATTATGCTACTGGTATGATTGTGTTTTTTGTGTTTTAATTAGTGTTTGTGCCAAGTAGAACCGTTAGGATCTTTTTGGGTGATAGTTGTTTTATCTTGCTGAAAAAGACAAAAACTTTGCGCTCACGAGAAAAAAAATCCCATTTTTAAGAGGAAAGTGATTTTTAGTTGATTCTTTTTGCAGAAGATTAATATACAAATTGCTCACGTGGCCATATTTTTTCAAGATTTTTAGAGGTCTAGAAGTTTTTGAAACTTCCATATTACTACAGATTCTTCTGTTTTTGACAGATTCTGTTTTCTTTGTGTTGTGTGCTTATTTTGATGGTTTTATGGTTTTCTTTGAGGAGTTTTTGCCATAGAAAAGTTGGAATACATTAGATATGATACAAAAACAAAATATGAATTGGTTTGATGCAGTACTTATAGTAGTGGTTTGCTTTCTTTCACTAATGGATCTCACGAAGGTTTTGTTGAAGGTTTTTGTGATTGAAGTTTTCAAGTTTTGGGTTATCTTACGATGGATGAAGGAAGGATGTAAGAGCCTAAGCTTGGGGATGCCCCGGCATCCCAAGCTATTATCCAAGAATGAGCAAGAACTAAGCTTGGGGATGCCCCCGAGTGGCATCCCCGCTTTCTTCCAACAACTATCGGTATTTCACTTGAAACTATATTTTTATTCATCACATGATATGTGTTTTGCTTGGAGCATCTTGTATGATATGAGTCTTTGCTTGTTTTATTTTGCTTTTTTAAGTCATCAATCCTTGTTGTACACACATATTTGAGAGAGCCAAAATTAGGCCATGACTTGTTAGAATAGCTCTCCATGCTTCACTTAAATTTTTATGAACTAGGACTTGCTCTAGTGCTTCACTTATATCTTTTTGAGCACGGTGTGCTTAGTATTTTTGAAGAAATACTCTCTTGATTCACTAAGACTTATTTGAGAATTAGTAAATTTTAAAGAAATTCCCCCTTGCTTCACTTATATTATTTTGAGAGAAATAAGAAAAAATTATGCTCATGATCTTCACTTATATTTGTTTGAGCTTATCAAAAGAAACACATGAAAATTAGTCCCGAAGTGATAGATATCCAAGAAGGATAGAGAAAAGAATGTCATGAAGATCATTGGAAAAAATAAACTTGATTCCTTGTAATAGTTTTGAGACATGATGATATGATATGTGAGTTATGTTGATGAGTAATTGTGCTTTAATTAGTAAGAATACTAGTGTTAAAGTTTGTGATTCCCTATGCAAGCACAAAAGTCAATAATTATGCAATGAAATTATATCCTACTTGTGGTGCATTATTCGGTGTTATTTATGCTCAATGTTCTCTTACAAGATTATTTGTTTCATGGTTGGTTGCTTCCCAGTCTTTTGCTACCCTTCATTTTGCACTAAGTATGAGCTCTACTTGTGCTTTCAAAATCTTTTATCCCGGTTTTGCCATATGAGTCCACCATACCTACATATATGTGGTATTTACTTGCCATTCTAAGCAAATTTGTATGTGCCATCTCTAATTTTCAAAACAAATTTCCCTTTTTGTGTGCCCATACCACTCGCGAGGCGGTGAGGGGTGGCCAATATTTTCCATGCTGGATGTGTTATTCTCACGATGAGTGTTTATTCACTTGTCATTGCACGAGAGTACGGCAAAGGTATTAGGGATGCCGAGTCCCAAAATGAAAAACAAATATACTTTATGTTGTCAAATAATAAATTCCTTGGAAAGTGTTGGTATGGAAGGCAACCGTGGATTTGGCTAGCCATGGCTTGTGAAAATTTGGTGGAAAAGGAATAAGCTTTATTTTTTTGTTTGGGAACCGCCTATGATATATCTAGCATGGAAAGTGTTGGGAACCTCAAGTCGTTCTCCCTGGTGGGAAAAGTATACCTCCCAAAAAAAGTATCTCTCAATTTAAGCTTTGAGCTCTGGCACCTCTAGAAATCCCTACTTCCCTCTCTGAACGGCCTTTCTTTTATTTATGCAACTTTTATTTTTGAATTTGAGTCTCCATCTTCTCTTACAAGTGATATGTCTCCGTCGTATCTATAATTTTTGATTGTTCCATGCCAATATTATACAACTTTCATATACATTTGGCAACTTTTTATACTATTTTTGGGACTATCATATTGATCCAGTGCCAATTCCTGTTTGTTGCATGTTTTTTGTTTCGCAGAATATCCATATCAAACGAAGTCCAAACGGGATAAAAACGCACGGAGATTTTTTTGGAATATATGTGATTTTTGGGAAGAAGAATCAATGCGAGACGATGCCCAAGAGGGCCACGAGGCAGGGGGCGCCCCTGACCCTCGTGGCCACCCTGTAAGGCGGTTGGTGCCCTTCTTTCCCCGCAATAAAGCCAATATCTGGATACAAATCGTGTCGAAATTTCAGCCCAATCGGAATATAAGAAACGTTGAAAGGCCAGAATCTGGGAACGCAAAAACAGAGAGAGACAAAGATACAGGTCCAATCTCGGTACAGGGGGTCACTCCCTGGCCGTGCTCCCAACCTGAACCGCAACAGGGAGAGAGGCCACGTGATGTGGAGCATCCCTTGACCATCCCCATGGACGTCACACCGCCACCGCAAGAACGGAGAGGACCTACGACGAGAGCTCACGCACGCGTCGTCGAAACCGAGGTGAACTCTTTCCTCTTAGAGTTTCATTCGGATTCACACGAGAGTCGGATTCTACCTCAAGCGGAGATGTTATGCATGATTAGGTATCGAGGTGTTGATTATGGAGGGGCTAGCACGAGGACCCGAGCACCTATGGATGAGAAGAGGGAAGAGGAAGGGAGCGAAGACACGGAGGCTCTGGACCAACCCCCCCCCCCCCCCCGGGTGCCCGGCCCTCCATGCCCTAGGTGCCCGGGCCTTCGGCAGCCAGCTGGGCGCTGGCCCTGGCCACTCCGGGTGCCCGGCCTCCCAGCCTCGGCCAGGCGCCATCGCCCCGGGTGCCCGGCCTTCCTCCAGCTCGCCCCGGGTGCCCGGGCTCTCACCCCCGGGTGCCCGGTCCTCCTCCGCCCGGCGCCTCAGACTGTTCCGGGTGCCCGGATCCCTTTACCCCGGGTGCCCGGACCCCTCCGAGAGTGTGTCGTTTTTCATGGTCATTTTGGACCTTTGTATCCCCATCTCCCTCTATTTCGTCCCTAGACTATAAGTACCTCCTACCTAGCTCATTTATAGGGATAGCGAAGCATATATGATATATTGAGAGAGCTTTGCTCATCTACCTCTCCTATGGAGATCAGGGCCTCCTATGGAGAAGATCTCTAGTGGATACAAGACCCCCATCTTGGGAAGGATCCCCAACATAGGATCATCAAGACCTCTCTCCTCATAGGATTGGGATGAACTAGTTACCTTGTATCTTTGTTTTGTTGTCCTTGGATCATTGTGACCTCTTGTGTGTTCTTGGATCTAGCATATGTGTGATTGGATCTAGTCCATTTGAGTGTTTTCCCTCTCTTGTGTTCTTCGTGTTCTTGGGGATTTCCCCTCCAATTCGTGAAAGATATCCATCTAGGGTTCCACCCTACAACATCGTGGTATCATGAGCAACGTTTATCACGAATTTGGAGTCCCCCCCCCCACCGTTTTCTTGCCTTGTTTTGCTTGATTTCGTCCCAAAATCCGAAAATCCCCACCAAAAATAGCCCCAATTGTTTTCTGTGATTTGTTGGTTTGATGAGGTTTTGTTGGATTTGATCCATGGATTTGCTTGGTTTCAAGTGGATCTAGCCTTTCCCCCATCCATCTCCTCCCTTCCCTCCACGAAATCCATCAATTTCTCCCATTTTCCCAAAAAAATCCGCCCAAATCCGACACCCCCGGGCACCCGGGCACTCCGACCTCCCGTGCAACCCCGCTGACCACCCGGGGTGCCCGCACCCCTTACCCCCGGGCACCCGGACCCCCGGGCCATCTCCTCCGCCCAACTCCCCTGAACACCCCGGGTGCCCACACCTCTCACCCCCAGGCACCCGCACCCCCCAGAATCAGGCGCGTGCACTTTACGTTTTCACTCATAACTTTCACTCCCGAAGTCTGATTTGGGTGTTCTTTGGCTCATTGAAAAGCTAGTGACGTGCCCGAGCTGCTCATCTTGGTTTTACCACCATTTGACTCCATCAAATTTTGTCAAATTTGGCATGTTTGCCTAGGCCCTCCACCATATCATCCGCATAGCCACCATAGCTTTCCGCAACCTAACCCTTTTTGATCCATATAGCATTTATGGTTGCTTGAGTGGTGACTTGAGTCTCCTAAGGTGTTTCAGCTACTTAGGGACGATCGCTTCATCATCAACCACCACCACCACTTCCGCATTGCTAACTCCGGAACCACCAACGCATTCCGCTACCACCATTTGACATTTGCCTTTGGAGATTTTGAGTTTGCGGTTTTTACCGTTTCCTAAGGTGTTTCGACTACTTAGGGACGGGTCTACATCTTCTTGGTATCTACATCAAGAACACCACCACTCATCGTCGCCCGAGGTTGTCTTCAACATCGACCACTTCACCATTTTGACACCCTAACCGTAAGCAAGAACAGTAACCTCTATATCATCTTGGTATCGTGGTATCCCATCATTGTATATTCCCCTTGCACTTGCATTGTTAACCCCTAGCCCATTTTGCGTAACTTGCCTATCGAGACTAGCCTTTGATTATTGCCGGCAATGTTACTTGTGCACATTAGTGATCCGTACCTTCCATTGCATACACCATATCATATAGGTATCATCTCGGCATCATATCATCCCTTGTGTCACAAGATTGTTCCCGCATATACACAATTGCTATATTGGTTTGTGCATTTAGCATAGTGGCCATATCAAAAAAATGAATAAGCTTTTAAGCAAAAAGAGAGCAAAGAGCTTGTAAGCAATAGACATAGCATCATACCACTTTGCATTTAAGATTGTCATATCCGATCATCTTGGATCATCTTGAGAAGAACATCGGGACCATCATACACATAGCATACTTGGGATAGAAGGCTCATACATTTGCATCTTATAGGTTGTGCACAAGTGTCGTATCCGCCTATTGAGCAACCGTGTTAGCATCTCTCTTGAGTTGTGCAACACGAGCGTTTTCCGTGGATTCCACATTTTGTGCTCATTCCTTGGTTGCACGACCCCATTTATCTATCCATGTGTGTGTGTTTCTGTGTGTCACCTATCTCTATTGGTCTACTTATTTCACTTGCGAATTTGTGAATCTTTTCCAACATTATTGACTCTTGCTAACATTTTGCATCAAATTTTTGTGCCACTATCCTCACCGAGCTCCACCATAAGCCTTACTTGTGTAGGTGTGAGAATTGACAAAATTCGGTACCAATTGTGTTATTTTCTTGATACATTATTGAGTGATCATTGATCCATCTTCAACATTGGAAAGGTACATTTGATCTAGTTCTTTCCTTTCTTCCACTCACATTTTCTCGAGTCTTGTGATGGATAGGCAAAGCATTTCATCTCCGGTCTACACCAACAACGACAAGTTCGATGCCATGAAGAACAACTTGTGCGCAAACATGGATGCTCAAATGGAGGAGCACAAAGCCCTCATCAAGAACTGCAAGGGGTCTCCCTCATCTTCGAGAAGACGCTCAAGTGCACATCCCTTCGAGCTACCATTTCCGGCAAGATCACATCGGCATCGACACCATCGACGACAAGAACGTGAAGGTCACGAGCTCAACATCAACAACCGCTCAACGACTTCACCATCTACCTTGGCATCTTCGCCAAGTGACTTCAAGGCATCTTCGCCTTCGGACTTGCGACATCTTCGCCGACCCGCACCTCAAGAGAATCTCCCCAAGATCAAGTCCGTGACTTCCACGAGCTACTACGACCTCGATAACGACCACGTGATTCCTTTCTATGGGACTCAAGAACCCGAGGACTATCTCGAGTGGGAGCGCTTGATGGATGACTACCTCACGCTACTTCAAGTTCCTCCCGAAGATCAAGTGAAGTGCGCCACAAGAAACTTCCACGACTATGCATCGACATGGTGGCTTCACACACCTTCGAAGAGCTACGACATGAGTTCGCCCAAGACGAAGAAATCTATGCGGCGAGAGTTCGTGCCTCCCACCTACACGGAACAACTTCTACGCCAATTGGAGAACACCATACAAGGATCCAAGTCCATCGAAGCGTACTTCAAGGAGATGAAGAATGCCTTGCAACGAGCCGGCATGGACGACCCCATTTGGATGAAGTTTCACTTCATGATGGGATTGGACAACGACATCTCCAAGACTATCTTCCTCGAGAACTACAAGTCCCTCGACGACAACTACATTGGTGCTCTCAAGGCGGAACAAGAACTCATGAAGGCCAAGGCTTCTCCACCGCAAGCACACTTCTCGAAGACCAAACTCCAAGATGGCGAGCATGAGGCTAGTACCAGCACGATGTCCAAGCCCAACAAGCTCCAAGATGACGCTCGCAAGTTCGACTCCACCGCCATCCCTCTTTGTGGAATTGAAGATGCCGAGTCTACTTTGACTCTTTTTCAAGATGGTGCGGCGCCGACTACAACTACGGAGCCATTCGTTGACCAAGCTTTGGAGGCGAATGACACGGCGACGAGCAAGGATGATTCTTTCATCCTTGGAGGCGAGAGCGATGATGTGCCATCTTTTGCCTTCATCGACGACGACGACGAGATGGTTGAGCATGGGATTTTCCCTTCGACCACGGCGACTTATGATGGCTTGAGTGACTTTTGCCACCATATGGAGAGTGAGAGTGGCTTCACCACTAGCCCCATATATGATGAGTTGCCACAATTCCCATGTGAGGAGAGCCACAACCCCCACCACTTGAGTGAGATGAGTGCCTCCACCATATGTGACATTGCGTGCACTTACCTTGAGGGAGTGAGTGAGCCACCACCACATAGAGAGAGTGAGGAAGTTGATAGGGCACGTGAGACCATTTGCATTTCTAACAACTTGACCTCTACCTCTATTGTGTCTTCTCATTTGGTGCTAGGTCCCATATATGATGATGCGCCGATTCGCGACGACTTCGTCCTCCCTTTGGACAAGACGATGGCCATGGTGGAATATGATGCACCCCCCACATGGTTCCATCAAGTTGATGACGATAACCACCATTTGGTCTTTGCCACCTCACCTACACCACTTGAGTGGAATGAACAAGGTAACATAGGTGAAGGTGATGCTCTAGTCCCACTAGTGGAAATTCTTGACATTGATTGCTTGCATGATGTTGATCCACCTATTGCCATGCTTCATGCTAGTTCGACTACCTCATGTGATGCATTACCCATTTATGATGAGTATGATGATTTCCATGTGGGGTCTATTAGTTGTGATGCCATGTTGCATAGGATGTCTTGTGATCATTCTTTGGGTCACATCATGTTTGACAATTCGCTTGACTTGTCATATGCTATGCATGAGATCACTCGTATGTCATATTTGCAATATCATTATAGTAACTATGCATATGCTATTAAGATAAACCCAATTTGCACTTATGGCATAGATGACAAGCACATGGTTATTGGCATTTGTTTTTCTTGTGATGATATTGATATGCTCCCTTTGCATCATTTATCTCATATGACATGCCATGACCACATAGCTTGGGATATGCATTGTTTTGGATGTTGTCAATTTTCTTCATATGATGTTTCAAATATTGCTCATGAGGAGACCCCCATAGTTTCCTCATACATTTTAGGAGATTTTGAGACATCACATCCATTGCATGATTCTCATAATCATTTGCACAATATGCTCCCCATGAATGAAAATGCTATTGATGTGCCATATAATTGTATGCTCAATTTGTATCCCCATCATGTTATACATAACAACTATTCATTCATGATGGATGACATGTTTCTATATCACGCATCTCATTTGTTTGAGCATTGGCTATTTTGTTCTAACCAACACTTACACATACACATCATGATGGATGATGTCTACATTTACCACGCACACACTTTCTTTGGTTTGTGTCTCTTTTGTGTAGGTACCCATGTATACTTGTCAACCTCACAATCCCATGAGTTGACAAAACAAGCTCTAGAGAGCAACGATGACTTGGGATCACATGGATTACCTTTCCAACCGCTCTCTTCGCGCAAGGACTTCGCGCATTTCTTCTACATGGCTCTCACATGGTTATCGGTTATCGTTCATTACATATTATATGCCCATCTTGCCATGTTCACTTTGCATGATATGCTCATTCCTATGCCTTTGCCATGCATTTGTGACCCATGCTTTGCATTACACATGATGCTCTCTTCGCGCAAGGACTTCGCGTATTTCTTCTACATGGCTCTCACATGGTTATCGATTACCGTTCATTACATATTATATGCCCATCTTGCCATGTTCACTTTGCATGATATGCTCATTCCTATGCCTTTGCCATGCATTTGTGACCCATGCTTTGCATTACACATGATGATTGATTCTACTACTTGTATGTGTATTTGCAAGCTTGGTGGTGATATTGCTTGTTATTGCCACGTTTGCTATGTGCCCCATGCCTACGATGATACTATGATCTTGCTTTGTGTTCGTGCTCGCGATATGTCATGTGCATTGCCTATATCTCTTATTTTCTCACATGACATGATTGCCATGATTTCCTCTAGTGTGTTGCATCTTCGCTCCACTAGTTTGCATGACTTGATTTCTATGCTTTCTCATGTTGCATCCAATTCTTGGATTACTTGCTCCAATCATATGTTTGGTTGCAACAATGTCATCATTTCACACATGCCATGTCCTTTTGCTTGTCACTTGCTTCACTTGATTGCCTCACACATGATGAACAATTTCTCTTTCCATTGTGTTGAGTGCCACGCTATTTTCACTATACCATGTGCACATTATGCTCGGATTGTCTTGCACTTGTCCAATGTGTTTAGATGTTCCATTTTATTTGGTGTTGTGAATGACTCGTATGCCTACCATAGACCGTTCATTGAGAGTCTTATGCATGCTTGTTTCCATGATGTCTTTGCTTGTGCTCAATTTATATGCTTAAATGCATTGAAACACTTCTTTGTCAAACCATATGCTATGCTTGATGACAACACTTGTTGGGTGAATCTCCTCTTGAATGCTTGGTTTTGCTTTAAGGCCTACCACATTAGTTTTTCCAAGTGCTTGTTATCTTGGCTCCTTTTGAAAGACTTACAAGACGGTGCGACATTGGAGAGTGACCATTTCGAGCTTCAACATGACAAGTGCTTGATGGTTGTCAACTTCTACACGGCAACGCCCGCTCTTTCCCATGGTCATGAAGATCACGATCCGTGGACGGATCTCTCCCAAGGGGGGGGGGGGAGATGATGCGGAGCATCCCTTGACCATCCCCATGGACGTCACACCGCCACCGCAAGCATGGAGAGGACCTACGACGAGAGCTCACGCACGTGCCGTCAAAATCGAGGTGAACTCTTTCCTCTTCGAGTTTCATTCGGATTCACACGAGATTCGGGTTCTACCTCAAGCGGAGATGTTATACATGATTAGGTATCAAGGTGTTGATCATGGAGGGGCTAGCATGAGGACCCGAGCACCTACGGATGAGAAGAGGGAAGAGGAAGGGAGCGAAGACACGGAGCCTCTGGACCAACCCCCCCCCCCCCCCCCCGGTGCCCGGCCCTCCATCCACCGGGGGGGGTTGGTCCAGAGTCCGAACAAAACGGACATTCGTTTGAGGTGGCGCGTGGAATTGGCCTCACAGCGCTGTATCTGTATATCTGCGGCCGCGGATTTGGGCACGCACGCAGTGCAGCGGCACGGGGCATGCAGCACGCATGACAGCATGATGAGCAGGCACGCGACGATCCTCACGAGACGGCACTGTCGCGACGAAAGGGGAAAGTAAAGCGGGACGATCGGGAACAGGATCCGAAGGGGCGCCGCTGCAGCTGCAGCTGCAGCTGCAGTGGGTGACTGCTGAGGAAGTCCGGGCCCCCAATAATGAAGCCGGAAGGAAGGGGCGTCGCCTCGAGCCGTGCGCCCTTGTACCTGCCCGCCTCCCCCGAGTTGACCCCCCCTCGCTTTCTGCTCCTCTCTCTCTCCCCTCTCGAGGCACCACCGGCGGGGACTCTCTCCGCCTCTGCGTGTCTTTGTTTACTGTGCCACGTCTGCCCCGCCTCCGGTCGGGTCTCTTTCTGTCTGCGGGCCCCCCGCGCGCGGGCGGCACGGCTGGGGGCTTTGCCTGCGGCCCGCACAGTGCGTGCGTGCATGCCGCGCCCCACGTCCCATCGGTATCGATTGGTGGCAGCGGCGAGCGAGTGAGGGGGCGCCGGGACGCGTGCGCCGCGGACACCGTGGGAACCAGCCGGACCGGCGGGCGCAACGGGACTCCGCGCGCGCCGCTCCGATCCCGACGCGCAACGAACCTGGCGACGTGGGGGACGACCCAGGCCAACATGCGCTGTAGTAGCTAGCTAGCTGGGCGCCGTCTGTGCTGTGCGCGTATCGGGCCGGGCGTCGGCGTTGTTAATGCGCGTGGCATGGGGTGGGGGGACACGGGCGTGCGGCGTGCGGCTGCCTTCGTCCGGCGGTTCCTCGGGAGGCGTGGCCGGCTGGAGGCGAGCAGAGTCCCGGCGGACTTTGACAGTTCCTGCCTGCCGCATCTACGCCGCGAGGGAGTGGACGGACATGTGGGACTCGGACATTCCATGCTCTGACTTTGACATGACAGCGTGTTTGGACTGTAGTACCCCGAGCACTTTTCGAACCGGAATGCAAGAGCATCTACGGCAAATATGACAAATCTGACCAAACTATTTCACAAATTAAACTGTATTTGAAAAGTTTTCACACAGCTAACTTTTTTTACGTCTGACAGCCTGGCGCCGCACCCACCCGTGCAGCTCCTAGCAGCTGGACTTGGCAAATCCACTCTTCAAACGCCTGTGAATGCGTCCGGACGCGTCCACGGACAGTGACCGGTCACGCCCTAAAAAATGCATGCCACATTTGGATATGTCAAATTTAAAATCTCAAATTCATATTATTACATGCAACGTGAAACCTAATCTAAGCGGAGCTCGCCCGGTTCCGCTTCCCACTCGCACGGCTCTGCCGTGGCCATGTCCGAAGACTGGTTGCGCTTCTTTGAGTGTTGGTCCGGTCACCGGCAAGGTAGAGTAGGACATGGGACACGAGCTGGCTCACGGGACTCAAGGCGCCATCGTCTCCCATGTCACACTCTTCCTCATCGGAGCCCAGAACCCGAACGGTGTCGGCGGACGTCGGATCGATGTAGGATCCGTCATTGGACGAGCCGCGGACGTTGACGACTATGCGGTTGCGGCGCCCGGACTGATGCGCCATATGGGGCGCCGAAGAATGCGACTCCACCTCGCCGACGTCCACCGCCGCGGGGCCGCCGTCTCCCGCGCTCGGTGCCCTGCATGGTGGGCACGCCGTTCCATGGCCTCATCGAACGAGGCCCATGGTGTGTCCCCATGCTCAGCGCGCCAACGGAGGGGTTGCGCGTCGGCTAGTGCGTCCGAACGCCCGACGGACTGCACGTCCTCCGGCGAAGCAGCTACGGCCGACCTAGCGCCGGATCCATGCGCCATTTGGGCGGACGCAATGGATTCCCGACGAAAGGAGTCCGAGCGCTGCCTCCCACATGCCTCCTCCCGGGAGCGGCGGAGCGCAAGCCGGACGACCATCTCCTCCTCGGGCCACGTGGGATGAGTTCGGGGTCGACGGATCTGGAGGTGAAGGACTCGGATCAGCTGCCCGCCATGCCGGAGACAGCAGGAATGAGCTGGAGACGAGCTTGGGTGACATAGAGGAGGGGAGGGGAGGGGAATGAAGTGGCGAGGGTTTGGTCCAGTGAGTGGAGGGGGAGGAAATTATGTGGGGTCGGGTGGGCCAGCGTGGGTTGGGTCCGACGTGGCGGGCATGCCCGGGCGTTCCCATCCCCCCCCCCCGTATTTGGGCTGGATATGAGGGGTGTCGGTCGGCCTGAGCATTGGAGGGTCATTTGAGGGGGGCGTTTGGGTCAAAAATCGTGACGGGACAGTGATCGGGCGGGCCCGCCCGGGCGTATGAGGCGAGTTTGAGGCGCCCAGCTATTTTGGTTGATTTTCTTCGTGGATTTCGAACCCAATTCCCCCCTCTAGGTAATCTCCTCTGATCCCTTGTTTTCATCCCAAAAAATGCTCCCACTTGCTCATTTCTTGCTAGTTTGGGCAAACCCTGATTTTTCATGAATTCTCAAATTTGTATGGAAATATGATTTGTTTGTTTGTCATTTTGCTATTGTTAGGCTTCTTAGTGTGTTAGGGTTAGGGTTATGGGTGTTGTTATGTTGGGGTTAGGGTTGTTAGTATGTTAGGGATATGCTTATGGTTATTGTTAAGTGAGGGTTAGGGTTATTGTTTCATATATATGTTAGGGCTTTGTATTTTGTGTTAATCTTCGTATGAGTATATATGGAATATATGTTACGTTGTGTTGTTTTAATTATTCTAGGGATGTAAAACATGTGTTTATGTTCATCATATGGACAAAGACGCCTTTTTGAAAGGCGATATTGAACGGGACCTAGATGAACTTGACATGGTGTTTGAGAGTAGTTCTAGCGATGTCGATGTCTTGGAATAAGTGAAGATTTGAATTAGATGGATCCAAGTGATATCTTTGAGTTGGAGGGAAGGCACAATGTGGGTTTTAGAATGCACATCCATTGGAAGACCATGCGTGTGAACCCCGAGGAATGTTAGGTTGCATACAAGGAGACGGTGGCCGAATCACTAGACGAGGCTCTTGAGTTATTTCTATGAAGAAGGTTGAGTATAGTTTGCATTTGGACTTGATCCGGAATGCCTCCCCGTTGGTTGCTAGTACCTCCCCACCCATGAACCAAGATCAGATGAGTGAATCTCCTTTGACTCAACAAGTAAGGCCAACATTGAGCCCAATTTCAATCAACCAAAATGAAGCTTTACAAGAGGAGAATGATGAGTATGAGGACGATGGCAATGAATTTGATCTCCATGACAACAATGTGTGTGATCTCGACAAATATTATGTGCAAGAGACAATGGACCATTCCATCCCTTATTCCCATGGTTATGCATTGGAGTCGTATGATGAAGGTTCCGAGGAAGAAGTTGATGAGGAGGGGTTCACGGTGAAGGAGGTTGAAGCTTTCTAGAAGGTATTCCAGCAGGATCACCAGACACCATTGTTTAAGGATGTTTGTCTCGCGGATGAAGCCGTGGTAGACGGTGGCAAATGTATATTTCTCAGAGTTAGGGCAACTTCTCACCGGGACTTGGAACACGGAAGAACGGGATTTCTCTGGGGTCTAAGTTTGGAACCTTCTTGGAATTGAAGATGTGGCTCCATGACTACTCGGTTACGCATTATCGTCCACACAAGGTGGTTCACTCGGACATCAATGTGTGTTACACGGTTTCATGTGAGGAGGCCCGATGTCCATGAATTGTGCATGCAAGATGATGAAAAGGAGGGCCCACTTGGAACATAGTGAGTTGTGTACCAAGTCACATGTGCTGAGGCAAGAAGGTAGATGGCAAGGTTGTGCCCCAAGACCACAGACAACTCACGTCCAAGTTCATTGCTTATCGGCTTTCTAACTTAATATCCTCACTTCCAACCATGAGCATTCAGGCCGTCATGGACCTTGTCAAAGCCATCCTTCATTACAAGGTGAAATACGGGAAGACATCGAAGGAGAAGCAAGCTGCATTCAAGATGTTGTATTGTAATTGGAAGGAAGCATACAACTGAATCCCTAGGTTGTTGGGAGCTATGGTCGCCCCTAACCCGGGCATGGTTCATGTGGTCGAGCCTCATGGGGGGGGGGGACAATCATTCACAATGGAAGGATCCTCCGAGTATTTTGTCGTGCATTTTGGGCGTTCGAGCAATGCGTGAGGGCTTTCGAACATTGTCGGCCGGTCATCGCCACTGATGGCACATTCTTGACCGGACAATACAAGGGCACTCTATTGGTTGCACTAGAAAGTGATGCCAATAACTGGGTGTTGCCTTTGGCTTTTGCTTTGGTTCAGGTGGAGAACAATGATAACTAGGAGTGAATCTTGCGTCTTTTTTGAATAAAGGTATTACTGGCTCAAATGGAAATTTGTGTCATATCGGATCACCATCAAGGAATTTTTAATGCGGTGGACATTGACAGTACATAGCATGCTCCGTTGCACAATCGATGGTGCATGAGGAACTTTTGTATAAACTTCTATAGGGCATGTGGCCTTAAGAAGTTGGCTGATGATCTTCTAGATTGTTGTCTCGCTTTCTCCGACAAGTGGTTCGCTAACTTGTACAACCAATTGATCACACACCCAAAAACTTGATTCCGGGGGTCTTTACTTCCTCAATAGGAACATTCAAGAAAGGAATAAGTGGGCGCGTGCTTTTGATGAAGAAGGCCGGAGGTATGGTCAAATGACAAGAAACATGGTAGAATACTTCAATAGGGTGCTCAAGGGTGTACGTGCATTACCCGTGACGGAAATAGTTCAATACACATTTGACAAGATGAATGCATACTTTCTAAAGTACTCAATGGAAATGGATAAGAAAATTGCGGGTGAGAACATGTACAAGTAAAAGTTCCCACCAAAGGTTGATGAATGGTTGGAATTTCAATCATTAAAGACGGACTCCCAATAAGCTATATTATATAACAACAATGATTGGTTGTATTAAGTGAAAGAGCCAGGAGGAACCACAAATGATGGCCGCCAACACGAAGGCCGGGCTTTCATGGTCTCCCTAACACGGTGTTATTGCTCTTTGCGGGAGGCCATTATTGCTTCATCTCACATGCTTGCACTTGTATACCACACCTCATGTTAGGAATGTGGACGTCAATCACCTGCTCTCCACGAGGGAGTCCGAGTTCTCAATCATGACGGTTAAGAATACATGGTCTCCCCTATTTCACCCATACTTTGACCAATCACAATGGCTGGAATACCATGGAGTCAACTATGGCCCAATTCGGATTGGAAGGTCATTAAACGGGGAAGATGTAAGACGAAGCGTCTTAGAGGTGACATGGACGGATGGGGCTGTGACAGCGGTTGAGAATCGAGCAACGACCAATTCCAGGGGCCTCATGAGGGATCCCATTGTGGGGAGTGCAAAGGTGGGGGACACAACACAAGAACTTGTACCAAACCAAGAAAGAGATCAAATAAAAATAATGGAAGTACAAGCCAACAAGGAGATACACAAGTTCCTAGCCAAGCAAATAGTACTCAACAAGGGCCAAGCCAACCAAGTGGTATCCAACAAGTTCCAAACCAACCAAGTAGTAGCCAACAAGGGCCAAGCCTACGAGGAACTAGGTAAGAAAAAGGGAGCCAACTAGGACATACAAGAGGTGGTGGTGGTGACAGAGGCCATGGTGGTGGTCTTGGCCATGGCGGTGCTCTAGGTCATGGTGGTGGACATGGATGTGGTAGTGATCTTGGAATTAATTGGTGGTGGTCTTGGCCAAGGTCGTGGAAGAGGAATGTTTGGACACCTAGATGCCACTAGAGGGGTTGGAACATGTATATTCCTTCTCAGACAGTACTTTAAGACTGGGCCATTTTCGTATGTGGCTCACTAACTATAATGTTGCAATTTACATGTTTTTTCATATGTTGTTCTTGTCCTTATTCACTAGTATGTTGCAATTTACAAGTTTTTTCATGTGTTGTTCTTGTCCTTACTAACTATTATGTTTCTCTCATCGTAGGTATGGCGGCTTCTCAACCCAACAAACCAACAATGAAGGGGGTGGAGGACAAGGATGTAGAAGGTGAGATGTTGGGATGGTGGGAAGGCTGCAACGAAGCTGGTAGAAGAGGATGCAGCTGCACTAGAGAAGAATAAGCAAGACGAGTTTGAAGAGAAGATGAAGGAAAAAGAAAGAGTGTTATTTATGGAGATCGCAATGAGGGACAAGGTGAAGAAGCAAGCAGAGAAGAATGTTGTGCAATGACAAAAGGATTTTGAAGAGATATGTAAGAAACTTTGGGGTTTCGAGGATGCAAAGAAAGAGAGGGAGAATACGATATTCATGGGGAGTGTGATTCAAGAGGTTCATCGCATAAGGAAAAGGGAGGAGGAAGAAGAAGAAGGGAAAGGGACCTTGCTCAACACAATAGAGCAATGTTGTGACCTATGCCATGCACTCTTCTATGTGCCTTGTATTTCGAACCTTGTTGTCATCTAGACTATGATCTTTGAACTATGCCATGTGCTCCTTAAGATATTATGCACTCCTCTATTTTTATTTCGACATGGTGTTATCTACTATGCTCCTAAAACAATGTCATGGTGTGTGTGTGTGTGTGTGTGTGTGTGTGTGTGTCTAATTTGATATGTGCTATGTGTTGTCTAATTCCATATGTGCTTCGTACAATCTTCCCAAAAATATGTTGTTTTGAATAGGTATGACAAAATACACAGTGTAGCGCCTGAGACTCAGGCACCACACTATACAGTGCATCGCCTGGCTCTAAGGCGCTGCACATATTAAACTAGGAAAACTGGAGTTGTCCAGAGAGTCCATAGAGCAAACTGGGCTCTCTGAGGTCGGGGAAATGGCTAAGTCATGGCAACAGATAAGGTTGGATAATCTCCTTAACCTTCGGCCCTGACGCTGTAACATGGACAAGTGAATGAGATATCCAACTTAGCAACATATGTAACATGGACAACTAAATGAGATATGTACTTTAATGAATCCTTGAAGTGCACCTTCCCCATTGCTTTTTCCAACTGGGGTTGTTTACATAATAGTCTGGCTTTCATCAGCTGATGTCTTGATCTAGTTGTGATGTGGACGGGAACGACATAAACATATTAGACAAGCATATATGCGTAACAGCGCCAACGGGAAAATGCAGAGGGGAACACTTTACCAAAAAGTTCATCACTCGAGCATAAGGGACTAGGGTCCCTTCCCTGACATATATGTTGTATTCATGTTGGGCTATCTCATCAAAGATGGTGGGATCTTCCAAAATCTCCTTAGCATACGCCGGCTTTCATATCTCCACACGATTACTTGCAAGATACCATTTAAGGTAATTATTGAATGCAACTGGGCAGTGCTCACGAAGCTTGGAACCTGCAGTACCCCAAGCTTGCTCCACACTAAGCTCGAACATGGTGACATACTTCTTATGATGTTTGTCACTGTCCTTGATCTTTCACTTCTTTTTCCTATCCAACCCGGATGTTAAAAAACCAAATATTAGCACCATCAAAAAGGACTTGACGATGCTAAGTGCACACGGTTCATTATCTCTTACTTATGAAGCACTTTGTCCGTGTCCTGTCATTTCGGTGGGTGACTCTGGAACAAAACAAACTGGCGAAACACACGATGTGGCATGTGAAGCTCCACCGCCTAGTTGCATATGAGGTGGCACCGCATAAGCCAAGGATGACTATCCCGCAAGCACATCAGATTCAGGATGAAATCTCCCGCATTACCTAATCTATCGTTGACGCCATATGGCTCCCATTCCACCTATAACATAGCACAACAATGCAACAATGATGTCGAGTTTTCGTAAAAGCATGAGAATGAGTGATGTAATGTCAATGTTTACTCGCTCAATCGTAATCTTGTCCAACTTGTTGGTGTACTGCCTATACATTAGAGTGACATCGGTAGTCATCTCGGTTACCACATACCACTTGTAAGCCCAAGTGGGGAGCCGTAGTTCATCGCCTGGGTCATCCCAAGCCTTGTATGTCACGTCCTTTGAGCATCCGACCAGCAGGCGCTCCTAGCTCCATACCAAAAGTGCGAGCATACAACCACCAATACATGCGCCCTTTGAGGTACTACAACAAGCATCGTCCAACTGCACATAAAGGAAAACACGGTTCACTTAAGAGCAAGATTGCATTGGTAATGTAGAAATGAAGTGAAAACAAACAACTAACTACCTTTCAGTACAAGTAGGCCACTGCTGCCGAACCCCAACTCCATTGGTTGTCAAAGGCACACAGGTCCTTAAGCCACATCCATGGAGTGTTCTTGCAACTGGCGTCAGCAAACAAAGTTTTGGAGATAACGTACCACGTGTACACACGAGCATATGCCAGTGCCACATCATTAGTAGCATCCCGAGGGCAATGCGCAAAGTTCTCTACAATCCATGTGAATTGAGCTCCGGCTGTGACTCTTCCCTTCTCCCCCCCTCTGCTACTGGAGCCTCTGGATGAGACATAACAATTAGGGCCTCCATCTGCTAGCGCCACCCATCAGAATCAGTGCTCATACAGAGAGGCTTCCCATCGATAGGAAGACCGGTGATGAAGGCGACATCCTGGAGCGTCACGGGCATCTCCCTGGTCCAAAGATGGAAATTGTGCATCTTCGTCCTCCACCAATCAACCAGCATGGTGATTGATGCAGCATTGAGGTTCGACATCGATTGGTTGACTAGCTGAATGAATAGGAGTAGACCTCTGCCTACCTGATGCACAGTGTGTACTGCTCATCGTCGGGCATGCCACCACTAGACACCCCGTGAGACCGAATCTTCAGAGGTTGCAGCGCCTGCAAACAAGCAAGTCAGAGTATTAAATATGGGGCATGTCTATTTGAACTAAACACAAATTTCAAAATACCAACTACTATGATTATTACCTGATGCTTCTCCGACATAAAGTAGGCCCGGTGTTGAACGTCATAGAAATCTTTGAGAAGCCAAACCATCCTACAAATTTCAAATAATAAACATACATGAGCTAGCTACCATACTTACGACACTTTAGCTCATATGTATTCATCTCAACAATCAGTAGACACCAAAAGGAAATTTGAATACTAATCTAACATATACAATGAAAGCATTTCAACAATCATCACAACAATCTTATGTATTCAGAACAATATAGTGTTGTCCAATGGAAGCATTATTTACAATACTCACTCAATAATCTAGGTTTCCCCATCGAAAGCATTGACAATACTCATCTCAATATCATCTTCACAAACATGTCAACATGTATACGATTTCATCTCAACAATCTAGAGGGTTTCACTATGCGAGCATATATTGTCAATACAAAACAACAATACTAGGGTTCCACAATGATTACAAATCCTAATCCCATAAAGCTATTTCAAATTTTACATGAAAGATTTCTAATCAAAGCAAACAATGGTCCCACAAATCTGAAATATGGGTAAGATTTTCCAGATGGAAAGAAGGGGAATCGGATGAGATTACCTTTTAAGGGGATTGGTGAAGATATCCACGAAGGAAATCATCAGATCTGAAGTTTTTTGGAGCGAGGATTGAGAGGGGGGAGGAGAGAGTCGCCGACGCACTCTCTGTCCGATCTGGGAAAGAATGGGGTGGTGATGGAGGGCCAGTGCGTGGCGGTTACTAAGTTAGAGTGCAGCCCCTACACGCAAGGCGTTGCACATGGTGGTGTGGCGCGTGACGTCTAGTCGCTGCATGACCAAGTGTAGAGCCAGGCCTGGACCAAGGGTGCCATGTTGTCCGGGTGTGTAGCGCCTGTCAGTAGGGCCCTGCACTGTAGGCCGCAGTGCCTGGCTGTCGGGCGCTACATAAAAGGGCCAGTGGTGTGAATTTTTTTCAAACACGGTTCAATTTGTCAAATACTTCCGTCCACATGTCAATTTTGTGTTTTTTGCCGAGCATCTGCACCTGGCTCCTCAAATGCTATGTCTAGAGCGGACGGCGTGGTCACCAGAACATGTCATATGTCCAAGCTGATCGGCACCCCATATATTCAACTCATATCTAAATCAAATATGTAGATATTCGGTTCTATTCATACATGTCCATTATCTTGGACTTGCAGGCAGCCTCGACCCATGTGAACACATGTCGTCCAATGAGGGCGCATTCATGCCACCGCTTAGACACGTCGCCAAAGGGGCTAAATCCTGCTATTTAAGCCAGATGGTGAGCCTCAACCCTAGCTACTCCCATTTTCACCCTTTGCTTTCCATCTGTGCCGCCAATACAAATCCACTTCGAGCTTGTCATCTGTCGATAACCATGACCCGCTAGTGGATTGCCTACTACAAGATGTTTACTCACTAGCGTCGAGATCGAGGAGGAGATGTGGGTTGTCTATGCACAATGCACCGCTCGCATTGCAGCCGTCCTGCCTCCAGACTCTCTGTATCAGGGGGCGCCGGACGCAGAGATGGGGGACGAGGAGGAGGAGGAAGGCAAGGAGGATCGGGTGCCTTCTATGGCCGGATTTTCCATGGATGACGTGTTGGCCAAGTTTGAAGTTGACCCGGTGGAGGAGGCGGCGGAGCACCAGACCACCCTTGAATTCACCCAGTCAGAGCTCGAGGCCGCGACAAACCACCACTACCTCCAGGAGACGGATGGGAAGTCGATCAGCTCTTCGAGTCCAATGAGGAACCAAAGCTGCAGGCCACGACCAATGACCAGAAGGTCGGTATGTCCGTCACTTCTGGCACGAAGGTCATCAACATCTTCGATGACAAGTAAAACTGAGGTAGTTGTTTTATGTATGCTATACTATGTGGCTTAATTTTACGTTTGCATGGTGTATTATGAAAAAAAGGCGAGACTTACTTTTGAGTTTTGAGCTATGCGGCTGTAGATGCTCTAACTATACGTTTGACAAGTCCAGTGCTCCTAGTTTGTATTTTGGGGTTTAAGCTTGCAACTGCCTACAAAAGAAATTTTCGATGGTTGCGTATGTAGCGTATTGTTCATATAAACACCACGAACTATGAATATGTACATGCCAGTATATGTATAAGTATGTATCTATATTACTTTTTGAGATAAATACACTATTGGTCACTAAACTCTCGCTAAATGTGCAGGTTAGTCACTTTTCTTTAAAAATTCAACGAACTGGTCACTCAAGTTACAATTATGAGCAAACGAGTCGCTTTTCCATTCTTGGCCGTAACAACCGCCGACGTGGCCTGTCGATTAGGCTATGGACCCTAGGTTGCACTATATCTTTTTTGCAGAAAACTCTTTGGCTACATTTGAATTTCAGCTTCCCAACTTGTACTTTCGTTGTCCTGCATTGGGCGGTATGCACATGACCGATCATAACAACGCAGGCCACGACAATGGCGGACCCATAGGCTAGGGTGGTGGAGACGCGGTCCACGGCGGAGGTGGCAATGGTCCCCATGGTGTTAGTGTGGTGGGTTGCGGGAAGGATGCGACCGAGGGCATGTAAACAGCAACTCCGGAGGCATACCGGGTCTAGCCGGTGGTCACCTAGGTGGTGACATCGAAAGAGAGACATACTTGGCCGGTGTGAAGCTCCCTCGTCGTCGGTTTCCTTGGAACGAACCGCCGGATTACATGAGCTCACAATTTTTGGGGAAGACAAGTAGATTAATTTAGTAGTTGACTGTTCGATTTAATTGTGGTAAACTAGTTGTTGGATGGTTTAGAAATGTTTGATTGGTACAACTTTGAAGAAATTTCACATAATTTATACTCTTGATGCCTGGGGGAGAGGTTGGTTGTGTCCAAGTTTAACTTCAAGTTCTGATATAATTGCATGTGAAAGAGCATGGTGCCCCCATGTTTGATTTTGGTAATTGATGACAATCCCTATGGACTAGTGGTTTCCTTGAGCCATATTTGAAGGGTTTGTCCATAGGCATTGGTTGAAGACCATTTGTTGGTTTCCAGGTGATTATAATAAGTTTATGTGTTGAGCAAGCTGATTTTCAAGGAGTTATCCAAAGATTAGTCATGAAGAAGATAAGATACAAGGTAAGAGTGAATCAAGTTATAAACACACAGAGCATAGAAGTTGTACCGAGTGGAATCAAGTGATCCCATGGTATGTTAAGAATTGTCCATTACACTTTGTGTACTAACCCATGGTGTACGTGAGAGTTATTTGTGGGGGTAGGTATGTTTTCACGGGCATGCATCAAAAGGAAGACATCAAGTGGTTATCATCATCAAGGTTTCGTTGTGCAAGTTCAAGTGGAGCATCATGAAGAGATCGTGTGCTTGAAGCTTGCCGTCAATAGTGGTGACAATGGATTTGTGAAGATGTGTCGAAGAGGGGCTCATCCATAGTGGAGTACGAGGGATCAATCTACTAGTCTTCATCGAGCCAGCGCAATCAAGAAAGGTGGTACAACTTGAGGATGACAAGATCATGATCATCTAGCTCAAATGGACTACGCGCAAGGCAAAGTTTTGCCATTGATGGGTTTTCTATTTTACCAATCTCATGGTAGTAGTTGGGAGACCAGGTTATAGGATTGATTGTCATACTAAGGGTGGCTCTCAAGTGAGTAGCTTGATTGTATCATTTGTAGAGAGCTCAAACCATTTCATACTTGGCATCATCTTTCTTGGTTCTTGTTTGATATTTCTCTATGAAAGTTTTGGAGCTTGTGGTCATCTTCGTGACAAGATCAAATTCATCCAAAATGGATTTCATATGCATCATCTGTTGTGTTTTTTCTGTTAGAGTTTTTGCCATATCATGTTCGGGAAGGTTCTCTTCCTTGTCGCATTAGCATTTATTCTACATTGCTAGTTCTAAATATATCCAACAAGTTTGAGTTTGCTGATTTTGGAGTCCGTTTGCAAAAGTTATGACATTTTCGGTCTTACTTGCATCTCGTTGTACCAAGAGTATAGCACCGAGGATACCGAGTGAAAAACAACTATGTGCATGAGCACATGGGTGGACCATCAGATAAGATGTTGCTCACTTTTAGTGAGCACTTGTTCAACATGTATCCTGCTCCTATTGGAGAAGATGTAGTGGTAGGTGACAAGGCAACTCCTATTAAAAGGAACATTTTTTTTTCATAAACTTCCAATGTTCTAATCGAAGGGCCATTGGTCGATCTTTATTAGATAGGAAAGAAGTAGAAGTATAGGGAGGTTAGCAGTCTAGGCGAATTAGATCTGGGAACCAGAGTTTGATACACCCAAAACACGACAGAACCTGCCTCTAGGCTATCTAAGGCCTAGGTCAGCTATGCATCCTGCTATATGCCACACCGCTAACTCCTCTTGCACCCAATCTAGCACTCTTTCAGCACTGCTGGCCACATGGTCGAAAAGGCTGGAGTTTCTCTCTTTCCACGGCCTCAAGTGTATCAGAATTGCGAATTTGTTGAAGTTTCTACGCATCGGTTTGATTACACCAGCCCTCGCGTGCAGCCGCCAATCCTTAGTGCAGGCATAGCTGTCATCCCGTGTAGAGAATTGTTCCCCGATCCATGATTTGAACATACACCAAAGTTGTTTGGAGAATCGACAATGAATGAAGAGGTGTGTGCAGTCCTCCGGCGCCGACATACAAAGAGGACAGGATGTGTTCACGGGCCAACCTCTGCGCGCAAGGTTATCCGCTGTCAAACATTTGCCATGAACCACCGACGACATAAAGAATTTGCACCATGGTGGTGCTTTGGAGCTTCGGATTGGCTTGTTGCATGCAAATTTAATATTAGGCATGAACAACATCTTGTATGCACTGCTGACCGAGAACTCTTGTTCTTTAGTAAGCATCCAGCGGGCCTGGTCCCGCAAATCTGGTCGCAGGCATGTGTTCCTGGCAATGTCCCAAACTAACAAATACTGCACTAGGACTTGCACCAATATCCCACCCAAGATATCCCTAATTCAGGATCAATTATGAAGAGCCTCACTAACCGGGCGGCCGGAATCTCTGGCGAAGATAAGAACACTAGCGATGTTGCATCAATTGAGCGACCTCCCGGGAGCCAATTATCTGTCCAAAACCTCGCGCAGGCCCCGTCTCCAAGTGAGATCTCCAAGGCAGCATTGAACATCACGGAGACTGCACTCTCAGTAGACTTGCAATGTTGATGTTGGCTTGCGAAGGAAGTGGAAGAAAAAGGTAGATGACATGGATCATGAGTTCTATGGTGATGCTGCTAACAAGGAATATTTTGCAGAAGAAGATGGCGGTGAGGTGGAGTAATATTATGTTGAAACAAAGACTAGTTCAGATTCAGATCTTGTAGATTTGGATTATGACTTGAGGATGGTGATGATCCATACGTAGAGGAGTTCAACCTAAAAAACAGATAAACACAATTAATATGCAGCAAACTCTTGTCCATGTGCATATAGTAGAGCAATATTTGATGCTAAAAGCACTGATATTTCATACATAGTGGAGTTGAACCTAGTAGCTTGCCCATGTCATAGATGGCAACTAACTGACATTCCATGTAGCCACTCCATAACATGCATGCTTAAGATATGTGAGGATTAAGACTGAGAAGATGGTTTATATTTGTTTCTCCAAATGCTTATATGAAGAATGTGGTGAAAATATTATGCCTTTGAGAGATCACATAGAGTGGCAACATGTAAATGGGCCAACTGTTTTGCCTCCATCTTGTGAGAAGTAAGTAGATAGGCCAACAGAGAGTAGAGAAAATTTCATGAAGAAAAGGTAGGTGGGACAAGATTGAGCAAACATGGGGTGACAATAAATTATGGATATTGTAGAGCTCCTAATCACAACGGGAGTGGGTGTCCTAGACTGGAGCCATTGAGAGGCTGAATCGGCAACTCAGAGGCATGCACATGAACAAGCTCAAGAAGGGGTCAATGAAACTCAACCAGCGCAAAGACCAAGGAGCAAAAGAAGAATAGTGCACAAACAAGTGAGCATGCAAAACATTTATAGAGAGCCCACAAAAATTGATGAAAATGGAGATGCAAATATTGCAGAGATACTTCAAGTACACTTTCAACTCCTTTATCTTCTTTTTATACAAATCATGATCTTTCATAATCTTTTCTCTTCTCCTCTTTTTTGTACACAACACATTGATGAGGTTGAGCTAGATCCAACGATTGATCCAACGCATGTCAAGTCTAGTATGATTTCACAGCTAGGACATGAGTTAAATACAATGAACACAATTATTTTCATGTGTGAGCAATCCTTACATATCAATGTTCTTTTCCAACTACACTATACAAGCCCAACATATTTAGATTGAAGAAGATATTCCATTCCCCACAGGGTCTGCATTTGTTACCGCTCATAGATCTTCCTAATGGAAATATACCCTAGAGGCAATAATAAAATGGTTATTATTATATTTTCTTATTCATGATAAAGGTTTATTATTCATTCTAGCATTGTATTGACCGGAAACTTAAATACATGTGTGGATACATAAACAAATAGCATGTCCCTAGTGAGCCTCAACTAGACTAGCTCGTTGATCAACAGATGCTTAAGGTTTCCTAACCATGGCATGAGTTGTCATTTGACAATGGGATCACATAATTAGGAGAATTAAGTGATGGGCAAGACCCATCCGTTAGCATAGCTTATGATCGTTTAGTTTATTGCTACTGCTTTCTTAATGTCAAATACATGTTTCTTGGACCATGAGATCATGCAACTCCCGAATACCAGAGGAATACCTTGTGTGCTATCAAATGTCACAAGGTAACTGGGTGATCATAAAGATGTTCTATAGGTATCTCCGAAGGTGTCTGTTGACTTGGCATAGATCGAGACTGGGATTTGTCACTCCGTGTGACGGAGAGGTATCTCTGGGCCCTCTCGGTAATACAACATCACAAGAAGCTTGCAAGCAAAGTGGCTAAGGAGTTAGTTGCAATATGATGTATTACAGAATGAGTAAAGAGACTTGCCAGTGATGAGATTGAACTAGATATGGAGATACCAACGATTGAATCTCGGGAAAGTAACATACCGACAGATAAAGGGAACTACGTATGTTTGTCATAAAGGTTCTACCGATAAAGATCTTCATGGAATATGTAGGAACCAATATGGGCATCTAGATCCCGCTATTGGTTATTGACCTGAGAAGCGTCTCAGTCATGTCTACATCATTCTCAAACCCGTAGGGTCCACACGCTTAACGTCCGTTGACGATGTAGTATTATATGAGTTATGTATGTTGGTGACCGAATGTTGTTCGGAGTTCCGGATGAGATCACGGACATGAAGAGGAGCTCCAGAATAGTCTGGAGGTAAAGATTAATATATGGGATAATAGTGTTTGGTCTCCGGAAGGGTTCCAGAAGGGGCTTCAGATGTTTCTCGAAATTTTTGGGTACGAGGAGACTTTATTTGAGCCAAGGGTAAGCCCACGAGTCTTTAGGAAGGTTCAAAAGGAATTTTTGCGGAGGCCATGGGCCAGACGCCAAGGACACTTGCGTCTGGTACTGGAGTTCGAGAAGGACTCTTGCGATGGGTATAGTTATTTTCTAATCTTCACAGATGATTTGAGTAGGTATGGGTATATCTACTTGACAAAACACAAGTTTGAAACATTTGAAAAGGTCAAAGAATTTCATAATGAAGTGGAGAATCATCGTAACAAGAAAATAAAGTTTCTACGATCTGATCGCGGAGGTGAATATTTGAGTTACAAGTTTTTCCTTTAGAGCAATGTGGAATAGTTTCACAACTCACGCCACCTGGAACACCACAGCGTAATGGTGTGTCTAAACGTCATAACTGTACTTAGATATGGTGCGATCTATGATGTCTCTTACTGATTTTCCAATGTCATTTTGGGGTTATGCATTCGAGACAGCTGCATTCACGTTAAATAGGGCACCATCTAAATTCGTTGAGACGACATCGTATGAACTGTCGTTTGGCAATAAACATAAGTTGTCGTTTCTTAAAGTTTGGGGATGCGATGCTTATGTCAAAAGGCTTCATCATGATAAGGTCGAACCCAAAGCGGAGAAGTGCGACTTCATATGATACCCGAAAGAAACTATTGGGTATACCTTCTACCACAGATCCGAAGGCAAAATCTTTGTAGCTAAGAATGGATCCTTTCTAGAGACGGGGTCTCTCTCAGAAGATGTGAGTGGGAGGAAAGTAGAATTTGATGAGGTAGTTGTACCTTCTCTCAAATTGGAGAGGAGCACATCAGAGAAAACCGTTCCCGTGATGCCTACACCAACTAGAGAAGAAGCTAATGATGATGATCATGAAACTTCGTATCAAGTTACTACTGAACCTCAAAGGTCGACCAGAACACATACAACACCAGAGTGGTATGGTAATCTTGTCCTAGAAGTCATGTTGTTAGACAACGGTGAACCTTCAAACTATGAAGAAGTTATGATGACCCCAGATTCCAATAAATGGCTTGAGCCCACACTAGTGCAGAAGCAGGCTATATCACCGGTTCGTAAGGCCATTTAGTGCCTGTTCTGCAACCGGCACTAAAGGGTGGGGACTAAAGGTCCCCCCCCCTTTAGTACCAGTTCAGCACGAACCGCCACTAAAGGGCCACCACGTGGCACGAGCCAGCGCCGGGGAAGGGGAGACCTTTAGTACCGGTTGGTAACACCAACCGATACTAAAAGGTTTAGGGGGTTTTGGGTTTATGATTTATTTTTCTTTAATTTTGTATTTTTCCATTTAATTCTTTTTCATTTGCTGGTATTTTACGATACTACATATTGTACACGCATGCATATATATATTAGTTGTGTATTAGTTGTGTGATTAGATATTGATAATGATGTAAAAACTGTGAATAGTATTCTGGCAAACGTACCCATCGATGTCTAGCATCCATTGTCCTTTCGGACGCCATCATGTGAATGTTCTCTCAGACGTAGTATGCACATAAATCAGTCCCCGGCGCCTGCTTCATGGCCTTTACGAGAATAGAATTCAATCAGATAATAATTAATCAAGCATGATAATTAATGGTATTGAAACTAGCATTAAAGAGATGGTAGCTAGCTAGCTAGTACTACTTAGTTAATTACCTTGGGTCGATACCAATACAGATTTTGTTTACATGGCGGGCCTAGAACCTCTTGGATGAACTTTTCCCAAGCCCTGCCCGCCGGCAAAGAAAATGAATAAATGAGTTTTTAATTAGTTGATATCAGGAAATGATGAACTAAAGAGGCCGACATATAGTTCAATAATGATTGAAATTAACTATTGACTATCCCCTTCACGATTCAGTAGTCACTAGGTTCTTTAAGTAGTGAGTCTAGTAGTTCAACTTTTCCTTCTTCAATTTGAATGTCTAACCAGATCCGGTGGAAACTCCATGCCCATACGTTTGCATGTATAAATTAAGTGGGCATGTGCATAACACTCATCAACTACCCTAAACCCTATACACTTATTAACATCTAGCTAGTAAGCAAAAACAGAATTTGTAGTATACAAGATAGTGTGACTCACCTGAAGTTGTAAGGAAGTAGTATATCTCGATTGGTATTGAGGCGCTTCAAGAACTCTAGCATGTTTTTCTCTACCTCATCTCGATACCATGCAAGTGTCCATGTCTCTTCATTAACGGTATTTGGGTCAATGAACCCAATGCCATAGCGTCCATCTTTTTCATTTCATAGATCTTCATCCTGCATAATTAATACCACCGAAAAGATTATAATTAATACCACATAATTAATACCACAATGGTTGTGATAGTTTGAGAAGTAACATATTTAAGGTGGTAAAAACCCTGTTAGCGGAGCGAGGTGGGACTAAAAAACCGCTGCAAAAAGAATCAACTAAAAAACTCTAGTACCGGTTTGTGGCATGAACCGGTACTAGAGGGGTAGGTGGGGCCCCAGCATGACAACAGCCTGCCACAGCCTCTTTAGTACCGATTTGTGGCATTAACCGGTACTAGAGGGGTAGGTGGGGCCCCAGCATGACAACAGCCTGCCACAACCTCTTTAGTACTGGTTCGTGGCATGAACCGGTACTAAAGGTTTGCCATGAACCGGTACTAATGAGCGCCGCCCGCCTAGCCGTTGGAACCGGCACTAATGGCCACATTAGTGCCGGTTCAATTACAAAACGGGACTAATGTGCCTCACATTAGGCCCTTTTTTTACTAGTGCCATGAAATCCGATATAGGATCCATGTATGAGAACAAAGTGTGGATTTTGGTGGACTTGCCCAATGATCGGCAAGTCATTGATAATAAATGGATCTTCAAGAGGAATACGGACACTGATGGTAATATCACTGTCTACAAAGCTCGACTTGTTGCAAAAGGTTTTCGACAAGTTCAAGGGCTGACTATGATGAGACTTTCTCACCCGTAGCGATGCTTAAGTCTGTCTGAATCATGTTAGAAATTGCCGCATTTTATGATTATGAAATCTAGCAAATGGACATCAAAACTACATTCCTTAATGGGTTCATTAAAAAAGAGTTGTATATGATGCAATCAGAAGGTTTTGTCGATCCTAAAGGTGCTAACAAAGTGTGCAAACTCCAGCGATCCATCTATGGACTGGTGCAAGCATCTCAGAGTTGGAATATACGCTTTGATGAGGTAATCAAAGCATATGGTTTTATACATGCTGACGGTGAAGCCGGTGAAGCCTGTATTTACTAGAAAGTGAGTGGGGGCTCTATAGCATTTTTAATATTATATGTGGATTACATCTGCTGATTGGAAATGATATAGGATTTCTGGATAGCATAAAAGGATACTTGAATAAGAATTTTTCAATGAAAGACCTCGATAAAGCTTATTATATATTGGGCATCAAGATCTATAGGGATAGATCGAGACGCTTAATAGGAATTTCACAAAGCACATACCTTGATAACATTTTGAAGAAGTTCAAAATGGATTAGTCAAACAAAGAGTTATTGCTTGTGTTGCAAGGTGTGAAATTGAGTAAGACTCAAAGCCCAACCATGGCAGAAGATAGAGAGAGAATGAAAGTCATTCCCTATGCCTCAGCCATAGGTTCTGTAATGTATGCAATGCTGTGTATCGGACCTGATGTGTGCCTTGTCATAAGTTTGGCAAGGAGGTACAACAGTGATCTAGGGGTGGATCACTGGACAACGGACAAAATTATCCTTAGGTACCTAAAGAGGACTAAGGAAACATTTCTCGGTTACAGAGGTGATAAAGAGTTTGTCGTAAAGGGTTACGTTGATGCAATCTTTGACACTGACCCGGATGATTCTGAGTCTCAATGTGGATATGTATTGAATGTGGGAGAAATTAGCTAGAGTAGCTCTATGCAGAGCATTTTCGACATATATATTTGCAAAGTACACATGGATCTGAATGTTGCACGCCCGTTGACTAAATACCTCTCTCACAAACAAAACATGATCACACCTTAGAACTCTTTGGGTGTTAATCACATGAGGATGTGAATTAGATTATTGAATCTACTGAACTCTTTGGGTGTTAATCACATGGCAATGTGAACTAGATTATTGAATCTAGTGCAAGTGGGAGGCTGGTGGAAATATGTCCTAGAGGCAATAATAAAATGGTTATTATTATATTTCCTTATTCATGATCATAGTTTCAAATAGCGAAGATAGCATCCACTATTGCGTCCGCAATAGCGCTAGAGCAATAGCGTTCGCTATTGCTCAAATTAAATATCATTAATTTTTGTTAATGATCTATAAATATAAACAAGAATATAGTGTTTTTACAATCCGTTACACAGACATAGCGCCCGCAATATCACCCGATATCCGCATTCCACTACACGGACCCCAATCCACTACCAGCCTGTTGTCCGCTATTTAAAACCATGTTCATGATAAAGATCTATTATTCATGCTAGAATTGTATTGACCAGAAACTTAACTACATGTGTGGATACATAAACAAATACCGTGTCCTTGGTGAGCCTCTACTAGACTAGCTCGTTGATCAACAGATGGTTAAGGTTTCCTAACCATAGACATGAGTTGTAATTTGATAACGGGGTCACATCATTAGGAGAATTATGTGATTGACAAGACCCATCTGTTAGCATATCATATGATCGTTCAGTTTATTGCTACTGCTTTCTTAATGTCAAATACATGTTTCTTGGACCATGAGATCATGCAACTCCCAGATACCAGAGGAATACCTTGTGTGCTATCAAACGTCACAACGTAAGATTCGTCACTCCGTGTAACGGAGAGGTGTCTCTGGGTCCTCTCAGTAATACAGCATCACAAGAAGCTTGCAAGAAAAGTGACTAAGGAGTGAAGAGATTGAACTAGGTATGGAGATACCAACGATCGAATCTCGGGCAAGTAACATACCTACAGATAAAGGGAACTACGTATGTTGTCATAAAGGTTCGACCGATAAAGATCTTCGTGGAATTTGTAGGAACCAATGTGGGCATCCAGGTTCTGCTATTGGTTATTGACCGAAGAAGCGTCTCGGTCATGTCTACATCATTCTCGAACCCATAGGGTCCGCACGCTTAACGTTCGTTGACGATATAGTATTATATGAGTTATGTATGTTGGTGACCGAATGTTGTTTGGAGTTCCGGATGAGATCACAGACATGACAAGGAGCTCTAGAATAGTCCAGAGGTAAAGATTAATATATGGAATAATAGTGTTTGGTCTCTGGAAGGGTTCCAGAATTCATCGGAAGGGGTTTCAGATGTTTCCCGAAATATTTGGGCACGAGAACATGTAGAATTCTATTGAATAACTATTGAATAATTGTTGATACAATATTGTGCCAGTACAAGAGGTATATATAAGAGCCAAGCCGCACCTGACCTAGCCCTATTACAAACCGAGTAGGAGTCCTAATCCTATTACAAGTTGTATTCTAACATCCCCCCGCAGTGTCAACGGTAGGCTCGACGACGTTGAGACTGAAACGAATGTCTTGAAACGGAGTAGTCGCCAGGCCTTTGGTAAAGATATCAGCGAACTGAGAAGAAGTAGGCACGTGGAGAACGCGAACTTGACCGAGAGCCACCTTCTCTCAAACAAAGTGAATGTCGATCTCAATATGCTTGGTGCGACGGTGTTGAACCGGATTCCCTGACATGTAGATAGCTGAAATATTATCATAGTAAACAATGGTAGCTTGCTCAATAGGACGGTGCAGCTCCGACAGCAACTGGCGCAACCAAACCGTTTCAGCAACCGCATGAGCCACAGCACGGTACTCAGCTCCAGCAGACAAGCGGGGGACCGTAACCTGCCTTTTTGAAGACCAAGAAACCAAATTGTTACCAAGAAAAACACAAAATCCGGATGTGGACCTACGAGTATCTGGACAACCAGCCCAGTCTGCATCAGAGTAAGCAGTCAAGGAGGTGGGAGAGGATTTGTTGATATGAAGACTTAAGTCTAGTGTGCCTTTGAGATACCGAAGTATACGTTTGACATGATTGTAGTGTGAAATACAAGGATCTTGCATGTATAAACAAGCTTGTTGGACAACAAAAGAAATTTCAGGATGAGTGAGGGTAAGATACTGAAGTGCACCGGTAAGACTATGATAAAGAGAAGGATCAGAGAAAGGATCATCGTCAGCAGCGTGTTTGGAACCTGTATCAACAAGGGTACGGGAAGTTTGACAATCAAGCATACCAACACGAGAAAGAAGATCCATAGTGTACTGACGTTGAGACAAGAAATTTAACGCCCCGGACACACCCGCCGGTGGTCGTTACTCCTGGCGGGATCTAGACTGTCCCCACCTATCAATACTAGTCTTTTTTGCGCACTTTGTCCTCACTCGTGCGCACCCAGGAGCAACTTCCCGGTCGGTCACCCATCCTGAAATTACTTCAAGCTGAGCACGCTTAACTTTAGAGTTTTGTCTGAATGAGCTCCCGGAATAGAAGGAATTCCTTATTGATATGAGTAGTCTATCATCCCTAATAAGCCAGGCTATCACATACACCCCCACTCAGAGGAACCGACGTCCTCGTCGGGCCACACGAACGTTCCCTCTTGGCACAAACGTCTGTGCATCCAGTCCGGTACATGTGCCATGTCGTGTGCCACGACGGGTCACAAATGTCATGAATAACATGAACGTACACCTGTCCGCAAACATTCGTGTAACCGCGAGGGTCGGCCCGACGCCCGACGCCCGCCGCCTCGGGAGCTCCCCGCCGCCGCGCGCCTTCGCCGGATCCGCCGCGCCCCGCCGCCGCCGGTCCCTCCGGCCGGGCCCGCCGCCGCGCTTCGGCGACCCCGCGTCGCCGCCCTGGCCTCTTCTCCGGCGCCGCCGCGTAGTATCCTCGCTGGCCTCATCTTCCCCACCGCCACCTCGCCGGATCCACCGCCGCCGGCCACTTCTCCCCCAACTCCGGTGAGCCTCCGACCATCTCCTTCCACTCCGGCGAGATCTCGCGGATCGGGACCAGATCCACCGGTCCTCGATCCAAACGCCCGGATCTCCCCGTCCCGGAATCCCTCCATCCCGCGTTGACTTTTCGCGGAGGTATAATTCCACTAAGTCCGAGATCCAGATAATGTTATCGCCTCCTTCATCATGTGATATCTTTGTGCTCTGTGCTTCGTTTCGCGCATATGATATGTCGAAATGTTCGTCTCGACATGCTCTACATGTTAGCATCAGTTTCATGCATGTTAGAGTGCATCTAGTTGACTTAATATTCGTGGCAAGAGTGCATCGTGATGAAACTGTTTCAGCACTTGTTGTCCGTGTAAATTTGTTGGCATGTTCGTGAGCTAGTAACTTTGTGCATGTTGGTCCAAATGGAGTGAATGATATGTCCAGATGTTCATTGTGAAGTGATCTACATGATGGTTGCTGTAGCATTCATGATAGGTGTCATATTTCCATGTTTATCTCTATTGCAAAAGTGCATTTGGCGGATAAGTGTCTGCACTTGTTATGAGATGATGTTTTGTCTTGCTTGTGCATATTAATCCATGTGCCATATGAGCTAGGTGTCAACACGAGTTTTGCTCTTTGGAATGTGCTCTACATGATAGATTCATTTTCATTCCATGATATGTCTTGAGATGAGTGCAACAAGCTTGTTAACATGCCACCATGTTGTTAAATTTCTCTAAGTGTGAATCTGTTAATTTTATTTCCATGTTTCCATGATGTCACCGTCGTTGTTGTGCATGTTTAGAGTTGTCCAGTGGTTGTTCCTTGATGTATATGTTATGCTCTAGCTATCCATGCTCTTGTTTGCCATGATGCCATGTTGTAGCGTATTCTTATGAGGCCCTCAAGTTGCTATAAAAATGTTTCTGACAGCATGCCCAGATTTTGCTAAGTCTGGATAAACTTTTGCACTTTTGCCATGGTGTTTGGGACATGTTCTAGTATGTTGTAGAAGTAGCCATGTGGTTATTCTTGAAGAGCATGTTATGTATGTTATTGCCATGCCTTTGGCTTGCATGATGGCTTGTTGTAGCTTGTTGTTTTCATGCTCTCAAGTGACTATAAAATGTATCTGTCAGCATGTTATCAACAAGTTCAGTTTTGCCACGAGTATAGCTAGTGTTCTATGCATCCTATGAGCATGTTCTTGCCATGAGTAGCTTCTCAAATATGTCTTCTTGTTGTTGGATATGTTCACAAGCCATGCTATGCTTTGAGTTGAGTTGCACAAGCTTGCAAACATGCCTACTCGTTGTGATTTCTGCCATGCCTTGTAATTTTCACTAAGTCCGAGAATTCTGTAAATTTATTGCATCTTGCCATGATTGTTTAATTGTGTTTCGGCGAGGTTTTGGGTGTGTTTTAAGTTCATGCTTGTTAAGTATTATGTCTATTTCACATCCATGCCCTTTGTCTCCATGTTTGGGTGTTGTAGCATAATTATTTCTTGCTCCAAAGATGTCATGTTGCTGTAAACTGCAGTTTTGCATTGCATCTTGTTATGCTTGTCATTTGCAATCCGTGCATTCCGTTTCCGGTGATCTTTATATCGATTTCAACCAAAATCTTCTCCTCTATCCAGTGGCTTACTTGGTTACCCAAGATGAGGCCATTTCCATCATCTTCTCCTTAGGCTCAAGAGATTCCTCATGCATACGCACATCATACTCGCATCCCTTGATATGACTTGCATCATGTTGATTGTGCATTTGCACCGTTTTTGATATTGTGCCATTGTTGTGTTCTTGTGTTGGGTAGAGCCGGGAGCCAATTCGGAGTTCAAGGTTCCTTTCGAGACTGAGTTTGAGGAGCAAGTTTACGATCCCTTCGTGGAATCAACAGGCAAGATGACCATTCCCAGATATCACTTCTATCTTTGCCTATGCTAGATGTCTCTCTCTTTAGATATTGCCTCGATGCCTATTCTTGTTTGTCAGCCCTCCTATTGTTGCCATGAAACCCTCTAACTGCTTTCCTAGCAAACCGTTGTTTGGCTAAGTACGCATCGCTCAGCCCCTCTTATAGCGTTGTTGGTTGCAGGTGAAGATTTGAAGATTGCTCCATGACGAACTTGTTATTGGGATATCACAATATATATACCTGTTAAAATAATTCACCTATATATTGGTAATGGGTGGAAGGCTAAGCCTTTATGCTTGGTGTTTTGTTCCACTCATGCCACCCTAGGAACCAATAAACCGGTGTTATGTTCCTTGATTTTGCGTTCCTAACACGGTTGGGGTTTATGGGCCCCCCTTGATAATCCGCTCTGTTTAAAGCTTTTCCAGCAAGGCCCAACATTGGTTTTACATTTGCCTAATAACTAAAACTTGCATAGGGCGTTGCAAACCCGAGTTCTTAATTAACAACCCGGGCCAGTGCTCCTCATGAGTGTTGGTCCAAACTGGGCAGCCTGCGGGGCCAACTTGAGGCAACTCAAGGTTCTGGTTCTACCGTAGCTTTTCCCATCCGTTCGTGGCCTGAGACGAGATACGCGTGGCTACTATCAGGGTGTCGGCACGCCGGGAGGTCTTGCTGAATTAGTTTTACCTTTGTTGAAATATCTTGAGCACGGGATTCCGAGGATACTCGGGCCTTCCCACTTTGGAGTTGCGACTCCGCAGATCGTGAGCTTGTGATGGGCTAAGTTGGGACACCCCTGCAGGGTTTTGATCTTTCGAAAGCCGTGCCCGCGGTTATGTGGCAGATGGGAATTTGTTAATATCCAGTTGTAGATAACTTGACACCTTATTCATGAATACACTACCTGTATGAATAACCGTGACGGTCTCTTTCCGAAGGGCTTCGGGAAGTGAACACGGTGGGGTTATGTTTGACCGTGAGTAGCTAGGATCATTTCTTGATCAACTTGGCGATCGTTGGCACTTGTTCTCTTCTCGCTCTAAACTCGTAAGATAGTGCTAGTGCTTGCTGCAAACACTTTTACAGCCTTTCCACACCTAAGGCTTCGGTAGTTTTGATACCCGGGAATGGGATTGCTGAGTCCTCTGTGGCTCACAGATTCAACACACACCAGATGCACGTACCGTTGAGAACTATGCAGGAGATGGTTCAGAGCTAAACTTGGAGTTCGATGAAGAGCGTGGACGTTACTATGTGTCTTATCCCGATGATCAGTAGTGGTTCTTACTAGGAGGATCCGGGCTTGTGTTATTTATGGTATCTTTCTCGTTTGGATTTCGTCCGTAGTCGGACCCTGATGTTATTTGGATGATGTATGTTATTGTATTTCATTGTGTGACATGGCGAGTGTATGCCAACTATCATTTTACAATTTCATCCCTGAATTTTACATGACTTGTGCAAAGATACCATACTTGAGATCATTCTAGTATGCGTTTATGTCCTTAAGTCGTGCCTCGACATGTGGGGGACATAGCCGCATACTGGGCATTACAAGAAAAGACCAGAGGAGTCACGGATAACAGTAATACCTAAGAAGTGGTGAAGAAGACCTAAATCTGTCATAGAAAATTTGTGGCGAAGAAGAGAGATAATATGATCTAAAAATTGTTGTGAGGAAGCTGTGAGGATAATATCATCAACATAAAAAAGAAGGTAAGCAGTGTTGTTGTTGTGATGAAAGGTGAAGAGTGAAGTGTTCAGAACGGGAAGGGGTAAAACCGATGGTTTGAGCATAAGTAGAAAAGCGTTGGAACCAGGCACATGGTGCTTGTTTAAGACCATAAAGAGATTTTTGAAGAAGACAGGCATGATTAGGATAGGAGGAATGTTTGAAGCCAAGAGGTTGTTGACAATGGACTGTTTCTTGAAGAGAGCCATGAAGAAAAGCATTTTTGACATCTAGTTGATGAATTGGCCAGGAAGAAGAGACGACGATGCTAAGGACAGTGCGAATAGTGATGGGCTTGACAACTGGAGAGAAAGTCTCATCTTAATCAATGCCGTGTTGCTGAGAGTAACCACGACATACCCATCAAGCCTTATAACGTGCAAAACTCCCATCAGAATTAAATTTATGGCAAAAAACCCATTTGCCCAAAACAATATTTGTATTGGAAGGACGAGGAACTAACTGCCACGTGTTATTTTGCAGAAGGGCATCATATTCATGTTTCATAGCTGCGGCCCAATTAGGATCTAGGAGAGCTGATTTGTAAGATTTGGGTAGAGAGGAAGGAGATAAAGATGCATGAAGATTGAGACGCTCTTTTGCAGGTAAAGGAAACCCAAACTTCGCACGTGTGCGCATGGTATGATCGTTAGTAGGAGCTGGAACGGGAATAGCAGGAGCAAGAGGGGTGGGGGAAGATGTGATGGACGCGTCCCGCGCAGCGGAGGAAGTGGTCGCGGGAGATGGTGGTGAAGACTGCGGCTGCAGGAGGTCTGCCGCGTCAGAGTGTAATGTGTTTTCCTCTGCCGGGGCAGAGGTGATGAGAGAAGTGGTGGCGGCAGGATCTGCTACTGCGGCTGGTTTCGCTGGATTGGTTAGCGGGTGAAAGAAGGGAAGATGATTGCGACGAGAGGGACTAGTGGAGGGAGCGGGTGAGTTGGAATCTAATTGTTGACGCTCGGAAAAGGGAAAAATGTTTTCATCAAATGTTACATGACGAGACACATGAACACGACCACTAACAAGATCTAGACAACAATAACCGTTGTGCTCGTCAGAAAAACCTAGATGGACACACGGGATAGAGCGCGGGGAAAGTTTGTTAGGAGAAGTCGAGTAGGAGTTTGGAAAACAAAGAGAACCAAAGACGCGAACGTCGAAGTAATTTGGATGAGAGAGAAATAAAGAGAAGTGAGGAGTAGTTTGTGGGTTAACTTTAGATGGACGAATATTGAGTAAATATGTGGCCATGTGGACTGCCTCTGCCCAGAACATCGACGACATAGAAGATTGAATAAGCAGAGTGCGAATGATGTCATTAAGAGTGCGAAGAGACCGCTCGGCTTTGCCGTTTTGAGGGAGGTATAAGGACAGGAGAAACGTAAGAGAATTCCATATTCTAGAAAGAAATTTTGATTTTTAAAGTTGTCAAATTCACGACCATTATCACATTGGATGAGTCTTATAGGGAGGAAAAAGTGGACCGAGATATAGCGCTGAAAGTTAATGAATATATTGTGAAGGTTGGATTTGTTGCGTAAAGGAAAAGTCCAAGCATAATGAGTAAAATCATCAAGAATCACAAGATAATACTTAAAACCAGATACACTTTCTATTTGTGATGTCCAGAGATCATAATGAAGTAATTCAAAAGGAAAAGTACTAGAGGATTGAGAGGAACTAAAGGGAAGGCGAACGTGTTTGCCCAATTTGACATGACTGACACATAGAAGAATTATGAGAATCTCTATTACAAGGTATTGAAAATTCACTAAGAAGTGTGGATAACACATTTTTTGGGGGATGGCCGAGACGTTGGTGCCACAGATCAAGAGAGGCCACCATAGATGTTGGAGGAGCAGTGATCGGAGCACCATGGAGAGAATATAAATCATCGGAGCTATTGAATCGAGCGATCTCGGCCTTGGTCGGGTAGTCCTTCACAGATAAACAAAGGGGTCAAACTCGACAGAAACATGATTATCAGTGGTGATTTGGCGAACATAAATTAGATTTTTAATAAGAGCAGGAGCTACAAGAACATCACGAAGAAGCAAAGTCTTAGTCGGGGATTGGATTTGAGCCTGACCAACACAGTAAATAGGAATAGAAGATCCATCACCGAGAGTAATAGAGGGAAAAGATGAAGGTGTGCAAGAGGAAAGCAAATTACTCGATGCAGACATATGACGAGAAGCACCAGAATCGAAAATCCAATCCGCACCTGAGTTCCCTTGTGGAGAAAAATTGTTCATGGCTTGTAGAAAAGCAGCTTGGTCCCAGCTCGGAGTCGAAGTAGAGACCGATGTAGTCATGGGAGCTTGCGGGTGTGGTAGCGTCGGCAGTAGAGCCGGCATCGGCGTAAAGAGAGAGGCACCATCATTGTACTCCTGCATGTAGGGGAACGATGGAGCGCCATAGGATGCATAAGGACTGGTGTTGTAGATCGGTGGCGCGTAGGAGGGAGAAGCGTGGTACGCGGTCGTCGGCTGTCGGGGCGCGAGGACGGGTGCGCCGGTGTGAGGGCGAGCACCGGGCTGCCAGCCACCGCTATAGGCAGGCGGGGCACCATATGGCGTAGGGGCGGACCAGGGCATAGGCCACGCCTGGACTAGCCCTGTCCACGGATCAGGAGATGGGCGCCATCTGGGCGGCGGTGGTGGTGCGGTTGATGAAGTCGGGGGCGGCGGTGGTGCAGTTGGTGGAGCCGGGGGCGGAGCAGGAGCGGGCGCTGTGCGGAACTGCGGCGCCTGGTTTTTTTGCCTCGGTAGTTGGGACTTGGACGCCAGCCGGATGGTTAAGGAGGTGCTGTCGGTGGAGGTGGCGGTGGCGGCGTCGACGCAGGCGGGCGAGGAGAAGCAGTGAAGACCTAAGGACGGGAGTCCTTCGTAGTTAGGGCACGATCGGCCCATTGGAGCATCGAGCGAACCTCGGCAAAGGAGGGACGCGGACGCATCATAGGGATGAAGGAGGCCTGCTTCTCGAACCGCTTGTTGAGGCCGACGAGGAGGACGTTGACGAGCTGGCGATCGTCGATCGGATCACCAAGTTCGCGGAGTTCATCCGCGATCGCCTTGAGGCATTGGCAGTAGACGCCGACTGGTGAATCACCTTGCACCGTATTACGAAGCTCGGTGTGGAGATTGTTGGCGCGAGCGTCGACGTTGTCCTGGAAGATCTGACGAAGGGCCGCCCATAGATCGGTGGCGGAGGCACCGTCACAGTGCACGGGATTGAAGATCTCTGTGGAGACTCGCATGTAGATCCATTGAATAATGGTGAGATCATCCTTGACCCATTGTGGATCATGGCGTTGAGGAAGAGAGTCGTCGGCAACGTGAGAGCGGAGATTGCATCGCCCAAGGTGGACGTCGAAGAGGTGACGCCAATGGTAGTTGTTGTGAGCAGCGAGGTCTAGGGTTACGGGGATGTAGGGGCTAATATTAGAGATGGTGTCGGTGAAGGAGATGGAAGGGGGTATTGGTGGGGGTAGAGCTAGAGTGGAGGTAGAGGCGGAGGAGGCTGTGGCCGCGGCGACCTTGGCGGCGCGCCGCTCGAAGTAGCCGGCCGGCGGCGGCGGTGGCGGGGCTGGTGGGTTAGCCATACCCTAGGATTGAAAGTCTGATACCATGTAGAATTCTACTGAATAACTATTGAGTAATTTTTGATGCAATATTGTGCCAGTACAAGAGGTATATATAAGAGCCAAGCCGCACCTGACCTAGCCCTATTACAAACCGAGTAGGAGTCCTAATCCTATTACAAGTTGTATTCTAACAGAACACTTTATTTGGGCCAAGGGGTAAAGCACACGAGGATTTAGGAAGGTGCAAATGGAAGTTTTGCATAGGCCACGGGCCAGACACCAGGGACCCTGACGTCTGGGCCAGACGCCGAGGACCCTGACGTCTGGTCCTGGAGTCCGAGAGGGACTCTTGCCTTGCGTGCCAAACCGACTTTGAGGAGGCTCTTTATCCAAGAAACGACCCCAAGGCTCAACATATAAATAGAGGGGCAGGGGTAGCACCCGAAAGACATCAAGATTCACCAAGCCGTGTGCCGGCAACCCCGTCCCCTCTAGTTTATCCTCCGTCTAGTTTTCGTTGTGCTTGGTGAAGCCCTACGGAGATTGTTCTTCACCACCACCGTCGCCCCGCCGTCCTGCTGCCGGAACTCATCCACTACTTCTCCCCTATTGCTGGATCAAGAAGGCGAGGACATCGAGCTGAACGTGTGCTGGACGCGGAGGTGTCGTACGTTCGTTACTTGTTTGGGACGGATCGTGAAGGTGTACGACTACATCAACCGCGTTGATAAAAGCTTCCTCTTAGCGATCTTCAAGGGTATAAAGATGCTCTCCCCCTCTCGTAGCTCTGCATCTCCATGGATAGATCTTGCGTGTGCATAGAAATTTTTTGTTTTCCACGCAACGTTCCCCAATACTTCCATACCAGCAGCCAGGGTGTCAACGATGATAGGAGAAGGATCAATAGTTCTCAGAGAGGGAGAAAAAAATTGATATAGGGTGGAACCCTAATCAGCGGATCTTTCACGTTTGGAGGTTGGCACACGATGAACACGGGGAAAACACGGAGAAAGATGGGGAAAACACAAGAGAGAACACTCAAATCAACACGGAAGCAATCACACAAGTGCTAGATTCGCGATACAAGGTCGAGATACATGATCCAAAGTCAACAACGGTGATACAGATAGTCTTCTCCCGGAGGAGGTCTTGGAATCCCGTGGGATCTTCCCGTTAGGGGTCTTGAATCCAGAGGTGGATCTTCTCCGTAGAGGCGCACCGGTCTCGTGGGAGAAATCCACACAAGTGTCAAATGAGCTAAAACCACAGCTAACCCTAAACGGAAAGAGGAGAGGAGTATATATAGTCTACGGGGCGAATGGGTACATGGGCCTCGGCCCAGAGGATGCGCGCAGGCATTTTCAGGAGCCGGACGTCCGGGCGGCGGGCCGGATGTCCGGGACTTCACAGGACGCCGGATGTCCGGGGCGGGGGCCCGGATGTCCGGGCTGGAGTGGACGCGCCTCGGGTGCTCTCTGGACAGAGGCGCCGGATTTCCGGGCGCGGGGCCGGATGTCCGGGCCGTGCCTGGCCGGATGTCCGGGCCCTGGCCGGATGTCCGGGCCCTGTAGCCTTGGCTGCTGTTGGCCTTCTGTGGGTGAATGCCCAGGGGCCGGATGTCCGGGCCAGGGGGCCGGATGTCCGGGTCCTGGAGCTCTCTTCTGCTCTTCTCGATGCATTGGCTCGTCCATGAACTTGAGGACTCGTCCATCTTCACGCCCCTCTCCGATGTGGTCTTCTTCACACCTGAGCACACACAACACGTCCGTCTGAGGTAGCGACCATGTCTCGCAAGATTTGTATGGAAGTAGGGCTAGGAGTGACGTCACCTCGGTCTCGGGAGCTCTAGTCCTTGGTCCTTTGGGCACTTGTTGAGGTGAAGGAGGGTCCATGGGGATGGCCCTAGGATACACCGTATCATCTATGGTTTCCTACCTCGTGCACCTATTGATTTGTTGCCTCTTCCATCTTCGGAGAAGGTTAATATTGATGCTAAACAACGTGCTGAATTGATCTTAAAAATGCATGAGTTAACTAAGGAAAATATTGAGCGCATGAATGCTAAATATAAACTTGTTGGAGATAAGGGTAGAAAACGTGTTGTCTTTGCACCTGGAGATCTTGTTTGGTTACATTTGCGTAAGGATAGGTTTCCTAATTTGCGCAAGTCAAAGCTAATGCCACGTGCTGATGGTCCTTTCAAGGTGTTAGAGAAAATAAATGATAATGCATATAAACTTGAGCTGCCTGCAGATTTTGGGGTTAGTCCCACATTTAACATTGCAGATTTGAAGCCTTACTTGGGTGAGGAAGATGAGCTTCCGTCGAGGACGACTTCAATTCAAGAAGGGGAGGATGATGAGGACATCACTAACAAGGTTACACCCACAGCTCCAACTGACACATATACAGGACCAATTACTAGAGCTCGCGCACGCCAATTAAATTACGAGGTGATGTAGGGTGGAACCCTAATCAGCGGATCTTTCACGTTTGGAGGTTGGCACACGATGAACACGGGGAAAACACGGAGAAAGATGGGGAAAACACAAGAGAGAACACTCAAATCAACACGGAAGCAATCACACAAGTGCTAGATTCGCGATACAAGGTCGAGATACATGATCCAAAGTCAACAACGGTGATACAGATAGTCTTCTCCCGGAGGAGGTCTTGGAATCCCGTGGGATCTTCCCGTTAGGGGTCTTGAATCCAGAGGTGGATCTTCTCCGTAGAGGCGCACCGGTCTCGTGGGAGAAATCCACACAAGTGTCAAATGAGCTAAAACCACAGCTAACCCTAAACGGAAAGAGGAGAGGAGTATATATAGTCTACGGGGCGAATGGGTACATGGGCCTCGGCCCAGAGGATGCGCGCAGGCATTTTCAGGAGCCGGACGTCCGGGCGGCGGGCCGGATGTCCGGGACTTCACAGGACGCCGGATGTCCGGGGCGGGGGCCCGGATGTCCGGGCTGGAGTGGACGCGCCTCGGGTGCTCTCTGGACAGAGGCGCCGGATTTCCGGGCGCGGGGCCGGATGTCCGGGCCGTGCCTGGCCGGATGTCCGGGCCCTGGCCGGATGTCCGGGCCCTGTAGCCTTGGCTGCTGTTGGCCTTCTGTGGGTGAATGCCCAGGGGCCGGATGTCCGGGCCCGGGGGCCGGATGTCCGGGTCCTGGAGCTCTCTTCTGCTCTTCTCGATGCATTGGCTCGTCCATGAACTTGAGGACTCGTCCATCTTCACGCCCCTCTCCGATGTGGTCTTCTTCACACCTGAGCACACACAACACGTCCGTCTGAGGTAGCGACCATGTCTCGCAAGATTTGTATGGAAGTAGGGCTAGGAGTGACGTCACCTCGGTCTCGGGAGCTCTAGTCCTTGGTCCTTTGGGCACTTGTTGAGGTGAAGGAGGGTCCATGGGGATGGCCCTAGGATACACCGTATCATCTCCCCTCCCTTGGGAAAGATCCGACCTCGGATCGAAATCTTCATCACCATGGAGCACCTTGAATGGTCCGTCGTCACGAGGTAGAGGCTTGGACTTGTGCTCTATCGCGAAGTGGTCCTTGTGAAGATGTAGCCAACTGAGATCTTCCGGGTGAAACGCCATTGTTGCCTTGTTGACGTTGATCTTGGTGGTGAGGCGATGTACTTGTCGCTTGATTGTTGCCCGTATTTGTTCGTGCACCTTCTTGAGTATTTCACTACAAAAGAAAGTGGCAACATGTGAAGCATCGTCGATCTTGTTATCGGGAATGAAATGAGCCATGTTAGAGAATGTATCGACCATGACAAGCACGGAATCGTTTCCATTTTTAGTCCTAGACAAGCCAAGTATGAAATGCATGTTTATGTCTTCCCAAGGATGAAATGTAGTAGAAAGAGGCATGTAAAGACCATGATATTGAGCTTTGGACTTAGCTTTGCGACATGTCGGACATCGGTTGGTGAGGTTTGAGACGTCACGTAGCATCTTGGGCCAAAAATAGTTCTTAGAGAGGGTAGCAAACATCTTGTCGCGTCCAAAGTGTCCCATGAGTCCTCCTCCATGCGATTCATGACTTTTGTCGATGAGTTTTGGTACTTGCCGTTGTATCTCGTGGTTGACACGGTAGAGAACCTTGTTGGGAAATGGTACACCGGGTACGAGTTCGGTGCGGTGTTCTATCCCGTGAAGTAGAAGCGGTGGTACCTCATCGGTAAAGGCGTTCGAGAATTCCTGCAATAAAGGTGACAACACAAAAGGTAGAGATTGTGAAGTGTTAGTAGATTTGTCTTCTCCTATGCATAAGAGCACAAGGTGAACGACGTTCGATGGGTTCTCACACACTTCTCTCATCTCACTTTTGGCGGCAAATAGCACTAGTTTCTTCGTGTAGCTCATCGTGGAGTCGCTCATATTTGGTTGGTGGCTCTCACTCTCTTTTTGGTGGCTCGCTCTCTCACCATTCTCTCCACGATGGGTTGTAGGTAGAAGCTTGTCGGCGGCAACTTGACTTGGAGTCATAGGTCGTAGCACGAATTCCTTGCCCTTCATCTTGAAGTGATAGTGATTCGTCCGTCCATTGTGTGTGACTCCACGATCATATTGCCATGGTCGTCCAAGAAGAAGGTGGCACACGGACATGGGTATCACATCACACTCGAGAGTGTCCTCGTAGGCGCCGATCTTGAAAGAGACTTGCACGGTGTGCTCGACTCGAAGAATTCCGGCGTCGTTGAGCCACTGGACCTTGTAGGGGTGCGGATGCTTCGTCTTGACCAAATGAAGCTTGTCGCATAGCTCATCGCTTGCCAAGTTGTGGCAACTTCCTCCATCGATGATAACCTTGACGGCGCGTCCATTGATGGCGGCCTTCGTATGGAAAATATGGCATCGTTGGTGGTCATCTTGTTGATGTTGTAGTGTCAAGACTTTGGAGACAACTAGGTTCGGGCTTGAGTCATTGTCGCAAAACACTTGACGATCTTCTTCTTCATTGATACGCCGGTGGATGGCCAAGTGCTTGATGGCGTCCACTTCGTCGTCGCTCATCGAGTCATATGTGCCGTCGTCGTGGAAGATCATTGTTCTCTTGTTGGTGCACTCGAAGGACTTGTGTCCACGGCCACCACATGTGAAACATTTGATGGAACTTGTCTTTGGGTTCTCTTCATTTGGAGTTGTAGATGATGTAGCTCTTGGCTTGAAGTTGTTGGTAGAAGGTGGATGACTCAATGTAGTCTCATTCTTGTATCTTGGCTTGTCGCCTAAGTTTGTAGATGGCTTGGTAGAGGTAGGAGGGATATCCGAAGTCGTTGAAGCTTGGTTGTAGGAGCCGAAGTTCTTGGAGTTGAACTTGGAGTACTTGTAGTCCTCTTGAACTTGTCGCTCCGCTTTGGTTGCTTGGTGTACTAGCTCGAGGAGATTGTTGTATGGTTGGAAGTCCGCAATCTTCTTAATGGAGTAGTTGAGTCCATTCAAGAATCTCGCCATTGTTTGCTCTTCATCTTCCATGATGTTTGCTCTTATCATAGCAATCTCCATCTCCTTGTAGTACTCTTCAACGGACTTGGTTCCTTGCTTGAGGAGTTGGAGCTTCTTGAACAAGTCGCGGTTGTAGTGTGTAGGCACAAAACGTGCTCTCATCACTTCCTTCATTTGAGCCCAAGTGGTGATAAGAGGTTCGCCTTTGGCTTCTCTTCTCTCTATGATTTGCTCCCACCAAATGAGAACATAGTCTTGGAACTCAAGTGATGCCATAGCGATCTTCTTCTCTTCATCGAAGTTGTGAAGGCGAAATGATACGGTGTATCCTAGGGCCATCACCATGGACCCTCCTTCACCCCCTCAAGTGCCTCAAGGACCGATGACACGTGCTCGTGCTAGAGCTTTTGAGACCGAGGTGACGTCACTCCTAGCCCAACTCCCTTATGAATCTTGCGAGACATGGTTGCTACCTCAAGCGAGTGTGCTTTGTGTGCTCAGGTGTGAAGGAGACCACTTCGGAGAAGAGCTTGAAGATGGACAAGTCCCCAAGGCCACGGACGAGCTGATGCATCGAGAAGGGCAGAAGAGAGCTCCAGGACCCGGACATCCGGCCCCCTGGCCCGGACATCCGGCCCCTGGGCAGTCACCTACAGAAGGCCAACAGCAGCCGAGGCTACAGGGCCCGGACATCCGGCCAGGGCCCGGACATCCGGCCAGGCACGGCCCGGACATCCGGCCCCGCGCCCGGAAATCCGGCGCCTCTGTCCAGAGAGCACCCGAGGCGCGTCCTCCCCCGGCCGGACATCCGGGCCCCCGCCCCGGACATCCGGCGACCCATGAAGCCCCGGACATCCGGGCCGTAGCCCGGACATCCGGCCCCTGATCTGCCTGCGTGCAGCCCCTGGGCCGAGGCCCATGTACCCATTCGCCCCGTAGACTATATATACTCCTCTCCTCTTTCCGTTTAGGGTTAGCGGTGGTTTTAGCTCATTTGACACTTGTGTGGATTTCTCCCACGAGACCGGTGCGCCTCTACGGAGAAGATCCACCTCTGGATTCAAGACCCCTAACGGGAAGATCCCACGGGATTCCAAGACCTCCTCCGGGAGAAGACTATCTGTATCACCGTTGTTGACTTTGGATCATGTATCTCGACCTTGTATCGCGAATCTAGCACTTGTATGATTGCTTCCGTGTTGATTTGAGTGTTCTCTCTTGTGTTTTCCCCATCTTTCTCCGTGTTTTCCCCGTGTTCATCGTGTGCCAACCTCCAAACGTGAAAGATCCGCTGATTAGGGTTCCACCCTATATCATTATGGTATCTAGAGCAAAGGTTTCTCACGATTTTGGAGCCCCACACTTTGTTTTCTAGCCTGTTTTTGTCGTGTTCTTCCTAATTTCGAAAATTGCCCCACAAAAAGAGCCCCAAAAATTTTCTGTGATCTGTTGATTTGGCAAGATTTTGTTGAATTTGTTCCATGGATTTGCTGTGCCACGTGTGGATCTAGCTTTTCCTCCACTTTTCCCCAAATTTCACCCGAAAAATCCACCGAATTTTTGCCTCGCAAACCCCCTTTTGCCACGTGTTCTTGCTGGCTCGGGCACCCCGGACATCCGGCTCGTGCCCCGGACATCCGGCCCGGCCCGGACATCCGGCCCCTGGCCCGGACATCCGGCCTCCCGCAGCCATTTTGCCCCACTACACTTCCCTCCTAGCAATCATCCGCCATTTTCGTTCGGTGCTCCACCATTTCTTCCGCAAACCACCACCGATCTTCCGCAACAACCACCATCGCTTCACCGCTTCGAGTTTGGAAAATTTGTCTCCATTTGCCGTGGATACTTGAGTTTTGGTTTCACCGTTTCCTTGGATGTTTCGGCTACCTTGGGACGGCAAGACTTCGACGACACCACCGCTCAACTTCGGCAAGGACGGTAACATCGACGACACTTCGATCATTCTATCTTGCAATTGCATTGTCACCCTATGAACCATCTTTGCGTAGCTTTCCCATTGAGACTAGCCATTTGAGTATTGCCGGGCCACGACACTTGTGCACATTAGTGATACTCATATATATTGCATACCACATCATCTTGGTATATTGCATATCTCCTTGTGCCACAAGAGTGTTCCGCATACACAATAGCTACCTCGATACGAGAAGCAAACATATGTGCCCAAAGAAAGAGCTCAAAAGCTTTTAAGCAAAAGAGCCAATCCAAGCAAAGAAACAATAGCATCATACGCCTTGCATCCAAAGAGATCATACATAGCAAAATCATCTTGTGCTCAAGCATCGGCACATCATACACTCATAGCATACTTGTGATAGATAGTCGTTACGTTTTGCCCATATAGGTCGTGCACAAGTGCGTATCCGCCTATTAAGCAATCGGTTAGCGTCTCTCTAGCGTTGTGCAACACGAGCATTTTCCGTGGTTTACCACATTTTTCGCTCATCCTTGGTTGCACAACCACATTTATCTATCCGTGCGTGTGTTCCGTGTGCTACTCTTTGCTAGTGATCTACTTGTTGCTTGAGCAAATCTGTGAACCATTTTCAACATCTTTGAGTCATTTTGACGATTGCATTGAATTTGTGCCACATCCTAACCGAGCTTGATACAGGGTGGAACCCTAATCAGCAGATCTTTCACGAAATGGAGTGGATTCCACGATGAACACGAAGAACACGAGAGGGAACACGAGGGGAAACACGAGAGAATCACTCAAACCAACAAGAACAAGTCACACATATGCTAGATCCTCGAAACACAAAGAGATACAAGATCCATGATCAACAAGGGACGATACAAAGGGTAACCGGTTCTTCTCCGTGAGGAGGTCTTGATATCCCTGGGGATCTTCTCCGATGAAGGAGGTCCTGAATCCGTAGTGGATCTTCTCCGTGGAGGGGCCGCAGTCACTCACAAGGAGATGAACCACTAGATAGTATCAAATGAGCTATCCCTAAGCTAACCCTCATTAGGAGGAGGTGGAGGAGTATATATAGTCTAGGGCCACGAAGGGGTAAGTGGGAGAGGGATACATGGGCCTCTGGCCCGATAACTGTGCGCAGACAGCAGGTAGCGGACGTCCGACGGCTACCGGACGTCCGGTGGCTCGCGAGGGTCCGGACGTCCGGAAGTCTTCGGACTTCCGCTATTTTCCTTCTGTTGTCGAAGTCACGGTCGTCCGGTGGCCTCCGGTCGTCCGGTCGCCTGGGGGTCGCCGGTCGTCCGGTAGATGCCGGACGTCCGGAGCCTGAAGCTTTTCCAGCAGCTTCTCTTGTTCCTTGTACTTGGTGTCCTCGCCGTCTTGTCCAACGCTCCTAGCTGTTCCATGGCCTCCCTCTTGGTTCCTGGTCATGCATAGCACATATATTTGAGGTAGTAGCCATGTCTCACATGTAGAAAGTGGGGGTTCAGAGAGGAGCGAGTGAACCTTGTGTCCAATTGTGTGAGGTTGAGGTCTCGTCGAGTGAACATGGGGATGATCATGGGATACACCGTATCATGTTCTATCCCGTGAAGTAGAAGCGGTGGTACCTCATCGGTAAAGGCGTTCGAGAATTCCTGCAATAAAGGTGACAACACAAAAGGTAGAGATTGTGAAGTGTTAGTAGATTTGTCTTCTCCTATGCATAAGAGCACAAGGTGAACGACGTTCGATGGGTTCTCACACACTTCTCTCATCTCACTTTTGGTGGCAAATAGCACTAGTTTCTTCGTGTAGCTCATCGTGGAGTCGCTCATATTTGGTTGGTGGCTCTCACTCTCTTTTTGGTGGCTCGCTCTCTCACCATTCTCTCCACGATGGGTTGTAGGTAGAAGCTTGTCGGCGGCAACTTGACTTGGAGTCATAGGTCGTAGCACGAATTCCTTGCCCTTCATCTTGAAGTGATAGTGATTCGTCCGTCCATTGTGTGTGACTCCACGATCATATTGCCATGGTCGTCCAAGAAGAAGGTGGCACACGGACATGGGTATCACATCACACTCGAGAGTGTCCTCGTAGGCGCCGATCTTGAAAGAGACTTGCACGGTGTGCTCGACTCGAAGAATTCCGGCGTCGTTGAGCCACTGGACCTTGTAGGGGTGCGGATGCTTCGTCTTGACCAAATGAAGCTTGTCGCATAGCTCATCGCTTGCCAAGTTGTGGCAACTTCCTCCATCGATGATAACCTTGACGGCGCGTCCATTGATGGCGGCCTTCGTATGGAAAATATGGCATCGTTGGTGGTCATCTTGTTGATGTTGTAGTGTCAAGACTTTGGAGACAACTAGGTTCGGGCTTGAGTCATTGTCGCAAAACACTTGACGATCTTCTTCTTCATTGATACGCCGGTGGATGGCCAAGTGCTTGATGGCGTCCACTTCGTCGTCGCTCATCGAGTCATATGTGCCGTCGTCGTGGAAGATCATTGTTCTCTTGTTGGTGCACTCGAAGGACTTGTGTCCACGGCCACCACATGTGAAACATTTGATGGAACTTGTCTTTGGGTTCTCTTCATTTGGAGTTGTAGATGATGTAGCTCTTGGCTTGAAGTTGTTGGTAGAAGGTGGATGACTCGATGTAGTCTCATTCTTGTATCTTGGCTTGTCGCCTAAGTTTGTAGATGGCTTGGTAGAGGTAGGAGGGATATCCGAAGTCGTTGAAGCTTGGTTGTAGGAGCCGAAGTTCTTGGAGTTGAACTTGGAGTACTTGTAGTCCTCTTGAACTTGTCGCTCCGCTTTGGTTGCTTGGTGTACTAGCTCGAGGAGATTGTTGTATGGTTGGAAGTCCGCAATCTTCTTAATGGAGTAGTTGAGTCCATTCAAGAATGATGTAGGGTGGAACCCTAATCAGCGGATCTTTCACGTTTGGAGGTTGGCACACGATGAACACGGGGAAAACACGGAGAAAGATGGGGAAAACACAAGAGAGAACACTCAAATCAACACGGAAGCAATCACACAAGTGCTAGATTCGCGATACAAGGTCGAGATACATGATCCAAAGTCAACAACGGTGATACAGATAGTCTTCTCCCGGAGGAGGTCTTGGAATCCCGTGGGATCTTCCCGTTAGGGGTCTTGAATCCAGAGGTGGATCTTCTCCGTAGAGGCGCACCGGTCTCGTGGGAGAAATCCACACAAGTGTCAAATGAGCTAAAACCACAGCTAACCCTAAACGGGATGAGGAGAGGAGTATATATAGTCTACGGGGCGAATGGGTACATGGGCCTCGGCCCGGGGGATGCGCGCAGGCAATTCAGGGACCGGACGTCCGGGCGGCGGGCCGGATGTCCGGGACTTCACAGGACGCCGGATGTCCGGGGCGGGGGCCCGGATGTCCGGGCTGGAGTGGACGCGCCTCGGGTGCTCTCTGGACAGAGGCGCCGGATTTCCGGGCGCGGGGCCGGATGTCCGGGCCGTGCCTGGCCGGATGTCCGGGCCCTGGCCGGATGTCCGGGCCCTGTAGCCTTGGCTGCTGTTGGCCTTCTGTGGGTGAATGCCCAGGGGCCGGATGTCCGGGCCAGGGGGCCGGATGTCCGGGTCCTGGAGCTCTCTTCTGCTCTTCTCGATGCATTGGCTCGTCCATGAACTTGAGGACTCGTCCATCTTCACGCCCCTCTCCGATGTGGTCTTCTTCACACCTGAGCACACACAACACGTCCGTCTGAGGTAGCGACCATGTCTCGCAAGATTTGTATGGAAGTAGGGCTAGGAGTGACGTCACCTCGGTCTCGGGAGCTCTAGTCCTTGGTCCTTTGGGCACTTGTTGAGGTGAAGGAGGGTCCATGGGGATGGCCCTAGGATACACCGTATCAAAAATCTGGTAGGAGAGGGGCTACTACTAGCACTAGCACAAATGGGAATGGTGCAAGAGGTAGAGGAACCGGTGCAAGAGGAAGATGTATTGTGCAAGAGGAAGAGGAAGAGGGACATGTGCAAAAGGCTGGGAGCGCACACTATTTGGGTGATAGACATACGCAGAACAATGATGCTACTCAGATTAACAACCATCAGAATGAAGCATTTGACATGTCACATGAGCTGATATATTATGAGCTGTGAGTGAGAAGAGAGAACTAGTCTTTTGTGATGTTAGTTTGTGGGATACATTAAATGATTAGTTGATCACGCATATCTTCATGGTTGTGGTACATGAATGCCATCTATTCTTTTGTGTTGTTAAGCTATGGCTGTGAAAGGTCATGTAATCGATGCTTGTTTTTTTTCCCAAATACGCTAAGATAGCGTATCATTCCATTGATAGGTTAAGGGGAGAGGTTTACAGGGGGGCGTCTTTCGTTGCCGTACACATGGATGGCGGCTTCGAAAGCGCGAGAGTCAAGTAGAGAAGGTTGCTCAGCCTTTACAAGGGGTTGGTTTAGATTACATGGATAACTTTGTCTAGCCCTTTGGCGCCGGCTCTAGCCCAAAGCGCGGCTTCTTGCTTGATGTCGTTGATGAGCTTGGTGGAAGAAGGTGTGGCGGCGTCGAAGAGCGCCGCGTTCTGGTGCTTCCAGATAGCCCGGGCCATGAGGATGGTGAGGGTGTGTAGGCCTTTGCGCAAACATGTCGGAGTGGCACTTGCTGCCATCATCCACCACTCGAAGAAGTCAAGCGTGCCGTTCGGGGGAAGCACTATTTGTTATGTTCAAATGGAGTTGTTGTTCACACATCTCTAGTGTTATGACCTGCATGTCAAGTAGTTACCGTTTATTTTGATGACATGAATGACGGTAGTTACATGGAAACAACACAACACAATATTGTCGGCCCCTCAAGTAGCTATTGTTTGTCTATGTTTATTTTTAGAGACAATAGCATAGCACAGTACAATACTGGCTATTTGTCTTTGTTTATTTTCATAGGAGAACAATGGCACAACACAACACAATACTGCCAATTCAAATGACAATGACACAACACAACACGACACAACAGTAGCCATTTTCATTGCCATAACAATCTCCAACTTAGTTACATCAAAATAGACAAATTAGTTGTCAACTAAATTCAGTACATGAACATCATCGAATTTAACTAAAATTCAAACTACAATTTTAACACAACACAACCATTTTCACCGAAATAGTCCCCATGCGCACACGTGCAAGCTTGGTCAGCAAACCCACAACGACCATCTTGATGGAGAAGAATTGTACCATCAACCATACCATTCCAACTCAGAAATGACCAGACTACGATCAACCACCCAGTCGACAAGAATGATGAGTGGATGCTCCACCGTGCGCTTCTTAGTACACTCTGTTGGTGTTGGCGGCCATATTTCGTTGACAGATTTGATGAGAAATAGAATATTGGCTCGTCTAGCTCCTGGAATTCGACTTTGAACATTGCAGGCACTTTGTTAGGCTCCTTCATCCACACTTCCACACACTACAAAACATAGCCTATTTTGTGACGGCCGACTGATGTAACGTAAACCGGTTTTCATCACCGACAATGGCCTCGTGACGTTTTCCGGCCATCACCCCACCGTCACTGAAGCACTGTCACGGAGAATAAAATCTTGACGGTACCGCTTTTTCTGTCACACAAGATGATGTTTTAGGTGACGAACCAAAATTTGTCACTAACGGCCATTTTCGGTGACAGCCCAGCTGTCGCCTATGATGGAATAGGCCCTATCGGTTAAGCAATTTGTTCTTGCTCCACATAGAACGGTAAGCTGGCCTCGTTCGTTTTTAATGGCGACACTCATTGGTAACGGGAAGAGGAAGGTTGGTTCTGGACCTCACCTGGAAACCTAACCAAGTGACTCCATCGTCGCAGTTTCAATAAGTTGGCAGGAAAGCCTAGCGATGGAACGGTACTCCCATGGGCAGACACATCCATTCAGTCCGATTCGAGACAAGTAGAAAACAAACAAATGGTTAGCCGAAACACTGTTTGCACCGTGGCAGGTACGTGTCCTGCATGTAGCGGTAGCTGCGCTGTACCCGACCCAAATGTGTACAGAATTCTTCTGCCACTCTTCCCCATTTCCATGTGAGGTTTCTTGTGTTTCCACTGAAGTAGTATGCGTGATCGCTGTTATTTTGTGAACGGTTCATTAATTGCTCCTGATTTAGTTCTTGCATTGCCTCCGCATGAAGTTTTTGTTTCCCCTGAAGTGGTATGCCCAGCCCAGCCCAGCCCAGGTCATAGCTGCCTCTCGCTGTGCCACTGTATGCGCCCAAAACAGTATAGCTAGCTCTCGAAGCCATCATACTCGTCATCAGACAAATAAAAGAATTACTCGCGACTTGTTTGCTAGTAGTACTACAGAGAGGAGAGAGCAACGAGCAAAACACTGACGCCGCACATCTGCACTCGAGGCAATCATTCGGGACCAAAACCTTGAGCATCGTCCCATCCATCTTCCACCAGCCGAAGGCAGTACATCACCATATCCTACACTAACGCCGAATCCATCGAACCATGTAGTAGGTACCAAGCCTACTGGAGTACTTAATTAGCCGGCCGTTAATCGCCGGATCGGAGACTTTGCTAACCAGAAACACTACAATTAGCTGACGTACGAGAGCAGTCCACACTGTCTGCACCCAGCAGCCGTATCCCGCCTACCTGCTACCCCGAAAAGGCCAAGGCAGAGGGGGTCTAACGAACGTGACGAATGGAACAACAAGTCAAGCACTGTAGCCATCAGCTCGTCTCAGGCACGAGCGGGAAATTGAAACCAACGGCACTTAGGATCGACGACCTATATAACATAGTCGGTAGCATTGGCTCAGCCTCAGCGGCACGACAGGGACGCGTCGAAAGGAATCGATATCTCCATCCATCTATCGCCCGATCGACGCGTCCATCCATCCATCGTTGACACCGAAAGTGCGTAGTGAAAAGCGAGATCACACACATACTACGAGTGTGGAGTCGCGTCGACTGGTCGATTATCACCATGATTATGTACACAACAACATGTGTGTGGGGCTCTGCTAGCTTTGGTGATCACGACCGGAACCTGTCGCACGTATCCTTGTGATGCTGTCTACTTGTCTCCCTGCCCCCTCTTATATAATAATATTGGAGACTGGCTTTTGCTTATGCTTTTCTTGCTATTCATTTATTTATTTATGGTAAGTGCTCTGCCTTTTCCTTGGTAGCATTATGTATAGATCATGCGAAGCAAGCAAGAGTGCATTTTCTCAAGGAAAAATTTCAGTGAAGGCAGTGTCTTCTTGCAATTGCTATCGCGAGAGCTATATCTCGCTTATAATGAGACAGTAGGAGTTCTCGCCTGAAGCATTTATAGTAGCAGGCCGGCCCATTATATAGCACACTTTAAAACATCTCCACTCTTATAAAAAAAAATAGAGTTGATGATGATGGTGTGCCTGCCATCCTGCAGTATAGGCCGTCCGATATATATCTGACGGATAGGAAAGAAACTATGACAATTTTGCAAAAACATACCCGCACTCCTCTCCACATTTGCAGATAAGGTCTTCCGATTACTGCATTGCCATGATAGTCATCGAGTCACTGTCGGGTTTGTGTTAAATTAGTAGAGCTCGACCAACTTGAAGGAAAACAGCCGGTTTTCCGATTTTTATAGTTTGTTTTCTTCTTCTGTTGTCATCGGTTTTTCTTTGTTTCTTTCTCTGTTTTTATTGGGGGGTTTTTTTGTTAATTTTTCTTTGTATTTCTTCGGGTTTCACTGGCTTTGTCATTTCCTTTTTCCCTCCATTTTTCTTCGGTTTTGTTTTTCTGTTTTCCATTGGTTTTCTTTTTTTCTTGGGTTTTCAAAGTTTTTCAACAAACATTTTTTGTATATATCTTATACATTTTTCAAATATATGTTTAAATTTTAAAATAGCATATTCATATTTTTTAATACAATTGGTCAACTTTTTCTATAAACATTTTTTCAAATGCTTGATTAATATTTTTCAATTACAAGTTTAAATTTTTTATATACATGGTCATCATTTTTTTATACACATTTAATATTTTTCCCAAATGCTTGATTAACATTTTCAAATACCAGGTTAACATTGTTGTAATGTATGGTCAATATTTTTTCTATACAAATCTACCATTTTTCAAATATAAGTTTAACAATCTTTGAATAAATGGTCAACATTTTTTTGTATGGGCATTTAGCATTTATGTTTCAAATTCTTGATAAACAATATTCAGATACATGTTTACCATTTTTTGAATAGATGGTCAATATTTTTTCTATATACATTTAACATTCTACAAATGCTTGATTAACATTTTTGAAATACTTGTTTAAGATTTTCTCAATTGCTTGGATTAACGGTTTTGGAATACATGATCAACTCTTCTCACACACATTTTTTTTGTATACATGAGAAACATCTTCTCTATATACATTCAGCATTTTTCAAATGCTTGCTTAAGATTTTTATTTGAAATGTTTTCCTATAAAGTGCTTTCTTGTAATATATTTATTTAGACTATTCTAAAGTAAAAACGAAAGTAAAAACAATAAAGTGACAGAAAAACTTGGTTGTGGCTTCCCGCGCACCTGGGCCAGCCCATCTCGCGCTGTAACTTGAGGCGAGGGTGTGTTTGGTAGGGTGTATAAAGGGTGCATAAGGGCAATAGTTCCCTTCTCGACCCACTTTTGAGTGTTTGGTAGAGTGTATGAAGGATGCATGAGTCCATACTAGTTCAACACAAATACACTAGGAGCATGCATGAAGAAAGGTGTTGAGATGAGCATGTATGAAGAGGAAACAACTATGTTGAGATGAGAACGCAACCAAACACACTAGGTCTCGCTGGCTGGTTCCTATTCAGCGCCTTAAGCACCCGTTACACGGATTCTTGCTAACGGGTGCATACCCCCCTTGTCACGTTGGGCCGGCCCAGTTTTGTCTTTTTTTTTCTCTTTTCCAACTTCAAAAAGAGTGCGAAAGCTAGGTTTCGAACCCGCGACCGTCGAGTTTAGACTATGGCGACAAAACCACTCAACCACTTAACTCTGTTTGATTAAATACATGTTTTCCGCCTTATCTTCTTGTTCTTCTTTTCCTTTTCCCTTTCCTCTTTTTTCTTTCTTTTCCAAATTTGTGAAACTTGTTTTCTTCATGATTTTTACTGCAAATCGATGAGTTTTTTTCTCCGATTCGATGGACTTTTTGATAAATTCTATGAACGTTTTTTCAAATTCGATGAACATTTTTTCAAATACAAAGACACCTTTTCAAATTCAATGAACCCTTTTTTCAAATTTGATGAACGCTTTTTTCAAATTCGATGAACCTTTTTTCAAACTATATGAACTTTTTTCAAAATTGATGAACTTCGTTCAAATTCAATGAACTTATTTTCAAATTCGATGAACTTTTTTCAAAATTGATGAACTTTTTTTAAAATTGAATTAATTTATTTTGAAGTTTAATGGACTTTTTTCAAATTTGGTGAACTTATATTCAAATTTGATGAACTTTTTTTAAAACCGCTGAACTTTTTTTGAAATTGAATGAACTTATTTTGAAGTTTGATGAACTTTTTAAAAATTTGATAAACTTTTTTTCTAAGAACAAGAGTACGTATTGTAGCAAACCGTTTTTTTTCTAAGAAATACAGTCTATAGTACAGGTGTTTTTAGAATGAAGAAAAAAATGATCAAGCAGGAGTCAGCGATGGAGCGAGCAGCGGCGGCCAGCGATCGAGCGAGCGAGCGTGCGCTGCTGGGCCAGGCCCATGCTCGGGACACAGCGGGTGCTGAAGGCGCCAAGGAGGAGCTCTCGTCTCGCTGTGAGCAAGATATAGAGGCGTCCAATGGGAAGGGAGCCCTATTTGATACTCTATGCGTCAAACTAGCAGTGACACGCATAGTAGACAGCCCGACTGGGCCAGCCCATCGAGCTGTACCAGGACATGAAAAAGATAGCAAAAAAAATGGGGCAGCGATTCGAGGATTCTAACTGCCGACCAACTGCTTGCGAACGCGTCCTCATAACCACTCAACTGGACTTGTATAGTTAGAAGTAGAGCGGCCATAACATAAGGGATTAAACAGGACTGGGCTACCGTAGCAAACCGGAACCTGGCCGAAATTAATTACTATAGCGAACATATTTGTATTTTTTCGAAAGTGTATATTTAAAAAGTGCAAGCATTTTCTGAATTACTGAACACATTTTCTAAGAGAGAAAATTAATTTAGAATATGTGAAGAAAAATGAAAAACGGAAATAGTTTATGAAAACATGACAATTTTTTTGAATTTTTTAACAAATTATCAAACCGTAAATATTTTTCAAATTCGTGAACAAATATTTGAAAAAGAAACATTTCACATATTCTGAACAAAACAATTGAATGCGTGAACATTTTTGCTTTCGTGAATAATTTTCTAAAAATATAACATTTCAGAAATATAGAACAAACATTTGATACCTTGACATTTAAAAAAAATGAAACTTTTTGGAATTTCTGCCAAAATTCTGAAACCATGAACATTTTTTGAAACTGCTGAACATTATTTAAATTTGTGAATTCTTTTTCAAGATGGATTTTATTTCAATTTTTTATATCATTTTTAGAATAATAACATTTTTTGAAATACCTGTACACTTCTCAAAGCGCAAACATATTTTGAATATGTGAACAATTCTTAAACGGAAGAATATTATTTAAAAATCTGGACAAATTTTGAAGTGTTGCAAAATGTTTAAAAGAAAAATCAACTTGAAAAACCAAAAAAGGCAAAAGAAATAAAAAATAAAATAAAAAACAAGCTGATAAACCAAAAGAAAAGCACAAAACTAGAAAAATAAAAGAAGCCAGGTTTTCGAACCTTCTAAAAGGTTCCCAAAACATGTCAAGAACCTTCCAGAAAGTTCACAAAACCAATGGTCCTTGCTTGCTCAAATGGGCCGGAGATTCTATCGACAGGGTGTGCAATCGGTTCACAAGCTCCCGCATTTCCCTAATGGGAGGGACGCAGAGTTTGTGCTCCTGAGCTCAAATGAGGCACAAATTTTAAAAAGTTGAAACAAATTCAAAAAAATCCAATTTTATTGGGAGAAACATTGATCTAACTTTTTAGTGCTTGCAAAAATTCGTCATGAAATCACAATGCTAGAAGGCATGTCAAAAAAACAAAATCGAAACTTTCAAAAGCCTTTTGGAGCACAAAATTTTGATTTTTTTTGTCACGCCTTACAGAAATGTGATTCCAGAATGAATTTTTTGCAAGCACTTATAACTTTTTCAATGTTTCGCCCAAATTATTTTTGCATTCTTCGAATTTATTTTCTGATTTTTACTGTTCACCGAGCTCATTTGAGCTCCGGAGCAGAAAGACACTTTTGCGATGGGAGCTCCTATTTAGGTGTTTTCCTAACGGACGCTCGTTACGTCAAGTTGTCATCGATTCCATAGAGGTGGCCTGGCCCAGTTACACGACAACACCCACACCCTACACTATCCGGTTATGGGAACCTTCTAGAAGGTTCCTGGTCCGGTTTTCACTGATTTTTTTCTTTCAGTTTTTTATATTAAATTTTACTTTTATATTAATTTTTCCTTTTTCTCTATGTTGTTTCTTTTTTCCCTTTTTATATTTATTTACATATTTCATTGTTTTTTAGAATTTCCAAATTCGTAAAAGAATAAAAAAAGTTCAGAAGTTCTAACAATCTCCCTGTTATTAAGTTTTGTTCACAAATGTGGAAATATATTTTTATTTTTATAAACGTTCTACTTTTAAAATTTTGTTCGCAATTTTTTTTTTTGCAAATTTCAGTTTATGTTCGTTTTTCCAAATTTATTTAATGGTTTGAGAATTTATTTACACATGCAAAAGTGTCCCTTTTCTTTCGAAAATGTTCATGTTTTTTTAAAACCGCTTTACAAAATTTTCTGATACTTTTTCTCACTGATTCAAAAATTGTTCACATCTTCAAAAGTTGTTCGAGTTTTTCAAAAATTGTTTGGAACTTAATAAATGTTTCAGTTTTTGGAAATCTGTTCACAAATTACATTCTTCCCATTTTTAAATTTATGTTACAATTCTAACAGTTGTTACTGTTACTGAATTTTAAAATTTTGCTCCGAATTTTTAAAACAGTATTGAGATATTTTCATGAAATGTTTGGTAGAAAGGTAAATATTTTAAAACAGTATTCAGATATTTTAGTTCTAAAGAATTCTCACGGCATATTCCTCAGGACGGTTATCCAGCTCCACTGGCTAGGTACGTGTAACGTGTGTCCGCCGTGGATTTCGTCGCGAGTTCAAATGCGAGATGACGCGTCGCGTTTCTCGTTAATTTTTTACACCGTTGATTTCTCCTTCGTGGGCTGGTCCTGGCAGAGACCGCCCTCTGCGAAGCCCCGCCAGTCTGCCCACAATGCGGCAGATAGGAAGTCCCTTTTTTTTTTTCTGAACTTAGGAGGTCCCCTTATCTAGCACTTCAGGCTCCAATGTACAAGCGCTGATGGCACAGCCCATTTACATGTTTACATTTGAGGGGCAAAACGAAAAAACCAGAAAAAACAAAAAAAATGGTGAATTCGAAAACGTTCACGGATTTTGAAAAACCCCTTCATGAACTTGAAAAAAAGCTCATCAATTTGACAAAAATATCTAGGAATTTCAAAAAGTTAACCAATGTTTTTCAGAAATATATATGAATCTGGAAACTGTTCATCAATTTTTAAAAAAATCAACAGGGTTCAAATATTCTATCAAAATTGAAAAAACTTCGACGATTTTGAACAAAAAATTTATCACATTTGTAAAAAGTTCATAGAATTTCCACGTTGAACATTTATCTGAATATATATTGAACATTTGTCAAATACACATCGAATTGCTTTAATACACAACAAAAATAAACTGACATAACAGATGTTCCCAAATATCATGATCATTTCTTGTAAATGTCATATTAATTTTTATGAATGACACAAAATATTGTTTTCAATATTAAGGAAACAATTTCTTACATTGCATGTACATTTTTTCCGATGTCATGAAAATATGTTTAAACTCATGAATATATTTTTAATCTAATGAGATTTTTTTGCATGTTATGAATATGTTTTTAAGCAATTATGGGAATTATCAAACATATTCACTAACACTTATAAAATATGTCATGAAGATATTTCTAAATTATGAATATTTTTTAAATTTCACAAACATTTCATTGAATAATAAAAACATTTCAAATGTGAAAAGCCACACTGCGGAAAACTGTGAAAACGGATGCAAAGAATTAGAACATTTTCAATACTCTAGAATGTGAAAAACCAGAATGTAAAAAAGAGAAGGCATATAATTAGAATATTTTTGTGGAGTCTTTTGCAACAATATTTAGGCCCTTTTAACTTAGATGAAGCTGTCAGGTGCGTCGGAAATGAGACCTCGTAATTAGCGCCCTCATCACCAACTAAGATCTGTAGCGCTCAGCGGTCCCCTCAAGGGCCGCTCCTAGTGCGGTTCATTCTCTCGCGTCGCTAGCTCGCTCACCTTCCTTTTTTCACTCGCTCGGTTTTTCTTGCTCGGTTTTCTCTTTTGCCGCTGTGTTATTCACTAAAACAAACTGTTCCTTGTTTTTTAAAGTTTAAAATTTTCAGTAGTTGAAAACAGTTCACTAATTTGGAAAGTTCCCTAATTTAAAAAGTGCGTGAATTTTAAAACATATTTGAAAAGGTTAACAAATTTAAAGAAATTTCATGAATTTGAATTTTTTACGGATTATAAAAATGGTCCGTGAATCTGTAAAATGTTCACTAATATTACAAAGTGCATTTTCTAAAAAAAATCCAAATTCGTAACAAGATCAAAATAATTCAAAAAGTTCGTGAATTTGAAAAAAAGTTCATGGAATTGAAAATGTACTGTTAATTTTAAAAAGTTCATGGATTCGATACAAAACATCACGATTTAAAAAAGGAAAATAAAATAAAATGAGATAAAGGAAGAGAAACTAGAGAAGAAAAAAAAATGTAAAACTGACAAACCACACAAATACAGGTGAAACACAAATGGAAGAAATCTAGATAGAAAACAGACTAAACCAACGAAACACAAAAAGAAAACAAAATGACTAGAAGCTTCACCAAAAAATGGTGGAAAAGTTTTCGTAAACAGAATGTTACATGCTACATGGGGCGGCCTATTTCCTATGCAGCGCTAGGAGGAGGGTGTGCGCCAGCTACTGAATAGCCTTTAACTAGTGCCTTGATCGCCGAATAGGAATCGGTGTTGTAAATTCTATTGTTAGGTTATGTGACCTCGACCTGCTTTGAATAACAGGCCTACACATGGGCATATTTGGCATGCCAAATCTCGTGGGCTCTATACATTGCCTACGTAGGATTGGAACTAGGAGCTATAGTTGAGTTAACTATAGTTAAATGCTAACCCTTCTCATTAAATAGTTTTTTCCTTGGATTTTATTAGTTTTTTCCAGTATTTATGCTTGCCGGTTTGTTGTTGCATCTAGTGCGCTTGTAGCATATGATTTTGTGTTGGTCTAGCTAGTGCTTCCAACTGTACAACCTTGGCAAACAATTGCAGAAATGACCCATGGTAAGATTAACATGAATTTGTTCCAAAAACACGACATTTTTGGGTGACGTGGCATGGAAAATCTCTCAAAAAAATCATATGCGTAATTCAAAAACATGGAGGAAAAAAATCATATGGCAAATTCAAAACATGGCAGTTTTTGCTTAGTTGAACATGGCAGTTTTTGTGTAGTCAAACATCAACTTTTAGAGCAAATTATATTGGTCACATGCCATTTTTTGTGAAGTGGCATGGAGAATTTCTGCAAAAATCATGTGGCAAATTTAAAAACTTGGCCGTTTTTGTTTAGTGAAACATGGATTTTTTTATAGCAAATTGTATTTGGTCACTTGGCATTTTTATGTGAAGTGGCATGGCAAACTATCACACATCAATGAGTTCTTCTTGGAATGATTTTTAACCAATTCTTTTTGTTTTGCGACAGTATCAATTCATGACGATCTGGAAGCAAATATTTTATTTTTCTTGCCATGTCAAATCTTTGTACTAGGTATATGGCAAGTTACATGTGCAAACAATATTCACATGGCAAATTCATAGAGTTTTCATGGCAAGTAATGTTTTAACACGGCAATTTTCTAGAGTTTTTTCTTAGGACGCGATCGGCAATCCACCAACTCCTTAAAATCCTAGGATCTGCGAAGCAACTGCTTGTTCTCTCCAAGATTTTTAACTGCAGTTCCATCCGCAGCAGGAGTAGAGCCGTGGAGGGGAGGGACACCGAACGGGCCTTTAATGTCAACATGTGAAAATAATGTTTTAACATGGCAAATTCAGAGAGTTGTCATGGAATATACCATTTTAACATGGTAAATTGCTTTAACAAACTTTTCTAATGTTGCCATGTGTAAATTTTCATTATAGGTAGCATGGCATTTTTACTATTTTGACCATGGCATTTTAATTTTCTACACCATGGCATTTTTATTAACTAGCCCATGGTAGTTTTATTGTACATAGCATGGCATTTTATTGTTTACAACAAGGAAAGTTTATTATTTGGAACACACCTTGGTAAAATTCTTTTATTTATACTATTTTTTATATTTTTATGAACATGCATTTTATGCCTTATCAAAAGCACACACTTGCTTTTAAAAGTTTTTTTTTTGCCATCATGACAAACTTACAAACATTTTCCATTTAATATTATTTTTTAGCATCATGGCTGTTTTCCTCGTGCATCATGACAATTTCATAAAAGATAACACGCAAAATTATCTTTTATCATATCATTTTTTATAGATATCATGGCAATTTTGTTTCTCAATTTTTAGATCATGGTAATTTTACTGGACTTACCTCTTTTTTGTGAATTTACTTTTTATGACCAAATCTAAGATTTTAATTATTAATAATAACATGAAATGTTTTATTTTTAAGAGGATGGCATAGTTTTTCTTAATAGGATGTCATATTTATTACTGAGAGTATGTCATTTTAATTTTAATGGTATCACATTTCTATTATTGATTGCATTAGATTTTTTCTTAATAGGATGACATTTTTATTATGGTTGGACACATGGCAATTTTTCAAAGTTATTGTTCTTTATCGTAATAATGGGGCAGCCGGATAACAATGTCTGTTTTTTTTCTTCTAAATTTAAGCATGTCAATCTCTCCCTTTTCTGATTTTTCTTCTCTAATTTGTATTTTTGTGGGCGTACAGCAATATGATCATTTTGAACATGATGGTGTTTTCATTTACTAGCAAAAGAGTCAGTGTGTTGTAATGGGAGAAAAAAACACCACATGCCCCTAACACAGTAATCATGACTCAAGACCCCAATAGGTCCACAACGTTTATTTCAACATGGTTTCTAATCAGTGTTGTCTTCCCACCCTGGTCGATGGACATGCGTGGTTATAGATGATTTCTTTTGTCTTCAATATGGTTTTGCCGCGGTAACCGATTCGAAAGAAAGACGAGCATGCACTACTGATTAATGTTGCATCCTAAACAACATTAAAAAATTGTTATTAGATGAAAAAACATCATATCCTACATATCTTTTATTTTGTTTCTCAATTTTTAGATAATGATAATTTTTCTAAACTTGCCTCATTATTTGAGAATTTATTTTTATGAGCAAATCTATGAATTTTATTTTTATTATCAATAACATGAAATATTTATTTTTATGAGGATGGCATATCTTTATTGAGGGTAGTAAAGGAAGCCTTATCAATCTCAAGTGAATCGTGGAATGAGAAATACCTAGGCTTGCCTATATATGTTGGCCGATCGAAGAAGAACGTGTTTGCTTATGTGAAGGACAAAATCTGGGAGCATATGCAAGGGTGGTTAGAACGGTTATAGCAAAATCAGAGAAGGAAACCCTCGTCAAGGTGGTGGCGCAGGCCATCCCGACGTATGCCATATCGTGTTTCTATCTAACAAAAACCTTATGCGGGGAAGTGAGTGCCATGATTGCAAAGTATTGGTGGAGCCAACAAGACAAGCAAACTTCCATCCATTGGTTGAGCTCGGAGAAACTGACGAAGCCAAAGGGCATGGGCGGCCTGGGATTCAGAAACATGTACCGCTTCAACGTGGCCATGTTGTCTAGGAAGGTTTGGCGACTCATACAAAATCCGGAGTGCTTGTGTGCACGCGTTCTTAAGGCGAAGTATTTTCCTAGCTGCCACATTCTGGGGTCTGAACCAAAAGTGGGCATCTCATATACCTGGAGGAGTATGTTGCATGGTGCAGATCAGATTAAGCAGGGATATATTGGCGCATTGGGGATGTCACACAAGTAAAGATATGGACTGACCCCTGGATTCCGAGAGCTTGGTCAGGGAGAGTGATTACCCCACGAGGGGCATGCCTTCTAACCCAGGTCATCGAGCTAATCTGCCCAGTTACAGGAAGGTGGGATGAAGCCCTAGTTTGGGACATTTTCTGGTCCGACAATGCAAGGCACATACTTCAAATTCCGCTGAGAGAGGGGGTGGAGGACTTTACTGCCTGGCACTTTGATGGGAAAGGATAACATTCAGTTAGGTGTGCATACAATATTCATGTGCAGCTTAAGAAAGAGCGGAGAGGCGACAGTGTGGGCAGCATTACCATGGCAGCCGGGAACCTGAACCATTGCCCTGACCAATCATTGGAGCAAATCTAGTCAATGCCTTGTCAACAAAACATCAAGATGTTTGTGTGGCGTCTGAAACATAACTCCCTAGCGTTACGTATAAATCTGGAGCATTGGGGTGTCAAACTGGACAACACCAAGTGTCTTTTATGTGGAAGAGTGGATGAGGACGGTGCTCATTTATTTGTCAAATGTAAATCAGTAAAGAAGGCGTGGAGATTGCTTGAACTGGAGGCTATCCGAGTGCGGTGTGAGGAGGCCCAATCAGTACACGGCGTGCTAGATTTGTTATGGGCCATACTTGAGCAAAGGAGACTTTGGTGGCATAACCGGAACAACCCGAGGGAAGGTCAGCTTCCGGTAACAGTGGCCGAGATAGCAAGTCGAACGAAAAGCTACATCCTTGAATATGCCGAAACCTTCGAAAAGGAAGTGAAGGCTAGGAATGATACACGATGGGAAGCGCCACCTGGGGATATGATTAAGTTCACACTACAGGAATGAGGTACTTTGCCATCTGCCATGGCAGACGGCAAAGGGAGCCTCACGGACGACAAATGTCTTTGCCTGCTGGCAGATGACACCAACTCCAGCACAGAAAATATCAGCAAAGGGATTCTTTGCCGTCTGCCACCGACGACAAAGTCGCACCAGCCTTTGTTGTCTACCATACAGTGAAACCAGACGACAAAGCTCGTGATGGCATAACACTGAGGTTAGCCCCGTTAGGTGGCTAACGGCAGACTTTGTCGTCTGCCCGCAGATGGCAAGTAGACAAGCTCCTTTGTCGTCTGCCAGGTGGCGTCAGCTGGCATCAGATGGCTACAGGTCGGGTGGGGCTGCGACCGTTAGTTAAGTTAGCCGGTTGCCGCCCGCCTCGTCTTTTTCGTCTGCCTTTTTTGTTTTTTTGCCGTCTGCTAGCAGACGCCAAAGAGGGGAACATTATGGTTAGCGAAAGGAGATCATTAGTGGGGCTCACATCCCTCTTTGTCGTCTGTTAGCGGACGACAAAGATGCTTTGCCGTCAGTTAGCAGGCGGCAAAGAACTGGCTGATGGCAAATAGTAAATTTGCCACCATCTCATTCAATGTCGTCTGCTTTTTGTAAGCTGACGGTAAAGACATTCTTTGCCCTCAGCTAGCAGACGGCAAAGAACTCGCTGATGGAAAATTCTCTGATTCCCGTAGTGTCAATGTGGATGGAGCCTACACACCTGGCGAAGATCATGCAGGGTGGGGCATTGCTGCTCGAAATAGCCAGGGGCTGAAGGAAATATGCCCTAGAGGCAATAATAAAGTTATTATATTTATTTCCTTATATCACGATAAATGTTTATTATTCATGCTAGAATTGTATAACCGGAAACTTAGTACACGTGTGAATACATAGACAAAACAGAGTGTCCCTAGTATGCCTCTACTAGACTAGCTCATTGATCAAAGATGGTTATGTTTCCTACCCATAGACATGAGTTGTCATTTGATCAACGGGATGACATCATTAGGAGAATGATGTGACAAGATCCATCCGTTAGCTTAGCACTATGATCATTTAGTTTTACTGTTGTTGCTTTCTTCATGACTTATACATGTTCCTATGACTATGAGATTATGCAACTCCCGAATACCGAAGGAACAACTTGTGTTCTATCAAACATCACAACGTAACTGGGTAATTATAAAGATGCTCTACAGGTGTCTCGGAAAGTGTTCGTGGTGTTGGCATAGATTAAGAATAGGATTTGTCACTCCGAGTGTCGAAGATGTATCTCTGGGCCCTCTCGGTAATGCACATCATAATAAGCCTTGCAAGCAAATGACTAATGAGTTAGTCATGAGATGATCTATTACGGAACGAGTAAAGAGACTTGCCGGTAATGAGATTGAACTAGGTATTGATATACCGACGATCGAATCTCGGGCAAGTAACATACCGATGACAAAGGGAACAACGTATGTTGTTATGCCGTTTGACCGATAAAGATCTTCGTAGAATATGTGCGAGCCAATATGAGCATCCAGGTTCCACTATTGGTTATTGGCCGGAGATGAGTCTCGGTCATGTCTACATAGTTCTCGAACCCGAGGGTCCGCACGCTTAACGTTTGATGACGATCGATATTATGAGTTTATGAGTTTTGATGTACCGAAGGTAGTTCAGAGTCCCGGATGAGATCACGGACATGACGAGTAGTCTCGGAATGTACGGGACATAAAGATTGATATATTGGATGACTATATTCGGACACCGGAAGTGTTCCGGAAAAGTTTCAGATTTAACCGGAGTGCCGGAGGGGGTTACCGGAACCCCCCGAGGGAGTATGGGCCATAGTGGGCCTATGAGGGAAAGAGAGGGGCAGCCCATAGGGCTGGCCGCACCCCTAGGGTTCCTAGTTGGACTAGAAAAAGGGTGGAGGCGCCACCTCTCCTTTCCTTCTCCTCTCCCCCTTCCTTTCCTACTCTTAGTAGGAATAGGAAAGGGGATTCCTATTCCTACTAGGAGTAGGAATCCTACTCCTCGCGCGCCTTAGAAGGCCAGCCGCACCTCCCCCCTTGCTCCTTTATATACGGGGGCAGGGGCACCCAAAGACACACAAGAAACATTGTTCTAGCCGTGTGCGGTGCCCCCCTCCACAGAAACACACCTCGGTCATACCGTTGTAGTGCTTAGGCGAATCCCTGCGCTGGTAGCTTCATCATCTCCGTCACCACGCCGTCGTGCTGACGAAATTCTCCCGTGAAGCTCAACTGGATCAAGAGCTCGTGGGACGTCATCAAGCTGAACGTGTCCTGAACGCGGAGGTGTCGTACGTTCGGTGCTTGATCGGTTGGATCGCGAAGAAGTTTGACTACATCAACCGCGTCACTAGACGCTTCCGCTTTCGGTCTACGAGGGTACGTAGACACACTCTCCCCTCTCGTTGCTATGCATCTGGTAGATAGATCTTGCGTGTTCGTAGGAAATTTTTGAAATACTACGTTCCCCTACAGTGGCATCATGAGCCAGGTCTATGTGTAGATGATATGCACGAATAGAACACAAGTGAGTTGTGGACGATACTAGTCATACTGCTTACCAGCATGTCATACTTTGGTTCGGCGGTATTATGAGATGAAGCTGCCCGGACCGACATTACGCGTACGCTTACACGAGACTGGTTTCACCATTATGAGCACTCGTTGCTTAAAGGTGACTGGCGGGTGTCTGTCTCTCTCACTTTAGTTGAATCGAGTGTGGCTACGCCCGGTCCTTGTGAAGGTTAAAACAACACATACTTGACGAAATATCGTTGTGGTTTTGTATGCGTAGGTAAGAACGGTTCTTGCTAAGCCCGTAGCAGCCACATAAAACTTGCAACAACAAAGTAGAGGACGTCTAACTTGTTTTTGCAGGGCATGTTGTGATGTGATATGGTCAAGACATGATGAGTGATACGTTATTGTATGAGATGATCATGTTTTGTAAAGTTATCGGCAACTGGAAGGAGCCATATGGTTGTCGCTTTATTGTATGAAATGCAATCGCCATGTAATTGCTTTACTTTATCACTAAGAGGTAGCGATAGTCGTGGAAGCAATAGTTGGCGAGACAATAACGATGCTACGATGGAGATCAAGGTGTCGCGCCAGTGATGGTGGTGATCATGACGGTGCCTTGGAGATGGAGATCAAAGGCAGAAGATGATGATGGCCATATCATATCACTTATATTGATTGCATGTGATGTTTATCTTTTATGTATCTTATTTTGCTTAGATCGGCGGTAGCATTATAAGATGATCCCTTACAAAATTTCAAGGTACAAGTGTTCTCCCTGAGTATGCACCGTTGCGAAAGTTCGTCATGCTGAGACACCACGTGATGATCGGGTGTGATAAGCTCTATGTATAAATACAACGGGTGTAAGACAGTTTTGCACATGCAGAATACTCGGGTTAAACTTGACGAGCCTAGCATGTACAGACATGGCCTCGGAACACTGGAGACCGAAAGGTCGAGCGTGAATCATATAGTATATATGATCAACATGAGATGTTCACAATTGAAAACTACTCCATCTCACGTGATGATCGGACATGGTTTAGTTGATTTGGATCACGTAATCATTTAGATGACTAGAGGGATGTCTATCTAAGTGGGAGTTGTTTAGTAATATGATTAATTGAACTTTAATTTATCATGAACTTAGTCCTGGTAGTATTAGCATATCTATGTTGTAGATCAATAGCTCGCGATGTAGCTCCCCGTTTGTTTTATATGTTCCTAGAGAAAACTAAGTTGAAAGATGTTAGTAGCAATGATGCGGACTTGTTCCATGATCTGAGGATTTTCCTCATTGCTGCACAGAAGTATTATGTCATTGATGCACCGCTAGGTGACATATCTATTCCAGGAGCAGATGTAGACGTTATGAACGTTTGACAAGCTCAGTATGATGACTACTTGATAGTTTAGTGCGCCATGCTTTATGGCTTATAACCGGGACTTCAAAAACCATTTTGAGCACCATGGAGCATATGAGATGTTCCAGGAGTTGAAATTAGTATTTCATACTCATGCCCGTGTCGTGTAGCGACCAGACCTCAAACAGTCTGATCTCCATGCATCAGTGTCATCCCTGGATTAGTAATGCTGACACGCATGGTACTCGAAGGATTTATAACAGAGTAGCAATCACACACTTATTACATCGATAGTCCAACGATGAATTTATTACACAAATCATGGCTGAAGGCCATCTAACACGATAACAGCAGAAGGCTTGGTAGATAAGTGAGTCCATCACCTCCAGCGGCATCACTGAGTATAGAACCACGACCTAAAAATGGCATCTTACTCGTCGTCTGAAAAGTCTGCAACATGAAACGTTGCAGCCCGAAAATGGGTCAGCACATGGAATATGCTGGCAAGGTAACACAAGAGATGCAATGAAAGTAAAGCTACACTATATGCAATATGGCTGGTGTAAAGCTCTATGGTTAAGTTTTTGCGTAAAGCCAATTTTTTCCTACTTCAAAGGAATGTATTTTAATTAACTATCATGGTAGTTGAAACATCGTTGAGAAGATATACATCCTCTCAACCCCAATTAAAAGTAATCATTAAACCCAACAAAATTAAATTAGAGTAACATGTTGAGATGCACATGATAATCCAAATACCAGATACTCAAGATGTCCATAACTGGGGACACGGCTAATCATGATCAGTTTGTACACTCTGCAGAGGTTTGTGCACTTTCCCCACAAGACTCGATCGCCTCCGTTTGGTTTCTCGCACTGCATGGTGTTTGAGAAACGGATGACCGAGACACAGTCTTTCCGAAGAGGTCACCTTAACCAGATAGATAGGCCGGTACACCTACAAAACCCAACTACATCTGCTAGCCCATCATGGAAAGGTTTCCCACAACTTACTCAACTATGCCAGAGCCCATAATGGCATGTGGCTGCACACGGAAGTTTCTAGCATGAAAAATCTCATGATCCCTTTGAGCCTGGGTGGCGGTCCAAAAGAAAAACAGGCAATCCTGGAATACCCAAGTGCCTCAATCCACCCAGATGTGTATTAAAGTTGCCACCTTAAGTTGAACCATTAATTAACAACTCACATCTGTCATGGATTTCACTCAAACCCAAACCACGTCTACGAGCATAGCATGTCCTAACAGCAAACGTAGAAGTAACTCCCAGGGTTTGAATGTAATGCAGGTAATAGGTACTACCTCAAACTACTTCCCAATCCCACAAGTTAATTGATCCTACTCATGCAATGTGTGAGGCGTTTTGACTAATGCAATGAAAACTGGGTAATTGGAAAGCATGATCAACGTGTTACTTGCCTTGCTGATGATCCGCAAAACCTATAGACTCAAAGTAGCAAGCGGCGCACTTCGGGTACTCTATCGCAATCAAACAACAAGCATACAATAAATACTTAACTAATGCACGGGTAAAACTCAAATAAGAGATCTAACCAGAAAGTTCAACTTAAGAACTCCGGTTTGCAAAAAGAATCAACTCGAAAGAAGCAACGAAACTCAAACTGCAAAAGAAACGAGCTCCAGATTACTAGTTGGCCTAAAGTCAAATTTTACAGTAGCCAAAACTTTGTTCAAGTTGGTTTAACGTAAAGAGGGCTTCGAGACGAAGATCTGAGATTTTGAATCACCTGATTCCGACTCTCGAGCGAAAAGAAAAACGAAAAACAAGATCAGGGCAGAAATCGCGATCGAAAAAATCGCGGATAAAATACCCCGAAAAAGAAAAACGACGAACAGGCTAACGAACGAACGTTCGCTGTCTGCGATTAACTAACGAAAACCGTTCGTTAAAATGAACGTACGAGCGAACGTCCTCTATTTAACTAAACCGGCGAAAAACCGATCTAAACCGAAAAAAACAGATCTACGGTTTTTTTATATAAAACCGATCTGATCTTTTCAAAGAAAGAAGAAAAGAAAAAAAAAATCTACCGCGGCGTCTACCTCAACTCCGGCGAGGGCGGCGGCTCCGGCGAGGTGAGCGGCGGGGCGGCGGCGTCCGACGGCGGGGCGCGACGGCGGCGGCGGCGGGTGGCGGCGGCTTAGGGTTAGGGTTAGGCGCGGGTGGGCTGGATGGCGAAATCGGGCCGGCCTGGCGCTATATAAAGCCCGGAGTCCCGGGCTAAAATGACTCCTAGTCGGTTCCTTTTTATAGATTCCCGGCGCAATAAAACTAACGAAATAAATATCAAACGGACTTCAAAATTCCCGAAATAAATTTTCACCGTCCTCTAATAATATTTAGGACAAGGTAAACATTTTTCCCGGACCTAAATGCAATTTTGAAAAACGCGTATTTTTCCTATGCAAATAAATCCGAAAATAAATCCAGAAAATACCAAAAGTGATTTTAATATTTTTCCTCCAATTTTTCTATTATTTTGGAGAAGTCAAATTATCTCCGCTCATTTATTTTATTTAGAAATATTTTTAGGAGAGAAAAATAATTAGAATCACACTGTCCTCGTACCGGTATTCGAGCGAACTCAAATACGAAAACGGTAAAATCCCCAACTCTCTCCGTAGGTCCTTGAGTTGCTTAGAATTTTCGAGGAACGTCACGAACAAAATGCAAAAATATGCAAATGCAATTATGATCTATGTATAACATTCCAAATTGAAAATTTGGGATGTTACAAACCTACGCCCTTAGAATGAATCTCGCCCTCGAGATTCGGCTTGGATAGAGAACAGGTGTGGGTGGTCCTTGCGTAGATCATCTTCTCGCTCCCAGGTGGCTTCTTCCTCGGTGTGGTGACTCCACTGAATTTTGCAAAACTTGATAACCTTGCTACGGGTAACTCTACTCGAAAATTCGAGAATCTTAACGGGCTTCTCTTCGTAGGTCAGGTCACTGTCCAACTGAATTGCTTCCAGGGGTACTGTGTCTCTAAGTGGTATATCGACCATCTCCGCGTGGCACTTCTTCAGTTGCGAAACGTGAAACATGTCGTGCATTCCTGACAATCCTTCGGGCAACTCCAACTTATAGGCAACCTCTCCCATGCGTTCCAAAACACGGTAAGGTCCAACAAATCTCGGGGTTAACTTCCCTTTAACTCCGACACGTTTAACTCCTCGCAGAGGCGATACCCTCAAGTACGCTCTATCTCCGATCTCATAGTCTATCTCCTTGCGCTTCGAGTCGGCGTAACTCTTCTGCCTGGACTGAGCTACCTTCAGTCTGTCTCGGATTAACTTCACTTTCTCCTCAGACTCTTTGATTAAGTCTGATCCAAACAACTGTCGGTCTCCAACTTCGTCCCACGACAACGGTGTTCGACATCTCCTTCCATACAATGCCTCGAACGGTGCCTTCTTCAAACTGGCCTGGTAACTGTTGTTGTATGAGAACTCTACGTAAGGCAAGTTGTCATCCCAACTAGATCCATAATCTAATGCACATGCTCTAAGCATATCTTCCAATATCTGATTGACTCTCTCCGTCTGTCCATCAGTCTGGGGGTGAAATGATGTGCTAAACTCTAGCCTGGTTCCCAAGGTTTCATGTAACTGATTCCAGAACTTCGAGGTAAACTGAGTTCCTCTATCAGATACAATACTCCTCGGTACTCCATGCAGACATACAATTCTAGTCATGTATATCTTAGCCAACTTTGCACTGGTATAGGTGGTTTTCACCGGGATAAAGTGGGCTACCTTTGTCAATCGGTCTACTACTACCCAGATTGAATCATACCCTGCTTTGGTCCTGGGCAATCCGGTGATAAAATCCATACCAAGCTTTTCCCACTTCCATGCGGGTATTGGCATTGGTTGTAACAATTTTGCTGGCTTCTGATGTTCTGCCTTTACTTTCTGGCACACATCACAAACTGCTACATACTCCGCAATATCCTTCTTCATACCGGTCCACCAGAAAGTATCCTTCAAATCCAAATACATCTTAGTATTTCCTGGGTGAATCGAGTATGGTGAATCATGGGCCTCCTATAAAATCAACTTCCTAATCTCCGGGTCATTGGGCACATAGATTCGATCCTCAAACAATAAGGTGTCGTGCTCATCCTCACGAAAACCTTCAGCTTTTCCTTCGCCCATCTTCTCCTTTATAGCGACAATCTCCTTGTCAGCTTTCTGAGCTTTTCTGATTTTATCCATCAGGGTAGACTGGATTTCTGGCGTTGCTACATAACCTCTCGGAACTATCTCCAAACGTAGTTCTCGTAGGTCCTCGGCTAGCTCCTTTGGAAACTCTTCCATCATTAGGGTATTGACATGGCTCTTATGGCTTAGCGCATCCGCTACTACGTTAGCCTTTCCGGGATGATAATGCAATCTCATGTCATAATCCTTAATGAGCTCCAGCCATCTCCTTTGCCTAAGATTCAACTCCTTCTGAGTGAATATATACTTCAGACTCTTGTGATCCGTATATACTTCACAATGGTTTCCTATGAGAAAATGTCTCCACGTCTTCAGTGCATGCACTACGGCTGCTAATTCCAAATCGTGGGTGGCATAGTTCATCTCATGAGGTTTTAGTTGTCGTGAAGCATACGAAACAACTCTTCCTTCCTGCATAAGAACTGCTCCAAGTCCTCGATGTGAAGCGTCGCAGTACACCTCAGAATCCTTATGTTGATCTGGCAGGATCAACACAGGGGATGATACCAACCTTTTCTTCAACTCCTGAAAACTAGTCTCACATTCTTCGGTCCAACTGAACTTGGTTTCCTTCTTCAACAACTCCGTCATTGGCTTTGCAATCTTCGATAAATTCTCGATAAATCTCCGGTAGTATCCTGCGAGTCCAAGAAAACTCCGGATCTCTCCAACGGTCGTCGGTGCTTCCCAATTGGTCACAGTCTCCACCTTGGCGGGATCTACTGCTATTCCTTCTCCGGATATAACATGTCCGAGGAATCCGACTTCCTTCAACCAAAAATCACATTTGCTAAACTTGGCATACAACTGGTGCTCTCTGAGCTTCTCCAATACCAAACGCAAATGCTCTTCATGCTCCTCTTCATCCTTCGAGAAGATCAAAATATCATCTATGAACACTACGACGAACTTATCCAAATACTCCATAAACACTTTGTTCATCAGGTTCATAAAGTAAGCCGGTGCGTTTGTCAGACCAAACGACATAACGGTATACTCATACAACCCATACCTAGTGGTAAAGGCCATCTTAGGGATATCTTGCTCTCGAATCTTCAATTGATGGTACCCTGATCGCAGATCGATCTTCGAAAACACCTTAGCTCCTTGCAATCTATCGAACAGATCATTGATCATTGGCAATGGGTACTTGTTCTTGATCGTTACTTCATTCAATCCTCGGTAATCAACAACCATTCTTAACGATCCATCCTTCTTCTCCACTAGAAGTACTGGCGAACCCCAAGGCGAAGAACTTGGGCGTATGAATCCTTTATCCAGTAACTCCTTAATCTGCTTCTTAATCTCCTCCAAATCCTTTGCGGGCATCCTATATGGTCTCTTAGAATTGGCCCGGTGCCTGGCAAAAGTTCAATCAAAAACTCTATGTCTCTATCCGGTGGCATGCCAGGTAACTCTTCTGGAAACACATCCGGAAAATCCTTCACTACTGGCACTTCCTCCTGAACAACTCCCGTGAGAGAATGTACTTGAGTCCTTGTAGGCGAATGCCTAGATACATACTTAATCCTTTTTCCCTCCGGGGTGGTGAGCAAAATAGACTTACTGGCACAATCAATGTTACCTCCATACTGTGATAACCAATCCATACCTAATATCACATCCAATCCTTGTGATTCCAGAACTATTAGGTCAGAGGGGAAAGTGTGGCGTCCTATGGTCAATGACGTCTGAAAACATCCTTGGTGTGCCATATAATCTGCTCCAGGTGAACTTACTAACATGGGGGTCTTAAGAACTCGGGTGGACATCCTATGTTTATTTACGAACCCCCTTGAAATGTATGAATGCGATGCACCAGTATCGAAAAGAACTATTGCGGTAAATGTCTTAACCAAAAATTTACCGACAACAGCATCTGGTTGCTCTTCTACCTCCTCCACGGTCACGTGCTTCACTTGTCCTTTGTTGAACGGGTTGGGCTTCTTCCCGGCGCTTCCATTGTTGTTCCCATTCTTAACTTCAGGGCATTCGTTGGCATAATGTCCAGTCTTCCCGCACTTGTAACAAGTGACATGGCTAAAATCCCTCTTGGTGGGTGTGGATGGTGTAGGGCGGTTCTGGTTTCCATTGGCTCCATTCCCATTCCCATTCCCATTGCCATTCTTGGTGCCATTGTGGTTGTGTGAGCTACTTTCTCCATGGGTATGCTGAAACTATCCTACTGCTTTAGGGGTAAAGCGAGGCTTCTGCTGAGCTCCAGAATTATACTTCCCTTGCCCATACTTCCTCTTGCGACTCTCAATCTGTTGATGCTTCCTTTCAATCATCAGGGCTCGGTCAACCAACTCCTGATAGTTATTGAAAGTTGCCACCATCAACTGTACACTCATCTCATCATTCAGCCCTTCCACAAATCTCTCCTGCTTCTTGACATCTGTGGCCACATCATCTGGGGCATAACGAGATAGGGTACTAAACTCATCCACGCACTGGACTACTGTACGGTTTCCTTGTCGCAAATTGTGAAATTCTAGCTTCTTCATACTCATGGCTCCAGTCGAGACATGGGCAATACGAAAAGCTTGCTGAAACTGATCCCAAGTCACATTGGCTACGGGGTAAGTGGCTGTGTAATTCTCCCACCATGCTGCGGCTGGTCCAGACAACTGGTGTGCGGCAAATCGCACCTTCTCAGCATCCGAGCAATTGGCGGTGGTCAAATCCCTTCCAATCTTGCGTAGCCAGTCATCGGCCACAATTGGTTCGATGCTGCTAGCAAACACAGGTGGTTGCAACCTTAAGAAACGTGTCAGGTTGTCCACAGGTGGTGGTGGTGGAGGGTTGTTGTTGTTGTTGTTCTGGTTGTTCTGGGTGTTCTGGACAAGAAGTTGCATCAGGGTGTTCTGCTGCTGGATCAACTGAGTGAGCTCAGGGGGAAACTCGAATTCACGTCTTGGAGGCATCTGATGGGTGTAGAGGGAAGAGATTAGAATAGAATAGAGGTCTAAGGGAAAATCACTACCCATATGCACATGAGTCAAACACACAATCATATCACACAAATCAATTTCAAACAAGGTCTTACAAATCTAACGATCGTTTGCAAAAGTGATCTAAATCTATTACTTGGTGGTAAACTACTAGTCATAGGGTGGTCATCTAAAAATATTGGTCGGCAGAGGATTCCATAATATCTGCCCCAGCTTCATCTTCATAGTCTTTATCTTTGCTATCCTCAGCTTCCGAATCCGTATCATCTATGATGATATAGTCTTCCGGTGGAATCTCCTTGGGTTCTTCTTCCTCGTCTTCTTCTCCCATGAGTATCCCTAACTTCCGGGTCAAATCATCATTCTTCTCCACAAGTATCTTCATCTCCTCCTCATATCCGTCACGTGTAGACTTGAGTTCTTCCTCTAGCTCCAAATTCCTATTTAGGGCCTTCTTCAAATCTATCATCCCAGCACACATCTGGTGCTCCTGGCGACGAATGTGGTGGTTCAACTCCTGGATGAATGCTGCTATGGATATACCCTTCCTAGTGTTGGTCATATCCCAGTTCTCATCTGGGCGTCCACAAATCTGGTAGATGGTGTCCTTTAACTCTTGTTTGTAGACTTCTCCAATCCTTCCCATAGTAATGTGGGCTGCCATACTTCTTCCTAGGCACCATGTAGGTGCATTAAAGGAAAATGCTATGAGTGGGGTGACGGGTGCATACGTCCTTCCTGGAACTTGAGCTTGAATCAACCAACGCTCCTCCTCAGGTAGAGTAGCATTGTAGGTTCCAGTGAAACTTGGTAATCCAATGTGTAGATATCTGGTGACCTCCTTCAGGTGTCGTCCAAAAGGTGTATCATCATCTGGTTGCATGAACTTGTGCTTTGCTTCCACCATCCTAAAGATGAGGAGTCAGAAGAGAGAAGAGTGGAATGTGTTCTAGGCTTGTCTTAGTGGTCGTGTCCTACAGTCAGCGTATGCTCTGATACCATCTTTGTAGCGACCAGACCTCAAACAGTCTGATCTCCATGCATCAGTGTCATCCCTGGATCAGTAATGCTGACACGCATGGTACTCGAAGGATTTATAACAGAGTAGCAATCACACACTTATTACATCGATAGTCCGACGATGAATTTATTACACAAATCATGGCTGAAGGCCATCTAACACGATAACAGCGGAAGTCTTGGTAGATAAGTGAGTCCATCAACTCCAGCGGCATCACTGAGTATAGAACCACGACCTAAAAAGGGCATCTTACTCGTCGTCTGAAAAGTCTGCAACATGAAACGTTGCAGCCCGAAAACGGGTCAACACATGGAATATGCTGGCAAGGTAACACAAGAGATGCAATGAAAGTAAAGCTACACTATATGCAATATGGCTGGTGGAAAGCTCTATGGTTAAGTTTTTGCGTAAAGCCAATTTTTTCCTACTTCAAAGGAATGTATTTTAATTAACTATCATGGTAGTTGAAACATCGTTGAGAAGATAGACATCCTCTCAACCCCAATTAAAAGTAATCATTAAACCCAACAAAATTAAATTAGAGTAACATGTTGAGATGCACATGATAATCCAAATACCAGATACTCAAGATGTCCATAACTGGGGACATGGCTAATCATGATCAGTTTGTACACTCTGCAGAGGTTTGTGCACTTTCCCCACAAGACTCGATCGCCTCCGTTTGGTTTCTCGCACTGCATGGTGTTTGAGAAACGGATGACCGAGACACAGTCTTTCTGAAGAGGTCACCTTAACCAGATAGATAGGCCGGTACACCTACAAAACCCAAATACATCTGCTAGCCCATTATGGAAAGGTTTCCCACAACTTACTCAACTATGCCAGAGCCCATAATGGCATGTGGCTGCACACGGAAGTTTCTAGCATGAAAAATCTCATGATCCCTTTGAGCCTGGGTGGCGGTCCAAAAGAAAAACAGGCAATCCTGGAATACCCAAGTGCCTCAATCCACCCAGATGTGTATTAAAGTTGCCACCTTAAGTTGAACCATTAATTAACAACTCACATCTGTCATGGATTTCACTCAAACCCAAACCACGTCTACGAGCATAGCATGTCCTAACAGCAAACGTAGAAGTAACTCCCAGGGTTTGAATGTAATGCAGGTAATAGGTACTACCTCAAACTACTTCCCAATCCCACAAGTTAATTGATCCTACTCATGCAATGTGTGAGGGGTTTTGACTAATGCAATGAAAACTGGTTAATTGGAAAGCATGATCAACGTGTTACTTGCCTTGCTGATGATCCGCAAAACCTAGAGATTCAAAGTAGCAAGCGGCGCACTACGGGTACTCTATCGCAATCAAACAACAAGCATACAATAAATACTTAACTAATGCACGGGTAAAACTCAAATAAGAGATCTAACCAGAAAGTTCAACTTAAGAACTCCGGTTTGCAAAAAGAATCAACTCGAAAGAAGCAACGAAACTCAAACTGCAAAAGAAACGAGCTCCGGATTACTAGTTGGCCTAAAGTCAAATTTTACAGTAGCCAAAACTTTGTTCAAGTTGGTTTAACGTAAAGAGGGCTTCGAGATGAAGATCTGGGATTTTGAATCACCTGATTCCGACTCTCGAGCGAAAAGAAAAACGAAAAACAAGATCAGGGCAGAAATCGCGATCGGAAAAATCGCGGAAAAAATACCCCGAAAAAGGAAAACGACGAATAGGCTAACGAACGAACGTTCGCTGTCTGCGATTAACTAACGAAAACCGTTCATTAAAACGAACGTACGGGCAAACGTCCTCTATTTAACTAAACCGGCGAAAAACCGATCTAAACCGGAAAAAACAGATCTAGGTTATATATATATATATATATATATATATATATATATATATATATATATATATATATATATATATATATATATATATATATAACCGATCTGATCTTTTCAAAGAAAGAAGAAAAGAAAAAAAAATATCTACCGTGGCGTCTACCTCAACTCCGGCGAGGGCGGTGGCTCCAGCGAGGTGAGCGGCGGGGCGGCGGCGTCCAGCGGCGGGGCGCGGCGGCGGCGACGTCCGGCGGCGGGGTGGCGGCGGCGGCGGCGGGGCGCGACAGCGGCGGCGGGTGGCGGCGGCTTAGGGTTAGGATTAGGCGCGGGTGGGCTGGCTGGCAAAATCGGGCCGGCCTGGCGCTATATAAAGCCCGGAGTCCCGGGCTAAAACGAGTCCTAGTCGGTTCCTTTTTTTTAAATAGATTCCCGGCGCAATAAAACTAACGAAATAAATATCAAACAGACTCCAAAATTCCCGAAATAAATTTTCTCCGTCCTCTAATAATAGTTAGGACAAGGTGAACATTTTTCCCGGACCTAAATGCAATTTTAAAAAACGCGTATTTTTCCTATGCAAATAAATTCGAAAATAAATCCAGAAAATACCAAAAGTGATTTTAATATTTTTCCCCCAATATTTCTATTATTTTGGAGAAGTCATATTATCTCCGCTCATTTATTTTATTTAGAAATATTTTTAGGAGAGAAAAATAATTAGAATCACACTGTCCTCGTACCGGTATTCGAGCGAACTCAAATACGAAAACGGTAAAATCCCCAACTCTCTCCGTAGGTCCTTGAGTTGCTTAGAATTTTCGAGGAACGTCACGAACAAAATGCAAAAATATGCAAATGCAATTATGATCTATGTATAACATTCCAAATTGAAAATTTGGGATGTTACATGTCGAGAGGTATAAGACCTCTCATAGTACATTGCCTACAAGATGGAGGAGAATAGCTCAACCAGTGAGCCTGTGCTCAGATTGTGTGGGTACTACAATTGCTTGAATCAAGTGGGAGTTAATATTCCAGATAAGATAGTAATTGAAAAAGTTCTCTAATCACTATCACCAAGTTAGTAGAACTTCATGATGAACTATAATATGCAAGGGATGACGAAAGTAATTCCCGAGCTCTTCGCGATGCTGAAATCGGCGAAGGTAGAAATCAAGAAAGGGCATCAAGTGTTGATGGTTAACAAGACCACTTGTTTCAAGTAATGGGAAAAGGGATATAAGGGGAACTTCAACAAGAATGACAAGCAAGTTGTCACTCCCGTGAAGAAACCTAAAGCTAAACTCAAGCCTGAAACTAAGTGCTTATACTGCAAAGGAACTGGTCACTAGAAGTGGAACTGCCCTAGATACTTCGTGGATAAGAAGGATGGCCAAGTGAACAAAGGTATATTTGATATACAGATTATTGATGTGTATTTTACTAGTGTTCATAGCAACCCCTGGGTATTTGATACCAGTTCAGTTGCTAAAATTAGTAACTCAAAACGAGAGTTGCAGAATGAACATAGACTAGTTAAAGGTGAAGTGATGGTGTGTGTTGGAAGTGGTTCCAAGATTGATATGATCATCATCGCACACTCCCTATAATTTCGGGATTAGTGTAGAACCTAAATAAATGTTATTTGGCATTTGCGTTGAGCATGAATATGATTTGATCATGTTTGTTGTAATACGATTATTCATTTAAAGTCATAGAATAATTATTATTCTGTTTACATGAATAAAGCCTTCGATGGTCATACACCCAATGAAAATAATTTGTTTGATCTCGATCGTAATGATACACATATTCATAACCTTGAAGCCAAAAGATGCAAGGTTAATAATGATAGTGCAACTTATTTGTGGTACTGCTGTTTAGGTCATATTGGTGTAAATCGCATGAAGAAACTCCATAGTGATGGACTTTTGGAATCAGTTGATTATGAATCACTTGGTACTTGCGAACCATGCCTCATGGGCAAGATGACTAAAACCCCGTTCTCTGGAACAATGGAGCGAGCAACATATTTGTTGGAAATCATGCATACTGATGTATGTAGACCGATGAGTGTTGAAGCTCGCGGCGGGTATCGTTATTTTCTAACCTTCACTGATGATTTGAGCAGATATGGGTATATCTACTTGATGAAACACAAGTCTGAAACATTTGAGAAGTTCAAAGAATTTCAGAGTGAAGTAGAGAATCATCGTAACAAGAAAATAAAGTTTCTACGATCTGATCGTGGAGGTGAATATTTGAGTTACGAGTTTGGTCTTCATTTGAAACAATATGGAATAGTTTCACAACTCATGCCACCCGGAACACCATAGCGTAATGGTGTGTCTGAACGTCGTAACCGTACTTTATTAGATATGGTGCGGTCTATGATATCTCTTACCGATTTACCACTATCGTTTTGGGTTATGCATCAGAGACAGTTGCATTCATGTTAAATAGGGCAACATCTAAATTTGTTGAGACGACGCCTTATGAACTGTGGTTTGGCAAGAAACCAAAGTTGTCGTTTCTTAAAGTTTGGGGCTGCGATGCTTATGTGAAAAAGCTTCAACCTAATAAGGTCGAACCCAAGTCGGAGAAATGTGTCTTCATAGGATACCCAAAGGAGACTGTTGGGTACTGATGACCCACAACCGTAAGGGATCTATTGCAGCGTTTTCGATAAGTAAGAGTGTCGAACCCAACGAGGAGCAGAAGGTATTGATAAGCGATTCTGAGCAAGAAATTACTGCAAGCACTGAAAGATAACTTTTTAGGGGTTTTCTCGATATAGGCAACAGGAAGGTAAAAGCAAGCAATGTAAAAGGCACTGAGAGTAACAAGTGGCCCAATCCTTTCTTAGCAAAGGAGAGGCCTAGCAACTGAACTTATAAAGACTAAAGCGTTCCTGAGGACACACGGGAGAGGTAGTCATGTGCTTTCACCATATTCCGTATCGATACTATGTTATGTGTTGATAAGTGTTGAGTGGGTGGATCTATGCCAGTGCACTCTCTAGACTAAGATGAGTGCACTCTTATGATTAAACACCTTGCAAGCATCCGCAAATACAAGATAGAATTTAAGGCAAAAGCCTAACCATAGCAATACGATCGAGGATCCATTATTCCCTTACGCAAAAGCGTGCGAACTGGGGTTCAGGTTTCTGTCACTCCGGCAACCCACCATAAGCATTCTTTATACACAATGTATTCTCCTAGGTCCTTAATAAGGCGAAGTGTTGAGTGTTCGACTCACACAACACCACTAGTAGAATGACAGCGCAACTTAAGTATCAAACAACACATATTACTTCAACAGCATATGACTACTAACAACAAGACTTTCCCCATGTCCTCAAGAACTAAGGTAACTACTCACGAGACATAAAGGAGATCATGATCAGTGGGGATAAATAGGTGATAAACAATCTGGACATAATAATATTTCTCCAACAAAACTCAATAGCATTCACCACAAAGTAGTAATCAACACCGATGGAGTAGAGAGGATAGGTAGTACGAGTTACAACGCAAATTACGATTGTAAGATGAGATTTGGATGAAGATGGAGATGGTGCTGGTGTTGGGGATGATGTTGATGATGATCTCGATGATGCCCGTGACGATGGTGATGACGATGGCGACGATCTCCCCTTCCGGGAGGTGATCTCCCCGGCGGAATCTGCCCGCCGGAGATGGCTTTTTCTTCTCTGTAGGTTTCCGCCACGGAGCGGCGGCGGAACTCCGTAAAAATTCCCGTCCTTAGGGTTTTTGGATAACGGAGAGCATATATGCAAAAGGGGGCGGCCAGAGGTGGGCCAGGGGCTCCAGGCGCCCCCCGGCGCGGCCAAGGGGGGCCCCTAGGGCGCCTGGGCACCCTGTGGCTCCCCTCTGGTTGCCCTTTCGCGTGCCTTCGTGATCCGTCTGAAAAATATCTCCCGTCAATTTTCAGGTAATTTGGAGGCATTCTTCTTCAGCAACTCAGCGTCCACTTTTTACTGCTGAATCCTGCGTCTGCTGCTTCGGCATCGGAAAGTTTGCAAACTGTGTAAAATAGACCAAAACAACATAAGAACATCACCGTAACGTGAAATATATCAATGAATAAGGATAAATTATGATACAAAATAGTGATGCATTTTGGACGTATCAACACCCCCAAGCTTAGACCTCGCTTGTCCCCAAGCGAATATGAACTCGGTAAACTTGTCCACAAGTTTAGAGAGTGAAGTGTCGATAAATAGAATACGGACAAGAAGCATCATAGTTTCTTTACCAACTCAAATATCCTCAACAGCAATCTTCAATTCATAAAGCCCTTATAAAAGAGTGATAACACTTATATTCGAAAGTAGGGCTAAGGAAACTCATTATATCATGGCAAACATGTCCTTTGGTCAAAGAACAACAAATAGATTTAACTTTTGCTCTTATATTTTGATGAGATCAATTGAAGCTTTTTGAAGTAACATGTTAATAGGCAAGAAGTGAAAGTGTTAACACAAAGGAAGATATTTGCCATAGCTGGGCATGACAAACAACTTACTTATCGAATGATAATGTCAACAAGGATATGATATGACAAATCTTAATGCAGCTTTATATGAATGAATCCTTATCAACATCAAACGTCTGCTCTCTTTGAGAAATAGAAGGAAGTAGAAATAACTGACTCAACTTAAAATTAAAAGATAGGCCCTGTTCTAGGGTAGTAGGGAAAACTCATGTGATATCCTCAAATCAAACAGAATGAAAACAAGTTTTGAGAGGTGCATGATTTGTCAACGAATGCTAATAGATAACTCAACTACTTCTTGAGCTGGACAAGTTTCGAGGAACGGCTCCCGCACGAGGACGATCACATCCTCTTATTCTTCTTTGTTTATCACTGCCAAAGTTATCTGATTTCTCATGAACAGAGCGTGAAGGAGGGTTTGTTTGTTATATTATTTTCGAGCCGGGCGCACTCTTTGCCATTTCCTTCTCGCATTATGGGTTTGCACATTAGACATGCAATCCCGGGGTGAAGCTTGTCCAATTCAAGAAGACTATGAATTAGCTATTACTTCCTCATGAGCTAAAACATAGGCACAAAATAAAAGATTTTGAACATTTAAGGATAACACATAAATTATATACTTTTAGGAGGTGGTAGTGGAATACCACGAGTAGGTAGGTATGGTGGACTCATATGGAAGGTATTGGTTTTAAGGGTATGTACGCACAAGCAGAATACCGCTTAGTACAGAGTTAGGCTAGCAAAGGTTTTGAGAGAGCAGACAACTGATGATGACTAAGATGCAAAGCAATATAAAGCATGAACATTGAAATAAGCATAACACATCAAGTTGTCTTCCTTGTCAGCATAACACTTCAAGCATAATAACATAAAGGTTTTGGTTATGTTGATACTTTAAGAAAATCATGCTTGTTGTTATGACCAAAGCTATGTTTGCCAAGATTAAATAAAGTTTTCACAGCCACACCTGACATAAGGTCAATACTCCGCATAAGAATCATCATATAAGGTCGATTGCGTGAAGAGAATACCGAGTGCAGCAAAAGGAACCAATAAACTTCTCATTAACATTCCATCATGGACGACTCCACACTCACGGATACAATTCTTCACCGAAGGAGTAATAGACCTCAATGCACACACCTATCTCATATAATAACCTCCCTAGACATGATACGACTCTACTTGACTCTAAAAGACAAAAGGTAAAGATAAAGATACCGGGCACTCCCCCAAGCTTGGAACAAGCCAAGGGAATGCCGTTACCCAAGGAGATTTCACTCATCATCCTTGTTGGCGTTGATCACGTAGTCCTTGGCGAAACGCTTCCATGGAAGGGGTTCTCCAGTCTCATATGAGAAGCTCGTCTCCTGAATCCTGCATTCAGCACCCAAACTCATGCGCATAATCCTTAGTTCATACTCACAGTTCTGGTTATGTAGATCATTAATTTGCCCTTGGAGCTCTATAATTCTTTCTTCAAATGCGGTGATGCTTTTCCACATCTCCTTCATCTCCTTCAGGAAGTAGTTCTTCAGCTCGTTGGTGATGTTAAAGTTAGCTTCAACACCACGCTCGATCATCTTCTTGTACTCGAAGACTTCTTGCTCCACTTCTTCCAGCCTGGCCTGGATGCTCCCCTCCTTGATAGGTCCCTTTAGATCTTCTTGATGAAGGACACCGTCCTCCATCCGAACAACCTGAGGGTGCTTCTTCACCTCAGCGAGGTAAGGGTTGATGACGTTGACAACGAACTCATCCTTGGGGGAGCTTGGAGAAGCCATGGCACCTAAATTCAGCTGAAAGATTCCCTGGCAGAAACAGATCGAAGAGAAAACACGCGAAATCGCAAGATACGTTGCCGGAACAATCCGGGCAAATATATAGGAAAAATTTATGCACAGAAAGGAAGGTAACGGACCAAAGCGGGGTCGGAGACGGACTCCCGGGTGTCCAGGCGGCCTCCCGGCGCGGCCCAGGGGGG
>LR738713.1:624893551-624925239 GCA_902687465.1 Secale cereale
GGGGGGGGGGGGGAGGGCGCCAGGGGGGCGCCTGGACTCCCTGGAGGTCGTCTCCGGCTCCACTTAGGCTCGGAATTTTACTAATTTTGCAGAAACTCGTAATACGGAACTTTTATGGCGGTTCGCGATGTTTCCTTACCGTACTACATACCTTTTCCTTATTCTACTTCTGCTGGCGTCTGAAACAGGGCTGCAACATGTTCTTCGTGGGTTGTTGTGTATATTATATTCACATCAACATTGACAGGGTCTCCTACTATGTAATGTTTAAGTCTTTGCCCATTCACAACTTGAGGTTTGGTGCCTTCAAAACTATTAATCTTAATTGCACCAGACCGATAAACTTCTTCAATATGAAATGGTCCTTCCCACCTGGAAAGTAGTTTACCTGGAGAAAACCAGAAACGGGATCTAAACAACAAAACTTTATCACCAACATTAAATTCACGTTTCAGAATCTTCCTATCATGCCACTTTTTTACCTTTTCCTTGAACATTTTAGCGTTCTCGTAAGCTTCACTTCTCCATTCATCTAGAGAAGTCAAGTTCATGAGACGCTTCTCACCAGCTAGTTTTGGGTCAGCGTTAATCTCTCTAACAGCCCAGAAAGCTTTGTGCTCTAACTCCAATGGCAAATGGCAAGCCTTGCCATACACCATCTTATAGGGGGACATGCCCATGGGGTTTTTGTAAGCAGTTCTATATGCCCACAAAGCATCTCCTAACTTATTTGACCAGTCCTTTCTATTTCTGTTTACTGTCTTCTGCAAGATCAACTTAATCTCTCTATTGGTGAGCTCAACTTGCCCACTAGTTTGAGGATGATATGGTGAAGCAATTCTATGATTAACATCGTATTTAGCCAAAGCTTTTCTAAAAGCTCCGTGCGTGAAGTGTGATCCCCCATCAGTCATGAGATACCTTGGTACACCAAACCTAGGAAAAATTACATCTTTAAGCATTTTCAAAGATGTCTTGTGATCAACACTTTCAGTGGGGATTGCTTCAACCCACTTGGTCACATAATCAACAGCTACTAAAATGTGAGTGTACTTGTGCGAAGAAGGAAAAGGACCCATAAAATCAAAACCCCAACAATCGAAAGGTTCAATCACTAGTGAGTAATTCATATGCATCTCATTCCTTCTACTAATGTTACCAACTCTCTGACATTTATCACAGGCTAAAACATAATTTCTAGCATCTTTAAAGAGAGTAGGCCAATAAAAACCTGATTGAAGAACCTTATGTGCAGTCCTCTCACCGGCATGATGTCCTCCATAGGGACTATCATGACACTGTCTGAGAATGTCCTTCTGCTCATGTTCCGGAATGCATATCCTCACGATCCCGTCGGGACCTTCTTTGAAAAGATGTGGGTCATCCCAGAAGTAGTGCCTCAAATCATGAAAGAACTTCTTCTTTGCTGAAGTGTTAAACCTGGAGGCAAATACTTTGCAACAATAAAATTAGCATAATCTGCATACCAAGGATCAGAAAGAGATTGTACTTTTACAACGGCAAGTTGCTCGTCTGGAAAACTATCATTTACTGGGATGGGATCATGCGGTATATCTTCCATCCTTGAAAGATTGTCCGCTACCGGATTGTCTTCTCCTTTCCTATCAACAATCTGCAAATCAAATTCTTGAAGAAGGAGTACCCATCTGATAAGCCTTGGCTTGGCATCCTTCTTTGTCATAAGGTACTTAATGGCAGCATGATCAGTATGAATAATAACTTTGGAATCAACAATATACTGTCTAAATTTATCACAAGCAAAAACTACAGCTAAGAATTCCTTCTCAGTAGTAGCATAATTCCATTGAGCACTATCAAGAGTTTTGCTAGCATAATGTATAACATTCAATTTCTTATCAACTCTTTGTCCTAAAACAACTCCAACAGCAAAATCACTTGCATCACACATAATCTCAAAAGGTAAATTCCAGTCAGGTGGTTGTACTATAGGAGTGGTTATTAAAGCTTTCTTAAGGACTTCAAAAGCTTCCTTAAAATTTTCATCAAATACAAAAGGAACATCCTTCTGGAGAAGATTAGTGAGGGGTCTTGAGGTTTTAGAAAAGTCTTTAATAAATCTTCCATAAAAACCTGCATGACCGAGAAAACTGCGAATACCTTTGATGTCCCTTGGGTAGGGCATCCTCTCAATAGCTTCGATCTTAGCCTTGTCCACTTCAATTCCCCTTTCGGAAATCTTGTGACCAAGAACAATTCCTTCATTAACCATGAAGTGGCACTTTTCCCAGTTGAGTACCAAATTTGTCTCCTCGCATCTCTGCAAAAACTTTATTAAGATTGTGAAGACAATGGTCAAAAGAAGTTCCATAGACGGAGAAATCGTCCATGAAGACTTCCATAATATCCCCGTAGAAACCATGAAAGATAGCAGACATACACCTTTGAAAAGTAGCAGGGGCATTACATAAACTAAAAGGCATACGCCTGTAAGCATAAGTACCAAAGGGACAAGTAAAAGTGGTCTTCTCTTGATCGGCAGTGTTAACATGAATTTGAGAGAAGCCAGAATAACCATCGAGATAACAAAAGTGGGTATTTTTGGATAACCTTTCAAGCATTTGGTCGATGAACGACAACGGGTAGTGATCCTTCCTGGTTGCTTTGTTCAACTTCCTGTAATCAATACACATTCTATATCCAATAATAATTCTCTGAGGTATTAATTCATTTTTATCATTAGGAACCACAGTTGTACCTCCTTTCTTAGGAACACAATGTACCGGACTTACCCACTTACTATCAGCTATAGGGTAGATAATACCTGCGGCCAGAAGCTTGAGAATCTCAGTTCTCACAACATCCATCATCTTCGGGTTCAACCGGCGTTGATGATCAACAACTGGTTTAGCATCATGCTCAAGGTTGATAGTATGTTGACAGATAGATTGACTAATCCCCTTAAGGTCATCAAGGGTATAGCCAATTGTGCCTCGGTGTTTACAAAGTACTTCCAATAATCGCTCTTCTTCATATCCTGAAAGGTTAGAATTGATAATAACAGCATATACTTTCTTTTCATCTAAATAAGCATACTTGAGCGTATCGGGCAGAGGTTTAAGATCGAACACCGGATCTTCTTTCGGTTTTGATAAAATTCCCAAAGGTTCAACCGGAAGGTTGTGCTTCAGAATTGCAGGCTGCCTCAAGAATATTTCATCTAGTTCATTTCTTTCCTGCATATGCAAATCATTCTCGTGGTCCTCCATGTATTGCTGCAAAGGATCATTAGGGGGAATAGCAATAGAGGCAATACTTTCAATAGTTTTATCATCACTGGGTAAATCAGTACCACGAGGCTGCTTAGAGAACTTAGAAAAATTAAATTCATATGGCTCACCATCGAATTCAACAGAAACTTTACCTTTCTTGCAATCTATTATAGCTCCACAAGTTCTAAGAAAAGGTCTACCAAAAATAATTGGACAAAAATTGTCCCTCTCTGAACCAAGTACTAGAAAGTCGGTAGGGTATTTTACCTTTCCACATAGGACTTCAACATCTCTCACAATTCCGATAGGAGAGATAGTTGTTCTGTTTGCAAGATGAATGGTAACATCAACTTCTTCAAGTTCACAAGGGGAAATCTCACCGATGATTTCTTCATAAAGTGAATAGGGGATAGCGCTTGCACTCGATCCCAAATCGCATAGCCCATAATAATTGTGATCTCCTATTTTAACAGATACCACTGGAGTACCTGAAATTGGGCCTTTATTCTTGGCTGTGACATGGTTAGTGGAAACAGCACAAAAATTTATATTGGAATCCAAAACATCATTAGTAGCAAGGTCTTTAATCAATGCAACTTGAGGATCGACTTTGATCTGGTCCTCAGGCTCATCAACTCTTCTCTCACTTCTATTTATCATGCCTGTCACAAAAGAGTGCTTCTTTATCCTTGCGGGGAAAGGAGGCTTTTCATATATAACTGTAGGCAAAATAGGGTCAGCAACATAAATATCAATAGGTGGCTCTTTAAAAGGTTCATGGTGCTGGTCTCTCTTCTTTTTAAAAGAATCAACGTGAGAGGCAAATTCTTACACAAATCAATCACTAGATGGGAATCAAGACCAATCTTAGAGCAAAAAGTATTGAAGTAATCAGTTTTCACATAGCTCTCAATATAATCATGTTCATAATTTATAGCGGATTCAATACCTTTATCAATTTCCCAATCTTCGGTATTCCTTTGGATCCTTTCAATGAGATCCCACCTTTCTTCAACACTCTTTTTCTGAAATACCCCACTAGAGGAGGCATCCAGCATCTCCTTATCCTGACGAGAAAGCCTGGCATAAAAATTTGTAAGTATAATTTCCTTGGGAAGCTTATGAATAGGGCATTTGAGCATTAGGGACTTCAATCTCCCCCAATCTTGAGCAATGCTTTCTCCGTCACGAGACCTAAAGTTATAGATATAGTTCCTGTCTCGATGAATTTCATGAAGAGGATAAAACTTAGTATAAAAGAGAGACATAAGCTCCTGCCAGTCAAGCAAGTGTGAGTTATCGAGAAGCCTATACCAATCCGAAGCTTTATCTATAAGTGATACGGCAAACAATTTTCTCATGACGAACTCCCTCGATACACCTGCAAGCTTAAATAATGAACTTAGTTGTGACAGATATAGCAAGTGCTCACCGGGATGTCTGTCTCCTGCATAACGATTAGCCAAAACATAATCGATAATGCCAGCTGGTATTTTATAAGGCACAATTTCAGTAGGGGGAGGATCAACCACCACAGGTGTGGGGCGTCTTCCCGCAAGCAACGCTCCAATAACAGGGTTATCCATAAGGACAAAGAGCAGCAATAGCAAAAACAAAAACAGAATTATAAAAACTTCCTTACCAATTTCACTTTACCAATAGCGCTACGCTCCCCGGCAACGGCGCCAGAAAACGGTACTTGATGACCCACAACCGTAAGGGATCTATTGCAGCATTTTCGATAAGTAAGAGTGTCGAACCCAACGAGGAGCAGAAGGTATTGATAAGCGATTCTGAGCAAGAAATTACTGCAAGCACTGAAAGATAACTTTTTAGGGGTTTTCTCGATATAGGCAACAGGAAGGTAAAAGCAAGCAATGTAAAAGGCACTGAGAGTAACAAGTGGCCCAATCCTTTCTTAGCAAAGGAGAGGCCTAGCAACTGAACTTATAAAGACTAAAGCGTTCCTGAGGACACACGGGAGGGGTAGTCATGTGCTTTCACCATATTCCGTATCGATACTATGTTATGTGTTGATAAGTGTTGAGTGGGTGGATCTATGCCAGTGCACTCTCTAGACTAAGATGAGTGCACTCTTATGATTAAACACCTTGCAAGCATCCGCAAATACAAGATAGAATTTAAGGCAAAAGCCTAACCATAGCAATACGATCGAGGATCCATTATTCCCTTATGCAAAAGCGTGCGAACTGGGGTTCCGGTTTCTGTCACTCCGGCAACCCACCATAAGCATTCTTTATACACAATGTATTCGCCTAGGTCCTTAATAAGGCGAAGTGTTGAGTGTTCGACTCACACAACACCACTAGTAGAATGACAGCGCAACTTAAGTATCAAACAACACATATTACTTCAACAACATATGACTACTAACAACAAGACTTTCCCCATGTCCTCAAGAACTAAGGTAACTACTCACGAGACATAAAGGAGATCATGATCAGTGGGGATAAATAGGTGATAAACAATCTGGACATAATAATATTTCTCCAACAAAACTCAATAGCATTCACCACAAAGTAGTAATCAACATCGATGGAGTAGAGAGGATAGGTAGTACGAGTTACAACGCAAGTTACGATTGTAAGATGAGATTTGGATGAAGATGGAGATGGTGCTGGTGTTGGGGATGATGTTGATGATGATCTCGATGATGCCCGTGACGATGGTGATGACGATGGCGACGATCTCCCCTTCCGGGAGGTGATCTCCCCGGCGGAATCTGCCCGCCGGAGATGGATTTTTCTTCTCTGTAGGTTTCCGCCAAGGAGCGGCGGCGGAACTCCGTAAAAATTCCCGTCCTTAGAGTTTTTGGATAACGGAGAGCATATATGCAAAAGGGGGCGGCCAGAGGTGGGCCAGGGGCTCCAGGCGCCCCCCCCGGCGCGGCCAGGGGGGGCGCCCCCAGGGCGCCTGGGCACCCTGTGGCCCCCCTTTGGTTGCCCTTTCGCGTGCCTTCGTGATCCGTCCGAAAAATATCTCCTGTCAATTTTCAGGTAATTTGGAGGTATTCTTCTTCAGCAACTCAGCGTCCACTTTTTACTGCTGAATCCTGCGTCTGCTGCTTCGGCATCGGAAAGTTTGCAAACTGTGTAAAATAGACCAAAACAACATAAGAACATCATCGTAACGTGAAATATATCAATGAATAAGGATAAATTATGATACAAAATAGTGATGCATTTTGGACGTATCAGGTACACCTTCTATCACAGATCCGAAGGCAAGATATTCATTGCTAAGAATGGATCCTTTCTAGAGAAGGAGTTTCTCTAGAAAGAAGTGAGTGGGAGGAACGTGGAACTTGATGAGGTAATTGTACCTTCTCCCGAATTGGAAAGTAGTACATCACAGAAACTAGTTCCAGTGATTCCTACACCAATTAGTGAGGAAGCTAATGATGATGATCATGAAACTTCGGATCAAGTTACTACCGAACTTCGTACATCAACCAGAGTACGTTCCACGCTAGAGTGGTACGGCAACCCGGTTCTGGAAGTCATGTTACTAGACCATGATGAACCTACGAACTATGAGGAAGCGATGATGAGCCCAGATTCCGCAAAATGGCTTGAGGCCATGAAATCTGAGATGGGATCCATGTATGAGAACAAAGTGTGGACTTTGGTTGACTTGCCCGATGATCGGCAAGCTATCGAAAATAAATGGATCTTCAAGAGGAAGACTGACGCTGACGCTAATGTTACTGTTTACAAAGCTCGACTTGTTGCGAAAGGTTTTTGACAAGTTCAAGGAGTTGACTACGATGAGACTTTCTCACCCGTAGCGATGCTTAAGTCTGTCTGAATCATGTTAGCAATTGCCGCATTTTATAAAAACTGGCAAATGGATAACAAAACTGCATTCTTTAATGGATTTTGTCGTGGAATTAACACGGCAGATGTCCGGTTTAGCGGACTTGATGATAGAACCATCGCACAGGTTAGCTTGAAGGGGTTAAAAGCACACAAAGGACACAGAGGGTTTATACTAGTTCGGCCCCTTCGATGGAGGTAAAAGCCTACGTCTAGTTTGGTTTGGTATTGCTTGGGCGTTGATGAACATGGAGCGATTTGCTTGCCTGTCTCGATGGGTTGTTTCTTGCTTGTCCCTGAACCGTCGCCGGGTCGTCCCTTTATATAGAGGCGACGCCCGGTCTGGTTTACTGAGTACCGAGGCCGGCTCATACTCGTGTCCGCCTTGGTCTCTACTCTTTCTTCCTTATCTCTCAAGTTACATCATCGGACGGTTTACAAACCATAACTCTATACATGGGCCCTAAAACCTCATGGGTCGTAGCCTTTACTAAATATTACAATCATACAAACATATTATAATAAGCCGGTTTACTCTAGCGGGTTCATACCTGCTAGTAATATCCCTGACATTAGGCCCCAGAATGATTTGAACTTGTTCACATCAATCTTCTCAGTCTTGCATAATTTTCTTCTTTGTGTCTTCTCATTTTTTGTAAACCGGCCCTGACGTCATCCTCGAGAATCACTTAATCTGACTGTGACATCACTTTCGCATTTAACGCCGCGAGCTGTCCATCGGCTTTGTTTAAGGGTTGTTCCGAAAATCGAGGCGACAGAGGATCTTTATCCAATCCTTTGCTTCCTCGAATCCTGCACCTGTCGCTTTGGATCTGCCTTTCTATAAATACTGCTGCCCCATTCTTTATCTTCCTCCGTTCGTTCTTCTTCTTCCATCGCCCGAGTTCAAGACTCCATTGTCGCCCGAGCTCGAACCACCGCCGTCGACCGCCGAATCCAAGTCCTTGCCGGCCGCTGCATCGACTTGAGCTTGACCAGAAAAGACTCCTCCGCCGCTTCTCAGGTACTCCATCTTCTTCCTCGTTGTAGATCCGTAACCTCTAGGGTTCTCTTTCGCATCTCCGCCATTAGAACCTCAACGAAAGCTTTACCTTGTTCATCTTAGACACCAAGTTCACAGAAGTTTTGACCTTTACATCTTGCCCTTAGATCTTGCCTTTACTCCGCTGCTATATGCTTTAAATCTCGTCATTTATACACAACCTGTAGATTCATCCGCTCCGTATATCACCCTTGTAGTTCTTCCCGTAATATCCTTGTATTTGTTTTTCTTTTTCTTGCGCGCTCAGATCTGTTCCGCCTTAGCTGTCTGTAAAAAACCTGTTTCTTCTCCTTTATAGATCTGTTAAGTATACTCCGGTTTAAACTGTCATGTACATGCTCCGTAAAATTTTTAAAGACAAACGCGACGGTTTAGCTCTTTCTCTATTGCTGTCATGAACCGGTAGTAACATAGCTCCCTGTTACTGCCGAGTTATCCGTATCATTAGTCCCTTGCTTAAACCGTTGCGTAATCTTTGCATATATCTTCCGGTTTATACCGCTGTATTCGAATAAACCGGTTTTATTTTTTATCCTTTCAGCACTTGCTCTTCTGCTGCCATGGCCAAACAATTTGTGTCTTGCAATTGGGTTCCTTCCACTGTTACGGAAGAAGATTTGGCCGCAGCTGTGTCAATTGGCACTCTAGGTCCTCAATCCGTTTTAAAGTGTCGGGCTCCTGGAGATGAATGTCCTCCTACTCCCAAAGAGGGGGAGGTTATTGTCTTCTTTGACCATATTGCTCGGGGCTTTACTCCTCCCGGTTCGAAGTTTTTCCGGGATGTACTTGCTACCTTCCAGCTTCATCCTCAGGATATAGGTCCCAACTCTGTTTCCAACATCTATGATTTCCAAGTTTTTTCTGAGGTGTATTTGCAAGAAGAACCGTCAGTTGACCTGTTCCGGGATTTCTTCCACCTAAACCGGCGGACTGAATTTACTAGTGGACCGCATCAAGAACTAGGCGGGGTCAGTATTCAGAAGAGGAAAGATGCAGTCTTTCCTCATGCCGCTCTCCACACACATCCCAAGGACTGGAATAAATCTTGGTTTTACTGTATTGGTACTTCACCTGCGGGGGAAAACCCATTGCCGGGTTACCGCGAGCACCGTCTTCCGGAGGATCACCCTCTGCCGCAGCGCCTCAGCTCCTCAGAGCGGCCCCGGTTTGCCTCTCAACTTTCCAAGTTAAAGGCCTTTATGGCTAATGGTTTAACCGGCGTGGATTTCATGCGCTGCTGGCTCTCTTGGAGTATCCTTCCTCTGAGCCGGCGCACAAGCTTGATGTGCCAATACTCTGGTAAACCGGATGACCCTCAACGTTTTACTAAGGAGAAACTTTCTGAGTCAGAAGTTACTGAGTCCGCCAAGAAAATGCTTAACATCACTTTAGAAGAATGTAGCCAAACCGGACTGGCTCCGTACTACAAGAAAAATAAGCTGCCTGCAGTATGTCTTACTTTCTTTCTTATGCCTGTAATCCGTTCCTTTAAATGGTTCTTTCAATTTATCTTTTACCTTTTTGAACAGGCCAATGATCCTTTCTGGAAAAGGAAGCCTCAGGAAAAGGCCGGAAAAGTACCACGCCGGAAAACCTTTGCCTCTAAGAAGAGGAAAGCAGTCGGTGGCTCCAGTTCTCACGCTGAGGACGACGATCCGGACTCTGAGGTATGAATTAATCCGGCTTTACTTTGCTCGCTTTACTCATAACTGTATCTAATGATAACTTTTCACAGGAGTTGGCTGAAGGAGATAAACCGGTCGAAGTTGAGGTAACCATCCTTTCTTCCGATTCAGAACCACTTCCACAAAAAAGTCGTCGGACAGTCCGGAAATATCAGTTTTCTCACCCATATGCTCAATTGGATCCTAATTTTCTTTTGAAGAAACAGCAACATGAAGCTCTTCGCCGGACCACTCGCCACAGCGGCCTTGCTGTGGAATCATCCGGAATATCTCTTACTCCGGCCCGGAAGCGCCGCTCTGAGGTTATTGAAGGAAATATGCCCTAAGGCAATAATAAAGTTGTTATTTTTATATTTCCTTATATCATGATAAATGTTTATTATTCATGCTAGAATTGTATTAACCGGAAACTTAGTACATGTGTGAATACATAGACAAAACAGAGTGTCCCTAGTATGCCTCTACTAGACTGGCTCATTGATCAAAGATGGTTATGTTTCCTAACCATAGACATGAGTTGTCATTTGATCAATGGGGTCACATCATTAGGAGAATGATGTGATGGACAAGACCCATCAGTTAGCTTAGCAACTTGATCGTTTAGTTTTATTGCTATTGCTTTCTTCATGACTTATACATGTTCCTATGACTATGAGATTATGCAACTCCCGAATACCCGAGGAACACTTTGTGTGCTACCAAACGTCACAACGTAACTGGGTGATTATAAAGGTGCTCTACAGGTGTCTCCGAAGGTACTTGTTGGGTTGGCGTAAATCAAGATTAGGATTTGTCACTCCGAGTGTCGGAGAGGTATCTCTGGGCCCTCTCGGTAATGCACATCACTTAAGCCTTGCAAGAATTGCAACTAATGAGTTAGTTGCGGGATGATGTATTACGGAATGAGTAAAGAGACTTGCCGGTAACGAGATTGAACTAGGTATTGAGATACCGACGATCGAATCTCGGGCAAGTAACATACCAATGACAAAGGGAACAACGTATGTTGTTATGCGGTTCGACCGATAAAGATCTTCGCAGAATATGTAGGAGCCAATATGGGCATCCAGGTTACGCTATTGGTTATTAACCGGAGAGATGTCTCGGTCATGTCTACATAGTTCTCGAACCCGTAGGGTTCGCACGCTTAACGTTTCGTTGACGATATAGTATTGAATGAGTTATGTATGTTGGTGACCGAATGTTATTCGGAGTCCCAGATGTGATCATGGACATGACGAGGAACTCCGGTATGGTCCAGAGATAAAGATTAATATATGGGATAATAGTGTTTGACCTCCGAAAGGGTTCCGGAATTCACCGGAAGGGGTCCGGATGTTTCCCGAAATGTTTGGGTACGAGAACACTTTATTTGGGCCAAAGGGGAAAGCCCACGAGGCTTTAGGAAAGTGCAAAAGGAAGTTTTGCGGAGACCAGAGGCTAGACGCCAGGAACCCTGGCGTCTAGGGGGTAGACGCCGGGAACCCTGGCGTCTAGCCCTGGAGTCCGAGTGGGACTCTTTCCTTTCGGGCAAAACCGACTTTGAGGAGGCTTTTGCTCCAAGTTTCGACCCCAGGGCTCAACATATAAATAGAGGGGTAGGGCTAGCACCCAAGACACATCAAGATACACCAAGCCGTGTGCCGGCTACCCCGACCCTCTAGTTTATCCTCCATCTAGTTTCTGTAGTGCTTGGCGAAGCCCTACAGAGATTGTTCTTCATCAACAACCGTCACCACGCCGTCGTGCTGCCGGAACTCATCTACTACTTCGCCCGTCTTGCTGGATCAAGAAGGCGAGGACATCATCGAGCTGAACGTGTGCTGAACGCGGAGGTGCCGTATGTTCGGTACTAGATCGGGACGGATCGTGAAGGTGCACGACTACATCAACCGCGTTGATAAACGCTTCCGCTTTCGGTCTACGAGGGTACGTAGACACACTCTCCCCTCTCGTTGCTATGCATCTAGTAGATAGATCTTGCGTGATCGTAGGAAAATTTTGATAATACTACGTTTCCCAACAGTGGCATCAGAGCCAGGTCTATGCATAGATGATATGCACGAGTAGAACACAAGTGAGTTGTGGACGATACTAGTCATACTGCTTACCAGCATGTCATACTTTGCTTCGGCGGTATTGTGAGATGAAGCGGCCCGGACCGACATTACGCGTACGCTTACGTGAGACTGGTTTCACCGTTATGAGCACTCGTTGCTTAAAGGTGACTGGCGGGTGTCTGTCTCTCTCACTTTAGCTGAATCGAGTATGCCTACGCCCGGTCCTTGTGAAGGTTAAAACAACACATACTTGACGAAACATCGTTGTGGTTTTGTATGCGTAGGTAAGAACGGTTCTTGCTAAGCCCGTAGCAGCCACGTAAAACTTGCAACAACAAAGTAGAGGACGTCTAACTTGTTTTTGCAGGGCATGTTGTGATGTGATATGGTCAAGACATGATGAGTTATACGGTTTTGTATGAGATGATCATGTTTTGTAATGTTATCGGCAACTGGCAGGAGCCATATGGTTGTCGCTTTATTGTATGAAATGCAATCGCCATGTAATTGCTTTACTTTATCACTAAGCGGTAGCGATAGTCGTAGAAGCAATAGTTGGCGAGACGACAACGGTGCTACGATGGAGATCAAGGTGTCGCGCCGGTGACGAAGGTGATCATGACGGTGCTTTGGAGATGGAGATCAAAAGCACAAGATGATGATGGCCATATCATGTCACATATTTTGATTGCATGTGATGTTTATCTTATTATGCTTCTTATTTTGCTTAGAACGACGGTAGAATTATAAGATGATCCCTTACTAAATTTCAAGGTATAAGTGTTCTCCCTGAGTATGCACCGTTGCGAAAGTTCGTCGTGCCGAGACACCACGTGATGATCGGGTGTGATAAGCTCTACGTTCAAATACAATGGGTGTAAGCCAGTTTTGCACACGCAGAATACTCGGGTTAAACTTGACGAGCCTAGCATATGCAGATATGACCTCGGAACACTGGAGACCGAAAGGTGGAGCGTGAATCATATAGTAGATATGATCAACATAAGATGTTCACCATTGATACTACTCCATCTCACGTGATGATCGGACATGGTTTAGTTGATTTGGATCACGTGATCATTTAGATGACTAGAGGGATGTCTATCTAAGTGGGAGTTCTTATGTAATATGATTAAATTGAACTTTAATTTATCATGAACTTAGTCCTGGTAGTATTAGCATATCTATGTTGTAGATCAATAGCTCGCGATGTTGCTCCACGTTTATTTTTTATATGTTCCTAGAGAAAACCAAGTTGAAAGATGTTAGTAGCAATGATGCGGAATTGTTCTGTGATCTGAGGATTATCCTCATTGCTGCACAGAAGAATTATGTCCTTGATGCACCGCTAGGTGACAGACCTATTGCAGAAGCTGATACAGACGTTATGAACGTTTTGACAAAAGCTCGGTATGATGACTACTTGATAGTTTAAGTGCACCATGCTTTACGGCTTAGAACCGGGACTTCAAAAACGTTTTGAACGCCACGGAGCATATAAGATGTTCCAAGAGTTGAAATTAGTATTTCATACTCATGCCCATGTCGAGAGGTATAAGACCTCTGACAATACTTTGCCTACAAGATGGATGAGAATAGCTCAACCAGTGAGCATGTGCTCGGACTGTCTGGGTACTACAATTGCTTGAATCAACTGGGAGTTAATTTTCCAGATAATATAGTAATTTACAAAGTTCTCTAGTCACTATCACCAAGTTAGTAGAACTTCGTGATGAACTATAATATGCAAGGGATGACGAAAGTAATTCCCGAGCTCTTCGCGATGCTGAAATCGGCGAAGGTAGAAATCAAGAAAGAGCATCAAGTGTTGATGGTTAACAAGACCACTTGTTTCAAGTAAAGGGCAAAGGGATAGAAGGGGAACTTCAAGAAGAATGACAAGCAAGTTGTCACTCCCATGAAGAAACCCAAAGCTAAACTCAAGCCTGAAACTAAGTTCTTCTACTGCAAAGGAAATGGTCACTGGAAGTGGAACTGCCCTAGATACTTGGCGGATAAGAAGGATGGCAAAGTGAACAAAGGTATATTTGATATACAGATTATTGATGTGTATTTTACTAGTGTTCATAGCAACCCCTCGGTATTTGATACTGGTTTAGTTGCTAAAGAGTAGTAACTCGAAATGGGAGTTGCATAATGAACAGAAACTAGTTAAAGGATGAAGTGACGATGTGTATTGGAAGTAGTTCCAAGATTGATATGATCATCATCGCACACTCCCTATACTTTCGGGATTAGTGTTGAACCTAAATAAGTGTTATTTGGTGTTTGTGTTGAGCATGAATATGATTTGATCATGTTTATTGCAATACGGTTATTCATGTAAGTTAGAGAATAATTGTTGTTCTGTTTACATGAATAAAACCTTCTATGGTCATACACCCAATGAAAATGGTTTGTTGGATCTCGATCGTGTGATACACATATTCTTAATATTGAAGCCAAAAAGATGCAAGGTTAATAATGATAGTGCAACTTATTTGTGGCACTGCCGTTTAGGTCACATTGGTGTAAAGCGCATGAAGAAACTCCATAGTGATGGACTTTTGGAATCACTTGATTATGAATCACTTGGTTCTTGCGAACCATGCCTCTTGGGCAAGATGACTAAAACTCCGTTCTCCGGAACTGTGGAGTGAGCATCAGAGTTGTTGGAAATCATACATACTGATGTATGCGGACCAATGAGTGTTAAAGCTCGCGGCGGGTATCGTTATTTTCTGACCTTCACTGATGATTTAAGCAGATATGGGTATATCTACTTAATGAAGCACAAATCTGAAACATTTGAAAAGTTCAAAGAATTTCAGAGTGAAGTGGAGAATCATCGTAACAAGAAAATAAGAGTTTCTACGATATGATCGTAGAGGTAAAATATTTGAGTTAGCGAGTTTGGCCTTCAATAAAAAAACAATGTGAAATAGTTTCACTACTCACGCCACCTGGAACACCACAGTGTAATGGTGTGTCCGAACGTCATAACCGTACTTTATTAGATATGGTGCGACCAATGATGTCTCTTACCGATCTACCACTATCGCTTTTGGGGTTATGCATTAGAGACAGCTACATTCACGTTAAATAGGGCACCATCTAAATCCGTGGAGATGACACCGTATGAACTGTGGTTTGACGAGAAACCTAAGTTGTCATTTCTTTAAGTTTGGGACTGTGATGCTTATGTGAAAAAGTTTCAACATGATAAGCTCGAACCCAAATCGGAGAAGTAAATCTTCATAGGATACCCAAAAGAAACTGTTGGGTACACCTTCTATCACAGATCCGAAGGCAAGGTCTTTGTTGCTAAGAGTGGATCCTTTCTAGAGAAGGAGTTTCTCTCGAAAGAAGTGAGTGAGAGGAAAGTAGAACTTGATGAGGTAATTGTAGCTTCTCCCGAATTGGAAGGTAGTACATCACAGAAACTAGTTCCAGTGATTCCTACACAAATTAGTGAGGAAGCTAATGATGATGATCATGAAACTTCAGATCAAGTTTCTGCTGAACTTCGTAGATCAACCAGAGTTCGTTCCGCACCAGAGTGGTACGGCAACCCAGTTCTGGAAGTCATGTTACTAGACCATGATGAACCTACGAACTATGAGGAAGCGATGATGAGCCTAGATTCCGCAAAACGGCTTGAGGCCATGAAATCTGAGATGGGTTCCATGTATGAGAACAAAGTGTGGACTTTGGTTGACTTGCCCGATGATCGGCAAGCCATCGAAAATAAATGGATCTTCAAGAGGAAGACCGACGCAGACGGTGATGTTACTGTTTACAAAGCTCGACTTGTTGCGAAAGGGTTTCGACAAGTTCAAGGAGTTGACTACGATGAGACTTTCTCACCCGTAGCGATGCTTAAGTATGTCCGAATCATGTTAGCAATTGCCGCGTTTTATGATTATGAAATCTGGCAAATGGATGTCAAAACTGCATTCCTGAATGGATATCTTAAAGGAGAGTTGTATATGATGCAACCAGAAGGTTTTGTCGATCCTAAAGGTGCTAACAAAGTGCGCAAGCTCCAGCGATCCATCTATGGACTGGTGCAAGCATCTCAGAGTTGGAATATACGCTTTGATAAGTTGATCAAAGCATATAGTTTTATACAGACTTGCAGTGAAGCCTGTATTTACAAGAAACTGAGTGGGAGCACTACACCATTTCTGATAAGTATATGTGAATGACATATTGTCGATCGTAAATGATGTAGAATTTTCTGGAAAGCATAAAGGAGTGTTTGAAAGGAGTTTTTCAAAGAAAGACCTTGGTGAAGCTGCTTGCATATTGGGCATCAAGATCTATAAAGATAGATCAAGACGCTTGATAAGACTTTCGATGAGTACATACCGTGATAAGATTTTGAAGTAGTTCAAAATGGATCAGTCAAAGAAGGAGTTCTTGCCTGACTTGTAAGGTGTAAAGTTGAGTAAGACTCAAAGCCAGACCACGGCAGAAAAATATAGAGAGAATGAAAGTCATTCCCTATGCCTCAGCCATAGGTTCTATAAAGTATGCCATGCTGTGTACCAAACATGTTGTGTACCTTGCCATGAGTTTGACAGGGAGGTACAATAGTGATCCAGGAGTAGATCACTGTACAACGGTCAAAATTATCCTTAGTAACTGGATGACTAAGGAAATGTTTCTCGATTATGGAGGTGATAAAGAGTTCGTCGTAAAGGGTTACGTCGATGCAAGCTTTGACACTAAATCCAGATGACTCTAAGTATCAATCTGGATGCGTATTGAAAGTGGGAGCAATTAGCTAGAGTAGCTCCATGCAGAGCATTGTAGACATAGAAATTTGCGAAATACATACGGATCTGAATGTCACAGACCCGTTGACTAACTTCTCTCACGAAGCAAAACATGATCACACCTTAGTACTCTTTGGATGTTAATCACATAGCGATGTGAACTAGATTATTGAATCTAGTAAACCCTTTGGGTGTTGGTCACATGGCGATGTGAACTATGGGTGTTAATCACATGATGATGTGAACTATCGGTGTTAAATCACATGGCGATGTGAACTAGATTATTGACTCTAGTGCAAGTGGGAGACCGAAGGAAATATGCCCTAGAGGCAATAATAAAGTTGTTATTTTTATATTTCCTTATATCATGATAAATGTTTATTATTCATGCTAGAATTGTATTAACCGGAAACTTAGTACATGTGTGAATACATAGACAAAACAGAGTGTCCCTAGTATGCCTCTACTAGACTGGCTCATTGATCAAAGATGGTTATGTTTCCTAACCATAGACATGAGTTGTCATTTGATCAATGGGGTCACATCATTAGGAGAATGATGTGATGGACAAGACCCATCCGTTAGCTTAGCAACTTGATCGTTTAGTTTTATTGCTATTGCTTTCTTCATGACTTATACATGTTCCTATGACTATGAGATTATGCAACTCCCGAATACCTGAGGAACACTTTGTGTGCTACCAAACGTCACAACGTAACTGGGTGATTATAAAGGTGCTCTACAGGTGTCTCCGAAGGTACTTGTTGGGTTGGCGTAAATCAAGATTAGGATTTGTCACTCCGAGTGTCGGAGAGGTATCTCTGGGCCCTCTCGGTAATGCACATCACTTAAGCCTTGCAAGCATTGCAACTAATGACTTAGTTGCGGGATGATGTATTACGGAACAAGTAAAGAGACTTGCCGGTAACGAGATTGAACTAGGTATTGAGATACCGACGATCGAATCTCGGGCAAGTAACATACCAATGACAAAGGGAACAACGTATGTTGTTATGCGGTTCGACCGATAAATATCTTCGTAGAATATGTAGGAGCCAATATGGGCATCCAGGTTCCGCTATTGGTTATTGACCGGAGAGATGTCTCGGTCATGTCTACATAGTTCTCGAACCCGTAGGGTCCGCACGCTTAACGTTTCGTTGACGATATAGTATTGAATGAGTTATGTATGTTGGTGACCGAATGTTATTCGGAGTCCCAGATGTGATCATGGACATGACGAGGAACTCCGGAATGGTCCAGAGATAAAGATTAATATATGGGATAATAGTGTTTGACCTCCGGAAGGGTTCCGGAATTCACCGGAAGGGGTTCCGGATGTTTCCCAAAATGTTTGGGTACGAGAACACTTTATTTGGGCCAAAGGGGAAAGCCCACGAGGCTTTAGGAAAGTGCAAAAGGAAGTTTTGCGGAGACCAGAGGCTAGACGCCAGGAACCCTGGCGTCTAGGGGGTAGACGCCGGGAACCCTGGCGTCTAGCCCTGGAGTCCGAGTGGGACTCTTTCCTTTCGGGCAAAACCGACTTTGAGGAGGCTTTTGCTCCAAGTTTCGACCCCAGGGCTCAACATATAAATAGAGGGGTAGGGCTAGCACCCAAGACACATCAAGATACACCAAGCCGTGTGCCGGCTACCCCGACCCTCTAGTTTATCCTCCGTCTAGTTTCTGTAGTGCTTGGCGAAGCCCTGCAGAGATTGTTCTTCATCAACAACCGTCACCACGCCGTCATGCTGCCGGAACTCATCTACTACTTCGCCCGTCTTGCTGGATCAAGAAGGCGACGACATCATCGAGCTGAACGTGTGCTGAACGCGGAGGTGCCGTATGTTCGGTACTAGATCGGGACGGATCGTGAAGGTGCACGACTACATCAACTACGTTGATAAACGCTTCCGCTTTCGGTCTACGAGGGTACGTAGACACACTCTCCCCTCTCGTTGCTATGCATCTAGTAGATAGATCTTGCGTGATCGTAGGAAGATAATACTACGTTCCCCAACAGTTATACTCTCTCCAACCCTTCTTCATCGCAAGGCCGGGCTTATACGCAAACCTCTTAAACCGTCCGACCCTGATTATCAGGAGACTCCGTTATCTTATTCCGGTGAATCGACTGCCACACAGCTTCCACCCCTGAAAACTGTCCCAGGGTAAGTCTTTAAATTTATCCGGTTTATGATTGCACTTTGTCTTATAGTTCTAACTTGTTTTTCCAACTTCCTTCAGCAAGCCAAGGCCTAGCAAAAAACCAAAAGTCAACCAACCAACTGCTGAGACTGTCGTTGATGATCCGGCGGCTGACCCGGACTCAACTGTCCCTCCGGAAGGCGAACGTACAATTCCACCTGAAGATCCTGCCCCTGCAGATCACACTACTATGCCTGAGAATCCCAATGCTGAGGACATTCGTGAACCGTCCAGTCCTGCCCGGGCCAATACTCCTCAGACCAATCCGGCTCCGGCCAGTCCGGTTCATACTGCAACCCCACCACCAACTACTGCTTCTCCGGATGTGGAGATAACTCATACAGCTTATACCGCTCCCGATGAGCCCACTATTTTAGCCAAACATACGGCTAAAGCGGAGAAAGTGTATAAAGAAAAGGGTAAGTGGAGTACCGAACTGTCCAGTTTTGCTGACATGAGTGCCCAGGAGCTCTATTCCGGGTACTTAAACCGGCTCCACATTGGTCGAGATTATGAAGCGGGCCTGATTAACATGATGAAGGACAAGTATGAGGTAATCCCTTGCATCTTCTTTTAACTTTCAATGTACTTCTGTCCATATCGTATCAGCCCCCAAGTTCCGGTTTAGCTGTGTTTAGAAGGTGAACCGGTACTTCCTGATTAATCAAATGATCTTACATTAGCCCCCAAGTGCCAGGGGCATAACTCGGTTTATGTGCCTGGGACTTGCTTGACCTTTCCTTTGATACTTCAATTATCCATTAGTCCCCAAGTGTCCAGTAGACAACTTGTTTGTATGCTTGATACTTTGTCTTTGAATCGCTGCTGTTTAACACTTCAATTGGCCATTAGCCCCCAAGTGTCAAGTAGACAACTTGTTTGTGTGCTTGAGACTTTGTCTTTGAATTATTTTCGCTTATTATTTGATCATCCTTGCAGGCTGATTTAAACCGAAGCGCTGACGAAATCAATGAACTCCGGAGCCGACTTGCTGAAACGGAGGCTGCTGCTTCCAAAGCCAAGAAAGATTTAAAGCTGAGTTTAAAAACTGCTGAACAGCTGAAGAAATTATTTGAAGAAGAGCGGGCCGCCTTTGAGGTTCAGAAGAAAGATCTGGAGAAAAGGGCCAAAGATGCTGAAGAAGCGCTTAATCCGGTTACTGAAGAGTTAACCGGTTTAAAGCGGCAAGTAGAGTTGATGACTTCTGCAGTCTTCGGTAAGTATTTAATCTGTATTCCTGCTTTCATCCTTGTGATCTTCCATCTGTACCGGTTTAACTGTGACAATCATATGCAGGGCGCCGTGTCTCCCATCTTGGGGATGACTTACGGAAAAAACTTAAGGCATGTTATACTTTGGTCGAGCAGCTGTATTCCGGCGCTCAAAGGATCATAAGTGCAACATCATTCAATAAACCGCCCCCCACTACCATCCAAGGCACGTTAGAAAAGCTGTCTGTTTTGCCCGTGCGTTTGGAGGAAGTCAAGAAATCTGCTGCTCGAGCTGGTGCCCTTGTGGCGCTTACCAGAGCGAAAGCATGGGTTCCGGACTTTGATCCGGAAGAGGCTTTTAATGGGTATCCAAATACCAAAGAAGACGGATCATCTTTTACTGCAAAGGATCTCCATGCCTTGACGAAGGAGATGCGTCCTCTCGCCAGCAAACTTGCAGCCGAATCTGATTTATCCAGGTATCATCCTGGGTATGACTTAAAGAACGAGCGGGTGGAGCGGCCGGTTTATGATACCGTCAATCTAATCCCACCAGTGCGCCCTCATACCTTCGCTCCAGATATCGAACCGTCTGAACTCATCAATGAAGAGATGTACTTCCGTACTTTAACGAAAATCGACTGGTGCGTCCCTAACTTCCAGCCGCTTCAAGAAGAAGAAGAGACTCCGGATCAAGTTGATGTCCAGCCGTCTCAGCAGGAAGGAGCATAACTCATAGCATATCTTTGTAGTTGCAGCCTCATTTTGCCGAACAATTTTTAATCCGTCAGGCTTGCTATGCCTTGTAATAGGATAGCTGAAAACATTTGTCTGCGTTGATCCGGATACTCCGACTTTTGTTTTGATATTGCCAACTTTGTCTGATATGGATTATCTTATATATCATCTGTTCCTGCATAGATAATGAAGATATGTCCTAACGGTTTTACCGTTGGACCCATTAAATTGTTCTCACAACATATCCAACAAGTGTATACTTATATCAAAAATAACTTTATACCTGAGATCAAGTATGCTTGATACTCTTAATCCGGCGAATTTTGCCTCTTTGAAGGGAGTCTTTGAATAGACCCATTAACAATCCCTGGTCTTATAGAAGCTCATGATTGTTCTAGGCTATGATGAACACCGGATTAACTCTTGCTGGTGTTTTATAACCCAGACTTTTTACTCATGCTGGTGCTCATGACCCAGATCTTTAACTTTGTAGATGTGTGGTCAATTTCTTGAATTGTCCCACTCCGGATTAAAGAACCATAACACATAAGATCAGAAATGTAAATTTGCAAATAAAACTGTGTAGTCGAGGCTTTTTACGAGCTGCCAGGCTCAAAGCAAGGTTCAGCCAATCAATGGAATGGGCTTGCCATCCAGAGGGCCGGTCGATGGATGTGGCCGAATAATCCATAGGAACCATAAGAAAATCTTTAGCCAATCACTGGGTGGCTGTCGCCTGTCCAGAGGGCCTCCATGGTTCCATGAAACCATGGGTAAACTTTGAGCCAATCACTGCATGGCTGTCGCCTGTCCAGAGGGCCTCCATGGTTCCATGAAACCATGGGTAAACATAAGCCAATCACTGGATGGATGTCGCCTGTCCAGAGGGCCTCCATGGCTCCATGAAGCCATGGGCAAACATAAGCCAATCACTGGATGGCTGTAGCCTGTCCAGAGGGCCTCCATGGCTCCATGAAGCCATGGGTAAACATAAGCCAATCACTGGATGGCTGTCGCCTGTCCAGAGGGCCTCCATGGCTCCATGAAGCCACGGGTAAACATAAGCCAATCACCGGATGGCTGTCGCCTGTCCAAAGGGCCTCCATGGCTCCATGAAGCCATGGGTAAACATAAGCCAATCACTGGATGGCTGTCGCCTGTCCAGAGGGCCTCCATGGCTCCATGAAGCCATGGGTAAACATAAGCCAATCACTGGATGGCTGTCGCCTGTCCAGAGGGCCTCCATGGCTCCATGAAGCCATGGGTAAACATAAGCCAATCACTGGATGGCTGTCGCCTGTCCAGAGGGCCTCCATGGCTCCATGAAGCCATGGGTAAATCTTGAACCAATCACTGGATGGATTACCATCCAGAGGGTTTTCATGAAGCGTTCTCTTTGAGCCGGATGTAACCTTACGCTCTTCAGGGAGTTTTATTACTTCTAAGTATATACTCTGCAAAATCAGCTTTAAACCGATCGATATGTTTGAAATATGACATATGATACTATATGTATTGTTGTCCTCATAAGATATTTGTATTGGTAAAAAGGCTGAGCCCCCGGTTTACCGAGGGTGCCGGTTTATTCATTAATCATAATATATACATAGGATACAGTGGAGCTCATGGCTCAGGTATAGTAGGGCCGTAAGAGGGCGATGTTCCATGGCCTCTTTGTCTCCTCCTCCGATGTCCGTGAGTCCTTGTGTTCTCGAACGTCCACCAGGTAATATGAACCATTGTGTAGATTCTTGCTGACCACAAAGGGCCCTTCCCAAGGTGGGAATAGCTTGTGCAGATCTGTTTGGTCCTGGATGAGCCGGAGTACTAAGTCTCCCTCCTGGAATGTTCTGCTCTTAATCCGGCGGCTGTGATATCTGCGCAAGTCTTGTTGATAAATCGCAGACCGTGCGGTTGCTATATCACGCTCTTCATCCAGCCGGTCCAAACTGTCTTGTCTTGCCTGTTTGTTAGCCGCTTCAACATATGTTGTCACCCTTGGTGAATCATGACGGATATCACTTGGAAGGACCGCTTCAGCACCATACACCATAAAGAAAGGCGTATAACCTGTGGACCGGTTTGGCGTAGTGTTGATACTCCAAAGGACAGATGGTAACTCCTCAACCCAACATCCCGGGGTTCTTTGCAAGGGAGTCATAAGCCGGGGCTTGATACCTCGCAAAATCTCCTGGTTTGCTCTTTCAGCTTGACCATTGGTTTGAGGGTGGGCCACAGAAGATACATCTAGGCGAATATGTTCTCGTTGACAAAATTCTTCCATCTCACCCTTAGATAAATTGGTGCCGTTGTCTGTGATGATGCTGTGTGGAAAGCCAAACCGGAAAATTACCTTTTTGATGAATTTGACCGCTGTGGCTGCATCACACTTGCTCACAGGTTCTGCTTCAATCCACTTTGTAAACTTATCCACCGCCACAAGTAGATGAGTTTTCTGATCTTGGGATCGCTTAAAAGGTCCAACCATATCAAGCCCCCAAGTCGCAAACGGCCAGGTTATTGGTATCATCCAGAGTTCCTGTGCCGGAACAAGAGCACATCGTGAAAACTTCTGACAAGCATCACACTTCCGGACTAGATCCGAGCATCAGCATGAGCTGTTAACCAATAGAAACCATGTCGAAAAGCTTTAGCCACCAATGATTTTGAATCGGCATGATGACCACAATCCCCTTCATGGATCTCGCGAAGAATCTCGCAACCTTCCTCAGCTGACACACACCGCTGAAACGCTCCAGAAACGCTGCGATGATGAAGTTCCCTGTTTGCAATTGTCATGGACTTAGAACGCCGGATTATCTGCCGTGCTTCTATTTCATTGTCCGGTAGCTCTCCTCGGCTCAGATATGCCAAATAAGGCAGCGTCCAATCCGGAATAACATGAAGCGCTGCAACTAACTATGCCTCCGGATCAGGAACAGCTAGGTCTTCCTCCGATGGTACTTGTACTGATGGACTGTGCAGCTCATCCAAAAAAGTATTTGGTGGCACCGGTTTACGTTGAGAACCCAGCCGGCTTAAAGCATCAGCCGCTTTGTTCCTTCGCCGGTCTATGTGGTCAACTTGATACCCTTTGAAATATCCAGCAACTGCTTCCACTTCTCGTCTGTAAGCCGCCATGAGGGGATCTCTCGAATCCCACTTGCCTGAAACTTGCTGTGCCACCAAATCTGAATCACCGAAGCATTTAACCCGGCTTAAGTTCATCTCCTTTGCCATCCGCAAGCCATGAAGTAATGCTTCATACTCTGCTGCATTATTAGTACAAGGAAACAATAAACGGAGGACGTAACAAAACTTATCACCTCGCGGGGAAGTCAAAACAACTCCAGCCCCCGAGCCTTCTAACTGCCTTGAACCGTCAAAGTGAATCGTCCAGTATGTAAGATCTGGCTTTTCCTCAGGTATTTGTAATTCTGTCCAATCATTGATGAAATCCACCAATGCCTGAGACTTTATAGCGGTGCGTGGCACATATTTCAACTCATGTGGGCTGAGCTCAATGGCCCACTTCGCCACTCTACCTGTTGCTTCTCTGTTCTGGATGATATCCCCCAATGGTGCTGAGCTAACCACAGTTATTGGATGACCCTGGAAATAGTGCTTCAATTTCCGGTTCGCCATGAACACACCATACACCAGCTTCTGCCAATGTGGGTACCTCTGCTTAGACTCAATGAGTACTTCACTCACGTAATAAACCGGACGCTGAACCGGGTATTCCTTTCTTGCTTCTTTGCGTTCAACCACAATTGCCACACTAACTGCCCGTGCGTTGGCGGCAACATATAACAACAAAGGCTGATTATCAACAGGGGCAGCTAGGACTGGGGGCCTCGCCAGCTGTCGCTTCAAATCCTCAAACGCAGTATTTGCCTCATCACTCCATATAAACCGATCCGTCTTTCTCAGCATCTGATAAAGCGGAATCGCCTTCTCCCCCAAACGGCTAATAAACCGGCTCAATGCTGTGATCCGGCCAGCGATACGCTGAACATCATTAATGCAAACCGGCTTTGTTAAAGATGTGATTGCCTTGATTTTCTCCGGATTAGCTTCGATTACTCTGTTTGACACCAAAAACCCAAGGAGCTTGCCTGCCGGAACACCAAAAGCACACTTCTCCGGATTAAGCATCATCTTATAGGCCCAAAGATTGTGGAAGGTCTCCTTGAGGTCCTCTATCAGTGTCTCTTCCTTCCTTGACTTCACCACAATATCATCCACATAGGCATGAACATTTCTTCCTATCTGCCCCTTAAGACAGTTCTGAACGCAACGCTGATAAGTTGCTTGGGCACTCTTGAGCCCAAAAGGCATAGATACATAGCAAAAAGCACCAAAAGGAGTTATGAAAGCTGTCTTCTCCTGGTCTTTAACTGCCATCTTAATCTGGTGATATCCTGAGTATGCATCCAAAAAACTTAGCCGTTCACATCCCGCTGTAGCATCGATAATCTGATCAATGCGAGGGAGAGCAAAAGGATCGGTTGGACAAGCTTTGTTGAGGTCTGTGTAGTCCACACACATTCTCCACTTTCCATTCTTCTTTAGCACCAGCACCGGATTAGCCAACCACTCTGGGTGAAAAACTTCCACTATGAACCCTGCAGCCAAGAGTCTGGCCACTTCCTCTCCTATAGCCTTGCGCCTCTCTTCGTTGAAGCGGCGCAGGTACTGTTTGACCGGTTTAAACTTCGGATCAATATTAAGGCTGTGCTCAGCGAGTTCCCTCGGTATACCTGGCATGTCAGAAGGTTTCCATGCAAAGATATCCCGGTTCTCACAGATGAACTCGATGAGCGCGCTTTCCTATTTGGGATCAAGGTTAGCGCTGATCGTGAACTGTTTGGATGAATCTCCTGGCACGAAATCAACTTGCTTGGTCTCCTCCGCCGATTTAAACTTTAATGCCGGATCATGCTCTGTAGTTGGCTTCTTCAACGGAGTCATGTCTGCCGGATCAACATTATCTTTATAAAACTTCAACTCTTCTGTGGCACATACTACCTCCGCGTAGGCAGCATCTCCCTCTTCACATTCCACTGCTATCTTGCGACTTCCGTGAACCGTGATTGTGCCTTTGTGACCCGGCATGTTGAGCTGCAGATAAACATAACATGGCCTAGCCATAAACTTGGCATAAACCGTCCTCCCGAATAAAGCGTGATAGGGGCTCCGGATCTTGACAACTTCGAAGGTTATCATCTCTGACCTGGAATCATGCTCATCTCCAAAGGTAACTTCTAAGTCAATTTTCCCTACTGGATAAGCGGACTTACCTGGAACCACCCCATGGAACACCGTGTTCGATTGCCTTAGCTTCTTATCCGTCAGGCCCATACGACGGAAGGTCTCATAGTATAAGATATTGATGCTACTACCGCCGTCCATGAGAACCTTGGTGAATTTGTAGCCACCCACCTGTGGTGCTACCACCAAGGCCAAGTGGCCCGGATTATCCACCCGCATCGGGTGATCTTCCCTACTCCAGACGATGGGCTGCTCTGACCAGCGCAGGAATTGTGGCGTCGCTGGTTCAACCGCGTGGACGGCCCTCTTTAAAACCTTTTGATCTCTTTTACGCAAACTCGTGGTGAACACATGGTATTGCCCACTGCTCAACTCCTTCGGATTACTCTGATATCCGGATTGCGGCTGCTGTTGCTGACGCTGCTGATTACCCTGGTTATTGTGATTACCTTGGCCCTGCTGTTGGCTGCCTTGGTTATTGTAGCCACCCTGACCATGCGGCGGATTACCCTGGTTATTATAACCACCTTGACCATATTGATTATTGGCCCGTCCATGATAACCATTGCCATTGCCCCGATATCCTGATCCGGAGCTGTTTCCCTGATGACCCGGACCATAGAACCCCGGGCCGGAACCACCATTCGGAGGCCTGTCATTAGAATTGAAGCGGCCCGCTATGGCTTCCATCAAGGGCCTGCATTCTCCTATAGTGTGTTTCGCTGGTCGTCCCCTTGTGCTATGTTTCGAACAAGGCTGATTTAACTCCTGGTCCCAACTAACACTTCCTCCGCCGGTTTGTGGGGGTGGTTTGCCCCTATTGCGCTGAAAACCCTCTTGAACTTGGGTATTGGCCACGAAATCAGAGCCACCTTCCTCCTTTCGCTTGCCCAAGAAGCTTGTTGTAGCCGGATTACCCTGCGCCGATTTACCGGGTTTGTTAACTTTCCCTGCTTTGTCTCCCTCTGCTTCTGGGTACTTAGTGTTGTCCGAGTCCCCATACTTCACCAGAGCACTCATGAGAGTTCCCATATCGTTACAATCTCGTTTAAGCTGTCCCAGTTTTAGCTTTAGAGATTCAAACCGGCAATTGTTCTCTAAAGTCACTATCGCCGTACTGGGATTGATACTATTTGAAGAATGCAAGATCTCTGATACTCGCCGCACCCATGCACTTGTAGATTCCTGCTCTCCTTGCACACATGCTGCTAGATCCACTACTGACATCGGCTGCTTGCATGTATCCTTGAAATTTTTGATAAACTGGCGACGTAGCTCTCCCCATGACCCGATGGAATTTGGGGGTAAACCCTTTAGCCAGGTCCGGGTTGTACCTTCAAGCATCATAGTAAAGTACTTTGCACAAGCCGCTTCATCTACATCCAGCATCTCCATGGCCATCTCGTAACTCTCAACCCAAGCTTCAGGAGCCAAATCTGCGATGTAATTAGGCACCTTACGTGGCCCTTTGAAATCCTTGGGCAGCTTCACGCTCCGTAAAGCGGGGATAAGACACTGTACCCCAAAGGAACTCGTTGTGACCCTTGTCTCCGCCGTGGTCGTGTGAACCGGCGTCGTCTGACGGATTTCCTCCCGGGCTACCGACCTAACCCGGTTTACATCCTGAGCTTGTGCAGCCGCACCTGCCGGACTATCCTGTCTGTGCCGATGCCGCCTGCGTTCACTACTAGACACTTCTGGTTCCTCCCAATGCCTAGTGTAACTCCGGCTGGGACGCGGTGTTGAATGTAACCTCTCCCTGCTATGAGAATATGCTTGCTTTTGTATCAAAGCCGTATCGAGTAGATCCTTCACCCTGTGTGCCTCCAATGCCACCGGAGACGTCCCCTCAATAGGTAAAGCGGCCAGGCGTGAAGCAGCTGCAACGATATTGTCCAAAGGATTCGAGTAATGACCCGGAGGGGTAGGAATGTGAGGTGTAGATGTGATCCGTCGATCCTGCTCTGCCGTAGGCTGCTGAACCGGCCCGTCCCTCGCTGGGGGTGCCCTCCGGTTTAAAGCTGGATTATTGCTAGTTCCTGCCCCTGGCGTCCTGAACAGATCCGTCGCTTCATAAACCGGCGGTAGACGGGATTGGTACTTCCGACTCCTTACTCCCTGTGTAGAGGCCTGCTCCATCCTTAGGTGAAAAGCCTGATCATTCAATTCCGCTTGCCTTATCGCTATCATAGCCTTCTCTGCTTTCAGATCATCCCTTGCTTGGTCCACCCGACCCTTTAACTGAAGGAGCTCTGCATCATGTTGCGCCTTGTCTGCTGGAGCTACGTCTGCCATGGCCCGTGCTGTAAACTCCTCGACTAAAGTGGATAGAACATCAGTAGGTGAGAGGGCCGGGCCGCTCCCTCCTACACCAGCTTCTGCTGTCGCCCCGTTCACCGTGGGTTGCGGCGTAAATTGTGAACCGGCCATAAAGACAGCCACCCGGTTTGGCGGGTCAAAGGGGTCCGGAATACTGTCTCCGTCGGACTCACCCTCAGACCGGCTGTCCCGCAACTGATACAAAGATTCAGTCTCTCCGGATGAGGATCCGTCGTCGGAGTAGACAACTGTTTCACCGCCGGATTCCGATCCGTCCTCGGTTTGGACCCCGTGAACTGCTCCAACGAAAACGTGCTCCATGGCGGGCTGAATCCGGGCCGATCTCGCACGCTGAGCCGACTCGATGATGTTGCAGAAGATGTCCGGCTCAGGTCCCGGTTCGCCGATCTTGCCGATGAAGACATGGATGCCACCGAAGGGAACCCGGTACCCGTATTCGATTGAATCGGCCTCCGGTCCCCAACCCGCGTCGTTGATGTAGATCCGGCCGCGGCGACTCTTGGTCATCCGGCCGACAACGTAGCCCTTGAGCCCTTCAAAGCTGTCCTTCAAGAACTCGAAACCATCGTGCGGAGGCCCCACGGTGGGCGCAACTGCCGTGGAATTAACACGACAGATGTCCGGTTTAGCGGACTTGATGATAGAACCATCGCACAGGTTAGCTTGAAGGGGTTAAAAACACACAAAGGACACAGAGGGTTTATACTAGTTCGGCCCCTTCGATGGAGGTAAAAGCCTACGTCTAGTTTGGTTTGGTATTGCTTGGGCGTCAATGAACAGGGAGCGATTTGCTTGCCTGTCTCGACGGGTTGTTTCTTGCTTGTCCCTGAACCATCGTCGGGTCGTCCCTTTATATAGAGGCGACGCCCGGTCCGGTTTACTGAGTACCGAGGCCGGCTCATACTCGTGTCCGCCTCGGTCTCTACTCTTTCTTCCTTATCTCTCAAGTTACATCATCAGATGGTTTACAAACCATAACTCTATACATGGGCCCTAAAACCTCATGGGCCGTAGCCTTTACTAAATATTACAATCATACAAACATATTATAATAAGCCGGTTTATACCTGCTAGTAATATCCCTGACAGATTTATTAAAGAGGATTTGTATATGATGCAACCAGAAGGTTTTGTCGATCCTAAAGGTGCTAACAAAGTGTGCAAGCTCCAGCGATCCATCTATGGACTGGTGCAAGCATCTCAAAGTTGGAATATACGCTTTGATAAGTTGATCAAATCATATAGTTTTATACAGACTTGCGGTGAAGCCTGTATTTACAAGAAAGTGAGTGGGAGCACTACAACCTTTATGATAAGTATATGTGAATGACATATTGTTGATCAGAAATGATGTAGAATTTTCTGGAAAGCATAAAGGAGTGTTTGAAAGGAGTTTTTTCAAAGAAATACCTCGGTAAATCTGCTTACATATTGAGCCTCAAGATCTATAGAGATAGATCGAGACGCCTGATAAGTTTTTTCAATGAGTACATACCTTGACAAGTTTTTGAAGTAGTTCAAAATGGATCATTCAGAGAGGGAGTTCTTGCCTGAGTTGTAAGGTATGAAGTTGAGTAAGACTCAAAGCCTGACCTCGGCAGAAGATAGAGAAAGAATGAAAGTCATTCCCTATGCCTCAACCATAGGTTGTATAAAGTATGCCATGTTGTGTACCTTACCATGAGTTTGGCAAGGAGGTACAAAAGTGATCCAGGAGTAGATCACTAGCAACGATCAAAATTATCCTTAATTACTGGATGACTAAGAAAATATTTTCTTGATTATGGAGGTGATAAAGAGTTACACCGATGCAAGCTTTGACACTCTAATCCAGATGACTCTAAGTATCAATCTGGATACATATTGAAAGTGGGAGCAATTAGCTAGAGTAGCTCCATGCAGAGCATTGTAGACATAGAAATTTGCGAAATACATACGGATCTGAATGTGACAGACCCGTTGACTAAACTTCTCTCACAAGCAAAACATGATCACACCTTATTACTCTTGGGTGTCAATCACAAAGCAATGTGAACTAGATTATTGACTCTAGTAAACCCTTTGGGTGTTGGTCACATGGCGATGTGAACTATGGGTGTTATTCACATAACGATGTGAACTATCGGTATTAAATCACATGGCGCTGTGAACTAGATTATTGACTCTAGTGCAAGTGGGAGACTGAAGGAAATATGCCCTAGAGGCAATAATAAAGTTATTATTTATTTCCTTATATCATGATAAATGTTTATTATTCATGCTAGAATTGTATTAACCGGAAACTTAGTACATGTGTGAATACATAGACAAAACAGAGTGTCCCTAGTATGCCTCTACTAGACTAGCTCATTGATCAAAGATGGTTATGTTTCCTAGCCATAGACATGAGTTGTCATTTGATCAATGAGATCACATCATTAGGAGAATGATGTGACAAGACCCATCCGTTATCTTAGCACTATGATCGTTTAGTTTTACTTCTATTGCTTTCTTCATGACTTATACATGTTCCTATGACTATGAGATTATGCAACTCCCGAATACCGGAGGAACACCTTGTGTGCTATCAAACGTCACAACGTAACTGGGTGATTATAAAGATGCTCTAAAGGTGTCTCCAAAGGTGTTCGTGGTGTTGGCGTAGATCAAGAATAGGATTTGTCACTCCGAGTGTCGGACAGGTATGTCTGGGCCCTCTCGGTAATACACATCATAATAAGCCTTGCAAGCAAATGACTAATGATGTAGTCACGAGATGATGTATTACGGAATGAGTAAAGAGACTTGCCGGTAACGAGATTAACTAGGTATGGTGATACCGACGATCGAATCTCGGACAAGTAAGATACCGATGACAAAAGGAACAACGTATGTTGTTATGCGGTTTGACCGATAAAGATCTTCGTAGAATATGTAGGAGACAATATGAGCATCCAGGTTCCGCTATTGGTTATTGACCGGAGATGAGTCTCGGTCATGTCTACCTAGTTCTCGAACCCGTAGGGTCCGCACGCTTAACGTTTGATGACGATCGGTATTATGAGTTTATGAGTTTTGATGTACTGAATGTAGTTCGGAGTTCCGGATGACATCACGGACATGACGAGGAGTCTTGAAATGTCCGATACGTAAAGATTGATATATTGGACGACTATTTTCGGACACCGGAAGTGTTCCGATTTTTTTTCGGATTTAACCGGAGTGCCGGAGGGGGTTACCGACCCCCCCCCCCCCCGGGGGG
>LR738713.1:624925312-624948389 GCA_902687465.1 Secale cereale
CGAGGGAGTATGGGCCATAGTGGGCCTATGAGGGAAAGAGAGGGGCAGCCCATAGGGCTGGCCGCACCCCTCTAGGGTTCCTAGTTGGACTAGGAAAAGGGGGGAGGCGCCACCTCTCCTTTCCTTCTCCTCTCCCCCTTCCTTTCCTACTTCTAGTAGGAATAGGAAAGGGGATTCCTATTCCTACTAGGAGTAGCAATCCTACTCCTGGCGTGCCTTAGAAGACCAGACGCACCTCCCCCTTGCTCCTTTATATACGGGGGCAGGGGGCACCCAAAGACACACAAGAAACATTGTTCTAGCCGTGTGCGGTGCCCCCCTCCACAGAAACTGAAGGAAATATGCCCTAGAGGCAATAATAAAGATGTTATTTGTATTTCCTTATATCATGATAAATGTCTTTTATTCATGCTAGAATTGTATTAAACCGGAAACTTAGTACATGTGTGGATACATAGACAAAACAGTATGTCCCTAGTATGCCTCTACTAGACTAGCTCATTGATCAAAGATGGTTATGTTTCCTAGCCATAGACATGAGTTGTCATTTGATCAACGGGATCACATCATTAGGAGAATGATGTGATGGACAAGACCCATCCGTTAGCATAGCACTATGATCGTTTAGTTTAACTGCTATTGCTTTCTTCATGACTTATACATGTTCCTATGACTATGAGATTATGCAACTCCTGAATACCGTAGGAACACCTTGTGTGCTATCAAACGTCACAACGTAACTGGGTGATCATAAAGATGCTCTACAGGTGTCTCCGAAAGTATTCGTGGTGTTGGCATAGATCAAGATTAGGATTTGTCACTACGAGTGTCGGAGAGGTATCTCTGGGCCCTCTCGGTAACACACATCATAATAAGCCTTGCAAGCAAAAGACTAATGAGTTAGTCACGAGATGATGTGTTACGGAACAAGTAAAGAGACTTGCCGGTAACGAGATTGAACTAGGTATAGAGATACCGACAATCGAATCTCGGGCAAGTAACATACCGTTTGACAAAAGGAACAACGTATGTAGTTATGCGGTTCTGACCGATAAAAGATCTTCGTAGAATATGTAGGAGCCAATATGAACATCCAGGTTCCGCTATTGGTTATTGACCGAAGATGAGTCTCGGTCATGTCTACATAGTTCTCGAACCCGTAGGGTCCGCACGCTTAACGTTTGATGACGATCTGTATTATGAGTTTTTGAGTATTGATGTACCGAAGGTAGTTCGGAGTCCCGGATGAGATCACGGACATGACGAGGAGTCTCTGAATGTCCGAGACATAAAGATTGATATATTGGACGGCTATATTCGGACACCGGAAGTATACCAGAAAAGTTTCGGATTTATCGGGAATGCCGGAGGGGGTTACCGGAACCCCCTACGAGAGGGGATGGTCCATAGTGGGCCTAAAGGGAAAGAGAGAGGCAGCCCATAGGGCTGGCCGGCGCCCCCACCTAGGGTTCCTAGTTGGACTAGGATTGGGGGGGGGGGCGCCACCTCTCCTATTCCTTTCCCCCTTCTTCCTTTTGGTGAATCCTACTAGGAATAGGATTGCAATCCTATTCCTAGTAGGACTCCTTCCCTAGCCGCACCAGGAAGGGCCGGCCGGCCTCCCTCCCTTGCTCCTTTATATACGGGGGCAGGGGGGCACCCAAAGACACACAAGTTGAATTGTTTTAGCCGTGTGCGGTGCCCCCCTCCACAGAATCACACCTCGGTCATACCATCGCGGAGTTTAGGCGAAGCCCTGCGCCGGTGAACACATCATATCCGTCACCACGCCGTCGTGCTGACGAAACTCTCCCGTGAAGCTCAACTGGATCAAGAGCTCGTGGGATGTCATCAAGCTGAACGTGTGCTGAACGCGGAGGTGCCGTACGTTCGGTGCTTGATCGGTTGGATCGCGAAGAAGTTCGACAACATCAACCGCGTCACTTGACGCTTCCGCTCCCGGTCTACGAGGGTACATAGACACACTCTTCCCTCTCGTTGCTATGCATCTGGTAGATAGATCTTGTGTGATCGTAGGAAAATTTTAAAATACTACGTTCCCCAACAGTGGCATCATGAGCCAGGTCTATGCGTAGATGATATGCACGAGTAGAACACAATGAGTTGTGGGCGATACTAGTCATACTGCTTACCAGCATGTCATACTTTGCTTCGGCGGTATTGTGAGATGAAGCGTCCCGGACCGACATTACGCGTACGCTTACGCGAGACTGGTTTCACCGTTACGAGCACTCGTTGCTTAAAGGTGACTGGCGGGTGTCTGTCTCTCTCACTTTAGCTGAATCAAGTGTGGCTACGCCCGGTCCTTGTGAAGGTTAAAACAGCACATACTTGACGAAACATCGTTGTGGTTTTGTATGCGTAGGTAAGAACGGTTCTTGCTAAAGCCCGTAGCAGCCACGTAAAACTTGCAACAAACAAAGTAGAGGACGTCTAACTTGTTTTTGCAGGGCATGTTGTGATGTGATATGGTCAAGACATGATGAGTTATACGGTTTTGTATGAGATGATCATGTTTTGTAAAGTTATCGGCAACTGGCAGGAGCCATATGGTTTTCGCTTTATTGTATGAAATGCAATCGCCATGTAATTGCTTTACTTTATCACTAAGCGGTAGCGATAGTCGTGGAAGCAATAGTTGGCGAGACGACAACGATGCTACGATGAAGATCAAGGTGTCAAGCCGGTGACGAAGGTGATCATGACGGTGCTTTGAAGATGGAGATCAAAAGCACAAGAAGATGATGGCCATATCATGTCACATATTTTGATTGCATGTGATGTTTATCTTATTATGCTTCTTATTTTGCTTAGAACGTCGGTAGCATTATAAGATGATCCCTTACTAAATTTCAAGGTATAAGTGTTCTCCCTGAGTATGCACCGTTGCGAAAGTTCGTCGTGCCGAGACACCACGTGATGATCGGGTGTGATAAGCTCTACATTCAAATACAACGGGTGTAAGCCAGTTTTGCACACGCAGAATACTCGGGTTAAACTTGACGAGCCTAGCATATACAGATATGGCCTCGGAACACTGGAGACCGAAAGGTCGAGCGTGAATCATATAGTAGATATGATCAACATAAGATGTTCACCATTGAAAACTACTCCATCTCACGTGATGATCGTACATGGTTTAGTTGATTTGGATCACGTGATCATTTAGATGACCAGAGGGATGTCTATCTAAGTGGGAGTTCTTTAAATTAATATGATTAAATTGAACTTTAATTTATCATGAACTTAGTCCTGATAGTTTTGCATATCTATGTCGTTGTAGATCAATGGCCCGTGCTACCGTTCCTTTGAATTTTAATGCATTCCTAGAGAAAGCTAAGTTGAAAGATGATGGTAGCAATTACACGGACTGGGTCCGTAACCTGAGGATTATCCTCATTGCTGCACAGAAGAATTATGTCCTTGAAGCACCGCTAGGTGACAAGCCCCCTTCCGCTAATGCAGACGCTTTGAACGTCTGGCAGTCGCGGTCTGATAACTACACGATATTTCAGTGTGCCATGCTTTACGGCTTAGAACCGGGACTTCAACGACGTTTTGAACGTCATGGACCATATGAGATGTTCCAAGAGTTGAAGTTAATATTTCAAGCAAATGCCCGAATTGAGAAATATGAGATTTCCAATAAGTTCTACAGCTGCAAAATGGAGGAGAATAGTTCTATCAGTGAACACTTGCTCAGAATGTCTGGGTACTACAATCATATGACTCAACTTGGTTGCAAAGTTGACGAGGATAGTGCTATTGATAGAGTTCTTCAATCACTGCCACCAAGCTATAAAGGCTTCGTGATGAACTATAACATGCAAGGGATGCAAAAGACAATTCCCGAGCTCTTCGCTATGCTCAAAGCTGCGGAGGTAGAAATCAAAAAGGAGCATCAAGTGTTGATGGTTAACAAGACCACTAGTTTCAAGAAAAAGGGCAAGGGAAAGAAAGGGAACTTCAAAAAGAATAGCAAGTCAGTTGCTACTTCCACGAAGAAACCCAAATCTGGAGCCAAGCCTGAAACTGAGTGCTTCTACTGCAAGGGGACTGGACACTGGAAGCGGAACTGCCCCAAGTATTTGGCGGATAAGAAGGATGGCAAGATGAACATAGGTATATGTGATATACATGTTATTGATGTGTACCTTACTAATGCTTGTAGTAGTACCTGGGTATTTGATACCGGTTCGGTTGCTAATATTTGTAACTCGAAACAGGGACTACGGATTAAACGAAGATTAGCTAAGGACGAGGTGACGATGCGCGTGGGAAACGGTTCCAAAGTCGATGTGATCGCCGTCGGCACGCTACCTCTACATCTACCTTCGGGATTAGTTTTAGACCTAAATAATTGTTATTTGGTGCCAGCGTTAAGCATGAACATTATATCTGGATCTTGTTTATTGCGAGACGGTTATTCATTTAAATCAGAGAATAATGGTTGTTCCATTTTAATGAATAATTTCTTTTATGGTCATGCACCCTTGAAGAGTGGTCTATTCTTATTGGATCTCGATTGTAGTGATACACATATTCATAATATTGAAACCAAAAGATGCAAGGTTAATAATGATAGTGCAACTTATTTGTGGCACTGCCGTTTAGGTCATATTGGTGTAAAACGCATGAAGAAACTCCATAATGATGGACTTTTGGAATCACTTGATTATGAATCACTTGGTGCTTGCGAACCATGCCTCATGGGCAAGATGACTAAAACTCCGTTCTCTGGAACCATGGAGCGAGCAACAGATTTGTTGGAAATCATACATACTGATGTATGTGGACCAATGAGTGTTGATGCTCGCGGCGGGTATCGTTATTTTCTGACCTTCACTGATGATTTGAGCAGATATGGGTATATCTACTTAATGAAACACAAGTCTGAAACATTTGAAAAGTTCAAAGAATTTCAGAGCGAAGTAGAGAATCATCGTAACAAGAAAATAAAGTTCCTACGATCTGATCGTGGAGGAGAATATTTGAGTTACGAGTTTGGTATTCATTTGAAACAATGTGGAATAGTTTCACAACTCACGCCACCTGGAACACCACAGCGTAATGGTGTGTCCGAACGTCGTAACCGTACTTTATTGGATATGGTGCGATCTATGATGTCTCTTACCGATTTACCACTATCGTTTTGGGGTTATGCTTTAGAGACAGCTGCATTCACGTTAAATAGGGCACCATCTAAATCCGTTGATACGACACCTTATGAACTATGGTTTGGCAAGAAACCAAAGTTGTCGTTTCTTAAAATTTGGGGCTGCGATGCTTATGTGAAAACACTTCAACCTGATAAGCTCGATCCCAAATCGGAAAAATGTTTCTTCATAGGATACCCAAAAGAGACTGTTGGGTACACCTTCTATCACAGATCCGAAGGCAAAATATTCGTTGCTAAGAACGGATCCTTTCTAGAAAAAGAGTTTCTCTCGAAAGAAGTGAGTGGGAGGAAAGTAGAACTTGATGAGGTAATTGTACCTTCTCCCGGATTGGAAAGTAGTACATCACAGGAAATTGTTCTAGTGATTCCTACACCAATTAGTGAGGAAGTTAATGATAATGATCATGAAACTTCGGATCAAGTTTCTACTGAACGTCGTAGATCAACCAGAGTACGTTCCGCACCAGAGTGGTACGGCAACCCAATTCTGGAAATCATGTTACTAGACCATGATGAACCTACAAACTATGAGGAAGCGATGATGAGCCCAGATTCCGCAAAATGGCTTGAAGCCATGAAATCTGAGATGGGGTCCATGTATGAGAACAAAGTATGGACTTTGGTTGACTTGCCCGATGATCGACAAGCCATCGAAAATAAATGGATCTTCAAGAGGAAGACCGACGCAGACGGTAATATTACTGTTTACAAAGCTCGACTTGTTGCGAAAGGTTTTCGACAAGTTCAAGGAGTTGACTACGATGAGACTTTCTCACCTGTAGCGATGCTTAAGTCTGTCCGAATCATGTTAGCAATTGCCGCATTTTATGAAATCTGGCAAATGGATGTCAAAACTGCATTCCTAAATGGATATCTCAAAGAAGAGTTGTATATGATGCAACCGGAAGGTTTTGTCGATCCAAAAGGTGCTAACAAAGTATGCAAGCTCCAGCGATCCATCTATGGACTGGTGCAAGCATCTCGGAGTTGGAATATACGCTTTGATGAGGTGATAAAAGCATATGGTTTTATACAGACTTTTGGAGAAGCCTGTATTTACAAGAAAGTGAGTGGGAGCTCTGTAGCATTTCTAATATTATATGTAGATGACATATTGTTGATTGGAAATGATATAGAATTTCTGGATAGCATGAAAGGATACTTGAATAAAAGTTTTTCAATGAAAGACCTCGGTGAAGCTGCTTATATATTAGGTATCAAGATCTATAGAGATAGATCAAGACGCTTAATTGGACTTTCACAAATCACATACCTTGATAAGATTTTGAAGAAGTTCAAAATGGATCAGTCAAAGAAAGGATTCTTGCCTGTTTTACAAGGTATGAAGTTGAGTAAGACTCAATGCCCGACCACTGCAGAAGATAGAGAGAAAATGAAAGTCATTCCCTATGCCTCAGCCATAGGATCTATCATGTATGCAATGCTGTATACCAGACCTGATGTGTGCCTTGCTATAAGTCTAGCAGGGAGGTACCAAAGTAATCCAGGAGTGGATCACTGGACAGCGGTCAAAAACATCCTAAAGTATCTGAAAAGAACAAAGGATATGTTTCTCGTATATGGAGGTGACAAAGAGCTCGTCGTAAACGGTTACGTCGATTCTAGCTTTGACACTAATCCGGATGACTCAAAGTCACAAACCGGATATGTATTTTTATTGAACGGTGGAGCTGTCAGTTGGTGCAGTTCCAAGCAGAGCGTCGTGGCGGGATCTACGTGTGAAGCGGAATACATAGCTGCTTCGGAAGCAGCAAATGAAGGAGTCTGGATGAAGGAGTTCATATCCGATCTAGGTGTAGTACCTAGTGCATCGGGTCCAATGAAAATCTTTTGTGACAACACTGGAGCCATAGCCTTGGCGAAGGAATCCAGGTTTCACAAGAGAACAAAGCACATCAAAAGACGCTTCAATTCCATCCGTGATCTAGTCAAGGAGGGAGACATAGAGATTTGCAAAATACATACGGATCTGAATGTTGCAGACCCGTTGACTAAGCCTCTTCCACGGGCAAAACATGATCAGCACCAAGACTCCATGGGTGTGAGGATCATCACTTTGTAATCTAGATTATTGACTCTAGTTCAAGTGGGAGACTGAAGGAAATATGCCCTAGAGGCAATAATAAAGATGTTATTTGTATTTCCTTATATCATGATAAATGTCTTTTATTCATGCTAGAATTGTATTAAACCGGAAACTTAGTACATGTGTGGATACATAGACAAAACAGTATGTCCCTAGTATGCCTCTACTAGACTAGCACATTGATCAAAGATGGTTATGTTTCCTAGCCATAGACATGAGTTGTCATTTGATCAACGGGATCACATCATTAGAAGAATGATGTGATGGACAAGACCCATCCGTTAGCATAGCACTATGATCATTTAGCTTAACTGCTATTGCTTTCTTCATGACTTATACATGTTCCTATGACTATGAGATTATGCAACTCCCGAATACCGTAGGAACACCTTGTGTGCTATCAAACGTCACAACGCAACTGGGTGATCATAAAGATGCTCTACAGGTGTCTCCGAAAGTATTCGTGGTGTTGGCATAGATCAAGATTAGGATTTGTCACTCCGAGTGTCGGAGAGGTATCTCTAGGCCCTCTCGGTAACACACATCATAATAAGCCTTGCAAGCAAAAGACTAATGAGTTAGTCACGAGATGATGTGTTACGGAACGAGTAAAGAGACTTGCCCGGTAACGAGATTGAACTAGGTATAGAGATACCGACGATCGAATCTCGGGCAAGTAACATACCGTTTGACAAAAGGAACAACGTATGTAGTTATGCGGTTCTGACCGATAAAAGATCTTCGTAGAATATGTAGGAGCCAATATGAACATCCAGGTTCCGCTATTGGTTATTGACCGAAGATGAGTCTCGGTCATGTCTACATAGTTCTCGAACCCGTAGGGTCCGCACGCTTAACGTTTGATGACGATCGGTATTATGAGTTTTTGAGTATTGATGTACCGAAGGTAGTTCGGAGTCCCGGATGAGATCACGGACATGACGAGGAATCTCAGAATGTCCGAGACATAAAGATTGATATATTGGACGGCTATATTCGGACACCGGAAGTATACCGGAAAAGTTTCGGATTTATCGGGAATGCCGGAGGGGGTTACCGGAACCCCCTACGAGAGGGGATGGTCCATAGTGGGCCTAAAGGGAAAGAGAGAGGCAGCCCATAGGGCTGGCCGGCGCCCCCACCTAGGGTTCCTAGTTGGACTAGGATTGGGGGGGGGGGGGGCGCCACCTCTCCTATTCCTTTCCCCCTTCTTCCTTTTGGTGAATCCTACTAGGAATAGGATTGCAATCCTATTCCTAGTAGGACTCCTTCCCTAGCCGCACCAGGAAGGGCCGGCCGGCCTCCCTCCCTTGCTCCTTTATATACGGGGGCAGGGGGGCACCCAAAGACACACAAGTTGAATTGTTTTAGCCGTGTGCGGTGCCCCCCCTCCACAGAATCACACCTCGGTCATACCGTCGCGGAGCTTAGGCGAAGCCCTGCGCCGGTGAACACATCATATCCGTCACCACGCCGTCGTGCTGACGAAACTCTCCCGTGAAGCTCAACTAGATCAAGAGCTCGTGGGACGTCATCAAGCTGAACGTGTGCTGAACGCGGAGGTGCCGTACGTTCGGTGCTTGATCGGTTGGATCGCGAAGAAGTTCGACAACATCAACCGCGTCACTTGACGCTTCCGCTCCCGGTCTATGAGGGTACGTAGACACACTCTTCCCTCTCGTTGCTATGCATCTGGTAGATAGATCTTGCGTGATCGTAGGAAAATTTTAAAATACTACGTTCCTCAACAGAAACACACCTCGGTCATACCATTGCAGTGCTTAGGCGAAGCCCTGCGCCGGTAGCTTCATCATCTCCGTCACCATGCCGTCGTGCTGACGAAATTCTCCCCTGAAGCTCAACTGGATCAAGAGCTCAAGGGACGTCATCAAGCTGAATGTGTGCTGAACGCGGAGGTGTCGTACGTTCGGTGCTTGATCGGTTGGATTGCGAAGAAGTTCGACTACATCAACCGCATCACTAGACGCTTCCACTTTCGGTCTACGAGGGTACGTAGACACACTCTCCCCTCTTGTTGCTATGCATCTGGTAGATAGATCTTGCGTGTTCATAGGAAATTTTTGAAATACTATGTTCCCCTACAGGGGCACCTACTACTTGATGGCGCTGGGCGAAACAACACCATTTCTGATGCTTTTGGGGCTAAACTAAATGCAATGGAGCATGCTGTCGCAACTATAACCGACCTTGGTATGTTGCGTGTGAGGTTTGAAATGGATTCCCAATTGCCGGCGGAGGACCTTGACTTTTCTCGAGCCGACTCGTCACTGTATGCACCAATCATCGAGGACCTGAAATTTCAAATGAAGACGTGGTTCTCATGGAGTGAAGTCAAAGTGTGTCGTCGAGAGGCTAATTCTGTAGCTCATGAACTAGCTAAGATTGGGTATTGTTGTTCAAGCTCTGATAGTTTGTACTAGGAGTCTGATGTACCGCCCTCTGCGGCCGGTTGTGTTATGGGTGATTTACCCAGGCACACGTAAGCAATAAAGCTATGCTTTACCTCAAAAAAATGTGGTGATCGATCACCAGCGAGGAGCTCCCATCTACTGATTCATTTGCCAGGGGTGATCGACCAGCGAACCCCCTTGATCGTGGCCAGGGCGAACCCCCGATAGGCCCATAGGCCCACTTATTATTTTTAAATAAAACGGCCATGAACATATATATCCTACCACCTGGGGTAGTTATCCTCATGTCTCATATACTATTATTGTTAGACAAACTAGGGTTTGGAACAATGCTCGATACCCTAAGCGGGTACGGCTGTCATATATTTATAGTAGAGAACGTACAGGTACATGTATTGTGTTACAACACGTATATCTACAATATACCTAGTCTAACACCCTCCCTCAATCTTAACTATGTCCTGAAACACTCAGGAGGTTAAGATTGCGTCAACATCCTTCAAACGAAGGTAAGGGCAAGGGTTTAGTGAAAATGTCAGCAAGCTGATCCTTAGAAGAAACGAACTTGATTTGAAGTAGCTTCCGTGCAACCCGTTCCCTCACAAAATGATAGTCAACTTCGATGTGTTTCATTCGGGCATGAAATACCGGATTGGATGAAAGATATGTATCACCGATGTTATCACACCAAAGGACAGGCGGCTGAGCTTGAGAGACCTTCAACTCTCGAAGTAATTACTGCACCCATATGATCTCAGCTGTGGCATTAGCAATTGCTTTGTACTCAGCTTCAGTACTACTCCGGGACACTGTAGCTTGTTTGCGAGCTTGCCAGGTGATCAAGTTCGGACCAAAGAACACAGCATGTCCCCCCGTGGATCGCCTATCATCGGGACTACCAGCCTAATCAGCATCAGAGAAGGCTGAGATCAAACCAGAGGGCGCAGGTTGCAGATGTAGACCATATGAACCAGTGTGTCTAACATAGCGCAAAATGCGCTTAACAACCGTCCAATGAGGATCACACGGTGCATGAAGGTACTGACACACACGGTTAACTGCAACCCACCAACGATGCTGCGGTACTCAGTGGCGTCCTCAGAGGAGAGCAAATCTCCATCAAAAGCTGACAATTTGTCTACGGAGGACATAGGGATCGTAGCAGTTTTGCACTGCATCATACCTACGCGTCGTAACAGATCCTGTGAGTACTTCTGCTGAGTGAGAGTCAAGCCACTGTCAGAATGAAGAACCTCCAGACCCAAGAAATAATGCAGTCTCCCAAGATCCTTGATAGCAAAAACAACCCCTAGAGAAACCACGAGCCGATTTGCAGCAGTGACCGATGAACTGACAAGTATGATGTCATCAACATAGACCAAAATGTACATAGTCACCTCAGGTCGCTGAAGAATGAACAGAGACGTGTCTGTTATAGATGGTACAAACCCATGCGCACGAAGAGCAGCGCCAAGATGTGCATGCCACGCACGAGGAGCTTGCTTCAGACCATAAAGAGCCTTGTCGAGGCGACACAGATGGTGTGGCTGAGCAGGGTCAACAAAACCTGGTGGCTGACGCATATATACCTCTTCTTCCAGAACTCCATGAAGAAACGCATTCTGGACATCGAGCTGTCGAAGCGACCACCCTCGAGTAACAGCCAGCGAAAGAAGAACACGAATAGTCGTGGGTTTAATAACAGGACTAAACGTATCTTCGTAATCAAGCTATACCTTTGTTTAAACCCCTTGGCAACCAATCTTGCCTTGTACCTCTCAATGGATCCATCAGCATGTTTCTTCACCTTGAACACCCATTTAGAGTCAATAACATTGACACCAGAGGGAGGTGGAACCAGGCGCCAGGTATTATTCTTGCTAAGAGCATGGATCTCCTGTTCCATAGCAGCACGCCAGTGTGGAATGCCAAGCGCCGCCTGAAAATGTCGTGGTTCCGCCGTAGGATCAGCCTCAGCACGAGCAACACAGGCCGCAAGCCATGCGACGGTACCATCCGTGCGCTGGAAAGGCTTGAAGATGCCACTCTTACTGCGGGTATGAGGGCGCAGTGTGACAGGCGGCGGAGGTGTCGGAGAAGGCACCACAACAGAATAGCCAATGTCTGGGAGCGGCGCGGAAGACGCACCAGCGGGCGAGTCCACGGACTCTGCCTAGGGTGAGTCCACGGATGCTGCTGGGCCTGGGGTGGCCGGCGAAGACAGGCCAGGCGAGGACGGCAGCACTGCAGTGGCAGCCGGGCTAGGCGAGGCTGCCGCAGCACCCGCTCCATGTGCATGGGACATTCACGTGCGGGCAGCCGGGCTAGGCGAGGCTGCAGCCTCACCCAATGCATGTGCATGGGGCATGCACGTACGGGCAGCCGGGCTAGGAGAGGCTGCCACCCCACCCGATCCATGTGCATGGGGCATGCACGTGCGGTCGATGTCGAGCTCCCCGTCGAGCGACCCAACCGGCGTAACGGCTGCAGTTGGTGCAGCGGCAACCACGTCATCGTGAAGAAGCTCAAGGCGAGCGCCTCGTCTAGTTACTGCACCATGGTTAGGCAACAACAGAGGAGAATATGCAGCATCTACAAATTGATCAGGCAAAACTGTAAAGGAGTGCAACTCGGTAGCGGTAGTATCAGTGGATGGTGAGAGCGTGGAAAAAGGGAAAACAGTCTCATCGAACACAACATCACGGGAAATGTAAACAGGATTTGTCGGAATGTGAAGACACTTGTAACCTTTGTGAAGAGGACTGTACCCGAGAAACACACACTTCTTAGATCGAAACTCGAGTTTATGCTTATTGTATGGTCGAAGATGTGGCCAGCACGCACAACCAAACACTTTGAGAAGAGAGTAATCTGGAGTTTCATGAAGTAATACCTATAGGGGAGATTTCATGTGAAGAAGTCGTGTGGGAAGCATGTTTATCAAAAAACAAGCAGTAACAAAAGCATCACTCCAGAACCCGAATGGGACAGAGGCATGTGCAAGCAATGTTAAGCCAGTTTCAACTATGTGACGGTGCTTGCGCTCAGCTGCACCGTTTTTCTGATGTGTATGAGGACAAGCCACATGATGCGAGATGCCAAGTTTTTGAAAGAAGGTATTAAGGTTGCGATATTCGCCCCCCCCCCAATCAGACTGAACATGAACAATTTTGCACTTGAGCAACTTCTCAACATGGGCTTGAAATTGCATAAAGACATGAAACACATCAGATTTGCGCTTAATAAAATAGATCCAAGTAAAGCGACTAAAGGCATCAATGAAACTGACATAATAGTTGTGACCACTAACAGAAGTTTGGGCATAGCCCCACTGATGACCCACAACCGTAAGGGATCTATTGCAGCGTTTTCGATAAGTAAGAGTGTCGAACCCAACGAGGAGCAGAAGGTATTGATAAGCGATTCTGAGCAAGAAATTACTGCAAGCACTGAAAGATAACTTTTTAGGGGTTTTCTTGATATAAGCAACAGGAAAGTAAAAGCAAGCAAAGTAAAAGGCACTGAGAGTAACAAGTGGCCCAATCCTTTCTGAGCAAAGGAGAGGCCTAGCAACTGAACTTATAAAGGCTAAAGCGTTCCCGAGGACACACGGGAGAGGTAGTCATGTGCTTTCGCCATATTCTGTATCGGTACTATGTTATGTGTTGATAAGTGTTGAGTGGGTGGATCTATGCTAGTACACTCTCTAGACTAAGATGAGTGCACTCTTATGATTAAACACCTTGCAAGCATCCGCAAATACAAGATAGAATTTAAGGCAAAAGCCTAACCATAGCAATACGATCGATGATCCATTGTTCCCTTGTGCAAAAGCGTGCGAACTGGGGTTCAGGTTTCTGTCACTCCGGCAACCCACCGTAAGCATTCTTTGTACACAATGTATTCCCCTAGGTCCTTAATAAGGCGAAGTGTTGAGTGTTCGACTCACACAACACCACTAGTAGAATGACAACACAACTTAAGTATCAAACAACACATACTACTTCAACAGCATATGACTACTAACAACAAGACTTTTCCCATGTCCTCAAGAACTAAGGTAACTACTCACAAGACATAAAAGAGATCATGATCAGTGGAGATAAATGGATGATAAACAATCTGGACATAATGATATTTCTCCAACAAAACTCAATAGCATTCACCACAAAGTAGTAATCAACACCGATGGAGTAGAGAGGATAGGTAGTACGAGTTACAACACAAGTTGAAATTGTGAGATGAGATTTGGATGAAGATGGAGATGGTGCTGGTGTTGGGGATGATGTTGATGATGATCTCGATGATGCCCGTGACGATGGTGATGACGATGGCGATGATCTCCCCTTCCGGGAGGTGATCTCCCCGGCGAAATCTGCCCGCCGGAGATGGCTTTTTCTTCTCTGTAGGTTTCCGCCACGGAGCGGCGGCGGAACTCCGTAAAAACTCTCGTTTTTAGGGTTTTCGGATAACGGAGAGTATATAGGCAAAAGGGGGCAGCCGGAGGTGGCCAGGGGCTCCAGGCGCCCCCCCGGCGCGGCCTGGGGGGGCGCGCCCCCAGGGCGCCTGGACACCCTGTGGCCCCCCTCTGGTTGCCCTTTTGCGTGCCTTCGTGATCCGTCTGGAAAATATCCCTCGTCGATTTTCAGGTAATTTGGAGGTATTCTTCTTCAGCAACTCAGCGTCCACTTTTTACTGCTGAATCCTGCGTCTGCTGCTTCGGCATCGGAAAGTTGCAAACTGTGTAAAATAGGCCAAAACAATATAAGAACATCATCGTAACGTGAAATATATCAATGAATAAGGATAAATTACGATATAAAATAGTGATGCATTTTGGACGTATCAACACCCCCAAGCTTAGACCTCGCTTGTCCCCAAGCGAATACCGAGCTCGGTAAACCTGTCCACAAGTTTAGAGAGTGAAGTGTCGATAAATAGAATACGGACAAGAAGCATCACAGCTTCTTCACCAACTCAAATATCCTCAACATCAATCTTCAACTCATAAGGCCCTTATAAAAGAGTGGTAACACTTATATTCGAAAGTAGGGCTAAGGAAACTCATTAAATCATAGCAAACATGTCCTTTGGTCAAAGAACAACAAATAGCTTTAACTTTTGGTCTTTCTTATGTTTTGATGAGATTAATTGAAGCTTTTGAAAGAACATGTTATTAGGCAAGAAGTGAAAGTGTTAACACAAAGGAAGATATTTGCCTTAGCTGGGCTTGACAAACAACTTACTTATCAAATGATAATGTCAACAAGGATATGATATGACCAATCTTAATGCAACTTTATATGAATGAATCCTTGTCAACATCAAATGTCTGCTCTCTTTAAGAATAGAAGGAAGTAGGAATAACTGACTCAACCTAAAATTAAAAGATAGGCCCTGCTCTAGGGAAGTAGGGAAAACTCATGTGCTATCCTTAAATCAAACAGAATGAAAACAAGTTTTGAGAGGTGCATGATTTGTCAACGAATGCTAATAGATAACTCAATTACTTCTCGAGCTGGACAAGTTTCGAGGAACGGCTCCCGCACGAGGACGATCACATCCTCTTAATCTCCTTTGTTTATCACTGCCAAAGTTTTCTGATTTCTCATGAACAAAGCGTGAAGGAGGGTTTGTTTGTTGTATATATACTTTTTACTGAGTCAGGTGCACTCTTTGCGAGTTCCTTCTCGTATTCGGGGTTTGCAGATTAGACATGCAATCCCGGGGTGAAACTTGTCCAACTCAAAAAGACCATGAATTAACTATTACTTCCTCATGAGCTAAAACAGAGGCACAAAATAAAAGATTTTGAACATTTTAAGGATAACACATAAATTCTGTACTTTAGGAGGTGGTAGTGGAATACCACGAATAGGAAGGTATGGTGGACTCATATGGAAGGTATTGGTTTAAGGGTATGGATGCACAAGCAGAATTCCGCTTAGTACAGAGTTAGGATAGCAAAGGTTTTGAGAGAACAGACAATTGATGATGACTATGATGCAAAGCAATATAAAGCATAAACATTGAAGTAAGCATAACACATCAAGTTGTCTTCCTTGTCAGCATAACACTTCAAGCATAATAACATAAAGGTTTTGGCTATGTCGATACTTTAAGAAAATCATGCTTGTTGTTATGACCAAAGCTATGTTTGCCAAGATTAAATAAAGTTTTCACAGCCATACCTGATATAAGGTCAATACTCCTCATAAGAATCATCATATAAGGTCGATTGCGTGAAGAGAATACCGAGTGCGGCAAAGGAACCAATAGACTTCTCATTAATATTCCATCATAGACGACTCCACACTCACGGATACAATCTCTCCACCGAAGGAGTGATAGACCTCAATGCACACACCTATTTCATATAGTAACCTCCCTAAACATGATATGACTCTACTTGACTCTAAAAGACAAAAGATAAAGATAAAGATACCGGGCACTCCCCCAAGCTTGGAACAAGCCAAGGGAATGCCGTTACCCAAGGAGATTTCACTCCTCATTCTTGTTGGTGTTGATCACGTAGTCCTCGGTGAAACGCTTCCATGGAAGGGGTTCTCCAGTCTCATATGAGAAGTTTGTCTCCTGAATCCTGCATGCAGCACCCATACCCATGCGCATAAACCTTAGTTCATACTCACAGTTCTGGTTATGTAGATCATAAATTTGCCCTTGGAGCTCTTCAAATCTTTCTTTAGACGCGGTAACGCTTTTCCACATCTCCTTCAGGAAGTAGGTCTTCAGCTCGTTGATGATGTCAAAGTTAGCTTCAACACCACGTTCGATCATCTTCTTGTACTTGAAGACTTCTTGCTCCACTTCTTCCAGCCTGGCCTGGATGCTCCCCTCCTTGATAGTTCCCTTCAGATCTTCTTGATGAAGGACACCGTCCTCCATCCGAACAACCTGAGGGTGCTTCTTCACCTCAGCGAGGTAAGGGTCAACGTTGACGACGAACTTGTCCTTGGGGGAACTTGGAGAATCCATGGCACCTAGATTCAGCTGAAAGATTCCCTGGCAGAAACAGATCGAAAAGAAAACACACGAAATCGCAAGATACGTTGCCGGAACAATCCGGGCAAATATATAGCAAAAATTTATGCACAGAAAGGAAGGTAACAGGCTAAAGCGGGGTCGGAGACGGACTTCCGGGTATCCAGGCGGCCTCCCGGCGCGGCCAGGAGGTAGGGCGCGCCAGGGGGGCGCCTGGACCCCCTGGAGCTCGTCTCCGGCTCCACTTAGGCTTAGAATTTTACTAATTTTGCAAAAACTCGTAATATAGAACTTTTATGGTGGTTCGCGATGTTTCCTTACCGTAATACATACCTTTTCTTTATTCTGCTTCTGCTGGTGTCTGAAACAGGGCTGCAACATGTTCTTCGTGAGTGGTTGTGTATATCAAATTCACATCAACATTGACAGGATCTCCTGCTATGTAATGCTTAAGTCTTTGCCCATTCACAACTTGAGGTTTGGTGCCTTCAAAATTGTTAATCTTAATTGCACCAGACCGATAGACTTCTTCAATATGAAATGGCCCTTCCCACCTGGAAAGTAGTTTGCCTGGAGAAAACCTAAAACGGGATCTAAACAACAAAACTTTATCACCAACATTAAATTCACGTTTCAGAATCCTCCTATCATGCCACTTCTTTACCTTTCCCTTGAACATTTTAGCGCTCTCATAAGCTTCACTTCTCCATTCATCTAGAGAAGTCAAGTTCATGAGACGCTTCTCACCAGCTAATTTCGGGTCAGCATTAAGCTCTCTAACAGCCCAGAAAGCTTTGTGCTCTAACTCTAATGGCAAATGGCAAGCCTTGCCATACACCATCTTATAGGGGGACATGCCCATGGGGTTTTTGTAAGCAGTTCTATACGCCCACAAAGCATCTCCTAACTTATTTGACCAGTGCTTTCTATTTCTGTTTACTGTCTTCTGCAAGATCAACTTAATCTCTCTATTGGTGAGCTCAACTTGCCCACTTGTTTGAGGATGATATGGTGAAGCAATTCTATGATTGACATCGTATTTGGCTAAAGCTTTTCTAAAAGCTCCGTGCGTGAAATGTGATCCTCCATCAGTCATGAGATACCTAGGTACACCAAACCTAGGAAAAATTACATCCTTGAGCATTTTCAAAGATGTCTTGTGATCAGCACTTTCAGTGGGGATTGCTTCAACCCACTTGGTCACATAATCAACAGCTACTAAAATGTGTGTGTACTTGTGCGAAGAAGGAAAAGGACCCATAAAGTCAAAACCCCAGCAATCAAAAGGTTCAATCACTAGTGAGTAATTCATAGGCATCTCATTCCTTCTACTAATGTTACCAACTCTCTCACATTTATCACAGGCTAAAACATAATTTCTAGCATCCTTAAAGAGAGTATGCTAATAAAAACCTGATTGAAGAACCTTATGTGCAGTCCTCTCACCGGCATGATGTCCTCCATAGGGACTATCATGACACTGTTTGAGAATGTCCTTTTGCTCATGTTCCGGTATGCATCTTCTCACGATCCTGTCGGGGCCTTCTTTGAAAAGATGTGGGTCATCCCAAAAGTAGTTCCTCAAATCATGAAAGAACTTCTTCCTTTGCTGAAATGTTAAACCTGGAGGCAAATACTTTGAAAAAATAAAATTAGCATAATCTGCAAACCAAGGATCGGAAAGAGATTGTGCATTTACAACGGCAAGTTGTTCGTCTGGAAAACTGTCGTTGACTGGGATGGGATCATGCGGTATATCTTCCATCCTTGAAAGATTGTCCGCCACCGGATTGTCTTCCCCTTTCCTATCAACAATCTGCAAATCAAATTCTTGAAGAAGGAGTACCCATCTGATAAGCCTTGGCTTGGCATCCTTCTTTGTCATAAGGTACTTAATGGCAGCATGATCAGTATGAATAATAACTTTGGAATCAACAATATACTGCCTAAACTTATCACAAGCAAATACTACAGCTAAGAATTCCTTCTCAGTAGTAGCATAATTCCTTTGAGCACTATCAAGGGTTTTACTAGCATAATGTATAACATTCAATTTCTTATCAACTCTTTGTCCTAAAACAGCTCCAACAGCAAAATCACTAGCATCACACATAATCTCAAAAGGTAAATTCCAGTCAGGTGGCTGTACTATAGGAGCGGTTATTAAGGCTTTCTTAAGAAGTTCAAAAGCTTCCTTGCAATCCTCATCAAATACAAAAGGAACGTCCTTCTGGAGAAGATTAGTGAGGGGCCTCGAAGTCTTAGAAAAGTTTTTAATAAATCTTCTATAGAAACCAGCATGACCAAGAAAGCTGCGAATACCTTTGATGTCCCTTGGATAGGGCATCCTCTCAATAGCTTCGATCTTGGCCTTGTCCACTTCAATTCCCCTTTCGGAAATCTTGTGACCAAGAACAATTCCTTCGTTAACCATGAAGTGGCACTTCTCCCAGTTGAGTACCAAATTTGTCTCCTCACATCTCTGCAAAACTTTATTAAGGTTGTGGAGACAATGGTCAAAGGAAGTTACATAGACGGAGAAATCGTCCATGAAGACTTCCATAATATCCCCATAGAAACCATGAAAGATAGCAGACATACACCTTTGAAAAGTAGCGGGGGCATTACATAAACCAAAAGGCATACGCCTGTAAGCATAAGTACCAAAGGGACAAGTAAAAGTGGTCTTCTCTTGATCAGCAGTGTTAACATGAATTTGAGAGAAGCCAGAATAACCATCGAGATAACAAAAGTGGGTATTTTTGGATAACCTTTCAAGCATTTGGTCGATGAACGACAACGGGTAGTGATCCTTCCTGGTTGCCTTGTTCAGCTTCCTGTAATCAATACACATTCTATATCCAATAATAATTCTCTGAGGTATTAGTTCATTCTTATCATTAGGAACCACAGTTGTACCTCCTTTCTTAGGAACACAATGTATCGGGCTTACCCACTTACTATCATCTATAGGGTAGATAATACCTGCGGCTAGAAGCTTGAGAATTTCAGTTCTTACAACATCCATCATCTTCGGGTTCAACCGTCGTTGATGATCAACAACTGGTTTAGCATCAGGCTCAAGGTTGATAGTATGTTGACAGATAGATGGACTAATCCCCTTAAGGTCATCAAGGGTATAGCCAATTGCGCCTCGGTGTTTACGAAGTACTTCCAATAATCGCTCTTCTTCATATCCTGAAAGGTTAGAGTTGATAATAACAGGATATACTTTCTTTTCATCTAAATAAGCATACTTGAGCGTATCGGGAAGAGGTTTGAGATCGAACACCGGGTCTTCTTTTGGTTTTGATAAAATTCCCAAAGGTTCGACCGGAAGGTTGTGCTTCAGGATAGCAGGTTGCCTCAAGAATATTTCATCTAGTTCATTTCTTTCCTGCATATGCAAATCATTCTCGTGGTCCTCCATATATTGCTGCAAGGGATCATTAGGGGGAATAGCAATAGAAGCAATACTTTCAATAATTTTATCATCACTAGGTAAATCGGTACCACGAGGCTGCTTAGAGAACTTAGAAAAATTAAATTCATATGGCTCACCATTGAATTCAACAGAAACTTTACCTTTCTTGCAATCTATTATAGCTCCACAAGTTCTAAGAAAAGGTCTACCAAAAATAATAGGACAAAAATTGTCCCTCTCTGAACCAAGTACTAGAAAGTCGGTAGGGTATTTTACCTTTCCACATAGGACTTCAACGTCCCTCACAATTCCGATAGGAGAGATAGTTGTTATGTTTGCAAGATGAATGGTAACATCAACTTCTTCAAGTTCACAAGGGGAAATCTCACCGATGATATCTTCATAAAGTGAATAGGGGATAGCACTTGCACTCGATCCCAAATCGCATAGCCCATAATAATTGTGATCTCCTATTTTAACAGATACCACTAGAGTACCTGAAATCGGGCCTTTATTCTTGGCTGTGACAAGGTTAGTGGAAACAGCACAAAAATTCACATTGGAATCCAAAACATCATTAGTAACAAGGTCTTTAATCAATGCAACTTGAGGATCGACCTTGATCTGGTCCTCAGGCTCATCAACTCTTCTCTCACTTTTATTTATTACGCCTGTCACAAGAGAGTGCTCCCTTATCCTTGCGAGAAAAGGAGGCTTTTCATATATAACTGCAGGCAAAATAGGGTCAGCAACATGAATATCAACAGGTAGCTCTTTAAAAGGTTCATGATGCTGGTCTCTCTTCTTTTTAAAAGAATCAACGTGAGAGGCAAAATTCTTACAGAAATCAATCATTAGATGGGAATCAAGACCAATCTTAGAGCAAAAAGTATTGAAGTAATCAGTTTTCACATAGCTCTCAATATAATCATGTTCATAATTTATAGCGGGTTCAATACCTTTATCGATTTCCCAATCTTCGGTATTCCTCTGGATCCTTTCAATGAGACCCCACCTTTCTTTAACACTCTTCGTCTGAAATACCCCACTAGAGGAGGCATCCAGCATCTCCTTATCCTGACGAGAAAGCGCATAAAAATTTGTAAGTATAATTTCCTTGGGGAGCTCATGAATAGGACATTTGAGCATTAGGGACTTCAATATCCCCCAAGCTTGAGCAATGCTTTCTCCGTCACGAGACCTAAAGTTATAGATATAGTTCCTGTCTCGATGAATTTCATGAAGAGGATAAAACTTAGTATAAAAGAGAGACATAAGCTCTTGCCAGTCAAGCAAGTGCGAGTTATCGAGAAGCCTATACCAATCTGAAGCTTTATCTATAAGTGATAGGGCGAACAATTTCCTCATGACAAACTCCCTTGATACACCTGCAAGCTTAAATAATGAACATAGTTCTGACAGATATAGCAAGTGTTCACTGGGATGTCTGTCTCCTGCATAACGATTAGCCAAAACATAATCGATAATACCAGCTGGTATTTTATAGGGCAAAATTTCAGTAGGGGGAGGAGCAACCACCACAGGTGTGGGGCGTCTTCCCACAAGCAACGATCCAATAGCAAGGTTGTCCATAAGGACAAAGAGCAGCAACAGCAAAAAAACAGAATTATAAAAACTTCCTTACCAGTTTCACTTTACCAATAGCGCTACGCTCCCCGGCAATGGCGCCAGAAAATGGTACTTGATGACCCACAACCGTAAGGGATCTATTGCAGCGTTTTCAATAAGTAAGAGTGTCGAACCCAACGAGGAGCAGAAGGTATTGATAAGCGATTCTGAGCAAGAAATTACTGCAAGCACTGAAAGATAACTTTTTAGGGGTTTTCTTGATATAAGCAACATGAAAGTAAAAGCAAGCAAAGTAAAAGGCACTGAGAGTAACAAGTGGCCCAATCCTTTCTGAGCAAAGGAGAGGCCTAGCAACTGAACTTATAAAGGCTAAAGCATTCCTGAGGACACACGGGAGAGGTAGTCATGTGCTTTCGCCATATACAGTATCGGTACTATGTTATGTGTTGATAAGTGTTGAGTGGGTGGATCTATGCTAGTACACTCTCTAGACTAAGATGAGTGCACTCTTATGATTAAACACCTTGCAAGCATCCGCAAGATAGAATTTAAGGCAAAAGCCCAACCATAGCAATACGATCGATGATCCATTGTTCCCTTGTGCAAAAGCGTGCGAACTGGGGTTCAGGTTTCTGTCACTCCGACAACCCACCGTAAGCATTCTTTGTACACAATGTATTCCCCTAGGTCCTTAATAAGGCGAAGTGTTGAGTGTTCGACTCACACAACACCACTAGTAGAATGACAACACAACTTAAGTATCAAACAACACATACTACTTCAACAGCATATGACTACTAACAACAAGACTTTTCCCATGTCCTCAAGAACTAAGGTAACTACTCACAAGACATAAAAGAGATCATGATCAGTGGAGATAAATGGATGATAAACAATCTGGGCATAATGATATTTCTCCAACAAAACTCAATAGCATTCACCACAAAGTAGTAATCAACACCGATGGAGTAGAGAGGATAGGTAGTACGAGTTACAACACAAGTTGCAATTGTGAGATGAGATTTGGATGAAGATGGAGATGGTGCTGGTGTTGGGGATGATGTTGATGATGATCTAGATGATGCCCGTGACGATGGTGATGACGATGGCGATGATCTCCCCTTCCGGGAGGTGATCTCCCCGGCGAAATCTGCCCGCCGGAGATGGCTTTTTCTTCTATGTAGGTTTCCGCCACGGAGCGGCGGCGGAACTCCGTAAAAACTCTCGTTTTTAGGGTTTTCGGATAACGGAGAGTATATAGGCAAAAGGGGGCAGCCGGAGGTGGGCCAGGGGCTCCAAGCGCCCCCCCCCCCCGGCGCGGC
>LR738713.1:624948470-624970436 GCA_902687465.1 Secale cereale
GGGGGGGCGCCCCCAGGGCGCCTGGACACCCTGTGGCCCCCCTCTGGTTGCCCTTTTGCGTGCCTTCGTGATCCGTCTGGAAAATATCCCCCGTCGATTTTCAGGTAATTTGGAGGTATTCTTCTTCAGCAACTCAGCGTCCACTTTTTACTGCTGAATCCTGCGTCTGCTGCTTCGGCATCGGAAAGTTGCAAACTGTGTAAAATAGGCCAAAAAAACATAAGAACATCATCGTAACGTGAAATATATCAATGAATAAGGATAAATTACGATATAAAATAGAGATGCATTTTGGACGTATCACCCACACATCCGAAAACACAAGTTCAAGAGGAGCCTTGACAACACGACTCGATACAGAGAAAGGTAACTGATGACTCTTGCCTTGTTGACAGGCATCACACACTAGAAACTCCTTATTGCTTGACTCAGTAGGAAGACTATGGCGATGAAGAAAATGGCGCACAATGGGAGTGGCAGGATGGCCGAGGCGAGAATGCGATTGCGACGACGACACCCGAACACCACTGAAAACTTCAGAAACAGGTGGCACATCAAGAGCATATAGGCCATGGCGAGCTCGACCACTAAGAAGAACGTCCCTCGTGTCCCGGTCCTTAACAAAAAAATGGACAGGGTGAAACTCAACAAACACATTGTTGTCACGAGTTAATTTAGGAACCAAGAGCAGACTACGTGTGACCGAAGGAACACGAAGAACATCAAGGAGACGCAAGGTTTTAGTGGTACGTGAAAGAAGAGATGCCTGACCAACATGTGAGATGGGCATACCTGATCCATTGGAAGTGCGGACCTGGTCATGACCAGTGTAGGGCTGGCGAGTGGCCAGCTTGTCAAGCTGGCTCGTCAGATGATCGTTGGCACCTGTGTCCATGTACCAGGCAGGATCCATAGAATAAGAAGGTGTAAACCCAGGCTCCTGTGTGGCGAGAGCAGCTTGTTTCTCATTGCCTTTTTCGTTGTTCCCAATGCCAAGGAAGTCGCATTTGAAGCGACGCTGGCAGCAAGACGCCAAGTGACCCTCAATGTCGCAGAGTTGACACTCAACCCCACCACCACATGCTTGGCAGTGAAGCTGCTTGCGCCCGATCGTCGGGGGAGCAGGAGCAGACTGGCGGGGCTGCTGGGTCGAAGTTGCCGGTGGGGGCTGCTTGGCACCACGAGGGCCCCCACGGTGTGCAACATTCGCGGACAAGCCCTCAGTATAGACCCCAACGGAGCGACGAGCAGAAAGCCGCTGTTATGTGTTCAAGAGCCGTGCGTAGAGATCATGGGGTGGCAGTGGTGTGTCACGTCCATTAAGATTTTCCACTAGAGAATCATAATCCTCATCAAGGCCATTGAGAATAAATGAGGTAAACTCCTCATCACGGAGAGGCTTCCCAATGGAAGACAATGTATCAGCCAAATTCTTGACCTTGTTGAAGAAGTCCGTGACGAAGAGATCATGCTTCTTGACCTCACCCAACTGATTACGAATAGCAGATGAGCGTGCCAACGACTGCGAGGAGAAGCTAGAGTCAAGCGTGGCCCATGCATCCCTCGACGTTGCGGCAAAGACCACCATGTCGGCCATGGAGGGAGTGAGCGAAGACTGAGTTGCACCCAGAATAGCTTGATCCTGAGCGATCCACCGACGATGAGCAGGGTTGGGCACCATGACGGAGCCACCAGCGGCTGAGGGCACCGAAACCATGGCCGGAGGACACGGCAGCGTACCGTCAACATACCCCTCAAGATAGTGACTACGCATCAGTGGCAACACCCGAGCGCGCCACAGGAGGTAGTTGTCGGCAAAGAGCTTCACGGTCACCAGATGAGCAAAGTGAAACGGTCCTGGTTCAGCCACCGATGCGGAGAGTTGCAAGTCGTACGTTGGAGGAGCACTATATGGAATCAGCACATTGGCCGACGGAGGTGCATGGTAGTGTTGATGATGATCGTAGGGCACCGAAGGAGGTACGCCGTAGGGCTATGGCGGTGCGACGTACGACGCAGAGGCAGCGTAGGGCGCGCCAGACGGCGCCTCGTAGGGCACCGCGGAGGACGGAGCATACGACGCTGGCGACGGCGCAACGTATGGCGCTGGATATGGCCCACCGTAGGGCACTTGGACAGGGACACAATGGGGGCTTGGAGCCGGCTGCAGAGCATGAGGCTGAGTCCCGCCATAGTGCAGCTGCGTAGAGACGCCGTAGTTGGACGCCAAAGATGCATCACGGGGAAGCTGCGTGGAGTCGTAGGAGTTCGGCTGCACGGATGCATCACGGGCGAGCGAAGGATCGATCGCGGGCGGTCGGGGCACGGGTGGTCGCGATCCCGATCCAGCCGGACGAGCCCAAGCGAGTGGCGTGGACGCCATGAACGGCGATTCCGACGCCAGGGTTGACGGAGGCGGCACGGCAGCGGAGGCCGATGCGGCGGCGGCAGAGGATGCGGAAGCACGGTGCGGATTGAACGCGTCGTCTGATACCATGTGAGACAAACTAGGGTTTGGAACAATGCTTGATACCCTAAGCAGGTACGGCTGTCATATATTTATAGGAGAGAACGTACAAGTACATGTATTGTGTTACAACACGTATATCTACAATATACCTAGTCTAACAATTATGTAGCACTCCCTCCTTTCCGTTTTATTGGGCTCATCTCATTTTCTTGGATTTTCCATATTATAAGTCTCATTTTCACTTCCTTCCACCACATATTCAAATTCCAAGGTGCACTAAATTAATACATGCAATGATTAAAAGAAACCAACCAATGCATGTAACCAATCCTAGTCATTTAGTGGTATCCGTGCATACATTATAATTAATACAGATTAAAATATGAGTAATTTTGTAAACTACGAGCTACATTCCTACACTCATCGACCTTGGTTGGTGATATTTTAGATTTAAGCCCTATAAACCAAAAAAAAGGAAGTAGTATATATATACTACTTTATCATTGTAAGTATGTTAGTATACTATGTTGGGGAACGTAGTATTTTAAAAATTTCCTACGATCACGCAAGATCTATCTACCATATGCATAGCAACGAGAGGGGAGAGTGTGTCTACGTACCCTCGTAGACCGAAAGCGGAAGCGTCAAGTGACGCGGTTGATGTAGTTGAACTTCTTCGTGATTCAACCGATCAAGCACCGAACGTACGGCACCTCCGCGTTCAGCACACGTTCAGCTTGATGACGTCCCACGAGCTCTTGATCCAGTTGAGCTTCACGGGAGAGTTTCGTCAGCACGACGGCATGGTGACGGATATGATGAAGTTACCGGTGCAGGGCTTCACCTAAGCACTTCAACGGTATGATCGAGGCGTGTTTCTGTGGAGGGGGGCACCGCACACGGCTGGAAGGATCAACTTGTGTATCTAGAGGTGCCCCCTTGCCCCCATATATAAAGGAGCAAGGGGAGGCCGGCCGGCCCTCCTATGGCGCGCCAAGAGGAGCAATCCTACTAGGAATAGGATTGCAATCCTATTCCTAGTAGGAATCACCAGGAGGGAGAGAGGGGGAAGGAAAGAGAGGGAGAGGGAAAGAGGGGCGGCGCCCCCTCCCCTAGTCCAATTCGGACTACCCCTTGGGAGGGGGCGCGCCACCTCCTGGCTGCTGTCCTCTTTCTCCCCAAAGGCCCACTAGGGCCCAACTTTCCCCCGGGGGGTTCCGGTAACCCCCCCGACACTCCGGTTAAATCCGAAACTTCACAGAACACTTCCGGTGTCTGAATATAGGCGTCCAATATATCAATCTTTACATCTCGGACATTCCGAGACTCCTCGTCATGTCCGTGATCTTATCCGGGACTCCGAACTACCTTCAGTACATCAAAACTCATAAACTCATAATACCGACCGTCATCAAACATTAAGCGTGCGGACCCTACGGGTTCGAGAACTATGTAGACTTGACCGAGACTCATCTCCGGCCAATAAACAATAGCGGAACCTGGATGCTCATATTGGCTCCCACATATTCTACGAAGATCTTTATCAGTCAAACCGCATAACAACATACGTTGTTCCCTTTGTCATCGGTATGTTACTTGCCCGAGATTCGATCGTCGGTATCTCAATACCTAGTTGAATCTCGTTACTGACAAGTCTCTTTACTCGTTCCGTAATACATCATCCCATGACTAACTCATTAGTCATTTGCTTGCAAGGCTTATTATGATGTGTATTGCCGAGAGGACCCAGAGATACCTCTCTGACACTTGGAGTGACAAATCCTATTCTTGATCTATGCCAACACCACGAACACCTTCGAAGACACCTGTAGAGCATCTTTATAATCACCCAGTTACGTTGTGACGTTTGATAGCACACAAGGTGTTCCTCTGGTATACGGGAGTTGCATAACCTCATAGTCATAGGAACATGTATAAGTCATGAAGAAAGCAATAGCAGTAAAACTAAACGATCATAGTGCTAAGCTAACGGATGGGTCTTGTCCATCACATCATTCTCCTAATGATGTGATCCCATTGATCAAATGACAACTCATGTCTATGGTTAGGAAACATAACCATCTTTGATCAATGAGCTAGTCTAGTAGAGGCATACTAGGGACATACTGTTTTGTCTGTGTATTCACACATGTACTAAGTTTCCGGTTAATACAATTCTAGCATGAATAAAAGACATTTATCATGATATAAGGAAATAAATAATAACTTTATTATTGCCTCTAGGGCACATAGCAGCTTCACCGAGGTCTTTCATTGAAAAATTCTTATTCAAGTATCCTTTTATGCTATCTAGAAATTCTATATCATTTCCAATAGACAATATGTCATCCACATATAATATCAGAAATGCTACAGAGCTCCCACTCACTTTCTTGTAAATACAGGCTTCTCCAAAAGTTTGTATAAAACCATATGCTTTGATCACCTCATCAAAGCGTATATTCCAACTCCGAGATGCTTGCACCAGTCCATAGATGGATCGCTGGAGCTTGCACACTTTGTTTGCACCTTTTGGATCGACAAAACCTTTTGGTTGCATCATATACAACTCTTCTTTGAGATATCCATTCAGGAATGCAGTTTTGACATCCATTTGCCAGATTTCATAATCATAAAATGCGGCAATTGCTAACAAGATTCGGACAGACTTAAGCATCGCTACGGGTGAGAAAGTCTCATCGTAGTCAACTCCTTGAACTTGTCGAAACCCTTTCGCAACAAGTCGAGCTTTGTAAATAGTAACATTACCGTCTGCGTCGGTCTTCCTCTTGAAGATCCATTAATTTTCGATGGCTTGCCGATCATCGGGCAAGTCAACCAAAGTCCACACTTTGTTCTCATACATGGATCCCATCTCAGATTTCATGGCCTCAAGCCATTTTGCGGAATCTGGGCTCATCACCGCTTCCTCATAGTTCATAGGTTCATCATGGTCTAGTAACATGACTTCCAGAACTGGGTTGCCGTACCACTCTGGTGCGGAACGAACTCTGGTTGATCTACGAAGTTCAGCAGAAACTTGATCTGAAGTTTCATGATCATCATCATTAGCTTCCTCACTAATTGGTGTAGGAATCACTGGAACTAGTTTCTGTGATGTACTACTTTCCAATTCGGGGGAAGGTACAATTACCTCATCAAGTTCTACTTTCCTCCCACTCACTTCTTTCGAGAGAAACTCCTTCTCTAGAAAGGATACATTCTTAGCAACGAATATCTTGCCTTCGGATCTGTGATAGAAGGTGTACCCAACAGTCTCCTTTGGGTATCCTATGAAGACACATTTCTCCGATTTGGGTTCGAGCTTATCAGGTTGAAGCTTTTTCACATAAGCATCGCAGCCCCAAACATTAAGAAATGACAACTTTGGTTTTTTGCCAAACCACAGTTCATAAGGCGTCGTCTCAACGGATTTAGATGGTGCCCTATTTAATGTGAATGCAGCTGTCTCTAAAGCATAACCCCCAAACGATAGTGGTAAATCGGTAAGAGACATCATAGACCCCACCATATCCAATAAAGTACGGTTACGACGTTCGGACACACCATTACGCTGTGGTGTTCCGGGTGGCGTGAGTTGCGAAACTATTCCACACTGTTTCAAACGAAGAACAAACTCGTAACTCAAATATTCGCCTCCACGATCAGATCGTAGGAACTTTATTTTCTTGTTACGATGATTCTCTACTTCACTCTGAAATTCTTTGAACTTTTCAAATGTTTCAGATTTGTGTTTCATTAAGTAGATATACCCATATCTGCTCAAATCATCAGTGAAGGTCAGGAAATAACGATACCCGCCGCGAGCTTCAACACTCATCGGTCCACATACATCAGTATGTATGATTTCCAACAAATCTGTTGCTCGCTCCATTGTTCCGGAGAACGGAGTTTTAGTCATCTTGCCCATAAGGCATGGTTCACAAGCACCAAGTGATTCATACTCAAGTGATTCCAAAAGTCCATCACTATGGAGTTTCTTCACGCGTTTTACACCAATATGACCTAAACGGCCGTGCCACAAATAAGTTGCACTATCATTATTAACCTTGCATCTTTTGGTTTCAATATTATGAATATGTGTATCACTACGATCGAGATCCAACAAACTATTTTCATTGGGTGTATGACCATCGAAGGTTTTATTCATGTAAACAGAATAACAATTATTCTATGACTTTAAATGAATAACCGTATTGCAACAAACATGATCAAATCATATTCATGCTCAACGCAAATGCCAAATAACATTTATTTAGGTTCTACACTAATCCCAAAAGTATAGTGAGTGTGCGATGATGATCATATCAATCTTGGAACCACTTCCAACACACATCGTCACTTCACCTTTAACTAGTCTCTGTTCATTCTGCAACTCTCGTTTCGAGTTACTAATTTTAGCAACTGAACTGGTATCAAATACCCAGGGGTTGCTATGAACACTAGTAAAATACACATCAATAATCTGTATATCAAATATACCTTTGTTCACTTTGCCATCCTTCTTATCCGCCAAGTATCTAGGGCAGTTCCACTTCCAGTGACCATTTCCTTTGCAGTAGAAGCACTTAGTTTCAGGCTTGAGTGTAGCTTTTGGGTTTCTTCACGGGAGTGACAACTTGCTTGTCATTCTTCTCGAAGTTCCCCTTCTATCCCTTTGCCCTTTACTTGAAACAAGTATTCTTGTTAACCATCAACACTTGATGCTCTTTCTTGATTTCTACCTTCGCCAATTTCAGCATCGCGAAGAGCTCGGGAATTACTTTCGTCATCCCTTGCATATTATAGTTCATCACGAAGTTCTACTAACTTGGTGATAGTGACTAGAGAATTTTGTCAATTACTATCTGATACGTCTCCAACGTATCTATAATTTTTTATTGTTCCATGCTATTATTTATGAAGTCTTGGATGTTTAATGGGCTTTATCATTCACTTTTATATCATTTTTGGGACTAACCTACTAACCCAAAGGCCCAGTCCAGATTGCTGTTTTTTTTTGCCTATTTCAGGGTTTTGCAGAAAAGGAATATCAAACGGAGTCCAAACGGAATGAAACCTTCGTGAGAGATATTTTTGGAGGAAATCACGCTCGGGAGACTTCGGGGCCAAGTCAGGGGACGTGGGACCAGCCCTCGAGGGTGGGGGCGTGCCCCCCTACCCAGGGCGCGCCCCCCGGCCTCGAGGCTGGCCCGCACGGCCCCCGGTGCCCTCCTTCTTCCTATATATACCTACGTACCCCAGAAACTCCATACGTAGAGAGAAAACCCTAATTACACCGCTGTAGCTGCTGTTCCCGTGGAGATCCCATCTTGGAGCCTGTTCCGGGAGGGGGATCCATCACGGAGGCCTTCATCATCATCATAATCGCCCTCACCATGAGTTGTGAGTAGTTTACCACAGACCTTCGGGTCCATAGCTAGTATCTAGATGGCTTCTTCTCTCTTCCCGGATCTCAATACAAAGTTCTCCTCGGTCTTCGAGGAGATCTATTTGATGTAATCTCTTTTTGCGGTGTGTTTGTCGAGATCCAATGAATTGTGAGTTTATGATCAAGGTTATCTATGAAAGATATTTGGTTCTTCTCTGAACTTTTTATGTGTGCCATAATATCCTTGCAAGTCTCTTCGAATTATTGGTTTGGTTTGGCCTACTATATTTATAGTTCTTGCAATGGGAGAAGTGCTTGGCTTTGGGTTCAATCTTGTGGTGTCCTTTCCCAGTGATAGTAGGGGCAGCAAGGCACGTATTGTATTGTTGCCATCGAGGATAAAAAAATGGGGTTTTCATCATATTGCTTGAGTTTATCCCTCTACATCATGTCATCTTGCTTAAGGCGTTACTCTGTTCGTATGAACTCAATACACTAGATGCATGCTGGATAGCGGTCGATGTGTGGAGTAATACTAGTAGATGCAGAATCATTTCGATCTACTTGTCTCGGACGTGATGCCTGTATACAATGATCATGCCTAGATAGTCTCATAATTATTCGCTTTTCTATCAATTGCTCTACAGTAATTTGTTTACCCGTCGTAGAATATCGATCATGAGAGAAGCCACTAGAGAAAACTATGCCCCCGGGTCTATTCTCAACATATCAATCTACACCTACTTTACTTTTCTTGCTTTTATTTGCTGTTTTATTAAACCAAAAATACCAAAAATATAATTATCATCTCTTTCAGATCTCACTCTCGTAAGTGACCGTAAAGGGATTGACAACTCCTTATCGCGTTGGCTGCGAAGTTCTTATTTGTTTGTGCAGGTGCGAGGGACTGGCGCGTGGTCTCCTACTGGATTGATACCTTGGTTCTCAAAACTAAGGGAAATACTTACGCTACTGTGCTGCATCTCCCTTTCCTCTTCGAGGGAATACAACGCAAGCTCAATAGGTAGCACTATCTTATCTGGAAGATTAACTCCCACTTGATTCAAGTAATTGTAGTACCCAGACAATCTGAGCACATGCTCACGGGTTGAGCTATTCTCCTCCATCTTGTAGGCAATGTATTGTCAGAGTTCTTATACCTCTCGACACGGGCATGAGTATGAAATACTAATTTCAACTCCTGGAACATCTCATATGCTCTATGGCGTTCAAAACATTTTTGAAGTCCCGGTTATAAGCCGTAAAGCATGGTGCACTAAACTATCAAGTAGTCATCATACCTTGCTTGTCAAACGTTCATAATGTCTGCATCTGCTCCTGCAATAGGTCTGTCACCTAGCGGTGCATCAATGACATAATTCTCTGTGCAGCAATGAGGATAATCCTCAGATCACGGAACAATTCCGCATCATTGCTACTAACATCTTTCAACTTAGTTTTCTCTAGGAACATATCAAAAAACATAGGGGAGCTGTAACGCGAGCTATTGATCTACAACATAGATATGCTAATACTACCAGGACTAAGTTCATGATAAACTAAAGTTCAATTAATCATATTACTAAAGAACTCCTACTTAGATAGACATCCCTCTGGTCATCTAAATGATCACGTGATCCAAATCAACTAAACCATGTACGATCATCATGTGAGATGGAGTAGTTTTCAATGGTGAACATCTTATGTTGATCATATCTACTATATGATTCACACTCGACCTTTCGGTCTCCAGTGTTCCGAGGCCATATCTACATATGCTAGGCTCGTCAAGTTTAACCCGAGTATTCCGCGTGTGCAAAACTGGCTTACACCCGTTGTATTTAAACGTAGAGCTTATCACACCTGATCATCACGTGGTGTCTTGGCACGAGGAACTTTTGCAACGGTGCATACTCAGGGAGAACTCTTATACCTTGAAATTTTGTAAGGGATCATCTTATAATGCTACCATCGTACTAAGCAAAATGAGAAGCATAATAAGATAAACATCACATGCAATCAAAATATGTGACATGATATGGCCATCATCATCTTGTGCTTTTGATCTCCATCTCCAAGGCACCGTCATGATCACCATCGTCACTGGTGCGACACCTTGATCTCCATCGTAGCATCGTTGTCGTCTCGCCAACTATTGCTTCCACGACTATCGCTACCGCTTAGTGATAAAGTAAAGCAATTACATGGCGACTGTATTTCATACAATAAAGCGACAACCATATGGCTCCTGCCAGTTGCGGATAACTTTACAAAACATGATCATCTCATACATAACATATAACTCATAATGTCTTGACCATATCACATCACAACATGCCCTGCAAAAACAAGTTAGACGTCCTCTACTTTGTTGTTGCAAGTTTTACGTGGCTGCTACGGGCTTAGCAAGAAGCGTTCTTACCTACGCATACAAAAACCACAACGATTTTTCGTCAAGTATGTGCTGTTTTAACCTTCACAAGGACCGGGCCTAGCCACACTTGATCCAGCTAAAGTGAGAGAGATAGACACCCGCCAGTCACCTTTAAGAAACGAGTGCTCATAACGGTGAAACCAGTCTCGCGTAAGCATACGCATAATGTCGGTCCGGGCCGCTTCATCTCACAATACCGCCAAACCAAAGTATGACATGCTGGTAAGCAGTATGACTAGTATCGTCCACAACTCATTGTGCTCTACTCGTGCATATCATCTACGCATAGACCTGGCTCATGATGCCACTGTTGGGGAACGTAGTATTTTAAAATTTTCCTACGATCACGCAAGATCTATCTACCAGATGCATAGCAACGAGAGGGCAGAGTGTGTCTACGTACCCTTGTATACCGAAAGCGGAAGCGTCAAGTGACGCGGTTTATGTAGTCGAACTTCTTCGCGATTCAACCGATCAAGCACCGAACTTATGACACCTCCGCGTTTAGCACACGTTCAGCTTGATGACGTCCCACGAGCTCTTGATCCAGTTGAGCTTCACGGGAGAGTTTCGTCAGCACGACGGCGTGGTGACGGATATGATGAAGTTACCGGTGCAGGGATTCGCCTAAGCACTGCAACGGTATGACCGAGGTGTGTTTCTGTGGAGGGGGCACCGCACACGGCTGGAAGGATCAACTTGTGTATCTAGAGGTGCCCCCGTGCCCCCGTATATAAAGGAGCAAGGGGGAGGCCAGCCGCCCCTCCTATGGCGCGCCAAGAGGAGCAATCCTACTAGGAATAGGATTGCAATCCTATTCCTAGTAGGAATCACCAAGATGGAGAGAGGGGGAAGGAAAGAGAGGGAGAGGGAGAGGGAAAGAGGGGTCGCGCCCCCTCCCCTAGTCCAATTCGGACTACCCCTTGGGAGGGGGCGCGCCACCTCCTGGCTGCTGCCCTCTTTCTCCCCAAAGGCCCACTAGGGCCCAACTTTCCCCCGGGGGGTTCCGGTAACCCCCCGTGCACTCCGGTTAATTCCGAAATATTCCAGAACACTTTCGGTGTCCGAATATAGTCGTCCAATATATCAATCTTTACGTCTTAGACATTCCGAGACTCCTCGTCATGTCCGTGATCTTATCCGGGACTCCGAACTACCTTCGGTACATCAAAACTCAAAAACTCATAATACCGATCGTCATCAAACGTTAAGCGTGCGGACCCTACGGGTTCGAGAACTATGTAGACATGACCGAGACTCATCTTCGGTCAATAACCAATAGCGGAACCTGGATGTTCATATTGGCTCCTACATATTCTACGAAGATCTTTTATCGGTCAGAACCGCATAACTACATACGTTGTTCCTTTTGTCAAACGGTATGTTACTTGCCCGAGATTCGATCGTCGGTATCTCTATACCTAGTTCAATCTCGTTACCGGGCAAGTCTCTTTACTCGTTCCGTAACACATCATCTCGTGACTAACTCATTAGTCTTTTGCTTGCAAGGCTTATTATGATGTGTGTTACCGAGAGGGCCTAGAGATACCTCTCCGACACTCGGAGTGACAAATCCTAATCTTGATCTATGCCAACACCACGAATACTTTCGGAGACACCTGTAGAGCATCTTTATGATCACCCAGTTGCGTTGTGACGTTTGATAGCACACAAGGTGTTCCTACGGTATTCGGGAGTTGCATAATCTCATAGTCATAGGAACATGTATAAGTCATGAAGAAAGCAATAGCAGTTAAACTAAATGATCATAGTGCTATGCTAACGGATGGGTCTTGTCCATCACATCATTCTCCTAATGATGTGATCCCGTTGATCAAATGACAACTCATGTCTATGGTTAGGAAACATAACCATCTTTGATCAATGAGCTAGTCTAGTAGAGGCATACTATAGGGACATACTGTTTTGTCTATGTATTCACACATGTACCAAGTTTCCGGTTAATGCAATTCTAGCATGAATAAAAGACATTTATCATGATATAAGGAAATACAAATAACATCTTTATTATTGCCTCTAGGGCATATTTCCTTCATACTATATATAAGATACTTCAAAGTGAGTTACATGTATAAATTAGAAGTTGGCCCATGGCTTTTACTATATTTGTGAAATACATACATATACGTAAAAAAGAATATTCTCAAAATATGATACATATTACCTAAAAGTAGTATATATACTACGTAAGCATTTTTATATACTACATCCCATGCGTACATACTCTCTAATTTGATGAATGCTACATACACACATAAAACTAGAGTCGTGATAACTACATATATAGGAAAAGTACATCCTACCACCTTAGGGTAGTTACCCTCATGTCTCATATAGAGAAGTTATTAATTTAAAATTGCCATGACCTGATACTTTATAAACCTGACATTTCTCTAATTTACAATTTACAAATGACATGATTGAAACTAAGTCATATGGGATTTAAAATAAATTAATTATGAATTCTCAAATGTTCATGTTTAACTGTGCAAAAAACATCATGCTTTGGAGAACATTTCTTACTTTTCCATGGATAAAAACCAATAAATGCCACAGTAAATACATTTTTGTGCCAAATAAAAATAATGCAACCTCTTAATAATAAAATTATCACCCTCTTAATAAGAAAAATGTCATGAAACTAATAATAAAAGTGACATGCCATCAAACAATAATACTGCTATACTATTAATGATAAAACATCCATTCTCCTATAGATAAAACTTGCATGTATTATTATTATTAATAATATTAATTATCATTATTATTTTTACGACATGCTCTTAATAATAAAAGTGCCATTCTAATAATAGAAAATATCATTCATAATAAAAAATGATATGTTCTTAATAATAAAAAATCATCCTCCTAATAATGAAAATGCCATGCTGTTAATTATTAAAGTGCCATGCTCTTCATAATAAAAATATCCATGAATAAGTGATAAAATTTTCCAAAGGTTTGCCATCGGTGATTATAAAATAGACCTAAAAACTTCCGTGTTTTAGAAGACAAAAAATGTCATAGTTCAAAGATCATAAAAAAGAATTGCCATGCCACCTATAATTAAAAACCACATGGCAAGTTATTAAAAAAAACCTCTGTACAAATAGGGATTTTTGTTTAAAAAATGGAAAAAATACTATATTGTCGAAAAATTTCGGATGAAAATTTTGAAATTATGACAAAATATAGATTTATAATACATATAACAGTTTAACGCAAAATGTTCACAACCCCCCTCTGTAGTCAGGTGGTAAGTGCCCTCGACACGCATCTTGCTCTGCATTTTTTGGAGAAAAAAAATGTTAGCTAGGGAAACAAGAAACAGTGAATGGCTCCAGCCGACCTACGCCAAAAAAGAACGCTCGCTGGGAAAACAAGAAACAACGAACGGCTCCAGCCGACCAACATGGCATTGGGCATGCGTCAAGATACGTACAATGGCGAGGGAGGCGTTCGCTGGGGTTAGCCTCCTGACAAACGGTCGCTAGATAGCATTTCGGTTTCAATTTCGTTGGTACTAGCAAAGTTAGATATTAGTGGTTGGAAATGTGCTTAATAAAGAAGCAAATTAGTATATGGCGAGAAAGCTATTATAGAGTTTTATAGTTTCCTTAACATCCAAAATTAGTTTCTTAAAAGGGAAACGTTATCTTCCAACCGGCAGATGATTCGCTCGTATCTACCACCTCTGTGGCCGTCCGATTTAATTTTAATCATACGACACGTAATGCTATGTGAGCCTGTTTAACAACTTTTGTAACATTAGGCATGTTGCACACACAAGTTTGTAACACGGGCTATGTTACAAATATATGAAGCACCAGCAAGTGACCCGCATGTATATAACTTAATTTTTTTTTCAGAGTTTTTTCCGCAACATCATCCTTGTTGCAAAATTCTTTCCGCAACATCATCTATGTTGCAGAAATGTGAAAGACAGGAAAAAAAAATCTGTAACACAACCTCTGTTGCAAAATATTTTTCTGAAGCATGACCTTTGTTGCACAAACAATGCTTAAGAAAATAACGAGTCACGCTAAAAAACACTAACGACTGAGGGCCATTTGTTTCTTTGTTCTTCTTTGTTCGTCTTTGCAACATGCTTTCTATTGTAAGAATAATCTACAATATGATATCTGTTGCAAAAACAATCTAAAGACATTACCGCAACATGATCTTTGTTGCAAAAAAAAAAATCTGCAATATGACATTTCTGGTCGAAAAATCTCCACAAATGTTTCCGCAACACGATCTCAGTTGCAGAAAATATTCTGTAACATAAGCTCTATTGCAGAAAAATTCTACAGACATTTTCGCAACATGATCTTTGTTTCAAAAGCTAGCCTACTCGTTAGCTGTTTGAAGACGCCAGATTTGAGGGCTAACGACCCGACTGATCTTTTAAAAAGATCCGCCGGCGGGCGCATAGCCGTCGCCTCTTCTTAAAAATATGAAAAGTTGAATTAGGCATGGCGAATCCCACATAGCAAATCCCACATAATTAGCCTTAATTGGTTACTCGCCATAAAAAAGCATTAACTGATTTTATTTCCAATAACTACCCACGGATGGTGCCTTTGCTTCCAACAATTTAGGGGAAAGCTGACCGATTTTTTTTTTCCCAGGCAATTGATCTTGGACTCGAATATTCAACGAACGACAGATTTTTAGGCATGGCGAATCAAACGTTTTCCATGGCAAATTATATTCGTTGAGGATGACAAGTTTAGTTGACGAGAGTTCATCTTTTGGATAGGAAATTGCCGTGCTTACATCATCACGTCAGTATAAATTACCATGAAAAACGTCAGATTTGCCATGATCCTTAGGTGCTCCCTTAGTCTTCAGAGACATCCATTATTCAGTAAAGCAAAAACGCAGAAAAGCTACACATGCTCAAGTGTTCTTTGAGTGAGTGGGAGAAGAAGGGCATTGATGCGTGGACCTTCACCACGTCGCCTTGTTGGCCTGTTCTCGTCGTCTCGTCGGTCTCACTCGTCGACATGCATTTATTCCGGATTGCCGCAGCGGTGCTCCGTTTCTCATCTCGTAACCTCCTCGATGTGCTTTTCAGCTCCGCTTAGTCATGTTATTGTTATCCTACCACTCCTAGCTCGATCAAGCTGAGTGCGCTTCCCATATGTGGAACAATTTCCCCATGAACGCCGGCAAGCCAGCTAAGTGAGTGAGTCCAGCTAACTTAGCCACCTCCACCTCCCACATCTCGACTGGCGGCGTAATCAATAATCCATCGTCTATATATAAACCGCATTCTGGCTAGCTAGCTAATTCGATCTTCGGAGTAGGTAGTGATCAGAAATGGCGCTGGCACGCCGGAGTCCGGCCTCCCTCCTCCTGGTCATCGCCGCGGTTCTCTCCGTTCAGAGCCTCCTCCCCGCTCCGGCCGCCGCCACGGGGAAGACCGGCCAGCTCACCGTCTTCTGGGGCCGGAACAAGGACGAGGGCTCTCTCAGGGAAGCCTGCGACGCCGGCGTCTACACGGCGGTCATCATGTCCTTCCTCAACGTCTACGGCCACGGCAAGTACCGCCTCGACCTCTCCGGCCACCCGCTCGCCGGCATCGGGGGCGACATCAGGCACTGCCAGTCCGTGGGCGTCACAGTCTCCCTCTCCATCGGCGGCTTCGGCGGCGACTACGCGCTCCCGACCAACCGGTCCGCGCACGACCTCGCCGACCACCTCTGGTTCTCCTACCTGGGCGGCAGGCGCAGGGGCGTGCGCCGCCCGTTCGGCCGCGCGCGACTCGACGGCGTGGACTTCTTCCTGGAGCGCGGCGGGCCGGGGGAGCACTACGACGCGCTGGCGAGGGATCTGGCCAGGCGCAAGGCCCGCGGGGGGAAGGCGCCGCGCCTGACGGCGACGCCGCGGTACGCGTTCCCGGACCGGCTCGCGGCGCCGGCGCTCTCGACGGGGGTGTTCGAGCGCATCCACGTGAGGTTCTACGACTACCCGGACTGCACGGCGTTCATCGAGGACGCGTGGGGCAGGTGGGCGGCGGCGTACCCGGGCAGCAAGATCCACCTCGGCCTCACGGCGTCGGAGAAGGCCAGCTGCTACCTGCACCCCAAGGCGCTCTGGGAGATCACGATGCCGATCGTGCAGAAGGCGGCCAACTACGGCGGCGTCATGCTCTGGGACCGGTACTACGACGTGGCCAACGTCCAGGACCACTACAGCAGCTACATCAAGAACTGGGCCTGAGCTCCGGCCGTCGTTCAAGGCTCCAAGCCCACGCATCACCTTGCATGTGTGCTCCTCCTCCCTTTGCGAACCCCTCTTCCTCTGCTTGCGCCTGTTGGTGATGATCTAAGTGTAATCTGCTGTAAATCAGCACTGTGCGTGCTTGCAAGAATAAATCGAGGCCGGTGCAGGGATAAACAGTTGATCTCAGATCAGATGCCTGGTTTGATCATGTCACAGTTCTCTTCAGAGTACTGCTTAATTGCGTTCTGAAATGATTGTTACCAGCAGCTTGCTTGCACTTTGCCACGCGGTCTGTCGCGTTTTCCTAGTGGTAGTCTATTCTCTGGGGAGAACAAAATGTCCTGCATTGTGTATTTTTTCGACTGGGGTCGATTTTTATTAATACTGCTCTAATTATACACTGGGCACTATCATTTATCTACGGAATAGATAAATTCCGAACGTTCGGATTTTAGACATGTGACTCCGAACGTTTTTTGATGATAATTTTAGTTGCTGTGAGATGGCAACTTTATTCCAGTTTGATTTTTTATCAGAAAATTGTCATGAGTTGTCATCATCGTCTTAACTAAAGTTGTCATGAGAAGAGTTCGGATTAGCATGCCTAAATCCCGAACGTTCGGAACTTATTATGAAGATACTTGGCCTTGCCGCGCTCATATTTGTTTTTTTTTTAATAAAGAAGGCCACCCCTCCCATTTCATTTATCAAGAACCATAATGTCTTACTCCCTCCGTCCGGTAAAGAATGTACGTTTGGCTTCAAAATTTGTCCACAAAAAAGTGTACTTCTATATTCCCAATGCACTTTAAAGTATTTCTCTCTCATCACACGATAATCAAGACCAATAACAATTCACATATGGTCTTTTTAATATCTACATGCACTTAGCTCATTGGGGGTTGGAGAATTAAAGAAGAGAGAGATGGTGGCTTGCACCTTTTCAATGCATTTTTTACTTCACTTCATATTTTTGTCCTAAAATCTCTAGATGTACACTCTTCACCGGACGGAGGGAGTATGAAACAGAGAGAGTACTCAACAGAAATGATATATATATGACCTAAAGCGCCTAAAATATACTCGTCTAGTGATCTAAACGATCTTCTGTTTCTTTACCGAGGGAGTACTATCAAGCTGAATAGATGGTCAGCTTTTTTTTTTCATGGTCATACATGTCTCATATTATAAAGATCAAAATACAAATCACGTAAAGACCGACATGACAAAACTGAAAAGATAATAGAACATCTCTAAGTTTGACACCAACGTCCGTCACCTGCCTCCAGCACCACCATAGCAGCCACCGAAGAAAAGAATGACGGATCACCTCCTTATCCGAGCTCGACGCGGCTCCATCGCTGATATGCAGCTTTGCGGACCTCCAAGGTGGCTCACCAAAAGTGAAGCCCTTGTCGTTGAACGAATCAGACCGGGGCAACACCCTGGACACGCAATCGAACTCCAGATCTAGCACCGCACCACGACTAAGACCCCGAAGGAGAAAACCATACCTGCCATCCACGAACCACGAACCCAGCAAACGTTCCGTATTCCAGATGTCGTCGATGCATATCACAATCTGCATCCGCTCCTGGACTACCTCCCAAGCTCCGCGCCGACGCTGGAGCAAACGCCGTCGCAACGACGGAGCCCGAGGACACAAGTCCACCACGAGGATGCCGCCGCCGCCACGCCATCCTTGCTTGAACATACTGGTTTTCAAATTCATCCCCAACCATAGGACCAATTGCCTCATCAGGGATGGATCTGAAGAATCTTTATTCAGCGATGTCATCGTCGCCGCCGAAGCCAAGACGATGAACAACCTAAAAAACTAGACTACGAAAAAGTAAAAGCGATCCACGCGCGTGGATCCGGCGACCCCCTCACCACCGACGACCGAGGTCGCCGGTGGAGGGGAGCCGCCGGAGGACGGCGCTAGAAGATTGGCCTCCTGGCGGCGGCTAGGGTTTGACCCGCCAAGACGCGAGAGGAAAACGATCTGAATAGATGGTCAGCTGAAGAACCCATTCTTCCTTATGTTAAGTATGTACCGGATATATCTGTGTGTAAGCAATACTTGAACTTGTAATTTAACAGTGGATTATGTATTTGGACTCTGTATAAAGTCATCACCGGGTAGAATAATAAACTAGATATATGTTGACTGTCAGTCTGTCACGAAAGGGATAGTTCAGACGCCAGCGACTGTTGGACTGGCCGTGAGCTTGGTCACGTTGTCCGGCGGGCTTGCACGACTTTTTAGTAAGTGGTATCATGAGCTATGATCGCAAGGCTTTAATAAGATCACAAATTGTGGATCATGAAGAAACGGCGAGATCTGGACATCTGCTAGCCGTGCCAATAAATTCTCGAGATGGCAAACCGACACGTTGGCCGAAGCGATCGATCGGCGAGTTGTGGTGGTTTTCGGCAGGACAAGATCGTCCGTCGTGTCCGCGGAAGTTCGGAAGCGGTCGCGTTGGTTTGTTACGGAGAGAAAACGTCGAGAGCCTTTCGGCGTGTTCGAGTCTGACAGATCGATCGGCGGCGGCAACCCACGCGGGCGTGCTGGCGTTTGCGTGTCGCGTGGCATGAGGCAGGAGCCCAAGCTGTGCAGGCCTCGCAAAGGCTCACCGGCGGGAGCGGCGCAAAGGGCAAAGGCTAGTGCCCCAGGGCCATGTGCGTGCCCATGGCGCAAGCGGTGGAGGCCATACGGGGTTTGGTCACATACTCACGAGAACGTATCCTGTGCATCGGTTGAACTCGTGCAATCGGAGGCAGTTTTGCCCGATCTTGGAGCAACTACAGCTGGGCGCTCTAAACCCGTCTCATAGGGTGCGCTGCTCGGTCACTTAGGACGTATTTGGTTCAAGTTTGGAACAGTAGTCGTATTGCATACCCTTCTCAACCCAGCCTGGTTGAGAAAAAACAGGCCCTAATACGTCATATGCAACTTGTTTGGTTGCGTGCATCTCTAGTCCCTGCATTAAGTAATACGCAAGTGCATTTTGTTTGGTTGACTGCGTTTGCCCTAGCGGCACATGAACACGGCGTTTGGTTGCATACGGCGTACATGTTGTGCTTACCTTGTACCCTAGTTGGTGAGCTTACCCACAACGATCACACCTAGCACACCAACGCCACAAAACACAACAATGGTGACGAACTGGGCGAAGATGATGAAATTCTTCAGCTTCGGGCCGAACTGACGATCCACCTTAGCAGCTTCCACTTTGACAGCTCCAACCTTGGCATTGTCGACACTGCTGCCTCCGTGCTTTCGCACCCAGGCGGAGTAAGCTTGTTCTGCTGCCTGCCTAGTCTTGAACCCTCTATAGTTGCTGTTGCTATACGATGCCACTTGTGTATTGGCTTCTTCCCATGAAGTATAAACCCCTGGAACCTCACCGATGAACACGGCATACCACTTGCCCTAGCAATGCACAAGAGTAAGCGTTGAAGCAGCAAATTAATGGAGCACAAGTAGCAAGCAAAGTTGCACACAAACACCAATGGAGCAGAAGAGAAGTAAAGCATGCATGATCATACAGCATAGCAAGTTCAACCTAGCACTACATTGGTGTTAACCTACCACCACATCCGAAAGATGGTGTCGTCCTACCACCGCAAGTTCACCATCAGCGTGAGGGGTTAGTATATACCACCTCACCAAAATATACATACCATCAAATAGTTTTTGAGCCCTAGCTACACAAAATGTACGTCGTCATCGTCATCGTCGTCGTCGTCGCCACCGCCATCGCCGTCGGGGATAATGCACGCTCACAGGCAGCACTACTCTAGTAGTAGTGCTTGCCCAGCCAGCTCCTGAGCCACAACATCCTGTGAGCGTAGGCCATGGCAACGAACCCAATACCCTGGGCCTTGTTGTCAAGCAGGTGGCTGAGAGCTGCCATGAGAGCCTCGTCGCTGAATCCACCATGGGTCATGACAGCGCCATACAGGTCAGGGTGGACGTCGAGGGGCTTGCACTCCCTGATGGATGTTGCCACCTCCTTCACCGCCTCAGTCATGCTGCAAAAGACATTGATCTCCTCCTCCATCAGGCCTCCTCTCTTCCTCTTCCTATCATGGACGGGGTCAAATGGCTTGTCGAAGGGCTTCGCAGTGGGCTTGTCAGGGCCATCAAGGACCTCGACGTTCGGTGTCCCAGGGAAGTCTGGCATGGGAGAACCAAGAGGCTCACTCGAGCCAATGGCATGCTTCCCATTTGCCAGCCCGAAGGAGAAGATGTGTTGCATCTGGTTGTAGTTCTGGATGGGTGTGTTGAGGAACTCATCGTCCCTTGGGTGGTCCTAAGAATGAAACACAAGTGTTGTTAGTTGCGATTAGGAGTAGGCAATGGTGGACAGTATGAAAAGGAAGAGGGCTGTGAGCTAACCGCGACATGGCCGGCGTAGTGCTCTGCCTCCAGAACTATGGAGCAAGTGTTCTCATCCCATGAGGCGCCGCTAAGGTCTCTTAGCTTGGACACTTGGATCCATCGACTTCTCCACTTACTCAGGTGGTTGTACACCTAGGTGGCAGACACCTTTTGCCCACAGAACTCAAACACCTACTTCGCAACGGTGTTCAAGTGCACCTCCTTGAAGCCCTTGTCAGTCATAACTCCACTAGAGATGAGCTCACACATCTTGTTCAGCACGAACGTGGACATGAACGGCTGTCACTTCATGTTGTTCGACCTACCATCCTTCTTTGCTTTTGCTGCTACTAGCTTGATTGCAGCGGCAGCAGCAACGGGAGTTGGCTCAACGAGCACTACTGGCACATAGAAGGAATCAGACTCGAACACCTCTGAATCAGGTGCCATCTCGGACATAGGTTGCGAGTCCTCGACAGACGATGGAGCAAACTGGCTGTCGGACACGACAAGGGCCTGCCTAAGATCTTGCCTCTGCGTGGTCATGTCCTACAATCGTAGCATGCATTGACAGTGAGCATAGCACACAAAATACCGGACAATCTATGAAAGCAGGAGCATACATGTACATGATTCATCACTATCATAGCAAGCACATGCTTCATCACTATCATACTAAGCATACCAGACAATCTATGAGCAGGAACATACATCTACAACAAACAACATGCTACAAATGGACCACCAATAGCTACAAATCACAGATCTAAGCATGATTCAACACAAGCACAAGGTTCAACTTCAAACTCTACTACTAATCTAGCCTACCACATGCTTGAACATCTAGCCCTACCACAAATTGCAACCGCAGCATAGCAACCAACCATATCAGCTCACATATGAGACCACTAATCAATCATGCATGTAGATCAAACCGTAGCTGCAACTCAGATCTAGCTAGAAGGAACAGAGAGAAAGGGGGATTGAACTCACAGAGGCCATGGATGTAGCTTGAGGACGCGGGGGGG
>LR738713.1:624970806-625016534 GCA_902687465.1 Secale cereale
CGGCCGGTGAAGAAGCTCCAACGTCGTGGACCGCCGGCCGATGAAGATGCGCCACTTACCTGCTCGTCGGTGCCAATGCGCGTCGGCGGGAAAGCGTGAATGGAGGAAGAATGGTGGCGGGTGTTGGGGCGGTGAGGGAGGGGATAAATAGGGGTGGAGCGGCGGGAGGTGAGCCGAAATCCTCTCGTCGATTTTTCGGCGACGCGGGTGAGCTCGCGCCATCTCCCCTGCTCGCACGAGGGGAGAAGCGGGCCGCCCTCCCCTGCCTCGCCCGAGCCAGGCTCGCGAGCTACTGCCAATTCGCGCGTTTCCCCGGGGCCTGGCCTGGACGTGCTTTAAGTTTCGTGCGATGCGGGCCGCACAGTGAATGCAGGAAATCAAACGGGCCAAATTCTTCCCGCCCGGGCCAGGCTGGGCCTAATGCGGGCAACCAAACACGCCCTTATCGGTTATAATTTTTCGACATAGACATCCTCCTTAAACGGGCCTTAAATATCCGACCGGCACTGTAATGCCCAGGATGGAACTATACCTCCTACGTGTCGAGGCACGACTTAAAGGTATAAGCCCATTTTGGAATGATCTCAAGTTTGGTATCTTTGCACGACTCATGTAAAAATAGGGATGAAAATGCAAAAGGAGATAGTTGGCTTACACTCGCCACTTCACGCAATACATTACATAAGCAAAACATCATTCAAGACATCACAACCCGACTACGGGTGAAGATCCAAAAGAAAGATACCAAAACATAAAGCCACATGTCCGAATCGCCCCTAGTAGAAACCACTACTGATCGACGAAAACGTCACAAGCAAACGGCCACTCTCTTCATCGAACTCCCGGTGGAGTTCTGATCCATCTCCTGCATCATTCTCGGCTGAACCTGCATCTGGTGTTGTAGTATCTGTGAGCCACGAGGACTCAGCAATCCCATAACCATGGGTATCAAGACTAGCAAAGCTTTATGGGTAGGAAGAGGTAAAGTGGTGAGGTTGCAGCAGCGACTAAGCATAATATGGTGGCTAACTTACGAGTACAAGAGTAAGATGAGCATCTACGCAAACGGTCGCAAAAGTAGTGATCGCTAAAGATCCTGAACTACATACGAGTCAAACATAACCCCACCGTGTTATCTTCTCAAAGTGAAAAGAGACAGTCACGGTTACTCACGCGATGGTGTGTTTTACTTTGGATCCTCTGTCAAGTTTTCTACAACTGGACATTAACAAATTCCAATCTGCCACATAACCGCGGGCACGGCTTTCGAAAGATCATAACCCTGCAGGGGTGTCCCAACTTAGCCCATCACAAGCTCTCACGATTAGCTGAAGTGATAAATATAATATCATCACCCCTTATCTTAGGGAAATCCGATCAGGCTCGGCATCCCGGTGCACAAGACATTTCGACAATGGTAAAACAAGTCCAGCAAGACCTCCCGGCGTGCCGACACCCTGATAGTAGCCGCGCGTATCTCGTCTCAGGCCACTACCGGATGGGACAAGCTACAAGTAAAACCAATCCTCGAGTTTCCCCGTGGTGGCCCCGCAGGTTGCCCGTTTGGGACCAACACCATCAGCACTGGCCCCCCTGCTATGTAGAAAGAATCCTCGGGTAGCGCTAACTCCCTATGCAATTTAATTAATTAATTAAGTTGTTATTATGTGAAAATTAAAACCAATGTTGGGCCTTGCTGGAGGAGTTTTATTCAAAGTCGAACTGTCAAGGGGTCCCCATCCACCCATCGTGTAAGGAATGCAAAATCAAGGAACATAATGCCGGTTTATCGGCGCCTAAGGTGGCATGAGTGGAACAAAACACCGAGCAAAAGGCCAAGCCTTCCACCCATGCCCAGTATATAGGTGTGTTAATAATAATAATAGATATTATGATATACCAACAACAAGTTCCCTCCTGGAATGATCTTCATCTTCACCTGCAACTAACAACGCTATAAGAGGGGCTGAGCAAGCGGGTAACATAGCCAAACATTGGTTTTGCTAGGAAGGTTTCAAAGGTTAGAGGTTTCATGGCAACAAGGAGAGGCTGACATAAAAGATGGGTAGCGCGACATGTAACGATAGCATCGAGACAACTAAGCATGGCAATGGTAGTAAAGGTATCCAAGGGTATGATCATCTTGCCTGGGATTCCGCAAGGAAGAAGAACGGATCCATGAAGTAGACGGAGCAACACAGTCGAGCGAATCCTCACAACTCCGGTACGGAACCGAAGCTAACAAGAGAAGCATACCAGAAAGAAGCAAACAACACGGTAAACACACAAACATTAACATGGCATACGATGCACATCCAAGTATGATGCATGTCCGGTTTAAATATGCATGGCATGGCAAGGTGCACAAACAACACTACAATTTAAGTGGAGCTCAATATGCAACGAGTTGCATATTGACGAAACACCACATTTTAATTATTTAATTGACTCTCGTTTATTTACAAGACAAGATTAAATGTTTGTTAACATGGCAAGAGGTGAAGCAAGAGCAAACTACCTATTTAGGCAATTTAAATGAGGCCGGAAAAACAACAACAATTCCGGAAAATCCCCATGTGCATGTTTAGCAATTTTTAGCAAACAACAATTCACACATTTTAATGTTGTTAACATGATGCGGATGACTGATACGTCCAAAACGTATCTATAATTTCTGCTTGCTCCATGCCTCTTTTGTGTGATATTGCTATGATATTTATGCACTTCCATACACTTTTGATCATATTTGGACTAACCTATTAACTCAGTGCACCACAGTGCCAGTTCCTGTTTTCTGCTGTTTTTCTATTTCAGGTTTCCCCCATATTAAAAGTGCCCTAAAAATTCCGGGAAAAATACAGGAAAAATCAACGTATCGGGAGCTTCCAGAAAAACCAAGGCAGGGCCAGATGGGAGCCTGGGGTGGCCCAGGCGGCCACCCGACGCGGCCCCACCCCTGGCCGCGCCAGGGGGGCGCCTGGGGCCCCACCTCCGCCTCTGGTGACCCCCTTTTGCATATATATTGCTCGCGTCCCGAAACCCTCGAGGACGGAACCCTTTTTCGCGATCTCGTCTCTGTTCCGCCGCCGCCACGCTTCCAAGATCGGGAGCACCAGGAGAACTCTTCCCGGCACCATGTCGGAGGGGAGAACCACCACCGGGAGCTTCTCCACCACCATGGACGCCTTCCGGATGAGTTGTGAGTAGTCTCCCTTGGACCATGGGTCCATGACCAGTAGCTATGTGATGTTCTCCTCCCCTCTTTGTTCTTCATCGATTAGACCTCGTGAGCTGCCCTACATGATCGAGGCACATATGTAATCTTTATGCTGTTGCTCTGCTGAGTTTGCTGGGATCTGATGGATTATGAGATTATGTTCAGATTGTGTGTGAGTAATATATTTGATTCACCTCTTTTATATTTATGTTCTTGAGTCATTCTTGCATATTCTCCGTTGCTATTTATTGCTTTGGCCGAGTAGTAGGTAGTAACTCCAAGAGGGAACGTTATGCTTGATTGTGGGTTCATGCCCCTCGATGACTAGCTTGAGTGACAGAAACATGAGTCTAGGGGATGTGCTGTTGCCACAAGGGGGAAAACAACGGTGCTTGTACTTGCGGGTGCAAGGATTGTTTACTTTACGCAAAGTTCTTTTAATGCAGTTGTCTGTTGCTTTGAGTTTACACTTTGGGTGGGACTCGCAACTTAATACCAGCGAGATGTTCTGGATAGATATCTCAAGGTGGATGATTAGTAGTAGATGCAGATGGATTTCGGTCTACTTGCCTTGGCATACCGCCCATGCTTTTGAGCCTCTACCTTTCTTACAACATAGTTAGCATTGGTTTGCGCACATAATCCTGTCAATTGCCCAGCTGTAATTTGTTTACCTCGCTTAGCTGTTTTATCGTCTTTTGGGAGAGAGACATCACTAGTGAACATCATGGGACCCCGGTCCATATTACCATCACTGATCACACCCGCTATTTACTTCCTGTTCGTATTTCCTAGTTGCAGTCATACCTATCACTATTATCTCTTGCGTATGATCCTTTGTAAACGACAAGGCCGGAGGGATTGAAAACCTCTCTGTACTCGTTGGGAGCAAAGTTATTTGTATCTGTGTGCAGGTCCTGTCAACACCTTCTTGTCGACCCTCGGAGTCTCACGGGATTCGATCCTTGGTATCTTTGCCAAGGGAAATTTGCCGCTACGCTACATCTCAAACCTTCCACTTGGGGTAACCAACGAGGGGCGAGAAGCCATCAAGCAAGTTTCTGGCGCCGTTGCCGGGGACTCCACTCTTCAAGATAGGGGAGTTGCACGCTATCTTTTATCTTTGCTTTTTAGTCTTGTTAGTTTACCTTTCAGTTTTTGCTTTAGTGTCCCTTACCAAAAATCACAAAAATAGTTATCTTGCTTGCTGCTGCTATGGGTTTTACCGAGAACACCAAGTTGTGTGACTTCACTAGTCATAACAACAATGACTTTATCCGCACGCCTATTACTACACCTGCCACTTCAGCACCCTCTTATGAGATTAAACCTGCTTTACTGAACCTAGTTATGAAAGATCAATTCTCCGGTGCTGGAGATGCTGCTGCTTTGCACTTAAATAATTTTGTTGAACTCTGTGATATGCAAAAGTACCAAGAAATAGATGGTGATATTGTTAAGCTTAAGCTTTTTCCTTTCTCCTTGAGAGGAGGAGCTAAAATCTGGTTTCAATCCTTGCCTAGGAATAGTATAGATTCTTGGGACAAGTGCAAGGATGCCTTTATTGGGAAGTACTATCCCCCCTGCTAAAATTATCCAATTAAGGAGTAACATAATGAATTTTAAACAATTGGATAATGAACACGTTGCCCAAGCTTGGGAACGCATGAAATCTCTTGTCAAGAACTGCCCTACTCATGGTTTGATTACTTGGATGGTTATCCAAACTTTTTATGCAGGCTTGAACTTTACCTCGCGGAACTTGTTAGATTCGGCCGCGGGAGGAACCTTTATGTCAACTACACTTGGTGCTGCCACGAAGCTTCTCGATGAGATGATGACCAATTATTCCCAATGGCACACCGAACGCGCTCCAACAGGTAGGAAGGTAAACTCTGTCGAGGAGATTTCCTCCCTAAATGAAAAAGTTGACTTGATCATGTCTCTACTTTCCAAGCAATCTTCTATTGATCCTCATGATGTTCCTTTAAATTCTTTGATTGCTCAAGATCAAGTAGATGTGAACTTTATCTCTAGAAACAATTTCAATAACAATGCTTATAGGAGTAATTTTGGTAGCAACCCTAGACCGTTCCTCTCTAATTCCTATGGGAACAACAATGCTTATCCTAACACCAAGAACTCCACTTATGAACTAGAGATTATGCTTAAAGACTTTATCACTACCCAAAAAGCCTTCAATAAGAGTGTAGAAGAAAAACTAAACAAACTAGATAATCTCTCTTCGAAGGTAGACAATTTAGCCCATGAGGTAGAGTTGCTTAAAATTAGAACTTCTCCTCTTGAGGAGAGGAAGACCACTCCTATGAATGCTATTCAAGTGCAAATTAATGAAAACATTAGGATGATGGCTAAACTTAAAGAGAGATGGGCTAGAGAAAAGGAGGAAGAAGATAGAATTAAGAGCCTTCCTACCCACCACACTGTTGCTACCATCCAAGTTGTTGAGGATATCCAAACTCTTAGCACCCAATGCACTCCTAGTCCCATTGGACCTATTAATGGTGATGCTATGACCTCAACCGTACAAGAAGAAACTTCTATGACCATAGAAGCTACCAAACAAGTGAGCCTAAAGGACACCACTACCACTTTACTTGATAGTAGTGACCTTGATTTTGATAATTGCATCCTTTCTGAAGTTATTGGTTTTCTTCACAAGATGTCTAAAGATCCCCACACTAGCACACTTAATCTTGCCTTCACGGAGCATATCACTAATGCTCTCATCAAAGCTAGGAAGGAGGAGCTTAGGGTAGAAGCCTCCATACCTAGAAAGCTAGAAGATGGTTGGGATCCTATGATTAAAATTAAGTTGAATAACTTCTCTTGCTATGCTTTATGTGATGTTGGAGCTAGTACCTCCGTTATGCCCAAAAGAATGTATGATATGCTTAAATTGAAACCTTTTGATCCTTGTTCTTTTGGTGTTCGTCTTGTTGATTCTTCCATAAAGAAACCTTTGGGGAGGATCGAGGATGTTCTTATCATTGTCAATGACAATTATGTTCCCGTTGATTTTACTATTATGAATATTGAATGTGAACCTTCTTGTCCAATTATTTTGGGACGTCCTTTTCTTCGCACCGTTGGTGCTATCATTGACATGAAAGAGGGTAATATAAAATTCCAATTCCCTCTCAAGAAAGGGATGGAACACTTCCCTAGAAATAAGATTAAGTTGCCTTTTGAGTCCGTTATACGGGCTAGCTATTCTTTTACTCTTGATAAAACTTGATCCTCTTCTTTTTGCATTATGCCTAGCTTAAAGGCATAAAAGAAAGCGCTTTTGGGAGGCAGCCCACAACGAATAAAGTTTTATTTTGCTTTTGTTGTGTCTTGATGTTTGTTACTACAGTAGCATCATCATTGTATCTTTTCTTTTCAGCTTTGTGCCAAGTTTAGCCTCCGATTGCAAGAAAGCTCAAAAGTTGTGACGTGCAGTCCAGAAAACAGATTCTGTCCTTGGACAGAAAAATTCGTATAAAATCACCAGATCATCTTTTTGATCTGAATTTTTTTGACAGCGTGCTCTATACAATTGGCTTTCGGGCGTCTGTTCTGAGGTTTTTGATTTGAGTTGCAGAAGTGCCCCGAAAAAATTATTTACTACCTGCTGGTCTGTTTTTCACAGATTCTGTCCTGTTTTGCCCTTTTCTTCGTTTTGCAAACCTTAAGCTTGCTTTTTCTTTGAAAAAACCTTTTGGCAATCTTGAGAAACAATAGCTCTTCAAGATTATCCTTATTTCCAGCAGGGAAAAGTTATTTTATTATGGGTACTAACCTCGCTAATCAGATTATGATGAGTTATGTATGAAGGGAGTTTTCAAGTGTGCGGGGGAAGATGATAAAAAGATTCAGGAGGGTCAAACGCTCAAGCTTGGGGATGCCCCCGTGCACCCCCAAGAAATACTCAAGAAGACTCAAGAGTCTAAGCTTGGGGATGCCCCCGTGCATCCCCTTCTCCATCAACAATTATCAGTTCGTCTTTCGTTCCACTATATTTTAATCACTTCATGCGTTATGTGCTATGCTTGGAGCGTCTTGCTTTTAGTTTCCTTTTTAGTTTTCTTTAGCTTTGCTTGCTGTTCATAACGAGTTAGAACCCAGCTTTCTTTGTGTGGGAGAGAAACACGCTCCACTTCAACCTAGAACACAACATATGATTTTCATGCTTATCTTTGCTGTGTGTGTTCTTTGTCTTTCAATAGCTACTGTCATGTTTAGCTCTTAGTTTTCATGCTTTTCTTTTTAAAGAGCTTTTGTTTAGTTGGTTGCTGAACTCTCTTGAGTTTTCATGTTTATCTTGTTTAGAGAGTTTGTCTGTTGCACTGAGTTGTGTGTCTTAACTTAAAGTAGGTAAATGAGGTTGCTATTTAATTTCAGTAGTAACTTGCAATAGTTTTGAGGTATTGCCATGAGTAATGTCTGAACTTTTGGTGTCAAGAGCTTTAGCCTATTAGTGATAGATGTCGTATTTTGGGCAATCCGTGTTTATTTTTGAAAACCTACAAAATAGTTGAGAACTTTAGCTACTAAATGGATCACTAATCTTTGGAGGGATCGAATATTAGAGTACACTCACGTACCATGGGTCGAGGATGCGCAAGGGTAACCAAACCCCCATACACTCCTCCTCGGGGTACTTGTCTCTTTGTGAAACCTCCTAATTAGATTGAGAGTTACCGATAATAAGTGCATGAGTTCTTCGGACTAATGTGAGTATTCGAAGGTTGACACTTCCACCTAACCATATTTTTCTAGCCTCTTCGGTACCGTGCATTGCCCTTTCTCACCTCGAGAGTTGGCGCATACTTCGCCGGTGCATCCAAATCCTTGGCACGATACGCTCTGTCATCATAAGCCTCATTATATCCTTCCTCAAAACAGCCACCATACCTACCTATTAAGGCATTTCCATAGCCTTTCCGAGATACATTGCCATGCAAAATCCATCTTCTCATGACTTGATCTTCATGTCATACATGCTTTTTGCTTGATCGATGAGCCGCATGCTAGTTGGGCCTTGCCCTAATCATTGCTACATGACGCGCTAGTATCATTTCATATCCTGCTACACTGGCAGAGGCATACATTTGCATACATCATGATAGTTTCATTTTCTTTATGTTGAGTACTTTTGTAAAGTGTGAAAGATCTTCTATACTTCTTGTAATTTATAGAGTGTTGCCCCTAAAGTGAGGAAAAGATCCCAAAGAGGACAAATCAAAAGATCCCAAAGAGGACAAAATCAAAAGATCCCAAAGAGGACAAATGAGAGATAAATAGAAAGAGCCATTGAGGCCACAAAAAAATAAAAAAATAGAAAAAAGAGAGAAAAAAAGAAATAAAAAGAGAGAAGGGGGCACACTACTATTTCTTTTGAGAGATCCACACTCGTACTCCATCTTATACCTTGTACTCCATAGAGATTATCATTCATGCATATAGCTATGTGGGGACCTTCACACTATAGAACTTGGCTTGTATATTCCAATGATGAGCCTCCTCAAAAGAGCTCCAGGTCTTCTTGAGCAAGCAACTTGGATGCACCCCCACTAGTTCCATTGGAGAGCTTACCTTAGCTCATATGTGCATCCGTTGCATGACAATCCCTACTCCTCACATCATATCTATCATTTGGCTTTCTCTCGCCGATGATTGTCCTCATTGATGTGAGCCTTTCACACCTTTTTTGTCTTCCCCCTCTATCATTTTTATCTCTTTGCCATCCTAAGTGTCGACTTTCTTGCTTACGCTCATCCATTGCATGAGTGCTCAAAATATCGAAAGGGAGTGGATCATTTTGACTTGTACCTGGCTGACGGTCTGGGGATGAGTCAAGATAAGATTCCAAAGAAGACCAAGTGTGAAACTTTAGTAGATTAAGTTCTCAACAACACAAAAACTATGTTTTACTCTCTCATATATATCCCTATCCCCTTTCTTGCACGCAAACACCATTTGGAGACATTCCAGTCACGGACAGCGAGAGCTCTTGCACCTTTATGTTCTTATGTTGCTTGTTACAATACTAATATAGACTCTTGTTTGTTATGACTTGAATTGAATTACATGCCTTGATTGCTTTACTTAAAAGTTCTTATATGGTTGATAGCATGTCACCACAGAAATTATGCTTGTTATCATTTACCTACTCGAGGACGAGCAGGCATTAAGTTTGGGGATGTTGATACGTCCAAAACGTATCTATAATTTCTGCTTGCTCCATGCCTCTTTTGTGTGATATTGCTATGATATTTATGCACTTCCATACACTTTTGATCATATTTGGACTAACCTATTAACTCAGTGCACCACACTGCCAGTTCCTGTTTTCTGCTGTTTTTCTATTTCAGGTTTCCCCCATATTAAAAGTGCCCTAAAAATTCCGGGAAAAATACAGGAAAAATCAGCGTATCGGGAGCTTCCAGAAAAACCAAGGCAGGGCCAGAGGGGAGCCTGGGGTGGCCCAGGCGGCCACCCGGCGCGGCCCCACCCCTGGCCATGCCAGGGGGGCGCCTGGGGCCCCACCTCCGCCTCTGGTGACCCCCTTTTGCATATATATTGCTCGTGTCCTGAAACCCTCGAGGACGGAACCCTTTTTCGCGATCTCGTCTCTGTTTCGCCGCCGCCGCGCTTCCAAGATCGGGAGCACCAGGAGAACTCTTCCCGGCACCCTGTCGGAGGGGAGAACCACCACCGGGAGCTTCTTCACCACCATGGATGCGTCCCGGATGAGTTGTGAGTAGTCTACCTTGGACCATGGGTCCATGACCAGTAGCTATGTGATGTTCTCCTCCCCTCTTTGTTCTTCATGGATTAGACCTCGTGAGCTGCCCTACATGATCGAGGCACATATGTAATCTTTATGCTGTTGCTCTGCCGAGTTTGCTGGGATCCGATGGATTATGAGATTATGTTCAGATTGTGTGTGAGTAATATATTTGATTCACCTCTTTTATATTTATGTTCTTGAGTAATTCTTGCATGTTCTCCGTTGCTATTTATTGCTTTGGCCGAGTAGTAGGTAGTAACTCCAAGAGGGAACGTTATGCTTGATTGTGGGTTCATGCCCCTCGATGACTAGCTTGAGTGACAGAAACATGAGTCTAGGGGATGTGCTGTTGCCACAAGGGGGAAAACAACAGTGCTTGTACTTGCGGGTGCAAGGATTGTTTACTTTACGCAAAGTTCTTTTAATGCAGTTGTCTGTTGCTTTGAGTTTACACTTTGGGTGGGACTCGCAACTTAATACCAGCGAGATGTTCTGGATAGATATCTCAAGGTGGATGATTAGTAGTAGATGCAGATGGATTTCAGTCTACTTGCCTTGGCGTACCGCCCATGCTTTTGAGCCTCTACCTTTCTTACAGCATAGTTAGCATTGGTTTGCGCACATAATCCTGTCAATTGCCCAGCTGTAATTTGTTTACCTCGCTTAGCTGTTTTATCGTCTTTTGGGAGAGAGAAATCACTAGTGAACATCATGGGACCCCGGTCCATATTACCATCACTGATCACACCCGCTATTTACTTCCTGTTCTTATTTCCTAGTTGCAGTCATACCTATCACTATTATCTCTTGCGTTTGATCCTTTGTAAACGACAAGGCCGGAGGGATTGACAACCTCTCTGTACTTGTTGGGAGCAAAGTTATTTGTATCTGTGTGCAGGTCCTGTCAAGCAAAAGTTTCTGGCGCCATTGACACCTTCTTGTTGACCCTCGGAGTCTCACGGGATTCGATCCTTGGTATCTTTGCCAAGGGAAATTTGCCGCTACGCTACATCTCAAACCTTCCACTTGGGGTAACCAACGAGGGGCGAGAAGCCATCAATGACATGATCAAGTTTATGGAAGTTTATTAAAAGTTGACATGAAGAAGATATGAAGTATTGCCATCGTGGTGGAAGAAAGGGTGCCACGGCAACAAACCAAAAATGATGCAACGGCAACATCTCGGTTCCGGTAACTCGTTGAGATACCGGTGCAAAAGAAAGGTGGCGTGAGCAAGTCGAACAAGATGAAAGGTGGGGTGATCCCGTCACCGGGTTCCCACGGGTCGGCGACGAGGCAACCGAGGAGCATGACAACGTCGAAACGGGCACGGTGCACACAAGGGGAACATCTCATACAACACATGCATCACACGGGTCATCGTCTCGGGGTTATACCTTCGGAGCGTTCGTTCTCGGAGGGGTTCGAGTCGTCGAGGGACGTAGTGGAAGTAGACATTCACGTTGCCGAAAGCAAGTAGTCGTTCACGTTCGTCGAGGAAGTAGTGGTACACGGTGACGGTAGTCGAACTTGAAGGTCATCGGTGTCGTGGTACTTGGCGCTTCAAAACGATCGTCGTGGTTCTTGAGGTCTCTGAACTTGTCGTTCTTGTTAAACGGAGGGGTACTTGGTGTTTCCGGCGACGGTAGTCGTACACGTTTCGTAGAGGTTCGGGGCCATCGTGGTACTTGGCGGTCTCGGTCTTGTCGACGGAAGACGTTCACGTTACGTAGATGTTCATCTCATCCGTAGGGGTACTTGACGTGTCTCCGAGTAGCCGAACTTGACGGAGAAGAACTTGGCGAATCCGCATGGTCCAAACAGAAAAATTGCACCCAAAGGCAACAGGACAAGGTGATATCGGTGCACAAGACACTGGTTGCCGTGGCGCTCGAACAGAGTGCAGCAGCAGCTTGAGGCCAAGGCTGCGGGGAGCGGGTTGTCGCCCTCGTCAGAAGCAGAGCCACACGCTCGGGCGTCGAGCAAGAGGCGAAGATGGCCGCGCGGTGACGAAGCAGAGGTGGCCGCGGCGCTGGAGATCGAGACGGGCGGCAGGGCCGCTCGGCCTGGAGGGCGCGTCCATGGCGGCTCGGGAGGCGAGGAAGGGGCCGGCTGCTGCCTGGCCGAGGGAGGACGAGGCCCCCTTGGGCACCCACAGGCGAGGCGGCTGGAGCACGGAGGGCGAGGCGCAGTAGGAGGAGGGGGCGCGGGCTCGGCGCTGGAGGGGACGAGGCAGAGGCCTGGGGAGGCGAGGCGCTGGCCTTGGCGCGCCGGACGGCCTTGGCGCTGGAGGGTGCGACGGCGGGCAGAGGAGGCACTCAGGGAGGCGAGGGAGAGCGGCGAGGGATGGGCGCTGCGGCCTGGCAGACGGGGCGCGGTCGAAGCAGGGCCCGAGGCGCAGGAAGGCGCAGGCTGGCGGGGAAGGAAGGGGTGCACGGGGTCGACTGCGAGGAGGAGGGAGTGAGGGGGTGAGGCCTTGGCGATGGGAGATGGAGGCGAGCGGAGATCGGGCTGCGGGGGGGTCGAAGGAAGGAGGGGCTCGGGCGAGAGAGAGCGAGGGGATGCTGGCGGCGCGAGGGGGGAATGAGCGAGGGACGAGGGACGAGGGGAGCAGTCGCTGGCTCGGGCTAGGGTTAGGATGCGGCTGAGCCAATGGGCCTGGAGGACAGATGGCCTGCAGCTGATGGGCCTAGGGGGCCGAGGTGGCCTGGGCCAGCTGCTCTTCTCTTCTCCTTCCTTTCTAAAACAGAAAGAAAAGAAAAAGCAAAGAAGAAAAGGAGAAAAGAGGAAGTGTTTGGGATAAAGTTTGGGCACAGGGTTAATTTTCCTGGACTCGCAAAAATATCCACGGTCCACGAAAAATAGAAGAGGCAAGAATGCAAGAGATAAAATCGAACTCATTTGAATTAAATTCAAATGGCTTGAATTAGGGCATCACTAGAAAGTGTCCAAAAGTGTTGAGGTTTTTGGACGAACCTCGATAAACGAGAAAATAAATATAGGGAAGGTTTTTGACGGTGAAACTTGAATTAAGAGGCATGGGGAATATTTGCAAGTGTGTTATGGTGAATTCCAACAAATGGAATAATTTAATAAAATAGCTCCCTAAATATTAGGAGGATATGTTATAAAGAGAAGTCATTCTTCCCTCGATTTAAATGGATCGAAGATCCACACGAATTATTTAGTTGAGAAGAAAAGATTAATGACATGATGGCATGATGACATGATGCAATGCAAAAATAAATAACACAAGCACAAATGAAACACACGGAAGAACCCGGAACATCTGGAATCTCTGGAATCTTCTGGGACGTCGGTCTTCGGGCGTCACAACTCTCCCACACTAACAGAGGATCTCGACCCGAGATCCTAGAGATGGCACCGGATAAAAACGGAAGAGGAAGAGGTAAAACAAAGTTGCTTCTTTGACAGACGAGTGAAACAACGAACCTTGAGAGGTTAAACAAGTTGAAAGAACAAAACAACATAGATGAACGAAGATGAAAACACTCCGTTAGAAAAGAGGAACCAGGAGCATTACGAGAACCTTGTAGGCTGAAAGACATTAGACGAGAGCTTACGAACCAAAAGAATATGAAACTGCAATGGTATAGCCAAGGAATAAGAATGACATGAATCGGACAGCACTCCGACTGAAAATGGAAGGAATTAACAAGAACTTGAGGAGATGGAATGATACTTGATCAAAACAACAACACACAGCCTCTGAAACAATTGAAAGAATGGCACAAGGGGTAAGAAGGATTCAGACATCACTCCGGTTGAAAAGAGAGGCAAAACATGAAAAGATGAGAGAACTTGAAAAGAGGACATAATACTCCGGTTAAATGGACAAACAAGGAAAAAACATCATCTCGATAAAACGAGATGAGGGTTTGGAGAGAGCAACATCACAATGCCTCCGGAATGAAAGAATAGCATCTAAATCAGCGAAAGAAATGAATGGAGAAGAAAAATGACAACTTCTCCCACAAATGAATTGGAAATCCTCCTTACAAAGAAGGGTTGAACGGAGTTGTTGGAAAATCAACAACGAAAAGAATAAGCTTGAAGTGGGCTTATGGAAAACATCTCAAAATTAAGAGGTGACAACCAGCCACTGACGAAAACGATTGATTGGATTGAGATCAATGACAAGATGAAAACTTGTTTCTGCAGGAGGATAAATGAAGAAACTGGGTCATTTATAAGCACCATAATAGCAACTATCCTTAGGGAAAGCTTTTAGGTGAATTATAACCCAAGATGACTCCAACGAATAATTGAAGGGTTGAAAAGATCTCCTGAACAAGGAAAATGATGGTTTTAAATATCTCATTCTTGCTAACTCGTGAATCATGAAACATGAAGGAATTGTTAAGAATGACATAACACCATCTGAAAAGATAAGGTAGAAGAATGACACTTGGAAAGCATGATACAGAATGCTTGAGCTCCAACAAGAATCTTGATGAAGACTTCAAGGATGAATTAAATGATGATGAACCACCATGAGAGCTCCAGGAATGAAAGCATGAGAAGTGAAAGATGAAAAGAATAAGATTCAAGGCCTGCGATGAATTAGATTGAGCTTTTAAATGATATAATTGAAATACCTTGGAGCTCCGGAAAACAAGATGAACAACTTAGAACCGAGAATCTGATATGATGAACAAGCTCCAGACAAAAGAATTAAATCACCTTGAAGGAATAAGAATAAGAATTACAGTATGCTTATCCTTCATCAAATTAAATTGGCGACAAGCAATGGATTTGGCACACTACTTATTCTCGTTGCAAAGAATTAAAGAGAGATCTAGCACAAGCTGGGGTAAATCTTCAACGAACCACCGGTAGGATTGTGAAAAGAACAAATGAATTAAAATGATAACAACGGAAGGGTAATCTTGAAAGAACCACCGTAAAAATATGGAGACGAACGAAGAGACATCAATGAAGAATAGTTGGAGGACGAAGTTGCAAACAGAGAACGAAGAAATATTCTGAAATGATGGCCTTCGGAGGAACACAATAGAAAAGAATTCATGAGATGCTTCGGATGGCATAAAAGAATTCCTCACAATCGGAACAATAATGAGGATGGCATGAAGCTAGAACCACGAATCTGAAGAGAACGGGCCAAGGTTTAAGAGAAACTCTTCTTCGGTCTTCAAAATCTGAGAAGACGATGAGATACCCCACCATGAATTGTATAGGCACTCCGTAATGAAGAATTAAAAGGTTGAACAAATGATGAACAAGAATTTGAAAGCGATCTTGGAGAAGGTATATGACTGATGTAATCCATTCTTACGTCACATTAGAAAAGAATTCTCCGGAAAAAGAAGAGTCAGGTAAGATCCTGGGAAAAGACCTGTGGGTTAGGGCCCACTAAAGAAATCACCGTTGAAAAAGATTGCTTAAGAGATATTGCACCGGTTGAATTAAATGACTTGAATAAGATAACAATCTCAAAATAGCTTGAACAAATTGAGAATGGAAATGCGGATCATCTGAGATATCTTCGACACTCCGGATATGAATAGCAAGAGGAGAATGATTAATTGGTGCACCGGAATAAGAAAGCATTGTGAAATGAGGAAAAAGGATAAGATCAACACCGAAATCTTGAATTACATCCACCGGCAGAATTTGAGAACAAAAGAATGATGAACTTGAAGCTCTTGAGCATCTTCCTGAGAAACACCGGATAAGAACATTGAAGGAAATGAATGAAGAAAGATCACATTAATAAAATGGATACTTCATTTGAGATTTCTTGCTCCGAGAAGAAGAAGGGTGGGAGGGTGGGGAAACAAGGCAACTTGGCATGAATGAAACAGGCAAAACGTCAGATTTCTCAACGGCGTCCGTATGGAATAACTTGAAGAGAAGGCACACCGGTTGGAAAAGAATTTAACATGACCATCTTGATGATTAAGAAGGATTAGCACTCCCATAGAAATATGAGAATACCGATTAGGAAAGGTATGTAATCAACACTTGACATCGAAGCAACTCGAATACCAGAATCAAAACAAAAACAAAGGATAGATATGTTGCAACAGAATCTTCACAATATCAACCGAACAGGGAATTGAACGAATGAATTCCGTAGGTACATCAACTTGTCGAGAAGCCAGTTGGGATAACAAAAGGTAAATAAAAGCAACAAGGAGCAGATAGAACAAATACAAGATAGAAGCTTCGTTCGACATATTCGTGCTGAAAGCTCATGGAACGTGTTACAAAAGGGTTTTGCAATCCCCGGATCAGCATAGCCAAGGACCCTTTAAGATGCAACTCCCGATCGGAACAAACGCCCATAAAACCACTTCACTCAATGTAGAACCCCGAACTTCTTATCATGCACTCGTTGGAAGAATGCCTAGAACTACTAGATTAACCCACCTATAAATTTCCGAAAGTTTCCAGTTATGCAATCAGGTGTTGGGGATACAGGGGAAGCACCGCGCAATCAACTCTAATCCTACATCCAGCTGTATCCATCCTTCAACACATAACCAGTTGTTCTCGGAAACTGTCTACCTCGGACCTTCGAAACGCATCTACTATACAAGCTATGGCAATACTCCCGAACTACCTCCCCCGTACTGGGTGATGTCGGGGGTTCTTGCCACTAACCGCATAGGAGAGTTTTCGATGTCGGCCGTCTTAAGTATTCTAGAACTGATGCGATATATTTGTGACGACAACACCTCGGAGCTCAACTCCCCAGAACACTGCCACAACCCCTAATGACAGGAGGCATAGAGAACAATGTTCTCGTCACAAAGACATCGGAACAATCCAAACAATACTCGCGTGATCCTAAAAAAAATTTAGTGAATTTTTTAGAGTAGAAGAGATAAAAGTAATCGTCAGGAGTCCTCACCAGAGTGAAAAGAGATGAGGAGCAAAAGAAATCCTACTCTCCGATATATATATATATATATATATATATATATATATATATATATATATATATATATATATATATATATATATATATATATATATATATATATATATATATATATATATATATATATAGGTCTCAAAACATTTTCAAGTGTGTGCCTAGACTCAACCGTCAACGATTCGATCAATCAGTGGGGGCTTCTAGGTCGGAGAAGGCTCTGAATACCAACTTGTAATGCCCAGGATGGGACTATACCTCCTACGTGTCGAGGCACGACTTAAAGGTATAAGCCCATTCTGGAATGATCTCAAGTTTGGTATCTTTGCACGACTCATGTAAAAATAGGGATGAAAATGCAAAAGGAGATAGTTGGCTTACACTCGCCACTTCACACAATACATTACATAAGCAAAACATCATTCAAGACATCACAACCCGACTACGGGTGAAGATCCAAAAGAAAGATACCAAAACATAAAGCCACAGGTCCGAATCGCCCCTAGTAGAAACCACTACTGATCGACGAAAACGTCACAAGCAAACGACCACTCTCTTCATCGAACTCCCGGTGGAGTTCTGATCCATCTCCTGCATCATTCTCGGCTGAACCTGCATCTGGTGTTGTAGTATCTGTGAGCCACGAGGACTCAGCAATCCCATAACCATGGGTATCAAGACTAGCAAAGCTTTATGGGTAGGAAGAGGTAAAGTGGTGAGGTTGCAGCAGCGACTAAGCATAATATGGTGGCTAACTTACGAGTACAAGAGTAAGATGAGCATCTACGCAAACGGTCGCAAAAGTAGTGATCGCTAAAGATCCTGAACTACATACGAGTCAAACATAACTCCACCGTGTTCTCTTCTCAAAGTGAAAAGAGACAGTCACGGTTACTCACGCGGTGGTGTGTTTTACTTCGAATCCTCTGTCAAGTTTTCTACAACCGGACATTAACAAATTCCAATCTGCCACATAACCGCGGGCACGGCTTTTGAAAGATCATAACCCTGCAGGGGTGTCCCAACTTAGCCCATCACAAGCTCTCACGATTAGCTGAAGTGATAAATATAATATCATCACCCCTTATCTTAGGGAAATCCGATCAGGCTCGGCATCCCGGTGCACAAGACATTTCGACAATGGTAAAACAAGTCCAGCAAGACCTCCCGGCGTGCCGACACCCTGATAGTAGCCGCGCGTATCTCGTCTCAGGCCACGACCGGATGGGACAAGCTACGAGTAAAACCAATCCTCGAGTTTCCCCGTGGTGGCCCCGCAGGTTGCCCGTTTGGGACCAACACCATCAGCACTGGCCCCCCTGCTATGTAGAAAGAATCCTCGGGTAGCGCTAACTCCCTATGCAATTTAATTAATTAATTAAGTTGTTATTATGAGCAAATTAAAACCAATGTTGGGCCTTGCTGGAGGAGTTTTATTCAAAGTCGAACTGTCAAGGGGTCCCCATCCACCCATCGTGTAAGGAACGCAAAATCAAGGAACATAATGCCGGTTTATCGGCGCCTAAGGTGGCATGAGTGGAACAAAACACCGAGCAAAAGGTCAAGCCTTCCACCCATGCCCAGTATATAGGTGTGTTAATAATAATAATAGATATTGTGATATACCAACAACAAGTTCCCTCCTGGAACGATCTTCATCTTCACCTGCAACTAACAACGCTATAAGAGGGGCTGTGCAAGCGGGTAACATAGCCAAACAGTGGTTTGCTAGGAATGTTTCAAAGGTTAGAGGTTTCATGGCAACAAGGAGAGGCTGACATAAAAGATGGGTAGCGCGACATGTAACGATAGCATCGAGACAACTAAACATGGCAATGGTAGTAAAGGTATCCAAGGGTATGATCATCTTTCCTGGGATTCCGCAAGGAAGAAGAACGGATCCATGAAGTAGACGGAGCAACACAATCGAGCGAATCCTCAAAACTCCGGTACGGAACCGAATCTAACAAGAGAAGCATACCGGAAAGAAGCAAACAACACGGTAAACACACAAACATTAACATGGCATACGATGCACATCCAAGTATGATGCATGTCCGGTTTAAATATGCATGGCATGTCAAGGTGCACAAACAACACTACAATTTAAGTGGAGCTCAATATGCAACGAGTTGCATATTGACGAAACACCACATTTTAATTATTTAATTGACTCTCGTTTATTTACAAGACAAGATTAAATGTTTGTTAACATGGCAAGAGGTGAAGCAAGAGCAAACTACCTATTTAGGCAAGTTAAATGAGGCTGGAAAAACAACAACAATTCCGGAAAATCCCCATGTGCATGTTTAGCAATTTTTAGCAAACAACAATTCACACATTTTAATGTTGTTAACACGATGCGGATGACATGATCAAGTTTATGCAAGTTTATTAAAAGTTGACATGAAGAATATATGAAGTATTATCGCCGTGGTGGAAGAAAGGTGCCACGGCAACGAACCGAAAATGATGCAACGACAACATCTCGGTTCCGGTAACTCGTTGAGATACCGGTGCAAAAGAAAGGTGGCGTGAGCGAGTCGAACAAGATGAAAGGTGGGGTGATCCCGTCACCGGGTTCCCACGGGTCGGCGACGAGGCAACCGAGGAGCATGACAACGTCGAAACGGGCACGGTGCACACAAGGGGAACATCTCATACAACACATGCATCACACGGGTCATCGTCTCGGGGTTATACCTTCGGAGCGTTCGTTCTCGGAGGGGTTCGAGTCGTCGAGGGACGTAGTGGAAGTAGTGGAAGTAGACGTTCACGTTGCCGAAAGGAAGTAGTCGTTCACGTTCGTCGAGGAAGTAGTGGTACACGACGACGGTAGTCGAACTTGAAGGTCATCGGTGTCGTGGTACTTGGCGCTTCAAAATGATCGTCGTGGTTCTTGAGGTCTCCGAACTTGTCGTTCTTGTTAAACGGAGGGGTACTTGGTGTTTTCGGCGACGGTAGTCGTACACGTTTCGTAGAGGTTCGGGGCCGTTGTGGTACTTGGCTGTCTCGGTCTTGTCGACGGAAGACGTTCACGTTACGTAGATGTTCATCTCATCGGTAGGGGTACTTGACGTGTCTCCGAGTAGCCGAACTTGACGGAGAGGAACTTGGCGAATCCGGATGGTCCGAACAGAAAAATTGCACCCAAAGGCAACATGACAAGGTGATCTCGGTGCACAAGACACTGGTTGCCGTGGCGCTCGAACAGAGTGCAGCAGCAGCTTGAGGCTAAGGCTGCGGGGAGCGGGTCGTCGCCCTCGTCAGAAGCAGAGCCACATGCTCGGGCGTCGAGCAAGAGGCGAAGATGTCCGCGCGGTGACGAAGCAGAGGTGGCCGCGGCGCTGGAGATCGAGACGGGCGGCAGGGCCGCTCGGCCTGGAGGGCGCGTCCATGGCGGCTCGGGAGGCGAGGAAGGGGCCGGCTGCTGCCTGGCCGAGGGAGGACGAGGCCCCCTCGGGCACCCACAGGCGAGGCGGCTGGAGCACGAAGGGCGAGGCGCAGTAGGAGGAGGGGGCGCGGGCTCGGCGCTGGAGGGGACGAGGCAGAGGCCTGGGGAGGCGAGGCGCTGGCCTTAGCGCGCCGGACGGCCTTGGCGCTGGAGGGTGCGACGGCGGGCAGAGGAGGCACTCAGGGAGGCGAGGGAGAGCGGTGAGGGATGGGCGCTGCGGCCTGGCGGACGGGGCGCGGTCGAAGCAGGGCCCGAGGCGCAGGGAGGCGTAGGCTGGCGGGGAAGGAAGGGGTGCACGTGGTCGACTGCGAGGAGGAGGGAGTGACGGGGTGAGGCCTTGGCGATGGGAGATGGAGGCGAGCGGAGATCGGGCTGCGGGGGGGTCGAAGGAAAGAGGGGCTCGGGCGAGAGAGAGCGAGGGGATGCTGGCGGCGCGAGGGGGGAACGAGCGAGGGACGAGGGACGAGGGGAGCAGTCGCTGGCTCGGGCTAGGGTTAGGATGCGGCTGGGCCAATGGGCCTGGAGGACAGATGGCCTGCAGCTGATGGGCCTAGGGGGCCGAGGTGGCCTGGTCCAGCTGCTCTTCTCTTCTCCTTCCTTTCTAAAACAGAAAGAAAAGAAAAAGCAAAGAAGAAAAGGAGAAAATAGGAAGTGTTTGGGATAAAGTTTGGGCACAGGGTTAATTTTCCTGGACTCGTAAAAATGTCCACGGTCCACGAAAAATAGAATAGGCAAGAATGCAAGAGATAAAATCGAATTCATTTGAATTAAATTCTAATGGCTTGAATTAGGGCATGACTAGAAAGTGTCCAAAAGTGTTGAGGTTTTTGGAGGAACCTCGATAAACGAGAAAAGAAATATAGAGAAGGTTTTTGACGGTGAAACTTGAATTAAGAGGCATGGGGAATATTTGCAAGTGTGTTATGGTGAATTCCAACAAATGGAATAATTTAATAAAATAGCTCCCTAAATATTAGGAGGATATGTTATAAAGAGAAGTCATTCTTCCCTCGATTTAAATGGATCGAAGATCCACACGAATTATTTAGTTGAGAAGAAAAGATTAATGACATGATGGCATGATGACATGATGCAATGCAAAAATAAATAACACAAGCACAAATGAAACACACGGAAGAACCCGGAACATCTGGAATCTCTGGAATCTTCTAGGACGTCGGTCTTCGGGCGTCACAGGCACCCTTCATATCCAGCCTAAATATAAGGTGGATATCGGGCGACCGAACGCGTCCACCACGTAGGACTGACGAAGGGGTCTCACACAAACTCGTCGGGAAACCCGGCGGTCTAACGGACGCCTGCTCCATCGCCACGGTGTGAACGCCGTGTGGCGCCGCTCCGGCTCGCCGCCCGAGTCCTAATCCGACTATTTAACCTGGCCGGTGTCCTGCAACCCTAGCCCATCCACCTTCCCCTCCCCGCGCCGCCATTCCGAGCCCTTCCATCTCCTTCCTCTCTCGCTCCGGCGCTCTGCCATGGTCCGGAGCAAGATCACCTACTAAGAAATGCTCACGCCGGACCGCCGGTACGAGATTCAGCAGGAGATCCAAGCGAGGCAAGCCACACGCGCCGCCCGCATCGTTGTCGGGCTGCCTCCGGACTCACCGGTGCCGGAGTAGGAGGAGGAGCAGCCGGGAGAGAAGATGGAGAGGAGCTATAACTCCGATGAAGGTGGGGGAGGCGAAGGAGGCAGAGCAGTCGGAGGAGGAGTTACTGTGCTTCAACATGGAGCAGGCGGAGGCGAAGTTCGTCGTCGCCCAATTGGAGGAGAAGATGGAGCAGTAGACCGTCCTGGAGTCCATCCAGGATGATGCCCATGTGGAGGCCAACCAGGCGTTCCTCCAGCAGAAGCAGACGACATCTGACGCACTCTTCGCCAAACTTGACGTGGTGATAGAGGAGGAGGAGGCTGAAGACGAGGCGCCGGAGGAGCCGGAGCCGAGGCACGGAGATCGTCGACATCTCCGACGATGAGTAGCTAGGTGATCGACGTAGTACGTAGGTTTATTTTGTTTGCATGTCCTTGTATGTATTTAGGAATCTAATATGGGATGTCCACATGCAACTACTGAAATTTAAGGTGTGCCCGGTCACTGCCCGCGGACAAGCCCGGGCACGTTCGCGGGCGTTTGACGGGTCATATTTGACATATCCGGTAGATGCTCTTAGGTGGTTTGCATGTGTTTTATTTGGTCACTTTCTTAACCTCCTTCATCTGTTTTACACTATAATATTTCAATTCGAGACAAACTGTACACGAAAAAGATGAACCCCAATGTCCTGATTTCATTCAGGCGACCAGATCGTAGTTTCGTTCATTCTATATATCAAATTTCGTATTCATATTTAGAGCCTTTTGGGACAAATTTTGATAAAATCGTGGCACACGTTCGACCGTTCGAAATGTCGTTTGACGAGTAGCTTCACCTCGCTCTTTGACACTTTTTCCATGTTGTGTGTTTTCTATTTCATAAATCATAGACAAGTAGATCTATACATGACCAGTCTACGGCAATATGCATATCATCCTCCTAATCTCATCCTCCCTCTTGTTTATTAGTCTCTTATAATCTACATAACCATGCTTGGATTTAAAATAAATTGTGCACGAAAAAGATACACATCGTTGTTGTGGTTCCATTCAGACGATTGGTTCGTGATTTCATTGACTGTAAATATTCAATTGCTATGTTCTTAAAAAAATGTAAAGTATGAAGATCAAATTTTCAGAATAACAAATTAGCCATGGTATTGACAAAATAGCTAATTTGCCATGTTCTTCATGGCTACATAGTATGGATTGCCATATTGCTGTAAAAATGGCTAATCTGTCATGAAAGCATCCCATGGAAAGCAAGTTCATGCACACTCGAGTGTCGGTGCGGATACAACGCGTACGAGAGCGACGTCCTCGGTTGTCCTTCCCCTGGCGTAGATACGTCCGGAGGAGGCTAACGGCTTGAACGCGGGAAATGGAGGACCATTGCGGGGGCAGTGTGGTCGATTTGGTGGACTTGCTCATTTTGGAGCAGATTCGGGATGAATCCGACGTGGCGGGCACATTCGAGTGCGCCCGAATATCCCCATATCCGCCCCCACATATTGGCTGGTATAGGGGTGTCGGTCAGCCTGAATCTTTGAATAGAGTTTGTCAGGTTCGGTTGGGTGGCACTTTGTTGTCCGGGCAAGCCACCTAGACGTTTGGGCATGGGCTGATAGGACAACGCGGGGGATGATACGCTTGCGAGGAATCGAACTCGTGTTCCCTCACTCCCAAACGCAAGCTACTAGCTAGTGGTGCCAACGGGCGCTAGTGATTGATGGGCAGCGCGAACGAACACACTGCAACGGTAGATTTGAAGCAAACTTGATGTTCCAAAATAATTTTTGAAAAACAGGGATACATTTTAGAATTTCAAACTGTTTGCTAAAATCATGGAAAAAATTGTGAACGTGTTTTTCTAAATTACAAATAGTTTTTGAAATTTTCCACACACAATATGAAGTTTTATTTTGTTGGAAAAGTGCATAAATTTTGAAATTCTAAACATTATTTAACATGTTTTTCTTCATGTTCCATTTTTGGTAATTTCTAAAGATATTTTGAAGATTTGAACATTCTTTTGAAAATGCGAACAATTTTTGATTTTCTGAATATTTTAAAAAATACGAACAAAAGTTGAAATTGCTGAATATTTTTTTTTTCAAAAAATGAACATTTTTTGAAGGCTTGAACGTTTTCTCGGAAATTGTGAATTTACGAAAAAGTAAGAAGATATGAAAGGGCAAAGGAAGAAACAAAAAATAAAGCCTAAAAAGAAAATAAATAAAATGAAAACGAAACAGAAAGAAAATGTAAAAACGAAGTAAGGAAAGCAACAGGTAAAAAATGAAAAAGAGAAAAAGTGGCAAAACAAAAGTGGGCCGCATCATGTCGCGCACTCGGGATAGATCCCTGTGCGAAGCCCCGACTATGTGCAAGGATTTTCGGCCCGAGGCCTAGCTAGTGTCGCCCATCAGGAACTCAGGATATCCCGTGATGTAACCTAACACGGACCGTACTAACCAAGGAAACTAAACTTCACGTGGTATGGTATATGATACTCGTAGTAGAAACGGTGACTTTCTAAATTCAGACCAAACTCAAACCCCAACTTACATTAATTCCAGCATACAACAGGAGCTAAATTACCAGATGACCAATCGAGAATCGGCCAATCAGCAGGTTGATGCAACTGCAATGTCTAACCACGGTTCAAGACACAACCAAACGATGGCCGAGCATGCCAACGCGTGCCTGCCTCGAGATGTCCTCGCCAGCATCCTGCTCGGCCTCCCGGCGAGCGACCTCCGCCGCTTTCGCCGCGTCTGCAAGGAGTGGCGCGAGGTCATCTCCGACTCAGCCTTCATCGATGCCCACATGGTCCACGGACCGCGGGACCTGAACCACACCATCGTCTTCTTTCCTACTTACAGATACGCGGAAGAGCCTCTTGACGGCAGCGGGTTCCTCTTCGACGAGCAGTGGCGACTCACGGCCACGTTCAGTGCCGGTAGGTCGGACGACATGATAGGCACGTGCAACGGCCTGCTCTGCTTCCTCGACGGCGACCAGGGGTCCATCAACATCGTGGATCCCTTCACCGGCGAGTCGCTCGCCCTGCCTCTGCCGCCGGAGACGAAGCAGCAGAGGGAGGAGTCCCGCACGTACTGCTTTGGCTTCGACCGCAGTTCGGGGCGATATAAGATTGTACACGGGGGATTCTACGTGCGTAGAGATGAAATCATGACTCAAGAACTGCAAGTGTTCACAGTCGGAGGAGGCGAGAACTGGAGGAGCGTGCATGTCGCCGACGCAGCGGAGCACGACGTCGTAGGCGTCCCCGTTTACGCCGACGGAGTGATTTACTGGTCTGTGAGAGGGAGGGACTGGGTCATGAAGCTCGCGTGCTTGGATCTGGCGACAGAGGAGGTCACGTGGGAGGGACTCAATCCGGAACCGTCGGCTGTCGGGCCTGACGCCGGAGCTGAACATGATGGCGGGGCCGGACGCACGGCGGCACGGGTGATTGTGATGACCATGAGGGGGCGGGTGCACGCATATTGGGAGGTCTTGTTCGCCGGACAGGGCGGCCACTGGGTTCCCGACAGCGTGGAACTGCCTCCCTTGCGCCGCCCGTCGCTCCCGCAACCATTGCAACGGGGGCACGTCCTGCTGGAGGACTATGCTGGGGGCGGTAACCTGTACGCTCACCCAGTTGTGCCGGCGAGCAATGATGTAGGCCCGGCGAAGCTGCTGCTCAAGGGAGACAAGGAGGAGGAGCTGCCCAAAGAGCCAGCCAAGAGCTCGTCGACCGGCCAGCACGCCGGTAGGACGCCCAGCTGCAATACCCGAGGGTTGTTCATCCCGGCCCTATTTAACCAGACGCATGCGGGCATAGTACGACGAATCCCACACCAACCGTGCTATGCAGTGACGTTTTGCTATGCCCCGCCAGTGTCTCCTGCTCCCTTGGCACACTACTTTGGCAAGCTCGATCTAAAGGATTAAACAAATCATAAAGGCACAAATCAGTGGCTTATAGTTGTATAAATTTCTCTTTGATTCATAGTGTTATCCTTCGACCGATCTTGGCTCATGATTTTTTTTTGAAAGCCGAGGCAAAAGGGCTTGCCTCATGTATTAATTAAGCAGAGAGCATAGTTTGTTACAATAGACCCCTTACATGGCATGAAGGATTACTCACGTGTGATAATAGATCCTAATTTTTTTGCTCCGGCGGTGACCCAAAGCTTTGCCTCGTTGGTAATGATAGTGAGCAAAATTGGCGGTGGGGCGCTCTTATGCCGAAAGACCCGAGCATTTCTTTCATTCCAGATGATCCAAGTCACGAGCATGGTCAGGGAGGCCATCGCCTTTCTATCGGGGACTTCTATGCCGGTCATACTTTCCCACCAAGTCTTGACGGAAACATTAAGATGCCACGAGGAGGTGTTCATTTGCTCAAGCCGAAACTTCTCAATGACCATCTTCCAAAGCCGAATGGTGTAGCGACACATGAAGAAAAGGTGTTGTCCGCTCTCTTGCTCCCTTTTGCAAAGAGGGCAAAGACCACAATTTGGCCATCCCCGCTTGGTAAGCCTGTCGGCCGTCCATATTCTATCTTGGGTAGCCAACCAAGTAAAGAACTTTGCCTTTAACGGCGCCCAGACCTTCCAAATCATGTGCTCCATGGGAGAGAGTACCAACCCAAGAAATTGTGCTTTATAGGCGGAGGCTGCGGTGTAGCGTCCATCGGCTGTGTGTTTCCATATAATAGTATCTTCAGCGAGCTCATCAAGATGAAAGTTATGTAGGAGCGTCCAAAGGGTGAAGAATTGCCGGATGTGCTCGATGGAGATGACCGTGGAGGGGTTGATCTTGAGAATCCAAGCATTGTTTTTTAGGGCCTCCCGCACCTTCCAATTTTTTTTCCTCATGGAAGCCTCAAAGATTAGGGGAGCAACATCCTTTGGTTTTGATTTCCACTTGAATCATCGGGAGCAACGTGACCAGTTTTCCACTTAAACGAGGTTTTGAATGGAACTTACCCGGTTTTAAGATTTGAGGGACCAAATACCACCCACAAATTCTTGATAAATTTTTAGAATATCCTCAAGTTGTACACTTTTGGTAAAGTTGAGAGAGAGAAACACACTATTCCCTAAAAAGAGACAATGTCACTTATGTGCGTAAGGATCCTCAAGGTATATGTTTCATTCGGTCGATGTTGAATTGTTAGAATATTTTATGTATCTAATAAAATATTTAAAATGTTGCCCGATCTCTACACATGAGAATCCTTTGCCATGCAACATAATAGCTGATTCTATGTGGGTTCAAATCACATTGGATTTAAATGTGACAGAACACATTACTTATTTCTCGTACCCAGGCAACCATGTCACATTCAGCATCTCATTCATGTAAGTTTTTGTTTTGTTTTTTTGTTTTGCATTAGCATATCCATATACCTATCACCAGTTCATGCATGTAAGTCATCGCTTATTTTTGTGCTTACATTTTGTGCTCTCATAGACACGTATATGTGTTGGGCGCTTGGAGCATACCTATATAACAACACTCTTTTTCTCTATTGCTAAATAGTCACAACATACCATCAATTTTTCCTATATACAATCATGCCACATCAGCAAGACATGAATGTAAGTTATACATTACATTTTTGCATTAGTATGTCCATGAAAAACTGCCATGCCATATCACCTGTTCATGCATGTAAGTTATCAATTAATATTTTTTGCAATAAGTTCTGCGCTCTCATGGACACGATATATGTATTGGGTGCCTGGAGTATACCTATATAGCCGACCTTCCACTTTTTGTGTGTGTAGAATGACACTCTCTTAACTGCAATATACTATATTTTTTTGTTGTTGGTACATGATTTTTTATATGCTTGATACTTTTATTGTATTTAAAGTGTATATCAAGAAACACTCTTACAATTTATTTTCATTAGTTTTAGTTGTTTATGTAGCACATAACTATGCGTTTTTTAACAAGATTACCACAGCAACACGCGGTGTATCATCTAATTAAAATTGTTAGCCCACACTCACATAATTTTCTCAACATGCACACATGTAACCTCACCATGCAACACATACATGTGAAAGATCCACCTCAAAATGCAAATATGCATGGAAAAAGACTCAACTCAATAGTTAAATATAGTAAATCATTTTTTCTTGTATTATAGATGTAAAATTCATATTACATACAACCAAATCAAATCAAAATATATTTCAACTGATTCCCGCAGCAATATGTGATGAATCATCTTGTTATTATAATTCTTAGTCATTGGAGTTACTTTGTATTTTCTTGGATCTTGGGTCCAAAGCAGTATACCTATAATGATTATGTGTATGAATAAAATTAAAGTTTAATTTATTGGGAGAAAAAACACACATTTTCTTCTATTCTTTTTTGGGGTTTTCTGGCTTTTGTTTTCTCTTCTTTCTCTATTCTATTCGGTAAGTCTCTAGTCTATTGGGTATATACAAAATAAAAAAATGCATTAATACTTTTATAAAATTACATGGACATGCTTTTGAACTAAAACATGAACATTTTGGATGTAAGTGTGAAATCTAAAAAAAATTATACATGACAAGCAACTTTTAAATATTTAATAAACATTTTTGGTATTATTGGAGAGAAGTTACACCTCTCCACTCTGAAAAAACTAGAAAACTCAGGTCAACTTCTCTAGTAGTATGTCACGTGAAAGCTAACATCAGGAAATCTCACGACAATTGTAGCAGGACAAAACCACAACCCTTTCAATCAAACATTGATCCACACACACTAAATACCCTAGATAGTAGTCGGAGCATAACAAGCAATTCCTTCAACAAGGATGCACACCTGTAGGACAATGATGTAAGAATCATCCAATGAAGGCCAAAACACGGTTTTTCACTATTCAAATTCAAGACTTGGGATATCTGAGTTGGAGCATACTCCTTTCCCACGCAAGATCTTATAGAAACTCAAAAAGTGTCCCATGTGAATGGTCCCAATGAGTCAAGAACCATACCAATAAATATTACCTGAGGAAGGTCAGAGAAAGAGTGGTACGAAAGGTATTCTTGATCAGTTCCTTTACCGTTGACTACAACCTAATTTCATGTACCGGCAGAAAGTTTTAACTCTCGAAGGTGTGTAATGTACGAGCGTGAGACAATGAGTGCCTAGGAACCCTTGGGCCCACATGTAATCATGCAAGGTAAGTACTCAGATTAGATAAAGATAGACGCGGTAACAAGATCCTATCGCAAGTATGAGATCTTTACCTACTTCAACCACGATTTCATCATACACTAGTAGAAAACGGGCCTTTAATCCCGGTTTTAGAGGGCCTTTAATCCCGGTTCCGGAACCGGGACTAAAGCCCCCCCCCCCCTTTAGTCCTGGTTCTTATACGAACCGGGACTAAAGGCCCTCCACGTGACCGCTGTCTAGAGCTCCACCTTTAGTCCCGATTGGTAACACCAACCAGGACTAAAGGAATTTTTTTGATTTTTTTTCCCGATTTTTAAATTTCAGAATTATTTTACAACTTAATCTCTAATCACCCCTCATTGTAGGATCGAAAGTATGTCTAGAGGGGGGGGGGTGATTAGACTACTTGACAATATAAAAAATCTGCCTTTTGATTAAGCAAAGTTTTTGGCAGTTTCACAATTAAGATCAAGTCAAGTATCACCCTACACATGCAATTCTAGAGTAATAGCAGCGGAAAGTAAATTGCACATGTAAAAGAGAGGTGGAGAAGATCAGACGCAGTTTGGTGACACGAAGATTTTTGTCGTGGTTCCGATAGGTGGTGCTATCGTACATCCACGTTGATGGAGACTTCAACCCACGGAGGGTAACGGCTGCGCGAGTCCACGGAGGGCTCCACCCACGAAGGGTCCACGAAGAAGCAACCTTGTCTATTCCATCATGGCCTACGCCCACGGAGGACTAGCCTTACTCGGGGTAGATCTTCACGAAGTAGGCGATCTCCTTGCCCTTACAAACTTCTTGGTTCAACTCCACATCTCAAAGACGGAGGCTCCCAAGCGACACCTAACCAATCTAGGAGGCACCACCCTCCAAAAGGTAATAGATGGTGTTGATGATGATGAACTCCTTGCTCTTGTGCTTCAAATGATAATCTCCCCAACACTCAACTCTCCTCACTGATATGGCTGTGGTGGAAGAAAGGTTTGAGTGGAAAGCAACTTGGGAAGGCTAGAAATCAAGTTTCATATGGTAGGAATGGAATGGCTTGATCTCAACACAAGAGTAGGTGGTTCACTTCTCAGAAAGTGTATGGTAGGAGTGGTAGACTTTCTGATGGCTCTCCTCACGAATGAAGAGGGGGTGGAGGGGTATATATAGCCTCCACACAAAATCCAACCGTTACACACACATTTGACCAATCTCGGTGAGACCGAAGTGAAAACTTGGTCAGACCGAAAGTTCAAATATAGTGAACGTTGGGATTTTTGGTGGGACCGAAAATACCATCTCGGTGTGTCCGAAATGAGTCAAAGGTTGGAGCTTGCCATCTCGGTGGGACCGAAAATAACAATTCGGATATTCCGAAGTGATGTCAATTGGTTACAGAAGGTTGGCAGTCCATTTTCGGTGAGACCGAAACTCAAAATCGGATGGACCGAGAAATTAGGGTTTGGGAGTATAACTGAGGTGGTTCATCTCGGTGGGACTGAGTTTGCAGAATCGGTTTGTCCGAGATTACTTATGAGTGTGTTAAGTAGTGAAGAGTGCCGAAAGTTGAGGGAGCTAGATCACAAAGCACTTGAGCAACCAGATCATTAACACAACCTCATCCCCTTTTAATAGTATTGGCTTTTCCTATGGACTCAATGTGATCTTTGATCACTAAACCAAAAATAGAGTCTTGAGCTTTTGCCAATGCTTGTCTTAGCATTTTGAGGGGTCCACTTCTTCAGACATTTCCATACCCAAATCATCGAACTTCTCTGAAATGATTCTCAAGTAAATATTAGTTCAATGATATATATGTTGTTATTAATTACCAAAACCACCCGGGGATTAGTTGCACTTTCAATCTCCCCCTTTTTGGTAATTGATGACAACATATAGATCAAAGCTTCGACAAAGGATATAATCAATGAATAATATCGTCGCTTTGAGAAGTATGTGATAAACAAGAGCTCCCCCTAAATTTGTGCATTATTTAAAATTTGCTTTTGAATGCAAATGCACAATCGATTAGGATTATGGGTCACTCTTCCATGTCACATACATCTTGGTGGAGCGCACAAAATGATAAGAATGAATAACATGCACTCAATCACCAAGACAAGAGTAAATAGCCATACAATAAGGAATAGCATATGATAAGCATTAAGCACACATTAAAGCATAGTATGACTAGGCACTCATTAAGGTAGCATCAAACGTAGTAGCAAGCACACTTAAAGTTTCGAAAGACCAAAAGAAACCAATGTATCTCAAAGAAACCGGCAAAAGAACGAAAGACGAAAGGAGCACTCTCTCTCTCGAAGCCCTATGATCTATAACAATTTCTCCCCCTTTGGCAACAAGTTACCAAAAAGTTCGAAAAGGTATAGAGCTAAGCGTCACTGCGGGCTCTGCTGGCGGCTCCCGTCTGGGTAGATGTCGGTGTAGAGATAGCTGCATCGGCGAAGATTTATGCTGATGTCTGCGCTGGAGGAGTGGATGCTGGAGCTGGAGCAACTGTTGGAGCTGTAGCTGGTGCTGAAGTGGTAGCCCTGGAGTCAGTCACTGGGATAGCTGCAGATCTGGATCCTCTGGGAACCTGAGCAGTCTGGCGATGAGAGTCCTGGACTAGATCATCCTGCATGAGCTCTGCTCTCTCCTGCCTTGTCTCCTCCATGTCTGCCTCAAGCTTGTTGACAGACACCTGAATCTCAGTCAGCTTCACGTCCAGAGCGTGGATCTTGTCCTCAACAATCCTCTCTAGGCTCTCCTGAGATTGCTCAATGCTGGCCAGGCGTTGTTCAATCCTCTGGGTAGCTTCAAGAATTTGTTCTCCAAAGCTCTTTGGCTTAGCTGCTGCTGCTGCTGCCTCTTTGTCAGCTTTAGCCTTCTTCGCAGCTTCGATTTTGGCCTGTCCTTCAACTGAGGTAGGATCCTCTTCATCCATCACAACTATGTTGTCCTCATGCTCTGGCTGCAGTGGCAAGTGCTTCCTATCCAACATGAATTTGCCCGTGCCAAACTTGGCGTTGATGAGCATCTGAATCTGCGGGGTAAACCCACACGACCTCTTCTGGTCAGCTGCAGTCCTCTTAATGGTCTCTACCATCAAGTCCATCACCTTGAAAGGTGCCTTCTCATCGAGAATGTGCAGCATGTTGATAGAATAGCCTCGAATCATGCGGTGGTCTCCAGACTTAGGCATCAATGTATGCCTCAGAATAGTGTTAGTGGTGGTCAGACCTGCCTGGAGATAGTACACTGAGCCAAGCTTCCATCCTTCCAAATCAGCAGCCGGGATCTCCTTGTACATGTTCTTCATGGAATCATGACTCTTCTTAGGAATCCCATAGACATCAATGTCGTCCTCTCTCTGCATTGGAGCGTTCAGGAGTTCTGCCCATTCTTCAACAGTCGAAGAAAACCTTTGACCTTCAGTCATCCAGGTGATCTTGCCATCAGGATAGAAGTGGGCTGTGGCGTAGAACTGCATGATCATCTCGTCATTCCAGGCTGTCAGTTCTTGACCCACAAAATCAGCAACTCCACATGCAGTAAAGCTCTCATGCACATGGGGAAAGAAGTCCCGGTGCTCTTCACTGTCAATATACTTCCAGTCAACATACCTGGTGTCAGCAACAATGGGCTTCTTATCCATCAGCACGGTCTCATAGAAATCCTGCTGCTCTCTGGTGTGGAATCTGGGGTCCACAGCAGTCCTTCTCCTTACAACATATGGATCAGACTGTCTCCATAGCCTGAGACCTTTGTCCTTCCTTGCCTTCATGTCCTCAGCTTGAGGATGAGCATCATTGTGGAGTGGCAACTTGGGACGGAGCTTAAGCAACACATGCTCTTCATCTGATTCAGACGGTGGCATCTCACCTTTGTTCTTCTCAGAAGCTGGAATGCTTCTGGTTGTTCTCTTGGGCTTGGCTGGAGCTGCCTTGGCTTGAGCAGGCTTCTTGGGCTTAGAGGAGGCTTGAGCCCGAATAGCATCACCCATGAACTTAGCTTTCTGAGGAGGAGGCTGGGGTGCATCTTCTTCTTCTTCTTCTTCTGCAGCATCAACTTGAGGTTCATCATATACTACCCTCTTCCTTTTGGAAGTCTTCTTCACCTTGCTTGGAGCAGGCTCTTCCAAGTTGAGCTTCTTTGCAACTGCTGACTGCTTTACTTTGCTTGTGCCTTTCCTTGACTGCTGCCCTTGGTGCTCTTTGGCAACCACATTCCTCTTTGGCTTGGAGGTAACTTCCTCAACAACAAAGTCAGAGTCCTCATCATCTGAAGTTCTCTTCTTCCTGGTTCTGGTGGCTGCAGGAGGCAAACCACTAGGGGTGCTCCTCTCACCATCATCACTGGAGCTGCTAGCAGGACTTGTATCTGCCTCTGGAATCTCAGCAAAAGGTGACTCAGACCTGTTCTGGCTGTCACTGACATCTGACATGGCTGAAAACCTGTGAAAAGATAAGGTATAGGCAGAGTAGAAGAGTTATCACAACTGCAGAGGTTTTTGCAAAAAAAAATGAGTTCAAAACTTAGTTTTGAGTTTTCACAGAATGTATTTCGGTCAAACCAATTTTAAGTTTCGGTGAAACCGAAGTGTTCAACAGAAACCTACACACCACTTTCGGTCAGACCGAAATGGGTTTCGGTCCTACCGATAACTTAGGGTTTCACTGAAACTACGTTTCGGTCATTCCGATTTGCATAACTCGGTTAAACCGAATGATGCAGTGCAATGGCCAGAGGCCGAATCGGTCATACCGAGTTTCAAAATCGGCTTCACTGAGATGCGTTCCGTGGAAACCTAAACCTAAGAATTTTGCTCGAAACTAGAGAATCTGAACTAATGTATAGGGAATATCTCAAACGTGGATTGAATCATGGCAAGCCTATCGTGCAAGAATCGGATGGGGAGCACGAAAGGGATCGGGACACACCCTAACTTGGTGGTGTCCCTCTACGGCGGCAACGGTGGAGATGATTACCGTTGACGGCGGCGGAGACCTGCGGCGAGGGCACACAGGCGACGACGGCGACGATCCGTAGACCAGGGCGACGGCAGCAGGGGTCTTGGGGGCGAACGGTTTGAAGAATTAAATCGCGCGCAGCCCTCAGGTATATATAACCCCATGCTGTCGGTGGGACCGAGTTGTAAAACTCGGTGTCACCGAGATGTATAACTGTTGTGCAGTTACGCATATCGGTCAGACCGAGATTTTGAACTCGGTTTCACCGAGATGAAACCTAGATCAGTCTAAGCGTTTCGGTTGGACCGAGATTGAGAAGCCGGTCAGACCGAAATGGACTTAGAAGGTTTTGGAAGTCAGCCTTAGACGAATCGGTGGCTCCGAGTGCTCCTCACTCGGACTGTCCGAAAAAGACTTGTTCAAAGTTGTGATATGAGCATGAATAGAATTTGAGACAAGAAAGCATAGATAGCTAGGGAAGGTGCTTAGGCATTCTTGTCCATCCATTTGGCCAGAAGGATCAAAACAATCAAAACAACAAATGGATGTCCTTGAATGGATGAAATCATGCATTCAACATGCTCACACAATAAGATAGCAACTGAAATATGTGTCAAACATGCACAACCAACACTCTAGCTACTAGCACACAATTTGTCGATGACTAGGTCATCTATATATGAGTATATTGACTTAGGAGCCAAATGAGAACATTTGATCATAGGTCATACTCATCGTTTAAGCACAAGTGGGGTTACCACTTTTACATAAAGCATTTATGTGTTCACATCATTTGGAGATGCTTTAGCTCAATATTTTAGAGCAAAGCTCCCCCTAGATGTGAGAACCCCTTTTAAAGGGTCAAACTAACCTTGGGTTGTCGTAGAAGACTTCATGTAGATGTTGAAGATGTGGATGCTCAATGTTGATGTAGATCATCAAGAGTTCGGAGCAATCCTTTGGATTAGGGCACTTTCAATACCTACATGGGTTAGTCCCACAAGGAACAAACAAGAATATCCATAGACATAGAGTGAAGTACATAAAAGATGATGTCCATGAAAGCAATGATTACCTTGTCCCTTGACTTACCAACAAGAGGGTTTGTGACTCCATGAACTAGTGCATGATGTGGAAGTTGTTTGCACAAGTTCTTGCCAAAATGAATATGAGTGAAGTTTGTTGGCGGAGTCACCCTCAAGAACCTTCTAGTTCTTCTTCTTTGGGATCCACATCATCTTGATGGGAATCCTTGGTGTTGTAGTTGAGCTTGACGAAGTAGAACTTGATGTGTCCTTGGGAACCCACTTGACCATGGCTTGAGGTGCTTCAATGAATGCATCAATCTCCTCTTGAAGCTTGTCCTTGGCCTTTAGCTTGTGGTCTTGTGGTGGAAGGTCATCTTGAGCTTGTTCCACATTGGAAGAAGTAGGATCATACTTCTCCTTTTGTGAAACAAACTGTGGAGTAGGGTATTGACCTTCTTCCCACTCAACGCCTTCGGCGTTGAACTTTCGCTCAAAACCAATCCCTTGATTCTTCCGGTGTCTTCCTTGTTTGCGAACAATCTCCTCAAAGTTCTTGCTTCCGGCAAGACTCTTGTAGACACCTTTCTCTATGATTTCCTTCAATAAGCTATTTTCTTGCTCAAGTGTAACTTGGCTTGAAACATTGTTAGTGGAATCAAGAGAACTACTAGAAGCAACAATATTGGATTTAACATTGTTATTGTTACTACTAGAGGAAGAATTTTTCTTATGCTTGTCATGCTTAGTCTTAATAGGTGGCAAGAAGTTAGACAAGAGAAGTCGTTTGGCAAGATATGAAGAACTCTTCTTTCGAAGATCGTCATTGATCGCTTTTAGAAACTCATGTTCTTGCTCTAGAGTGAGCTTCTCGAAGCGTAGCTTCTCATGAGATCTTAGGAGCTCTCTATGATCTTCTTGAGTTGTTTCATGAGCTAACTTAAGAGTGTTTAGTTCTTTAGTTAGACGCCCAATCTCCTTCATAGCATTGTCATTCGACTCTTCTCGACTATAAAGACTACTAGCATTTTCATCATTACTAAGCTCACTAGATTTATCATGCAAGAGCTCATCTTCACCAAGCAAGTCATCCTCATCACTATCAAAGTCAATGAATTCAGGGTGTGTTACCTTGGGGCCTTTAGCCATGAAGCATCTTCCAATTCCCTCATTTGGTGAATCAAATAAGTCGTAGGAGTTGGAGTTGGAGGATACGAGTGCAAGTCTGGCAACACCTTCATCTTGACTATAGTCGGAGTCGGAGTGATAGCTTCCATCGGATTGATTGTCGGAGTCGGAGCCGGAGACCCATTCACCTACATGAGCTTGATGTCTTCTTCTTGTGTAGCTTCTTGATGACTTGTCTTTCCTCTCCGAATCCTTGCTTCTCCGAGAGGGTCTTCGTTCATAACGATCATCTCTACTCCTTCTCTCTCTCCGAGGTGACTCATCTCTTGCTCTTCTTCTTGGAGATTCTTCTCTTCTCTTGTGGGGAGCCATACACTCATTTGAGAAGTGTCCGGGTCTTCCACAATTGTAGCAGTTTCGATCACGACTAGAAGATCTCTTTTCATCATATGATCTAGACTTTGAGCTTCTTTCTTTGCCTCTATTCTTGTAGAACTTGTTGAAGTTCTTGACCATTAGGCTTATCTCTTCATTGGAAATTAGCTTGTCACTTGAGGTAGTAGGAGCATCGCTTGTAGCTTTGTAAGCACCACTTGACTTGTTGTGAAGATCTTCCTTATCCTTAAGTGTCATCTCATGAGCAACAATTCTTCCAATGACTTCAGTTGGCTTGAGAGTCTTGTAGTTTGGCATCATTTGGATCAAAGTGCACACGGTGTCATACTTTCCATCCAAAGCTCTGAGAATCTTCTTAATGATGAATCGGTCGGTCATTTCTTCGCTTCCTAAGCCGGCAATCTCATTTGTGATGAGAGCAAGCCTAGAGTACATTTTAGCGACTCCTTCACCATCCTTCATCTTGAACTTGTCAAGTTGACCTTGAAGAATATCTAGCTTTGATTCCTTCACAGATTCAGTACCTTCGTGCATTTCAACCAAAGTATCCCAAATCTCTTTAGCATTCTCAAGACGGCTGATTTTGTTGAACTCTTCGGGACACAAAGCATTGAAGAGAATGTCACAAGCTTGAGCATTGTTTTGCAACATCCGCAACTCTTCCGGTGTAGCTTCGCGATCCGGAACTTTTCCTTCTTCAAAGAAATCACCTTGCATACCAACACAAATAATGCCCCATGCGGCTGGGTTATGACCAAGAATATGCATTTTCATTTTATGCTTCCAACTAGCAAAATTTGTACCATCAAAGTAAGGACCTCTACGATAATTACCCTCACTAGACGCCATACTCTCCTAGGTTGTGAAACCAAGCTTACGGAGTCCAATGCAATGGAAACCAAAACAATGGAGACCAAAGCTCTGATACCACTTGTAGGATCGAAAGTATGTCTAGAGGGGGGGGTGATTAGACTACTTGACAATATAAAAAATCTGCCTTTTGATTAAGCAAAGTTTTTGGCAGTTTCACAATTAAGATCAAGTCAAGTATCACCCTACACATGCAATTCTAGAGTAATAGCAGCGGAAAGTAAATTGCACATGTAAAAGAGAGGTGGAGAAGATCAAACGCAGTTTGGTGACACGAAGATTTTTGTCGTGGTTCCGATAGGTGGTGCTATCGTACATCCACGTTGATGGAGACTTCAACCCACGGAGGGTAACGGCTGCGCGAGTCCACGGAGGGCTCCACCCACGAAGGGTCCACGAAGAAGCAACCTTGTCTATTCCATCATGGCCTACGCCCACGGAGGACTAGCCTTACTCGGGGTAGATCTTCACGAAGTAGGCGATCTCCTTGCCCTTACAAACTTCTTGGTTCAACTCCACATCTCAAAGACGGAGGCTCCCAAGCGACACCTAACCAATCTAGGAGGCACCACCCTCCAAAAGGTAATAGATGGTGTTGATGATGATGAACTCCTTTCTCTTGTGCTTCAAATGATAATCTCCCCAACACTCAACTCTCCTCACTGATATGGCTGTGGTGGAAGAAAGGTTTGAGTGGAAAGCAACTTGGGAAGGCTAGAAATCAAGTTTCATATGGTAGGAATGGAATGGCTTGATCTCAACACAAGAGTAGGTGGTTCACTTCTCAGAAAGTGTATGGTAGGAGTGGTAGACTTTCTGATGGCTCTCCTCACGAATGAAGAGGGGGTGGAGGGGTATATATAGCCTCCACACAAAATCCAACCGTTACACACACATTTGACCAATCTCGGTGAGACCGAAGTGAAAACTCGATCAGACCGAAAGTTCAAATATAGTGAACGTTGGGATTTTCGGTGGGACCGAAAATACCATCTCGGTGTGTCCGAAATGAGTCAAAGGTTGGAGCTTGCCATCTCGGTGGGACCGAAAATAACAATTCGGATATTCCGAAGTGATGTCAATTGGTTACAGAAGGTTGGCAGTCCATTTTCGGTGAGACCGAAACTCAAAATCGGATGGACCGAGAAATTAGGGTTTGGGAGTATAACTGAGGTGGTTCATCTCGGTGGGACTGAGTTTGCAGAATCGGTTTGTCCGAGATTACTTATGAGTGTGTTAAGTAGTGAAGAGTGCTGAAAGTTGAGGGAGCTAGATCACCAAGCACTTGAGCAACCAGATCATTAACACAACCTCATCCCCTTTTAATAGTATTGGCTTTTCCTATGGACTCAATGTGATCTTTGATCACTAAACCAAAAATAGAGTCTTGAGCTTTTGCCAATGCTTGTCTTAGCATTTTGAGGGGTCCACTTCTTCAGACATTTCCATACCCAAATCATCGAACTTCTCTGAAATGATTCTCAAGTAAATATTAGTTCAATGATATATATGTTGTTATTAATTACCAAAACCGCCCGGGGATTAGTTGCACTTTCACTCATCACTGCTCAATTTATTCTATAATATCTATTTTCTAATCACCCTCATCATTCCAAATCGTCTAATTTCCCGGCCGGTCACCCATCCTGCCTGAGCACGCTTAACTTTTGAGTTCTATTCCCCTCGTTTCCAAGTCTGCACTTGTTGTTTTCCTGATAATAGTAAGATGTCAATCCTATTAAACCTCACGAGTTTAGCTTGAGCACGAAGTCACACGTTTTACTGTTTGAGTTTGAAACTATTATTCTTAAAAACAATAATTATTTAGTAACACTAATATTTCTTGAATAATTAGTTTGACCATAGTTTGACCACAATTTGGCCAGATTTGACCATAATTCAAAAAAACTGAAATAATTATTTAGTAAAACTAATATTCTTGAATAATTATTTAGTAAAACTAATACTTCTTGAATAAGTAGTTTGACCACAGTTTGACCAGATTTAACCAAAATTAAAAAAAAAACGAAATTTGAGCATAACTTTTTTTCCTTTTAGAATTTGAGGATTCTAAAAATTTGCAAAACGGCCTATGGCAGTCAAATCCGGACGCGGATTTTCGTGCTGAACATTTTGATATATTATACGTTTTTTCCGACATCGTATGCAATAGACATAGTCGTTTTACTTTTTCATCACACTTTTTTTGTAAAACATGTCCAAATTTATGTTTTTTAATTTTCCTAACTAGTAGATCTAGTAACATAACTACATCACGAAGGATTTAAAATTTTGAAGTTTTTAGCATTTTTTTTGTTTTTTCAAAACTGAAATGGCGATGGTAGTGTTAGAATCCCTTTAGTCCGGGATGGTGTCCATCCAATCCTACCGTCAACTACATCTGCTAGCACCATCCCAACAAGAGTCACAACTAAGGTTAACCAAGCCAGAGTGTGGCAAAAAAATTACTTTTTAATATAGCAAAACTAATTCTATCAACTATTATTATAGGCTAAACAACTATTAATACAAAATAGTACAAGAGACTAGTAAAATTAATATTAATCTTCATTTATATTATTCTAAAAATAACCAAATTAATCTTACTGTGACAACAATCTGACATCTGACTAGGAGCAAAAAGAATTAAATTAAAAAGTATTTTTAAAATCAAATTATTCACAATCTAGTGTTTGAAGCAAATTTGAACAAATTCATATATAAATCATTCAATTTTGAAAACTAATGGCACAAACAGAAACTAGACAAAATTTGTAATCTAATGCAAAAAGAATCACTCAAAAACATCAGATATCCTAAAAGATATAATCAATTTGAAATAGAAACTAAAAACAAAAAACAAATGGAAAAATAAAAAATAACACCTTTAGTACCGGTTTGAGACTTGAACCGGGTCTAAAGGGCATCACACCCTTTAGTACGGTTCGTGTCTCAAACCGGGACTAAAGGTCTAATCTTTAGTAGCGGTTTGAGATACGAACCGGGACTAAAGGGCATCGCACCCTTTAGTACCAGTTTGTGTCTCAAACCGGGACTAAATGTCCCATTTGAACCGGGACTAATGCCTTCCAGACGCCCTAGCCTCATGAATCGGGACTAATGCTCACATTAGTACCGATTTGTCATGCAACCGGGACTAATGTGTATATTGAGAGTGGACCAAAGCCCTGTTTTCTACTAGTGATATCGTGTCATATCAATAACAAAGATTATTAAAGAATTGGCGGCAAATAAGGGAGACCCCTACCAAAGTCTCAAGTCATTCATACCACCATTTTTGGTACATGAACTAGATTCCTAATTGCAATATGGCTTGCTTTTGTACTTTCAAAACCATAATATATCAATATGCACTCGTAGGACGACGTATTGTTTTATCCATCTTGCAAACCTGGATATAAGTAATCAATGTGCCTTTATAGTCCTCGACGAGATCCTCGCATTCTCACACCTCTACCATTTTCCATGACTGACAACATGATATTAAGATCCTTTGTAACTTCATATTCATTAGGTTTTTACGCTCCTTTATTACTAATGGGCCAAAAGTTTTTTGGCAACACTGTGAGATAAAATGCTCGACCCAAGTTAAGAAAAATGATGATTGCACGAATAAATCAAGTTCCTTCTAAGGCTTCGTTCCAAGACAAATTCAGTAAGAGCATCATCAAAATCCGGACCGGACCATTGGTCTAACCGGAAAATCCCGGAATTGGCCTTTCTCCTGGTTTTTAAAGCTCACTGCATCGGCCTGCAATCAGACTAGTCGGAACCCATCGAACTGTCCGGTTTTTAACCGGTTTTCATGTAATCCGGGAGGAGCAAACCGAAACAATTGAACCATGTATGTAGGAAATAAATAAAAATATTTGCTATGGCTAGGAATCGAACCCATGTCACCTAGGAAGTTGGATGCAGATTTAAAATTAGCCCATCAACCATCTCGCAGTATGAAAGTTTTTATGAAATGTTGGAACATCAACTTGTTTTATCTATTTGTGCATACGGTTTTTGTCTAATAAAACAACGATTGAACCGGTGAACTGGTGGTTCAACCGGTAAAAACCAGAACCGATAGGCTCACAGGTTCGATTTTTTAAACTATGTGTAAGAGATGCCAATATAATGATGTTAACTTCTTCTAAAATAGAAAGAAAGGAAACATAAGAATGCCTCTATTAATTAGTTGACAATCTTCCTTAACGCCTAAGAAAAAATTGTTTTTCCTCTATTGAATTAAATATCATCTTTTCGTATAAGTTTTTTGTTTAATTATTTATCACATATTTTCAGAGATTGGCAACCATGGATTCACACTAATAGCACCAATGCATAACCTATTGTAAAATCATGCTCCCTCTCCATTTTTGTTAAGTCAAACCATCCGAATATATATGCCCTAAGATAATAAGCTCCATATTTTTGGACATTATCACATCAGAATTCATAGTACTATTATTTTTATAGGAACTGGAAGCTTTCATTGACTCTGACGACTACTCGAATATGTAACCAACTTATAAAACTCACAAAGTTATAATAATATCATGCAATTCTCTTTGTGCTTGTTGTTTGAATATTCAGCAAGAGAATGGAAACCAAGTTTGACTGGACGCATAGAACTAACATCTTTATTTATAATCACAAGTACACAACCAATGTATACGTAGGCCCGGCCGGCAAATAAATAAATAGAAACATCACATATGATCGAACAAGAAAATATATTGTGGAAACAAACAAAACTTTGCAGGCCAATACGAGGATTAACAACTCTTGGTACGATCTCCATCCATCACCAAACACCACCACCAATTTCATACGCTATGCAATTGAATTGGTTGACATTAATCAACAAAATGCAATCTAATTAGAACCACTATGAATGTGCATCTTAATCGCATTGGATCGTAAGGCAGTGCAATGTTGCGATGCAAGCATGGATCGAAAAAGGTGGGAGATCGTAAATTCGTAATCATCGTATCACCTCAGCGTCGTCAGCTTCCAGCTGCGGCCCCTGTCCAGCGGCTCGCTGCTGCCGGTAACGTCGTCCTCACGGTCCATGGTCACGGTGGTGTCCTGGCTGGCGGCGTCCGCCACCGGCACGATCTCCCTGTTCCGCTGCTCGCCGCCGAACCTGAGCATCTCGACGACCTCGGCCATGGTCGGCCTGCCCTCCGCGTTGCTCTGCGAGCACAGCATGGCCGTCTCGACCACTGCCCGCAGCTGCACGGCGTCGAACCGCCCGGTGAGCCTGGGGTCGGCGAGGCGGTCCCACTTGCGGCGCTCCACGAGCGGCCCCGCCCACTGCACGATCTCGCGCTTGACACCGCCCGGCAGCTTCTCCAGCGGGCGGCGCGCGCTGACGAGCTCCAGCAGCAGCACGCCGAAGCTGTAGACGTCGCAGCTCTCGGAGACCTTCCCCCACATGGCGTACTCCGGCGCCAGGTACCCGAGAGTGCCCTTGACCCGCGTGGTGAGGTGGGAGACGCCCTCCGGGATGAGCTTGGCGAAGCCGAAGTCGGCCACCTTGGGCACGAGGTCCGCGTCCAGCAGCACGTTGCTGGCCTTGATGTCGCGGTGGATGATGTGCGGGCTGGCCTCGTGGTGCAGATACGCGAGGCCCTGGGCGGCGCCGAGGGCGATGGCGAGGCGGCGTGGCCAGTCGAGCGGGGCATGCTGCTGGGAGGCCGGGGTGCCGCGGTGCGGGTGGAGGTGGGTGAGCAAGCTGTGGTTGGGCATGTAGTCGTAGACGATGAGCCGCTCGTCGCCGCCGGCGTAGAAGCCGCGGAGGCTGAGCAGGTTCTTGTGCCGGACACGGCCCAGGATCTCCACCTCGATGGCGAACTCCATCTCCGCCTTGGCCGTCATCGCCTTCAGCCGCTTCACCGCAATCTGAATGAACCAGCGATGTCGGTCCATCAGACCTGTAGGCTAACCGCGCGCCGGTCGATCGCCGGCCAGCGGCGGCAACGAAGAACGGATCACATAATTGATTTATCCTCGTACCTCGACGCCCTTGGAGGTGCGGCCCCAGTAGACTGTGCCGAAGCCGCCCTCGCCGAGCTTGTTGCTCTCGTTGAAGTTGTTGGTCGCCTGCACGAGCTCCTTGAGGGTGTACATCTCCCACGGGAACTCCACGCTCCTGTTCTTGTTCTTGGACCCCCTCCTCGACGGATCCCTTCTTCCAAAAACCAACACAACAACACCGCACACCAAAGCGCAACCAATTAAGTTCAATCGACCTCACCAAAAAGAACTAGCTAGGACGCGTATGCATGCAAGGGTGTGTACCTCCGGCGGCGGCTAGGGGCAGCCTCCGGCTCGGAGTCGCCGCCGGGGGCGACGCAGCACAAGCACCGGTTGATCATTTCTTCAGATGATGGACGACAGGAAGATCAGCGCGCTGAAGAGCTAGCGCTCAATCTCTGCAAGATGGAGACGAGAGCTGGGGGTGGATGCAGTGGTGAGAAACCAAGGCCGGAGATAGGGATGTTCCCAGGCTAGCTTGAGCTTTGCTTCTTGTTTGTTTCTCCGGGTACAATATTGTCCTCCTCGTGTTTGCCTATCTCCTTGGAGACTTCACTCTCGTCTATTGTGGATCACTCCCCGCTTGCCAGCTGCCTGCTGTACATGTGCCTCTAGAAGGGCCTTTTGTAAGAACAGGCTACGGCAGGGTGGGGTCTATGCGTGATTGTGGCCAAGTTTTCAAAATTCTGAATGTTGAAGCAAATGTGCACCTTCCCATTGGTCAAGGGAAGAAAGTCATGGTGGTACAAGCTGCTAATAAAGTTCCAAGTGTTTGAATTATATTTTCCGACTCTCTTCACTAGTCCGGATTTTTGAATGCTGGAGCATGCATGAATTCAATATGATATCTGACTCATGAGGTCTTAAGTTCAAGATCACACCGATGCAATATTAAAAAAAGATTTTGCAGCCTAAACTGACCCCATGTTTTTACCAAGTTTTTTTATGAAATATATTTCCTGAAAGATATTGCGCATTTTCATTTTAAAGAATGAAAAACCTCCTGGTCTCTCCATCCTTGGATGCATACAACTGTAATTATACCGTAAAAATACACAATCTAAACATGAAAGAAATTGGTTTACAAAAGGAAACAAAAATGGTGAATACATTGTCATCCTGCGTCCATCATCTTTGGAATTCACACGACAGAACTGGCCTCACAGTAATTGTTCTCTCCATCGTCTACAAGGAACCTATCGCCGAGAACCATATATATGCACCACGACGACATCATGCGAACAAATAGAGAGAATACGACAATCACAAAAGACTACCTGGTTAAAAGAGATTAGGAAGGTACCGACAAGTGTTATGTTTGTTCTCAGAATGAAACAATAGATCACTTTCTTTTAAACCACACTTTAGTTAGATATATGTGAGGGGAGTTATGAGATGTGCTTTTTGTTGGGGAACGTAGTATTTCAGAAATTCTCCTACGATCACGCAAGATCTATCTACTAGATGCATAGCAATGAGAGGGGAGAGTCTGTCTACGTACCCTCGTAGACCGAAAGCGGAAGCGTCTAGTGACGCGGTTGATGTAGTCGAACGTCTTCGCGATCCAACCGATCAAGCACCGAACGTACGGCACCTCCGCGTTCAGCACACGTTCAGCTTGATGACGTCCCACGAGCTCTTGATACAGTTGAGCTTCACGGGAGAGTTTCGTCAGCACGACGGTGTGGTGACGGAGATGATGAATCTACTAGCGCAGGGCTTCGCCTAAGCACTGCAACGGTATGACCGAGGTGTGTTTCTGTGGAGGGGGGCACCGCACACAGCTAGAACAATGTTTTCTTGTGTGTCTTTGGATGCCCCCTGCCCCCGTATATAAAGGAGCAAGGGGGGAGGTGCGGCTGGCCAAGGAGGCATGCCAGGGAGTAGGATTCCTACTCCTAGTAGGAATAGGAACCCCCTTTTCCCATTCCTACTAGGAGTAGGAAAGGAAAGGGGAGAGAAGAAGGAAAGGAGAGGGGGCGCCTCCCCCCTTTTCCTAGTCCAACTAGGAACCCTAGGGGGGGGTGGGGGGTGGGGCCAGCCCTATGGGCTGCCCCTCTCTTTCCCTCAATGGCCCATACTCCCTC
>LR738713.1:625016569-625092930 GCA_902687465.1 Secale cereale
GGGGGGGGGGGGGGGGGTTCCGGTAACCCCCTCCGGTACTTCGGTTTTACCCTGTAATAGCCGGAACACTTCCGGTGTCCGAATATAGTCGTCCAATATATTAATCTTTATGTCTCGGACATTCCAAGACTCCTCGTCATGTCCGTGATCACATCCGGGATTCCGAACTACCTTCAGTACATCAAAACTCATAAACTCATAATACCGATCGTCATCAAACGTTAAGCGTGCGGACCCTACGGGTTCGAGAACTATGTAGACATGACCGAGAGTCATCTCCGGCCAATAACCAATAGCGGAACCTGGATGCTCATATTGGCTCCTACATATTCTACGAAGATCTTTATCGGTCAAACCGCATAACAACATACGTTGTTTCCTTTGTCATCGGTATGTTACTTGCCCGAGATTCGATCGTCGGTATCTCAATACCTAGTTCAATCTCGTTACCGGCAAGTATATTTAATCGTTTCATAATACATCATCTCGTGACTAACTCATTAGTCATTTGCTTGCAAGGCTTATTATGATGTGCATTACCGAGAGGGCCCAGAGATACCTCTCCGACACTCGGAGTGACAAATCCTATTCTTGATCTATGCCAACACCACGAACACTTTCAGAGACACCTATAGAGCATCTTTATAATCACCCAGTTATGTTGTGACGTTTGATAGCACACAAGGTGTTCCTCCGGTATTCGGGAGTTGCATAATCTCATAGTCATAGGAACATGTATAAGTCATGAAGAAAGCAATAGCAGTAAAACTAAACGATCATAGTGCTAAGCTAATGGATGGGTCTTGTCCATCACATCATTCTCCTAATGATGTGACCCCATTGATCAAATGACAACTCATGTCTATGGCTAGGAAATATAACCATCTTTGATCAATGAGCTAGTCTAGTAGAGGCATACTAGGGATATACTGTTTTGTCTATGTATTCACACATGTACTAAGTTTCCGGTTAATACAATTCTAGCATGAATAAAAGACATTTATCATGATATAAGGAAATACAAATAACATCTTTATTATTGTCTCTAGGGCATATTTCCTTCAGTCTCCCACTTGAACTAGAGTCAATAATCTAGATTACATAGTAATGATTCTAACACCCATGGAGTCTTGGTGATGATCATGTTTTGCCCGTGGAAGAGGGTTAGTCAACGGGTCTGCGACATTTAGATCCGTATGTATCTTGCAAATTTATATGTCTCCCTCCTTGACTTGATCGCGGATGGAATTGAAGTGTCTTTTGATGTGCTTTGTTCTCTTGTGAAACCTGGATTCCTTTGCCAAGGCTATTGCTCCAGTGTTGTCACAAAAGATTTTCATTGGACCTGATGCACTAGGTATTACACCTAGATCGGATATGAACTCCTTCATCTGCTGCTTCCGAAGCAGCTATGTATTCCGCTTCACACGTAGATCACGCCACGACGCTCTGCTTGGAACTGCACCAACTGACCGCTCCACCGTTCAATAAAAATACATATCCGGTTTGTGACTTAGAGTCATCCGGATCAGTATCAAAGCTTGAATCGACGTAACCGTTTATGACGAGCTCTTTGTCACCTCCATAAACGAGAAACATATCCATTGTCCTTTTCAGGTACTTCAGGATGTTCTTGACCGCTGTCCAGTGATCCACTCCTGGATTACTTTGGTACCTCCCTGCTAAACTTATAGCAAGGCACACATCAGGTCAGGTACACATCATTGCATACATGATAGATCCTATGGCTGAGGCATAGGGAATAACTTTCATTTTCTCTCTATCTTCTGCAGTGGTCGGGCATTGAGTCTTACTCAACTTTACAGCTTGTAACACAGGCACGAACCCTTTCTTTGACTGATCCATTTTGAACTTCTTCAAAACTTTATCAAGGTATGTGCTTTGTGAAAGTCCAATTAAGCGTCTTGATCTATCTCTATAGATCTTGATGCCTAATATGTAAGCAGCTTCATCGAGGTCTTTCATTGAAAAATTCTTATTCAAGTATCTTTTTAAGCTATCCAGAAATTCTATATCATTTCCAATCAACAATATGTCATCCACATACAATATTAGAAATGCTACAGATCTCCCACTCACTTTGTTGTAAATACACGCTACTCCAAAAGTCTGTACAAAACCATATGCTTTGATCACCTCATCAAAGCGTATATTCCAACTCCGAGATGCTTGCACCAATCCATAGATGGATCGTTGGAGCTTTCACACTTTGATAGCACCTTTAGGATCGACAAAACCTTCTGGTTGCATCATATACAACTCCTCTTTGAGATATCCATTCAGGAATGCAGTTTTGACATCCATTTGCCAGATTTCATAATCATAAAATGCGGCAATTGCTAACATGATTCGGACAGACTTAAGCATCGCTACGGGTGAGAAAATCTCATCGTAGTCAACTCCTTGAACTTGTCGAAAACCTTTCACAACAAGTTGAGCTTTGTAAACAGTAACATTACCATCAGCGTCGGTCTTCCTCTTGAAGATCCATTTATTTTTGATGGCTTGCCGATCATCGGGCAAGTCAACCAAAGTCCACACTTTGTTCTCATACATGGATCCCATCTCAGATTTCATGTCCTCAAGCCATTTTGCGGAATTTGGGCTCATCATCGCTTCCTCATAGTTCGTAGGTTCATCATGGTCAAGTAACATGACTTCCAGAACTGGGTTGCCATAGCACTCTGGCGCGAAACGTACTCTGGTTGATCTACGAAGTTTAGCAGTAACTTGATCTGAAGTGTCATGATCATTATCATTAGCTTCCTCACTAATTGGTGTAGGAATGACTGGAACTAGTTTCCGTGATGTACTACTTTCCAAATCGTGAGAAGGTACAATTACCTCATCAAGTTCCACTTTCCTCCCACTCACTTCTTTCGAGAGAAACTCCTTCTCTAGAAAGGATCCATTCTTAGCAACGAATATCTTGCCTTCGGATATGTGATCGAAGGTGTACCCAACAGTTTCCTTTGGGTATCCTATTGCTACCTCTTGAGCTTGCGTTGTATTCCCTCGAAGAGGAAAGGGAGATGCAGCACAATAGCGTAAGTATTTCCCTCAGTTTTTGAGAACCAAGGTATCAATCTAGTAGGAGACCACGCGCGAGTCCCTTGCACCTGCACAAACAAATAAGAACTTCGCAGCCAACGCGATAAGGGGTTGTCAATCCCTTTACGGTCACTTACGAGAGTGAGATCTGATAGAGATGATAGTTTATATTTTTGGTATCTTGGGTTTAATAAAAAAACAAATAAAAGCGGTAAAGTAAAGTAGATGTAGATTGATATGTTGAGAATAGACCCGGGGGCCATAGTTTTCTCTAGTGGCTTCTCTCATGATAGCGATATTCTACGGCGGGTACACAAATTACCGTCGAGCAATTGATAGAAAAGCGAAAAATTATGATACTATCTAGGCATGATCATTTTATATAGGCATTACGTCCGAGACAAGTAGACCGAAACGATTCTGCATCTACTACTATTACTCCACACATCGACCACTATCCAGCATGCATCTAGTGTATCGAGTTCATACGAACAGAGTAACGCCTTAAGCAAGATGACATGATGTAGAGGGATAAACTCAAGCAATATGATGTAAACCCCATCTTTTTATCCTCGATGGCAACAATAAAATACGTGCCTTGCTGCCCCTACTGTCACTTGGAAAGGACACCGCAAGATTGAACCCAAAGCCAAGAACTTCTCCCATTGCAAGAACTATAGATCTAGTAGGCCAAACCAAACCAATAATTCGAAGAGACTTGCAAGGATATTATGAGCACACATAAAAAGTTTAGAGAAGAACCAAATATCTTTCATAGATAACCTTGATCATAAACTCACAATTCATCGGATCTCGACAAACACACCGCAAAAAGAAATTACATCGAATAGATCTCCCCAAAGACCGAGGAGAACTTTGTATTGAGATCCAGAGAGAGAGAAGAAGCCATCTATACTAGCTATGGACCCGAAGGTCTGTGGTAAACTACTCACAACTCATGGTGAGGGCGATGATGATGATGATAAAGGCCTCCGTGGTGGATCCCCCTCTGGTGGTGCTCCGGAACAGGCTCCAAGATGGGATCCCCACGGGAACAGAAGCTATGGCGGTGGAATTAGGGTTTTCTCTCTGCGTATGGAGTTTCTGGGGTACGTGGATATATATAGGAAGAAGGAGGGCACCGGGGGCCACACGAGGGAGCCTCGAGGCAGGGGGCGCTCCCGGGGAAGGGGGGCGCGCCCCCACCCTCGAGGGAAGCCCCTCTATCCCCTGACTTGGCCCTGAAGTTTTCCGTGCGTGATTTTCTCGAAAAATATCTCTCGCAAAGGTTTCATTTTGTTTGGACTCCGTTTGATATTCTTTTTCTACAAAACCCTGAAATAGGCAAAAAACAGCAATCTGGACTAGGCCTTTGGGTTAATAGGTTAGTCCCAAAAATGATATAAAAGTGAATAATAAAGCCCATTAAACATCCAAGACTTCATAAATAATAGCATGGAACAATCAAAAATTATAGATACGTTGGAGACGTATCACCTATGAAGACACATTTCTCCGATTTGGGTTCGAGCTTATCTGGTTGAAGCTTTTTCACATTAGCATCGCAACTCCAAACATTAAGAAACGACAACTTTGGTTTCTTGCCAAACCACAGTTCATAAGGCGTCGTCTCAATGGATTTAGATGGTGCCTTATTTAACGTGAATGCAGCTGTCTCTAAAGCATAACCCCAAAACGATATTGGTAAATCGGTAAGGGACATCATAGACCACACCATATCTAATAAAGTGCGGATACGACGTTCAGACACACCATTACGCTGTAGTGTTCCGGGTGGTGTGAGTTGTAAAACTATTCCACATTGTTTCAAATGAAGACCAAACTCGTAACTCAAATATTCGCCTCCAAGATCATATCGTAGAAACTTTATTTTCTTGTTACGATGATTCTCTACTTCACTCTGAAATTCTTTGAACTTTTCAAATGTTTCAGACTTGTGCTTCATCAAGTAGATATACCCATATTTTCTCAAATAATCAGTGAAGGTCAGAAAATAATGATACCCGCCACGAGCCTCAACACTCATTTGTCCACATACATCAGTATGTGTGATTTTCAACAAATCTGTTGCTCGCTCCATTGTTCCGGAGAACGGATTTTTAGTCATCTTGCCCATGAGGCATGGTTTGCAAGCACCAAGTGATTCATAATCAAGTGATTCCAAAAGTCCATCACTATGGAGTTTCTTCATGCCCTTTACACCAATATGACCTAAATGGCAGTGTCACAAATAAGTCGCACTATCATTATTAACCTTGCATCTTTTGGCTTCAATATTATGAATATGTGTATCACTACGATCGAGATCCAACAAGAATAGACCACTCTTCAAGGGTGCATGACCATAAAATATATTACTCATATAAATGGAACAACCATTATTCTCAGATTTAAATGAATAACCGTCTCGCAATAAACAAGATCCAGATATAATGTTCATGCTTAACACTAGCACCAAATAACAATTATTCAGGTCTAAAACCAACCCCGAAGGTAGATGTAGAGGTAGCGTGCCGACGGCGATCACATCGACTTTGGAACCATTTCCCACGCGCATCGTCACCTCGTCCTTAGCCAATCTTCATTTAATCCGTAGCCCCTGTTTCGAGTTACAAATATTAGCAACCGAACCGGTATCAAATACCCAGGTGCTACTACGAGCATTAGTAAGGTACACATCAATAACATGTATATCACATATACCTTTGTTCACCTTGCCATCCTTCTTATCCGCCAAATACTTGGGGCAGTTCCGCTTCCAGTGTCCAGTCCCTTTGCAGTAGAAGCACTCAGTTTCAGGCTTGGCTCCAGACTTGGGTTTCTTCGTGGGAGTAGCAACTGTCTTGCTATTCTTCTTGAAGTTCTCCTTCTTTCCCTTGCCCTTTTTCTTGAAACTAGTGGTCTTGTTAACCATCAACACTTGATGCTCCTTATTGATTTCTACCTCCGCAGCTTTGAGCATAGCGAAGAGCCCGGGAATTGTCTTCTACATCCCTTGCATGTTATAGTTCATCATGAAGCCATTATAGCTTGGTGGCAGTGATTGAAGAACTCTATCAATAACACTATCTTCATCAACTTTGCATCCAAGTTGAGTCATATGATTGTAGTACCCAGACATTCTGAGCAAGTGTTCACTGAAGGAACTATTCTCTATCATCTTGCATCTGTAGAGCTTATTGGAAATCTCATATTTCTCAATCCGGACATTTGCTTGAAATATTAACTTCAACTCATGGAACATCTCATATGCTCCATGACGTTCAAAACGTCGTTGAAGTCCCGGTTCTAAGCCGTAAAGCATGGCACACTGAACTAGCGTGTAGTCATCAGACTGCGTCTGCCAGACGTTCAAAGCGTCTACATTAGCGGGAGGGGGCTTGTCACCTAGCGGTGCTTCAAGGACATCATTCTTATCTATAGCAATGAGGATAATCCTCAAGTTCAGGACCCAGTCCGTGAAATTGCTACCATCATCTTTCAACTTAGCTTTCTCTAGGAATGCATTAAAATTCAAGGGAACAGTAGCACGGGGCATTGATCTACAACAACATAGATATGCAAAAACTATCAGGACTAAGTTCATGATAAATTAAAGTTCAATTAATCATATTACTAAAGAACTCCCACTTAGATAGACATCCCTTTAGTCATCTAAATGATCACGTGGTCCAAATCAACTAAACCATGTCCGATCATCACGTGAGATGGAGTAGTTTTCAATGGTGAACATCTTATGTTGATCATATCTACTATATGATTCACGCTCGACCTTTCGGTCTCCAGTGTTCTGAGGCCATGTCTGTACATGCTAGGCTCGTCAAGTTCAACCCGAGTATTCTGGGTGTGCAAAAATGGTTTGCACCCATTGGATGTGAATGTAGAGCTTATCACACCCGATCATCACATGGTGTCTCGGCACGACGAACTTTCACAACGGTGCATACTCAGGGAGAACACTTGTACCTTGAAATTTTGTAAGGGATCATCTTATAATGCTACTGCTGGACTAAGCAAAATAAGAAGCATAATAAGATAAACATCACATGCAATCAAAATATGTGACATGATATGGCCATCATCATCTTGTGCTTTTGATCTCCATCTCCAAGGCACCGTCATGATCACCATCGTCACCGGCGCGACACCTTGATCTCCATCGTAGCATCGTTGTCGTCTCGCCAACTATTGCTTCCACGACTATCGCTACCGCTTAGTGATAAAGTAAATAAATTACATGGCGACTGTATTTCATACAATAAAGCGACAACCATATGGCTCCTGCCAGTTGCCGATAACTTTACAAAACATGATCATCTCATACAATAACGTATAACTCATCATGTCTTGGCCATATCACATCACAACATGCCCTGCAAAAACAAGGTAGACGTCCTCTACTTTGTTGTTGGAAGTTTTACGTGGCTGCTACGGGCTTAGCAAGAACCGTTCTTACCTACGCATACAAAAACCACAACAATTTTTCGTCAAGTATGTGATGTTTTAACCTTCACAAGAACCGGGCGTAGCCTGCTACCTCTTGAACTTGCGTTGTATTCCCTCGAAGAGGAAAGGGATATGCAGCACAGTAGCGTAAGTATTTCCCTTAGTTTTTTAGAACCAAGGTATCAATCCAGTAGGAGACCACGCGCGAGTCCCTCGCACCTGCACAAACAAATAAGAACTTCGCATCCAACGAGATAAGGGGTTGTCAATCCCTTTACGGTCACTTACGAGAGTGAGATCTGATAGAGATGATAGTTTATATTTGTGGTATTTTGGGTTTAATAAAACAACAAATAAAAGCGGTAAAGTAAAGTAGAAGTAGATTGATATGTTGAGAATAGACCCGGGGGCCATAGTTTTCTCTAGTGGCTTCTCTCATGATAGCGATATTCTACGGCGGGTAAACAAATTACTGTCGAGCAATTGATAGAAAAATGAATAATTATGAGACTATCTAGGCATGATCATTGTATATAGGAATCACGTCCGAGACAAGTAGACCGAAACGATTCTACATCTACTACTATTACTCCACACATCGACCGTTATCCAGCATGCATCTAGTGTATTGAGTTCATACGAACAGATTAACGTCTTAAGCAAGATGACATGATGTAGAGGGATAGACTCAAGCAATATGATGTAAACCCCATCTTTTTATCCTCGATGGCAACAATAAAATATGTGCCTTGCTGCCCCTACTATCACTGGGAAAGGACACCACAATATTGAACCCAAAGCCAAGCACTTCTCCCATTGCAAGAACTATAGATCTAGTAGGCCAAACCAAACCAATAATTCGAAGAGACTTCCAAGGATATTATGAGCACACATAAAAAGTTCAGAGAAGAACCAAATATCTTTCAAAGATAACCTTGATCATAAACACACAATTCATCGGATCTCGACAAACACACCGCAAAAAGAGATTACATCGAATAGATCTCCTCGAAGACCGAGGAGAACTTTGTATTGAGATCCAGAGAGAGAGAGAGAGAAGAAGCCATCTAGATACTAGCTATGGACCCGAAGGTGTGTGGTAAACTACTCACAACTCATGGTGAGGGTGATGATGATGATGATGAAGGCCTCCGTGATGGATCCCCCTCCGGTGGAGCTCCGGAACAGGCTCCAAGATGGGATCTCCACGGGAACAGAAGCTACGGCGGTGGAATTAGGGTTTTCTCTCCGCGTATGGAGTTTCTGGGGTACGTGGATATATATAGGAAGAAGGAGGGCACCGGGGGCCACACTAGGGAGCCTCGAGGCAGGGGGCGTGCCCTAGGAAGGGGGGCGCGCCCCCACCCTCGAGGGCAGCCTCTCTGTCCCCTGACTTGGCCCTGAAGTTTCCCGTGCGTGATTTTCTCCAAAAATATCTCCCGCGAAGGTTTCATTCCGTTTGGACTCCGTTTGATATTCTTTTTCTGCAAAACCCTGAAATAGGCAAAAAACAACAATCTGGACTGGGCCTTTGGGTTAATAGGTTAGTCCCAAAAATGATATAAAAGTAGATGATAAAGCCCATTAAACATCCAAAACTTGATAAATAATAGCATGGAACAATCAAAAATTATAGATACGTTGGAGACGTATCAAGCATCCCCAAGCTTAAGTCATACTCGTCCACCAATAGGTAAATGATAAAGAAAGAATTTTTGATGTGGAATGCTAATAAATATAGTATTTCAATGTAATTCTCTTAATTGTGGCATGAATGTTCAGATCTGAAAGATTCAAGATAAATGTCTATATTGACATAAGAAATAACAATACTTCAAGCAATACTAACAAAGCATTCATGTCTTCTCAAAATAGTATGGCTAAAGAAAGTTATCCCTACAAAATCATATAGTCTGGCTATGCTCCCTCTTCATCACACAAAATATTCATAGCATGCACAACCCCGATTTCAGCCAAGCATTTGTTTTCATACTCTATCTTTTCAAACCTTTCAACTTTCACACAATACATGAGCATGAGCCATGGATATTGCACTATGGGTGGAATAGAGGTGGTTGTGGAGAAGACAAAAAGGAGGGATATAGTCTCATATCGACTAGGCATATCAACAGGCTATGGAGATGCCCATAAATAGATATCAATGTGAGTGAGTAGGGATTGCCATGCAACGGATGCACTAGAGCTAAATAAGAATGAAAGCTCAACAAACGAAACTAGTGGGTGTGCATCCAACTTGCTTGCTCACGAAGATCTAGGGCATTTGAGGAAGCCCATCGTTGGAATATACAAGCCAACTTCTATAATGAAAAAATCCCACTAGCATATGAAAGTGACTAAACATGAGACTCTCTACAATGAAGAACATCGTGCTACTTTGAAGCACAAGTGTGAAAAAAGATAGTAGCAATTGTCCTTTTTTCCCTTTTTCTTTTCTTTTTTTGGGCCTTTCTTTTTTTCTTTGGCCTTTTTTTTTCTTGCGGAAGGGCTTTATAGATTTAGCCTCTCCTCCCATGGGACAATGCTCTAATAATGATGATCATCACACTTTCATTACAACTCTATACTACAACATTAAAGTATGACTCTATATGAATGCCTCTGGCGGAGTACCGGTATGTGCAATGAAACAAGAGTGACATGTATGAAAAGTTAAGCATGGTGGCTTTGCCACAAATACGATGTCAACTACATGATCATGCATGGCAATATGACAATATGATGTGTGTCATATAAACGGAACAGTGGAAAGTTGCATGGCAATATATCTCGGAATGGCTATGGAAATGCCATGATAGGTAGGTATGATGGCTGTTTTGAGGAACAATATGATGGCTGTTTTGAGGAAGGATATATAGTGGGTTTATGGCACCGGCGAAAGTTGCACGGTACAAGAGAGGCTAGCAATGGTGGAAGGGTGAGAGTGCGTATAATCCATGGACTCAACATTAGTAATAAGAACTCATATACTTAGTGCAAAAATCTACGAGTAATCGAAACAAAGAAATCAACGCATGCTCCTAGGGGAGAGGTTGGTAGGAGTTAACCATCACGCGCCCCCGACCTCCACGCAAAGGTTGGCACTCTACAAATACCTCATGCTCTAACTTCGTCACATTGCGGTTCACCATACGTGCATGATACAAGAATCACTAACCTTAACACAAGTATTTCTCAATTTCATAATAACTCCACTAGCATGACTCTAATATCACTATCCTCATGTCTCAAAACAATTATCAAGCATCCAACATCTCCTTCTATTCAATGCACTTGGTGTGATTTTTTTTACTAGATTGACATTGGATGTTTATCGTGTGAAGACTAGTTTCTTTAGCCTAAACACATTACCATGTTGTTCTAATAGAATCTCAAATAGATATATGTGAAGCATGAGAGTTCAACAATTTCTACAAAATATTACTGATACGCCCAAAACGTATCTATAATTTCTGCTTGCTCCATGCCTCTTTTGTGTGATATTGCTATGATATTGATGCACTTCCATATACTTTTGATCATATTTGGACTAACCTATTAACTCAGTGCACCACAGTGCCACTTCCTGTTTTCTGTTGTTTTTCTATTTCAGGTTTCCCCCATATTAAAAGTGCCCAAAAAATTCCGGGAAAAATACAGGAAAAATCAGCGTACAGGAAGCTTTGAGAAAAACCAAAGCGGGGCCAGAGGGGTGCCAGGGGTGGCCCAGGCGGCCACCTGGTGCGGCCCCACCCCTGGCCGCGCCAGGGGGGCGCCTGGGGCCCCGGCTCCGCCTCTGGTGACCCCCCTTCGCATATATATTCCTCGCGTCCCAAAACCCTCGAGGACGGAACCCTTTTTCGCGATCTCGCCTCTGTTCCGCCGCCGCAACGCTTCCAAGATCGGGAGCATCAAGAGAACTCTTCCCGGCACCCTGCCGGAGGGGAGAACCACCACCGGGAGCTTCTCCACCACCATGGACGCTTCCCGGATGAGTCGTGAGTAGTCCCCCTTGGACCATGGGTCCATGACCAGTAGCTATGTGATGTTCTCCTCCCCTCTTTGTCCTTCATGGTTTAGACCTCGAGAGCTGCCCTACATGATCGAGGCACATATGTAATATTTTTGCTGTTGCTATGCTGAATTTGCTGGGATCTGATGGATTATGAGACTATGTTCAGATTGTGTGTGAGTAATATATTCGATTCACCTCTTTTATATTTATGTTCTTGAGTAATTCTTGCATGTTCTCCGTTGCTGTTTATTGCTTTGGCCGAGTAGTAGGTAGTAACTCCAAGAGGGAGCGTTATGCTTGATTGTGGGTTCATGCCCCCTGATGACTAGCTTGAGTGACAGAAACATGAGTCTAGGGGATGTGTTGTTGCCACAAAGGGGAAAACAACGGTGCTTGTACTTGCGGGTGCAAGGATTGTTTACTTTATGCAAAGTTCTTTTAATGCAGTTGTCTGTTGCTTTGAGTTTACACTTTGGGTGGGATTCGCAACTTAATACCAGCGAGATGTTCTGGATAGATATCTCAAGGTGGATGATTAGTAGTAGATGCAGATGGATTTCGGTCTACTTGCCTTGGCGTACCGCCCATGCTTTTGAGCCTCTACCTTTCTTTGCAGCATAGGTAGCATTGGTTTGCGCACATAATCCTGTCAATTGCCTAGCTGTAATTTGTTTACCTCGCTTAGCTGTTTTATCATCTTTTGGGAGAGATACATCATTAGTGAACATCATGGGACCCCGGTCCATATTACCACCACTGATCACACCCGCTATTTACTTCCTGTCTTTATTTCCTAGTTGCAGTCATAGTTATGATTATTATCTCTTGTGTTTGATCCTTTGTAAACGACAAGGCCGGAGGGATTGACAACCTCTCTGTACTCGTTGGCAGCAAAGCTATTTGTATCTGTGTGTAGGTCCTGTCAACCGCTAAGTTTCTGGCGCCGTTGACACCTTCTTGTCGACCCTCGGAGTCTCACGGGATTCAATCCTTGGTACCTTTGCCAAGGGAAATTTGCTGCTACGCTACATCTCAACCTTCCACTTGGGGTAACCAATGAGGGGCGAGAAGCCATCAAGCAAAGTTTCTGGCGCTGTTGCCGGGGACTCCACTCTTCAAGATAGGGGAGTTGCACGCTATCTTTTATCTTTGCTTTTTAGTCTTGTTAGTTTACCTTTCAATTTTTGCTTTAGTGTCCCTTACCAAAAATCACAAAAATAGTTATCTTGCTTGCTGCTGCTATGGGTTCCACCGAGAACACCAAGTTGTGTGACTTCACTAGTCATAACAACAATGACTTTATCTGCACGCCTATTACTACACCTGCCACTTCAGCACCCTCTTATGAAATTAAACCTGCTTTACTGAACCTAGTTATGAAAGATCAATTCTCCGGTGCTGGAGATGCTGCTGCTTTGCACTTAAATAATTTTGTTGAGCTCTGTGATATGCAAAAGTACCAAGAAATAGATGGTGATATTGTTAAGCTTAAGCTTTTTCCTTTCTCCTTGAGAGGAGGAGCTAAAATCTGGTTTCAATCCTTGCCTAGCAATAGTATAGATTCTTGGGACAAGTGCAAGGATGCCTTTATTGGGAAGTACTATCCCCCTGCTAAAATTATCCAATTAAGGAGTAACATAATGAATTTTAAACAATTGGATAATGAACACATTGCCCAAGCTTGGGAACGCATGAAATCTCTTGTCAAGAACTGCCCTACTCATGGTTTGACTACTTGGATGGTTATCCAAACTTTTTATGCAGGCTTGAACTTTACCTCGCGGAACTTGTTAAATTCGGCCGCGGGAGGAACCTTTATGTCAACTACACTTGGTGCTGCCACGAAGCTTCTCGACGAGATGATGACCAATTATTCCCAATGGCACACCGAACGCGCTCCAACAGGTAGGAAGGTAAACTCTGTCGAGGAGATTTCCTCCCTAAATGAAAAAGTTCACTTGATCATGTCTCTACTTTCCAAGCAATCTTCTATTGATCCTAATGATGTTCCTTTAAATTCTTTGATTGCTCAAGATCAAGTAGATGTGAACTTTATCTCTAGAAACAATTTCAATAACAATGCTTATAGGAGTAATTTTGGTAACAACCCTAGACCGTTCCCCTCTAATTCCTATGGGAACAACAATGCTTATCCTAGCACCAAGAACTCCACTTCTGAACTAGAGATTATGCTTAAAGACTTCATAACTACCCAAAAGGCCTTCAATAAGAGTGTAGAAGAAAAACTAGACAAACTAGATAATCTCTCTTCGAAGGTAGACAATTTAGCCCATGAGGTAGAGTTGCTTAAAATTAGAACTTCTCCTCTTGAGGAGAGGAAGACCACTCCTATGAATGCTATTCAAGTGCAAATTAATGAAAACATTAGGATGATGGCTAAACTTAAAGAGAGATGGGCTAGAGAAAAGGAGGAAGAAGATAGAATTAAGAGCCTTCCTACCCACCACACTGTTGCTACTATCCAAGTTGTTGAGGATATCCAAACTCTTAGCACCCAATGTACTCCTAGTCCCATTGGACCTATTAATGGTGATGCTATGACCTCAACCGTAAAAGAAGAAACTACTATGACCATAGAATCTACCAAACAAGTGAGCCTAAAGGACACCACTACCACTTTACTTGATAATAGTGACCTTGATTTTGATAATTGCACCCTTTCTGAAGTTATTGGTTTTCTTCACAAGATGTCTAGAGATCCCCACACTAGCACACTTAACCTTGCCTTCATGGAGCATATCACTAATGCTCTTATTAAAGCTAGGGAGGAGAAGCTTAGGATAGAAGCCTCCATACCTAGAAAGCTAGAAGATGGTTGGGATCCTATGATTAAAATTAATTTGAATAACTTCTCTTGCTATGCTTTATGTGATGTTGGAGCTAGTACCTCCGCTATGCCCAAAAGAATGTATGATATGCTTGAATTCAAACCTTTTGATCCTTGTTCTTTTGGTGTTCGTCTTGTTGATTCTTCCGTAAAGAAAACTTTGGGGAAGATCGACGATGTTCTTATCATTGTCAATGACAATTATGCTCCCGTTGATTTTACTATTATGGATATTGAATGTGAACCTTCATGTCCAATTATTTTGGGACGTCCTTTCCTTCGCACCGTTGGTGCTATCATTGACATGAAAGAGGGGAATATAAAATTCCAACTCCCTCTCAAGAAAGGGATGGAACACTTCCCTAGAAAGAAGATTAAGTTGCCTTTTGAGTCCGTTAAACGGGCTAGCTATTCTCTTACTCTTGATAAAACTTGATCTTCTCTTTTTGCATCATGCCTAGCTTAAAGGCATAAAAGAAAGCGCTTTTGGGAGGCAGCCCACAACGAATTAGGTTTTATTTTTTGCTTTTGTTGTGCCTTGATGTTTTTTACTACAGTAGCATCATCATTGTATGTTTTCTTTTCAGCTTTGTGCCAAGTTTAGCCTCCGATTGCAAGAAAGTTCAAAAGTTGTGACGTGTTGTCCATGAAACAGATTCTGTCCTTGGACAGAAAAATTTGAATAAAATCACCAGATTATCTTTTTGATCTGAATTTTTTTGAGAGCGTGCTCTATACAATTGGCTTTCAAGCGTCTGTTATGAGTTTTTTGATTTGAGTTGCAGAAGTGCCCCGAAAAAATTATTTACTACCTGCTGGTCTGTTTTTCACAGATTCTGTCCTGTTTTGCCTTTTCTTCGTTTTGCAAACCTTGAGCTTGCTTTTTCTTTGCAAAAACCTTTTGGCAATCTTGAGAAACAGTAGATCTTCAAGATTATCCTTATTTCCAGTAGGAAAAAGTTATTTTATTGTGGGTACTAACCTCGCTAATCTGATTATGATGAGTTATGTATGAAGGGAGTTTTCAAGTGTGCGAGGGAAGATGATAAAAGAAGATTCAGGAGGGTCAAACGCTCAAGCTTGGGGACGCCCCCGTGCACCCCAAGAAATATTCAAGAAGACTCAAGCGTCTAAGCTTGGGGATGCCCCCATGCATCCCCTTCTCCATCAACAATTATCAGTTCGTCTTTCGTTCCACTATATTTTAATCACTTCATGCGTTATGTGCTATGCTTGGAGCGTCTTGCTCTTAGTTTCCTTTTTAGTTTTCTTTAGCTTTGCTTGCTGTTCATAACAAATTAGAACCCAGCTTTCTTTGTGTGGGAGAGAAACACGCTCCACTTCAACCTAGAACACAACATAGGATTTTCATGCTTATATTTGCTGTGTGTGTTCTTTGTCTTTCCATAGCTGCTGTCATGTTTAGCTCTTAGTTTTCATGCTTTTCTTTTTAAAGAGCTTTTGTTTAGTTGGTTGCTGAACTCTCTTGAGTTTTCATGTTTATCTTGTTAAGAGAGTTTGCCTGTTGCACTGAGTTGTGTGTCTTAACTTAAAGTAGGTAATTGAGGTTGCTATTTAATTTTAGTAGTAACTTGCAATAGTTTTGAGGTATTGCCATGAGTAATGTCTGAACTTATGGTGTCAAGAGCTTTAGCCTATTAGTGATAGATGTCGTATTTTGGGCAATCCGTGTTTATTTTCGAAAACTTACAAAATAGTTGAGAACTTTAGCTACTAAAATGGATCACTAATCTTTGGAGGGATCGAATATTAGAGTACACTCACGTACCATGAGCCGAGGATGCGCAAGGATAACCAAACCCCCATACACTCCTCCTCGGGGTACTTGTCTCTCTGTGAACCTCCTAATTAGATTGAGAGTTACCGATAATAAGTGCATGAGTTCTTCAGACTAATGTGAGTATTCGAAAGTTGACACTTCCACCTAGCCATATTTTTCTAGCCTCTTCGGTACCGTGCATTGCCCCTTCTCACCTCGAGAGTTGGCGCATACTTCGCCGGTGCATCCAAATCCTTGGCACGATACGCTATGTCATCATAAGCCTCATTATATCCTTCCTCAAAATAGCCACCATACCTACCTATCAAGGCATTGCCATAGCCTTTCCGAGATACATTGCCATGCAACATCCATCTTCTCATAACTTGATCTTCATGTCATACATGCTTTTTGCTTGATCGATGAGCCGCATGCTAGTTGGGCCTTGCCCTAATCATTGCTACATGACGCGCTAGTATCATTGCATATCCTGCTACACCGGCAGAGGCATACATTTGCATACATCATTATAGTTTCATTTTCTTTATGTTGAGTACTTTTGTAAAGTGTGAAAGATCTTCTATAATTCTTGTAATATATAGAGTGTTGCCCCTAAAGTGAGGAAAACATCCCAAAGAGGACAAAATCAAAAGATCCCAAAGAGGACAAATGAGAGTTAAATAGAAAGAGCCATGGAGGCCACAAAAAAAATAAAAAAAAAAGAGAAAAAGAAATAAAAAGAGAGAAGGGGGCACACTACTATTTCTTTTGAGAGATCCACACTTGTACTCCATCTTATACCTTGTACTCCATAGAGATTATCATTTATGCATATAGCTATGTGGGAACCTTCACACTATAGAACTTGGCTTGTATATTCCAATGATGAGCCTCCTCAAAAGAGCTCTAGGTCTTCTTGAGCAAGCAAGTTGGATGCACCCCCACTAGTTCCATTGGAGAGCTTACCTTAGCTCATATGTGCATCCGTCGCATGGCAATCCCTACTCCTCACATCATATCTATCATTTGGCTTTCTCTCGCCTATGATTGTCCTCATTGATGTGAGCCTTTCACACCTTTTTTGTCTTCCCCCTTCATCATTTTTCTCTCTTTGCCATCCTAAGTGTCGACTTTCTTGCTTACGCTCATCCATTGCATGAGTACTCAAAATATCGAAAGGGAGTGGATCATTTTGACTTGTACCTGGCTGTTGGTCTGGGGATGAGTCAAGATAAGATTCCAAAGAAGACCAAGTGTGAAACTTTAGTAGATTAAGTTCTCAACAATACAAAAACTATGTTTTACTCTCTCATATATCCCTATCCCCTTTCTTGCACGCAAACACCATTTGGAGACATTCGAGTCACGGACAGCGAGAGCTCTTGCACCTTTATGTTCTTATGTTGCTTGTTACAATGCTAATATAGACTCTTGCTTGTTATGACTTGAATTAAATTACATGCCTTGATTGCTTTACTTAAAAAGTTCTTATATGGTTGGTAGCATGTCACCACAGAAATTATGCTTGTTATCATTTACCTACTCAAGGACGAGCAGGAATTAAGCTTGGGGATGTTGATACGTCCAAAACGTATCTATAATTTCTGCTTGCTCCATGCCTCTTTTGTGTGATATTGCTATGATATTGATGCACTTCAATACACTTTTGATCATATTTGGACTAACCTATTAACTCAGTGCACCACAGTGCCAGATCCTGTTTTGTGCTGTTTTTCTATTTCAGGTTTCCCCCATATTAAAAGTGCCCAAAAAATTCCGGGAAAAATACAGGAAAAATCAGCGTACATGAAGCTTCGAGAAAAACCAAAGCGGGGCCAGAGGGGTGCCAGGAGTGGCCCAGGCGGCCACCTGGCGCGGCCCCACCCCTGGCCGCGCTAGGGGGGCGCCTGGGGCCCCGGCTCCGCCTCTGGTGACCCCCCTTCGCATATATATTCCTCACGTCCCGAAACCCTCGAGGACGGAACCCTTTTTCGCGATCTCGCCTCTGTTCCGCCGCCGCAACGCTTCCAAGATCGGGAGCATCAGGAGAACTCTTCCCGGCACCCTGCCGGAGGGGAGAACCACCACCGGGAGCTTCTCCACCACCATGGACGCTTCCCGGATGAGTCGTGAGTAGTCCCCCTTGGACCATGGGTCCATGACCAGTAGCTATGTGACGTTCTCCTCCCCTCTTTGTCCTTCATGGTTTAGACCTCGTGAGCTGCCCTACATGATCGAGGCACATATGTAATATTTCTGCTGTTGCTATGCTGAGTTTGCTGGGATCTGATGGATTATGAGACTATGTTCAGATTGTGTGTGAGCAATATATTTGATTCACCTCTTTTATATTTATGTTCTTGAGTAATTCTTGCATGTTCTCCGTTGCTGTTTATTGCTTTGGCCGAGTAGTAGGTAGTAACTCCAAGAGGGAGCGTTATGCTTGATGGTGGGTTCATGCCCCCTGATGACTAGCTTGAGTGACAGAAACATGAGTCTAGGGGATGTGCTGCTGCCACAAGGGGGAAAACAACGGTGCTTGTACTTGCGGGTGCAAGGATTGTTTACTTTATGCATAGTTCTTTTAATGCAGTTGTCTGTTGCTTTGAGTTTACACTTTAGGTGGGATTCGCAACTTAATACCAGCGAGATGTTCTGGATAGATATCTCAAGGTGGATGATTAGTAGTAGATGCAGATGGATTTCGGTCTACTTGCCTTGGCGTACCGCCCATGCTTTTGAGCCTCTACCTTTCTTTGCAGCATAGCTAGCATTGGTTTGCGCACATAATTCTGTCAATTGCCTAGCTGTAATTTGTTTACCTCGCTTAGCTGTTTTATCGTCTTTTGGGAGAGAGACATCATTAGTGAACATCATGGGACCCCGGTCCATATTACCACCACTGATCACACCCGCTATTTACTTCTTGTCTTTATTTCCTAGTTGCAGTCATAGCTATCATTATTATCTATTGTGTTTGATCCTTTGTAAACGACAAGGGCGGAGGGATTGACAACCTCTCTGTACTCGTTGGGAGCAAAGTTATTTGTATCTGTGTGCAGGTCCTGTCAACAGCTAAGTTTCTGGCGCCGTTGACACCTTCTTGTCGACCCTCGGAGTCTCACGGGATTCGATCCTTGGTACCTTTGCCAAGGGAAATTTGCTGCTACGCTACATCTCAACCTTCCACTTGGGGTAACCAACGAGGGGCGAGAAGCCATCAATTACCACCACCATGCTCTAAAAGATATAAGTGAAGCACTAGAGCAAAAACTAATCAACTCAAAAGATATAATTGAAGCACATAGAGTGTTCTAATAATTTCTCGGCCATATTTAACTCTCCCAAATAGGTGTGTCAAGCAAGGATTATTGTGGCGAACTAACAAGAACAGACTCAAATTTTACAAGACGCTCCAAGCAAAACACATATCATGTTGCGAATAAAAATATAGCTCCAAGTATAGTTACCGATGGATGAAGACGAAAGAGGGGATGCCTTCCCGAGGCATCCCCAATCTTAGGCTTTTGATTATCTTGAATTTACTTGGGGTGCCATGGGCATCCCCAAGCTTAGGCCTTTGCTACTCCTTGTTCCATAGTCCATCAAAGCAATACTCAAAACTTGAAAACATCACAACACAAAACTTAGACAAAAATTCTCGCGAGCTCCGTTAGTATGAGAAAGAAAACCACTATTCAAAGGTACATCAATGGATTCATTATTTGTTTAAATTGGTGTTAAACCTACTGTACTCCAACTTCTCTATGGTTCATATCCTCCAATATTACTCATAGATGCATCGGAATAAGCAAACAACACACGAAAAACAGAATCTGATAGAACAGTCTGTAGTAATCTGCAGGGTTCGCCTACTTCTGGAACTCCAACAAATTCACACTAAACTGGTAAATTTGCGCAATTTGTCTACCAATCAGCAGAAAAAAGAATCAACTAAAAATCACGCTCCAGTAAAATCCCACGACTACTTTAGCGAGCGCTAATGATTCTGTTTTTCACAGCAAGATCAAATAAACTTCACACAAGTCTTCCCAAAGGTTCTACTTGGCACAAACACTAAACAAAACATGAAACCACATCTAATCAGAGGCTAGATGCAATATTTATTCCTTAAGAGCGAAAAAAACAAAAAACATAAAATTGGGTTGCCTCCCAACAAGCGCTATCGTTTTACGCCCCTAGCTAGGCACGAGAATTCAATGATGCTCACATGAAACATAAGAATTGAAACACAAAGAGAGCATCATATAGCATGTGAAAATCACATCTAAGTCTAACATACTTCCTATGCATAGGCATTTTATACGCAAACAAATTATCAAGGCAATCAATTTCTAGCATATGCAAGGAACAAGAAAGAAACAAGATCAATCTCAACATGAAGAGATGTTATTTAGTAACATGAAGATTTCTACAACCATATTTTCCTCTCTCATAATAATTGCATGTAGGATCATGATCAAATTCAACAAAATAGCTATCACATAACATATTCTCAACACGATCCACATACATGCAAATGTGACACTCTTCCAAAATAGTGGGATTAACATTAACTAAAGACATGACCTCTCCAAACCCACTTTTATCAGAAGTTTCATAAGATTGAACATTCTCCAAGTATGTGGGATCTAAAGTTGACACTCTTCCAAACCCACTTTCAATATCAATGCAAACATTATTATAAATCTTATATTCATCATGGGGATTAAATAAATTTTCAAGATCATAAGAAGAATCACCCCAATCATGATCATTGCAACAAGTAGTGGGCATAGCAAAATAAGCATCCCCAAGCTTAGGGTTTTGCATGTCACTAACACAATTGACATTGATAGAATTTATAATAACATCATTGCAATCATGCTTTTTATTTAACAAGCTATCATGAATCACTTTTTCTTTTAACAATTCCTCACAATTTTCAGATTCATAAATTTCAAGGAAAACCCCATAAAGATAATCTAGTGCACGCAGCTCACTAGCAATAGGTTCAACATAATTGGATCTCTTAAAGAGATTAGCAAGTGGATGAGGATCCATACTTTAGAAGATGCAAGCTAATTGAGGGCACATAGCACACAAGCAAACAAGAAGCAAGCGAACGATAAACACACGACGGAAGAAGGGCGAATAAAACGACAAGGGTGAAGTGGGGGAGAGGAAAACAAGAGGCAAATAAATGTAATGCGAAGGATAAGGGTTTGTGATAGGTACTTGGTATATGACTTTTGCATAAGCCTCCCCGGCAACGGCGCCGGAAATTCTTCTTGCTACCTCTTGAGCTTGCATTGTATTCCCCCGAAGAGGAAAGGGAGATGCAGCACAGTAGCGTAAATATTTCCCTCAGTTTTTGAGAACCAAGGTATCAATCCAGTAGGAGACCACGCGCGAGTCCCTCGCTCCTGCACAAACAAATAAGAAATTCGTAGCCAACACGATAAGGGGTTGTCAATCCCTTTACGGTCACTTATGAGAGTGAGATCTGATAGAGATGATAGTTTATATTTTTGGTATTTTGGGTTTAATAAAACAGCAAATAAAAGTGGTAAAGTAAAGTAGATGTAGATTGATATGTTGAGAATAGACCCGGGGGCCATAGTTTTCTCTAGTGGCTTCTCTCATGATAGCGATATTTTACGACGGGTCAACAAATTACTGTCGAGCAATTGATAGAAAAGCGAATAATTATGAGACTATCGAGGCATGATCATTGTATATAGGCATCACGTCCGAGACAAGTAGACCGAAACGATTCTACATCTACTACTATTACTCCACACATCGAGCGCTATCCAGCATGCATCTAGTGTATTGAGTTCATACGAACAAAGTAACGCCTTAAGCAAGATGACATGATGTAGAGGGATAAACTCAAGCAATATGATGTAAACCCCATCTTTTTATCCTCGATGGCAACAATACAATACGTGCCTTGCTGCCCCTACTGTCACTGGGAAAGGACACCATAAGATTGAACCCAAAGCCAAGCACTTCTCCCATTGCAAGACCTATAGATCTAGTAGGCCAAACCAAACGAATAATTCGAAAAGACTTGCAAGGATATTATGATCACACATAAAAAGTTCAGAGAAGAACCAAATATCTTTCATAGATAACCTTGATCATAAACTCACAATTCATCGGATCTCGACAAACACTCCGCAAAAAGAGATTACATCGAATAGATCTCCTCGAAGACCGAGGAGAACTTTGTATTGAGATCCAGAGAGAGAGAAGAAGCCATCTAGATACTAGCTACGGACCCGAAGGTCTGTGGTAAACTACTTACAACTCATGGTGAGGGCGATGATGATGATGATGAAGGACTCCGTGATGGATCCCCCTCCGGTGGAGCTCCGGAACAAGCTCCAAGATGGGATCCCCACGGGAACTGAAGTTATGGCGGTGGAATTTGGGTTTTCTCTTTGCGTATGGAGTTTCTGGGGTACGTGGATATATATAGGAAGAAGGAGGGCACTGGGGGCCACACGAGGGAGCCTCGAGGCAGGGGGGCGTGCCCCCCACCCTCGAGGGCAGCCCCTCTGTCCCCTGACTTGGCCCTGAAGTTTCCCATGCGTGATTTTCTCCAAAAATATCTCTCGCGAAGGTTTCATTCCGTTTGGACTCCGTTTGATATTCTTTTTCTGCAAAACCCTGAAATAGGCAAAAAACAGCAATCTGGACTGGGCCTTTGGGTTAATAGGTTAGTCCCAAAAATGATATAAAAGTGAATGATAAACCCCATTAAACATCCAGGACTTCATAAATAATAGCATGGAACAATAAAAAACTATTGATACGTTGGAGACATATCATAGCCACACTCGATTCAGCTAAAGTGAGCGAGACAGATACCCGCCAATCACCTTTAAGCAACGAGTGCTCGTAACGGTGAAACCAGTCTCACGTAAGCGTACGCATAATGTCGGTCCGGGCCGTTTCATCTCACAATACCGCCGAATCAAAGTATGACATGCTGGTAAGCAGTATGACTATTATCGCCCACAACTCATTGTGTTCTACTGGTGCATATCATCTATGCATACACCTGGCTCATGATGCCACTGTTGGGGAACGTAGTATTTCAAAAAGAATCCTACGATCATGCAAGATCTATCTACTAGATGCGTATCAATGAGAGGGGAGAGTGTGTCTACGTACCCTCGTAGACCGAAAGCGGAAGTGTCTAGTGACGCGGTGATGTAGTCGAACGTCTTCGTGATCCAACCGATCAAGCACCGAACGTACGACACCTCCGCTTTCAGCACACGTTCAGCTTGATGATGTCTCACGAGCTCTTGATCCAGTTGAGCTTCAAGGGAGAGTTTCGTCAGCACGACGGCGTGGTGACGGAGATGATGAAGCTACCGGCGCACGGCTTCGCCTAAGCACTGCAACGGTATGACCGAGGTGTGTTCACTGTGGAGGGGGACACCACACACGGCTAGAACAATGTTTCTTCTGTGTCTTTGGGTGCCCCTGCCCCCGTACATAAAGGAGCAAGGGGGAGGTGCGGCTGGCCAAGGGGGCGCGCCAGGGAGTAGGATTCCTGCTCCTAGTAGGAATAGGAACCCCCTTTTCCAATTCCTACTAGGAGTTGGAAAGGAAAGGGGAGAGAAGAAGGAAAGGAGAGGGGCGCCTCCCCCTTTTCCTAGTCGAACTAGGAACCCTAGGGGGGTGCGGCTAGCCCTATGGGCTGCCCCTCTCTTTCCCTCAATGGCCCATTATGGCCCATATTCCCTCAGGGGGGTTCCGGTAACCCCCTCCGGCACTCCGGTTTTACCCGTTAACACCCGGAACACTTCCGGTGTCCGAATATAGTTGTACAATATATTAATCTTTATGTCTCGGACATTCCGAGACTCCTCGTCATGTCCGTGATCTCATTTGGGACTTCGAACTACCTTCGGTATATTAAAACTCATAAACTCATAATACCGATCGTCATCAAACGTTAAGTGTGCGGACCCTACGGGGTTCGACAACTATGTAGACATGACTTAGACTCATCTCTGACCAATAACCAATAGCGGAACCTGGATGCTCATATTGGCTCCTACATATTCTACGAAGATCTTTATCGGTCAAACCGCATAACAACATACGTTGTTCCCTTTGTCATCGGTATGTTACTTGCCCGAGATTCGATCGTCGGTATCTCAATACCTAGTTCAATCTCATTACCGACAAGTCTCTTTACTCGTTTCGTAATACATCATCTCGTGACTAACTCATTAGTCGTTTGCTGGCAAGGCTTATTATGATGTGCATTACGAGAGGGACCCGAGATACCTCTCCGACACTCGAAGTGACAAATCCTATTCTTGATCTATGCCAACACCCCGAACACTTTCGGAGACAACTATAGAGCATCTTTATAATCACCCAGTTACGTTGTGAAGTTTGATAGCACACAAGGTGTTCCTCCGGTATTTGGGAGTTGCGTAATCTCATAGTCATAGGAACATGTATAAGTCATGAAGAAAGCAATAGCGGTAAAACTAAATGATCATAGTGCTAAGCTAACAGATGGGTCTTGTGAAGGAAATATGCCCTAGAGGCAATAACAATGATGTTATTTGTATTTCCTTATATCATGATAAATTTCTTTTATTCATGCTAGAATTGTATTAACCGGAAACTTAGTACATGTGTGAATACATAGACAAAATAGTATGTCCCTAGTATGCCTCTACTAGACTAGCTCATTGATCAAAGATGGTTATGTTTCATAGCCATATACATGAGTTGTCATTTGATCAAAGAGATCACATCATTAGGAGAATGATGTCCAAGACCCATCCGTTAGCTTAGCACTATGATCGTTTAGTTTTACTGCTATTGCTTTCTTCATGACTTATACATGTTCCTATCACTATGAAATTATGCAACTCCCGAATATCGGAGGAACACCTTGTGTGCTATCAAACGTCACAATGTAACTGGGTGATTACAAAGATGCTCTACAGGTGTCTCCGAAAGTGTTCGTGGTGTTGGTAGAGATCAAGAATATGATTTGTCACTCCGAGTATCGGAGAGGTATCTCTGGGCCCTCTTGGTAATGCACATCATAATAAGCCTTACAAGCAAAAGGACTAATGGGTTAGTCACGAGATGATGTATTACGGAACGAGTAAAGAGATGCTACCTCTTGATCTTGCGTTGTATTCTCTCGAAGAGGAAAGGGAGATGCAACACAGTAGCGTAAGTATTTCCTTTAGTTTTTGAGAACCAAGGTATCAATCCAGTAGGAGACCACGCGCGAGTCCCTCGCACCTGCACAAACAAATAAAAACTTCGCAGCCAACGCGAGAAGGGGTTGGCAATCCCTATACGGTCACTTACGAGAGTGAGATCTGATAGAGATGATAGTTTATATTTTTGGTATTTTTGGTTTAATAAAACAGCTAATAAAAGTGGTAAAGTAAAGTAGATGTAGATTGATATGTTGAGAATAGACCCGGAGGCCATAGTTTTCTCAAGTTGCTTCTCTCATGATAGCGATATTCTACGGTGGGTAAACAAATTACTGTTGAGCAACTGATAGAAAAGCGAATAATTATGAGACTATCTAGGCATGATCATTGTATATAGGCATCACGTCCTAGACAAGTAGACCGAAACGATTCTGCATCTAATATTATTACTCCACACATCGACCGCTATCCAGCATGCATCTAGTGTATTGAGTTCATACGAACAGAGTAATGCCTTAAGCAAGCTGACATGATGTAGAGGGATAAACTCAAGCAATATGATGTAAATCCCATCTTTTTATCCTCGATGGCAACAATACAATACGTGCCTTGCTGCCCCTACTGTCACTGGGAAAGGACACCGCAAGATTGAACCCAAAGCCATGCACTTCTCCCATTGCAAGAACTATAGATCTAGTAGGCCAAACCAAACGAATAATTCGAAGAGACTTGCAAGGATATTATGAGCACACATAAAAAGTTCAGAGAAGAACCAAATATCTTTCATTAATAACCTTGATCATAAACTCACAATTCATCGGATCTCGACAAACACACCACAAAAAGAGATTACATCGATTAGATCTCCTTGAAGACCGAGGAGAACTTTGTATTGAGATCCAGAGAGAGAGAGAGAAGAAGCCATCTAGATACTAGCTATGGACCCGAAGGTCGGTCGTAAACTACTCACAACTCCTGGTGAGGGCGGTCATGATGATGATGAAGGCCTCCGTGATGGATCCCCCTCCGGTGGAGCTCCGGAACAGGCTCCAAGATGGGATCTCCACGGGAACAGAAGCTACGGCGGCGGAATTAGGGTTTTCTCTCTGCATATGGAGTTTCTGGGGTACGTGGATATATATAGGAAGAAGGAGGGCACCGGGGGCCACACGAGGGAGCCTCGAGGCAGGGGGCGCGCCCTGGGAAGGGGGGCGCCCCCCTCACCCTCGAGGACAGCCCCTCTATCCCCTGACTTGGCCCTGAAGTTTCCCGTGCGTGATTTTCTCCAAAAATATCTCTCGCGAAGGTTTCATTCTGTTTGGACTCCATTTGATATTCTTTTTCTGCAAAACCCTAAAATAGGCACAAAAAAATTAACAGCAATCTGGACTGGGCCTTTGGGTTAATAGGTTAGTCCCAAAAATGATATAAAAGTGAATGATAAAGCCCATTGAACATCCAAGACTTTATAAATAATAGCATGGAACAATCAAAAATTATAGATACGTTGGAGATGTATCAAGCATCCCCAATCTTAATTCCTGCTCGTCCTTGAGTAGGTAAATGATAAAGAAAGAATTTTTGATGTGGAATGCTAACCATTATAGTTTTTCAATGTAATTCTCTTAATTGTGGCATGAATGTTAAAATCTGAAAGATTCAAGATAAAAGTCTATATTGACATAAGAAATAACAATACTTCAAGCAATACTAACAAAGCAATCATGTCCTCTCAAAATACTATGGCTAAAGAAAGTTATCCCTACCAAATCATATAGTCTGGCTATGCTCCCTCTTCATCACACAAAATATTCATATCATGCACAACCCCGATTTCAGCCAAGCATTTGTTTTCATACTCTATCTTTTCAAACCTTTGACTTTCACGCAATACATGAGCGTGAGCCATGGATATAGCACTATGGGTGGAATAGAGGTGGTTGTGGAGAAGACAAAAAGGAGGGAGATAGTCTCACATTGACTAGGCGTATCAACGGGCTATGGAGATGCCCATCAATAGATATCAATGTGAGTGAGTAGGGTTTGCCATGCAACGGATGCACTAGAGCTAAATAAGAATGAAAGCTCAACAAAAGAAACTAGTGGGTGTGCATCCAACTTGCTTGCTCACAAAGACCTAGGGCATTTGAGGAAGCCCATCCTTGGAATATACAAGCCAAGTTCTATAATGAAAAATTCCCACTAGCATATGAAAATGACTAAACATGAGACTCTCTACAATGAAGAACATGGTGCTACTTTGAAGCACAAGTGTGGAAAAAGATAGTAGCAATTGTCCCTTTTTTTTCTTTTTTGTTTTCTTTTTTTGGGCCTTTCTTTTTTTCTTTGGCCTTTCTTTTTTTCTTTTTTTTGCGGATGGGCTTTATAGATTTAGCCTTTCCTCCCATGGGACAACGCTCTAATAATGATGATCATCACACTTTCATTACAACACGAAATTACAAATTGATACTACAACAACAAAGTATGACTCTATATGAATGCCTCCGGCGGTGTACCAGTATGTGCAATGAAACAAGGGTGCCATGTATGAAAAGTTATGCATGGTGGCTTTGCCACAAATACGATATCAACTACATGATCATGCATGGTAATATGACAATATGATGCGTGTCATTTAAACGGAACGATGGAAAGTTGCATGGCAATATATCTCGGAATGGCTATGGAAATGCCATGATAGTAGGTATGGTGGCTGTTTTGAGGAACAATATGGTGTCTGTTTTGAGGAAGGATATATAGTGGGTTTATGGCACCAGCGAAGGTTGCGCGGTACAAGAGAGGCTAGCAATGGTGGAAGGGTGAGAGTGTGTATAACCCATGGACTCAACATTAGTCATAAGAACTCACATACTTATTGCAAAAATCTATGAGTCATCAAAACAAAGCAATCAACCCATGCTCTTAGGGGGGAGGTTGGTAGGAGTTAACCATCGTGCGCCCCCGACCTCCACACAACGGTTGGCACTCTACAAATACCTCATGCTCTAACTTCGTCACATAGTGGTTCACCATACGTGCATGATACGAGAATCACTAACCTTAACACAAGTATTTTTCAATTTCATAATAACTCCACTAGCATGACTCTAATAGCACTATCCTCATGTCTCAAAACAATTATCAAGCATCCAACATCTCTTTCTATTCAACGCACTTGGTGTGAATATTTTTACTACATTGACATTGGATGTTTATTGTGTGAAGACTAGTTTCTTTAGCCTGAACATATTACCATGCTGTTCTAATATACTCTCAAATAGATATAAGTGAAGCATGAGAGTTCAAAAATTTCTACAAAATATTACCACCACCATGCTCTGAAAGATATAAGTGAAGCACTAGAGCAAAAACTAATCAACTCAAAAGATATAAGTGAAGCACATAGAGTGTTCAAATAATTTGTAGGCCATATTTAACTCTCCCAAATAGGTGTGTCAAGCAAGGATGATTGTGGCGAACTAACAAGAACAGAATCAAATTTTATAAGACGCTCCAAGCAAAACACATATCATGTTGCGAATAAAAATATAGCTCCAAGTATAGTTACCGATGGATGAAGACGAAAGAGGGGATGCCTTCCCGGGGCGTCCCCAATCTTAGGCTTTTGATTATCTTGAATTTACTTGGGGTGCCATGGGCATCCCCAAGCTTAGGCCTTTGCTACTCATTGTTCCATAGTCCATCAAAGCAATACTCAAAACTTGAAAACTTCACAACACAAAACTTAGACAAAAATTCTCGTGAGCTCCGTTAGTATGAGAAAGCAAACCACTACTCAAAGGTACCACAATTAATTCATTATATTGGTGTTAAACCTACTGTACTCCAACTTCTCTATGGTTCATATCCTCCAATATTACTCATAGATGCATTGGAATAAGCAAACAACACACGAAAAACAGAATCTGTCAAAGACAGAATAGTCTGTAGTAATCTGCAGGGTTCGCCTACTTCTGGAACTCCAAAATATTCAAACTAAATTGGTAAATTTTCGCAATTTGTCTACCTATCAGCAGCAAAATGAATCAACTAAAAATCACGCTCCAGTAAAATCCCACGACTATTTTAGTGAGCGCTAACGATTCTGTTTTTCACAGCAAGATCATATAAACTTCACACAAGTCTTCTCAAAGGTTCTACTTGGCACAAACACTAAAAAAAACATGAAACCACATCTAATCAGAGGATGGATGCAATATTTATTCCCTAACAGCAACAAAAACTAAAAACATAAAATTGGGTTGCCCCCCAACAAGCTCTTTCTTTATAGCCATTAAGATAGGCTTGAGAATTCAATGATGCTCACATGAAAGATAAGAATTGTAGCACAAAGAGAGCATCATAAAACATGTGACAAACACATCTAAGTCTAACATACTTCCTATGCATAGGCATCTTATAGGCAAACAAATTAGCAAGGCAAGCAAGATCTAGCATATGCAAAGAAGAAAGAAACAAGATCAATCTCAACATGAAGAGTGGTAATTTAGTAACATGAATATTTCTACAACCATATTTTCCTCTCTCATAATAATTGCATGTAGGATCATAAGCAAATTCAACAATATAGCTATCACATAACATAATCTCAACATGATCCATATGCATGCAAAGATGACACTCTTCCAAAATAGTGGGATTAACATTAACTAAAGTCATGACCTCTCCAAACCCACTTTTATCAAAAAATTCATAAGATTGATCAATATCCAAAGTAGTGGGATCAAAAGTTGACATTATTTCAGACCCACTTTCAATATCATGGCAAACAATATTATCACTCTCATATTCATCATGGGGATTAAATAAATTTTCAATATCGTAAGAAGCATCACCCCAATCATGATCATTGCAACAAGTAATAGACATGGCAAAACTAGCATCCCCAAGCTTAGGGTTTTGCATATTATTAGCACAATTGACATCAATAGAATTTATAGTAACATTATTGCAATCATGCTTTTTATTTAAGGAGCTAACATGCATGACTTTTTCTTTTAACAATTCCTCACAATTTTCAGATTCATAAATTTCAAGCAAAGTCCCATAAAGATAATCTAGTGCATGCAGCTCACTAGCAATAGGTTCAACATAATTGGATCTCTTAAAGAGATTAGCAAGTGGATGAGGATCCATACTTTAGCAAGCGAAGATGCAAGCTAATTGATGGCACATAGCAACACAAGCAAACGAGAGGAAAGTGAACGGTAAACACACGGTAGAAGAAGGGCGAATAAAACAGCAAGGGTGAAGTGGGGGAGAGGAAAACGAGAGGCAAATAAATGTAATGCGAAGGATAAGGGTTTGTGATAGGTACTTGGTATATGACTTTTGCGTAAGCCTCCTGATACGTCCAAAATGCATCACTATTTTATATCGTAATTCATCCTTATTCATTGATATATTTCACATTACGATAATGTTCTTATGTTGTTTTGGCCTATTTTACACAGTTTGCAACTTTCCGGTGCCGAAGCAGCAGACGCAGAATTCAGCGGTAAAAAGTGGACGCTGAGTTGATGAAGAAGAATACCTCCAAATTACCTGAAAATCGACGGAGGGTATTTTCCAGAAGGATCACGAAGATACGCAAAAGAGCAACCAGAGGGGGGCCACAGGGTGCCCAGGCGGCCACCTGGCGCGGCCCCCACCCTGGCCGCGCCGGGAGGGCGCCTGGAGCCCCTGGCCCACTCCAGGCTCTCCCCTCTGGCCTATATACTCCTCGTCATCCAGAAACCCTAAAATGGAGAGAGTTTACGGAGTTCCGCCGCCGCTCCGTGGCGGAAACCTATAGAAAAGAAAAGCCATCTCCGGCGGGCAGATTCCGTCGGGGAGATCACCTCCCGGAAGGGGAGATCATCGCCATCGTCATCACCATCGTCACGGGCATCATCCAGATCATCATCAACATCATCCCCAACATCAGCACCATCTCCATCTTCATCCAATCTCATCTCACAATTGCAACTTGTGTTGTAATCCGTACTATCTATCCTCTCTACCCTATCGGTGTTGATTACTACTTTGTGGTGAATGCTAGTGAGTTTTGTTGGAGAAATATCATTGTGTCCAGATTGTTTATCATCCATCTATCTCCACTGATCATGATCTCTTTTATGTCTTGTGAGTAGTTACATTAGTTCTTGAGGACATGGGAGAAGTCTTGTTGTTAGTAGTCATATGATGTTGAAGTAATATGTGTTGTTTGATACTTAAGTTGTGTTGTTATTTTCCTAGTGGTGTTGTGTGAGTCGAACACTCAACACTTTGCCTTATTAAGGACCTAGGGGAATACATTGTGTACAAATAATGCTTACGGTGGGTTTCCGGAGTGATAGAAACCTGAACCCCAGTTCGCACGCTTTTGCACAAGGGAACAATGGATCATCGATCGTATTGCTATGGTTAGGCGTTTGCCTTAAATACTATCTTGTATTTGCGGATGCTTGCAAGGTGTTTAATCATAAGAGTGCACTCATATCAGTATAGAGGGTGTACTAGCATAGATCCTCCCACTCAACACTTATCAACACATCACATAGTACCGATACGGAATATGGCGAAAGCACATGACTACCTCTCCCGTGTGTCCTCAAGAACACTTTAGCCTTTATAAGTTCAGTTGCTAGGCCTCTCCTTTGCTCAGAAAGGATTGGGCCACTTGTTACTCTCCAGTGCCTTTTACTTTGCTCGCTTTTACTTTCATGTTGCTTATATCAAGAAAACCCCTAAAAAGTTATCTTTCAGTGCTTGCAGTTATTCCTTGCTCAGAATCACTTATCAATACCTTCTGCTCCTCGTTGGGTTCGACACTCTTACTTATCGAAAACGCTGCAATAGATCCCTTACAGTTGTGGGTCATCAAGAACCGTTTTCTGGCGCCGTTGCCGGGGAGTGTAGCGCTATTGGTAAGTGAAGCTGGTAAGGAAGTTTTTATATTTCTGTTTTTATTTTGCTGTTGCTTCTCTTTGTCCTTATGGACAACCTTGCTATTGGATCGTTGCTTGTGGGAAGACGCCCCACATCTGTGGTGGTTGCTCCTCCCCCTACTGAAATTGTGCCCTATAAAATACCAGTTGGTATTATCGATTATGTTTTGGCTAATCATTATGCAGGAGACAGACATCCCGGTGAACACTTGCTATATCTGTCACAACTATGTTCATTATTTAAGCTTGCAGGTGTATCAATGGAGTTTTTCATGAGGAAATTGTTCTCCATATCGCTTATAGATAAAGCTTTAGATTGGTATAAGCTTCTCGATAACTCACACTTGCTTGATTGGCAAGAGCTTATGTCTCTCTTTTATACCAAGTTTTATCCTCTTCATGAAATTCATCGAGACAGGAACTATATCTATAACTTTAGGTCTCGTGACGGAGAAAGCATTGCTCAAGCTTGGGGGAGATTGAAGTCCCTAATGCTCAAATGTCCTATTCATGAGCTCCCCAAGAAAATTATACTTACAAATTTTTATGCCAGGCTTTCTCGTCAGGATAAGGAGATGCTGGATGCCTCCTCTAGTGGGGTATTTCAGACAAAGAGCGTTGAAGAAAGGTGGGATCTCATTGAAAGGATCCAGAGGAATACCAAAGATTGGGAAATCGATAAAGGTATTGAACCCGCTATAAATTATGCGCATGATTATATTGAGAGCTATGTGAAAACTGATTACTTCAATACCTTTTGCTCTAAGATTGGTCTTGATTCCCATATAATGATTGATTTCTGTAAGGATTTTGCCTCTCACGTTGATTCTTTTAAAAAGAAAAGAGATCAGCATCATGAACCTTTCAAAGAGTTACCTGTTGATATTCATGTTGCTGACCCTATTTTGCCTGCAGTTATATATGAAAAGCCTCCTTTTCCCGAAAGGATAAGGGAGCACTCTCTTGTGACAGGCATAATAAATAAAAGTGAGAGAAGAATTGATGAGCCTGAGGACCAGATCAAGGTCGATCCTCAAGTTGCATTGGTTAAAGACCTTGTTACTAATGATGTTTTGGATTCCAATGTAAATTTTTGTGTTGTTTCCACTAACCTTGTCATAGCCAAGAATAAAGGCCCAATTTCAGGTACTCCAGTAGTATCTGTTAAAATAGGAGATCACAATTATTATGGGCTATGCGATTTGGGATCGAGTGCTAGTGCTATCCCCTATTCACTTTATCAAGAGATCATCGGTGAGATTTCACCTTGTGAACTTGAAGAAGTTGATGTTACCATTCATCTTGCAAACAGAGCAACTATCTCTCCTATCGGAATTGTGAGAGACGTTGAAGTCCTATGTGGAAAGGTGAAATACCCTACCGACTTTCTAGTACTTGGTTCAGTGAGGGACAATTTTTGTCCTATTATTTTTGGTAGACCTTTTCTCAGAACTTGTGGAGCTATAATAGATTGCAAGAAAGGTAAAGTTTCTGTTGAATTCAATGGTGAGCCATATGAATTTAACTTTTCTAAGTTCTCTAAGCAGCCTCGTGGTACCGATTTACCTAGTGATGATAAAATTATTGAAAGTATTGCTTCTATTGCTATTCCCCCTAATGATCCTTTGCAGCAATATATGGAGGACCACGAGAATGATTTGCATATGCAGGAAAGAAATGAACTAGATGAAATATTCTTGAGACAACCTGCTATCCTGAAGCACAACCTTCCGGTTGAACCTTTGGGAATTTTATCAAAACCAAAAGAAGACCCGGTGTTCGATCTTAAACCTCTTCCCGATACGCTCAAGTATGCTTATTTCGATGAAAAGAAAGTATATCCTGTTATTATCAACTCTAACCTTTCAGGATATGAAGAAGAGCGACTATTGGAAGTACTTCGTAAACACCGAGGTGCGGCTATACCCTTGATGACCTTAAGGGGATTAGTCCATCTATCTGTCAACATACTATCAACCTTGAGCTCGATGCTAAACCAGTTGTTGATCATCAACGACGGTTGAACCCGAAGATGATGGATGTTGTAAGAACTGAGATTCTCAAGCTTCTAGCCGTAGGTATTATCTACCCTATAGCTGATAGTAAATGGGTAAGTCCGGTACATTGTGTTCCTAAGAAAGGAGGTACAAGTGTGGTTCCTAATGATAAGAATGAACTAATACCTCAGAGAATTATTATTGGATATAGAATTGTATTGATTACAGGAAGCTGAACAAGGCAACCAGGAAGGATCACTACCCGTTGCCGTTCATCGACCAAATGCTTGAAAGGTTATCCAAAAATACCCACTTTTGTTACCTCGATGGTTATTCTGGCTTCTCTCAAATTCATGTTAACACTGCTGATCAAGAGAAGACCACTTTTACTTGTCCCTATGATACTTATGCTTACAGGCGTATGCCTTTTGGTGTATGTAATGCCCCTGCTACTTTTCAAAGGTGTATGTTTGCTATCTTTCATGGTTTCCGTGAGGAGATTGTGGAAGTCTTCATGGACGATTTCTCCGTCTATGGAACTTCCTTTGACCATTGTCTCCACAACCTTAATAATGTTTTGCAGAGATGTGAGGACACAAATCTGGTACTCAACTGGGAGAAGTGCCACTTCATGGTTAACGAAGGAATTGTTCTTGGTCACAAGATTTCCGAAAGGGGAATTGAGGTGGACAAGGCCAAGATCGAAGCAATTGAGAGGATGCCCTATCCAAGGGACATCAAAGGTATTCGCAGTTTTCTCGGTCATGTTGGTTTCTATAGAAGATTTATTAAAGACTTTTCTAAGATTTTGAGACCCCTCACTAATCTTCTCCAGAAGGACGTTCGTTTTGTATTTGATGAAGATTGTAAGGAGGCTTTTGAAGTTCTTAAGAAAGCTTTAATAACCGCTCCTATAGTACAACCACCTGACTGGAATTTACCTTTTGAGATTATGTGTGATGCTAGTGATTTTGCTGTTGGAGCTGTTTTAGGGCAAAGGGTTGATAAGAAATTGAATGTTATACATTATGCTAGTAAAACCCTTGATAGTGCTCAAAAGAATTATGCTACTACTGAGAAGGAATTCTTAGTTGTAGTGTTTGCTTGTGATAAGTTTAGGCAGTATATTGTTGATTCCAAAGTTATTATTCATACTGACCATGCTGCCATTAAGTACCTTATGACAAAGAAGGATGCCAAGCCAAGACTTATCAGATGGGTACTCCTTCTTCAAGAATTTGATTTGCAGATTGTTGATAAGAAAGGAGAAGACAATCCGGTGGCGGACAATCTTTCAAGGATGGAAGATATACCGCATGATCCCATCCCAGTCAACGACAGTTTTCCAGACGAGTAACTTGCCGTTGTAAAAGTACAATCTCTTTCCGATCCTTGGTTTGCAGATTATGCTAATTTTATCGTTGCGAAGTATTTGCCTCCAGGTTTAACATTTCAGCAAAGGAAGAAGTTCTTTCATGATTTGAGGCACTACTTTTGGGATGACCCACATATTTTCAAAGAAGGTCCAGACGGGATCGTGAGAAGATGCAACCGGAACATCAGCAGAAGGACATTCTCAGACAATGTCATGATAGTCCCTATGGTGGACATCATGCCGGTGAGAGGACCGCACATAAGGTTCTTCAATCAGGTTTTTATTGGCCTACTCTCTTTAAGGATGCTAGAAATTATGTTTTAGCCTGTGATAAATGTCAGAGAGTTGGTAACATTAGTAGAAGGAATGAGATGCCTATGAATTACTCACTAGTGATTGAACCTTTTGATTGCTGGGGTTTTGATTTTATGGGTCCTTTTCCTTTTTCGCACAAGTACACTCACATTTTAGTAGCTGTTGATTATGTGACCAAGTGGGTTGAAGCAATCCCCACTCGAAGTGCTGATCACAAGACATCTTTGAAAATGCTCAAAGATGTGATTTTCCCTAGGTTTGGTGTACCTAGGTATCTCATGACTGATGGAGGATCACACTTCACGCATGGAGCTTTTAGAAAAGCTTTAGCCAAGTACGATGTCAATCATAGAATTGCTTCACCATACCATCCTCAAACTAGTGGGCAAGTTGAGCTCAGCAATAGAGAGATCAAGTTGATCTTACAGAAGACAGTAAATAGAAATAGAAAGGACTGGTCAAATAAGTTAGGAGATGCTTTGTTGGCGTATATAACTGCTTACAAAAACCCCATGGGCATATCCCCCTATAAGATGGTTTATGGCAAGGCTTGCCATTTGCCATTAGAATTAGAGCACAAAGCTTTCTGGGCTGTTAGAGAGCTTAATGCTGACCCAAAGTTAGCTGGTGAGAAGCGTCTCATGAACTTGACTTCTCTAGATGAGTGGAGAAGTGAAGCTTACGAGAGCGCTAAAATGTTCAAGGAAAAGGTAAAGAAGTGGCATGATAGGAGGATTCTAAAACGTGAATTTAATGTTGGTGATAAAGTTTTGTTGTTTAGATCCCGTTTCAGGTTTTCTCCAGGCAAACTACTTTCCAGGTGGGAAGGGCCATTTCATATTGAAGAAGTCTATCGGTCTGGTGCAATCAAGATTAACAATTTTGAAGGCACCAAACCTCAAGTTGCGAATGGGCAAAGACTTAAGCATTACATAGCAGGAGACCCTGTCAATGTTGATGTGAATATGATATACACAACAACTCACGAAGAACATGTTACAACCCTATTTCAGACACCAGCAGAAGCAGAATAAGAAAAGGTATGTATTACGGTAAGGAAACATCGCGAACCGCCATAAAAGTTCCATATTATGAGTTTTTGCAAAATTAGGAAAATTCTAAGCCTAAGTGGAGCCGGAGACAAGCTCCAGGGGGCCCAGGCGCCCCCCTGGCGCGGCCTACCTCCTGGACGCGCCGGGAGGCCGCCTGGGCACCCAGGAGTCCGTCTCCGACCCCACTTTAGCTTGTTACCTTCCTTTATGTGCAGAAATTTTTGCTATATATTTGCCCGGATTGTTCCGGCAACGTATCTCGCGATTTCGTGTGTTTTCTTTTCGATCTGTTTCTGCCAGGGTAAAAAGTTATTGTTAGAGATGTCTTCTTGTGGCTCGAGCGGAGAGGACTTCTTGGGATGGCGTCTACGTCAAGTCCAGAAGGATCTTAATCAAGGGAAGCACGTTGACTGGGCTACCGAAGAAGAGATTGCCGCAAGACAAGCGGAGATGGAGCGCTCCGTGAGGGAGGAAGTCAAGACTATCACTGCCCAACAACAAGGAGGCCCAAGCAATCCCATCATGGTGGGATCTGTCCAACCTCATTATGATCTTTCTCTTAACCTTTCAGGGCCCTCTACTTCACTTGAAGATCAACGTACGCTCTCCTCCATCTCCGAGGCTTATCGCATCACCAATCAGTTGTGCGAAGATTTCCGTGTACTAAAGGTACAAGTGGAGATCTTGGAGAAGGAAAACCAAACCCTTCGCCGTGTCATAAGAGATTTCAAGAATCAACGTCAACAAGAATGAGGAGTGAAATCTCCTTGGGTAATGGCATCCCCTTGGCTTGTTCCAAGCTTGGGGGAGTGCCCGGTATCTTTATCTTTATCTTTTGTCTTTTAGAGTCAAGTAGAGTCGTATCATGTCTAGGGAGGTTATTATATGAAATAGGTGTGTGCATTGAGGTCTATCACTCCTTCTGTGGAGAGATTGTATCTGTGAGTGTGGAGTCGTCTATGATGGAATATTAATGAGAAGTCTATTGGTTCCTTTGCTGCACTCGGTATTCTCTTCACGCAATCGACCTTATATGATGATTCTTATGGGGAGTATTGACCTTATATCAGGTATGGCTTTGAAAAATTTATTTAATCTTGGCAAACATAGCTTTGGTCATAACAACAAGCATGATTTTCTTAAAGTAGCGACATAGCCAAAACCTTTATGTTATTATGCTTGAAGTGTTATGCTGACAAGGAAAGACAGCTTGATGTGTTATGCTTATTTTACTGTTTATGCTTTATATTGCTTTGCATCTTAGTCATCATCAATTGTCTGTTCTCTCAAAGCCTTTGCTAGCCTAAACTCTGTACTAAGCGGAATTCTGCTCGTGCATCCATACCCTTAAACCAATACCTTCCATATGAGTCCACCATACCTTCCTATTCGTGGTATTCCACTACCACCTCCTAAAGTATAGAATTTATGTGTTATCCTTAAATGTTCAAAATCTTCTATTTTGTGCCCTTGTTTTAGCTCATGAGGAAGTAGTAGTTAATTCATGATCTTTTTAAGTTGGACAAGTTTTACCCCGGGATTGCATGTCTAATCTGCAAACCCCTAATACGAGGAGGAACTGGCATGAGTGCGCCCGGCTCATAAAAGATAATACAACAAACAAACCCTCCTTCACGCTTTGCTCATGAGAAATCAGAAAACTTTGGCAGTGATAAACAAAGGAGATTAAGGGGATGTGATCGTCCCCGTGCGGGAGCCGTTCCTCGAAACTTGTCCAGTTTGAGAAGTAATTGAGTTATCTATTAGCATTCGTTGACAAATCATGCACCTCTCAAAACTTGCTTTCATTCTGTTTGATTTAAGGATAGCACATGAGTTTTCCCTACTTCCCTAGAGCAGGGCCTATCTCTTAGTTTTAGGTTGAGTCAGTTATTCCTACTTCCTTCTATTCTTAAAGAGAGCAAACATTTGATGTTGACGAGGATTCATTCATATAAAGTTGCATTAAGATTTGTCATATCATATCCTTGTTAACATTATCATTTGATAAGTAAGTTGTTTGTCAAGCCTAGCTAAAGCAAACATCTTCCTTTGTGTTAACACTTTCACTTCTTGCCTAATAACATGTTCTTTCAAAAGCTTCAATTAATCTCATCAAAACATAAAGAGAAAGAGCAAAAGTAAAAGCTATTAGTTGTTCTTTGACCAAAGGACATGTTTTCCATGATTTGATGAGTTTCCTTAGCCCTACTTTCGATTATAAGTGTTACCACTCTTTTATAAGGACCTTATGAGTTGAAGATTGCTGTTGAGGATATTTGAGTTTGGTGAAGAAACTGTGATGCTTCTTGTCCGTATTCTATTTATCGACACTTCACTCTCTAAACTTGTGGACAGGTTTACCGAGCTCAGTATTCGCTTGGGGACAAGCGAGGTCTAAGCTTGGGGGTGTTGATACGTCCAAAATGCATCACTATTTTATATCGTAATTCATCCTTATTCATTGATATATTTCACATTACGATGATGTTCTTATGTTGTTTTGGCCTATTTTACACAGTTTGCAACTTTCCGGTGCCGAAGCAGCAGACGCAGGATTCAGCGGTAAAAAGTGGACGCTGAGTTGCTGAAGAAGAATACCTCCAAATTACCTGAAAATCGACGGAGGGTATTTTCCAGAAGGATCACGAAGATACGCAAAAGAGCAACCAGAGGGGGGCCACAGGGTGCCCAGGCGGCCACCTGGCGCGGCCCCCACCCTGGCCGCGCCGGGAGGGCGCCTGGAGCCCCTGGCCCACTCCAGGCTCTCCCCTCTGGCCTATATACTCCTCGTCATCCAGAAACCCTAAAAGGGAGAGAGTTTACGGAGTTCCACCGCCGCTCCGTGGCGGAAACCTACAGAGAAGAAAGGATCTCCGGCGGGCAGATTCCGTCGGGGAGATCACCTCCCGGAAGGGGAGATCATCGCCATCGTCATCACCATCATCACGGGCATCATAGAGATCATCATCAACATCATCCCCAACATCAGCACCATCTCCATCTTCATCCAATCTCATCCCACAATTGCAACTTGTGTTGTAATCCGTACGATCTATCCTCTCTACCCTATCGGTGTTGATTACTACTTTTTGGTGAATGCTATTGAGTTTTGTTGGAGAAATATCATTGTGTCCAGATTGTTTATCATCCATCTATCTCCACTGATCATGATCTCTTTTATGTCTTGTGAGTAGTTACTTTAGTTCTTGAGGACATGGGAGAAGTCTTGTTGTTAGTAGTCATGTGATGTTGAAGTAATATGTGTTGTTTGATACTTAAGTTGTGTTGTTATTTTCCTAGTGGTGTTGTGTGAGTCGAACACTCAACACTTCGCCTTATTAAGGACCTAGGGGAATACATTGTGTACAAAGAATGCTTACGGTGGGTTGCCGGAGTGACAGAAACCTGAACCCCAGTTCGCACGCTTTTGCACAAGGGAACAATGGATCATCGATCGTATTGCTATGGTTAGGCTTTTGCCTTAAGTACTATCTTGTATTTGCGGATGCTTGCAAGGTGTTTAATCATAAGAGTGCACTCATCTTAGTCTAGAGGGTGTACTAGCATAGATCCACCCACTCAACACTTATCAACACATCACATAGTACCGATACGGAATATGGCGAAAGCACATGACTACCTCTCCCGTGTGTCCTCAAGAACACTTTAGCCTTTATAAGTTCAGTTGCTAGGCCTCTCCTTTGCTCAGAAAGGATTGGGCCACTTGTTACTCTCCAGTGCCTTTTACTTTGCTCGCTTTTACTTTCCTGTTGCTTATATCAAGAAAACCCCTAAAAAGTTATCTTTCAGTTCTTGCAGTTATTCCTTGCTCAGAATCACTTATCAATACCTTCTGCTCCTCGTTGGGTTCGACACTCTTACTTATCGAAAACGCTGCAATAGATCCCTTACGGTTGTGGGTCATCACCTCCCCGGCAACGGCGCCAGAAATTCTTCTTGCTACCTCTTGAGGTTGCGTTGTATTCCCTCGAAGAGGAAAGGGAGATGCAACACAGTAGCGTAAGTATTTCCCTCAGTTTTTGAGAACCAAGGTATCAATCCAGTAGGAGACCACACGAGAGTCCCTCGCACCTGCACAAACAAATAAGAACTTCGCAGCCAACGCGATAAGGGGTTGTCAATCCCTTTACGGTCACTTACGAAAGTGAGATCTGATAGAGATGATAGTTTATATTTTTGGTATTTTGGGTTTAATAAAACAGCAAATAAAAGCGGTAAAGTAAAGTAGATGTAGATTGATATGTTGAGAATAGACCCGGGGGGCATAGTTTTCTCTAGTGGCTTCTCTCATGATAGCGATATTGAAAGTAAAACTAATCCCCGGGTGGTTTTGGTAATTAATAACAACATATATATCATTGAACTAATATTTACTTGAGAATCATTTCAGAGAAGTTCGATGATATGGGTATGGAAATGTCTGAAGAAGTGGACCCCTCAAAATGCTAAGACAAGCATTGGCAAAAGCTCAAGACTCTATTTTTGGTTTAGTGATCAAAGATCACATTGAGTCCATAGGAAAAGCCAATACTATTAAAAGGGGATGAGGTTGTGTTAATGATCTGGTTGCTCAAGTGCTTAGTGATCTAGCTCCCTCAACTATCAGCACTCTTCACTACTTAACACACTCATAAGTAATCTCGGACAAACCGATTCTGCAAACTCAGTCCCACCGAGATGAACCACCTCAGTTATTCTTCCAAACCCTAATTTCTCGGTCCATCCGATTTTGAGTTTCGGTCTCACCGAAAATGGACTGCCAACCTTCTGTAACCAATTGACATCACTTCGGAATATCCGAGTTGTTATTTTCGGTCCCATCGAGATGGCAAGCTCCAACCTTTGACTCACTTCGGACACACCGAGATGGTATTTTCGGTCCCACCGAAAATCCCAACGTTCACTATATTTGAACTTTCGGTCTGACCGAGTTTTCACTTCGGTCTCACCGAGATTGGTCAAATGTGTGTGTAACGGTTGGATTTTGTGTGGAGGCTATATATACCCCTCCACCCCCTCTTCATTCGTGGAGAGAGCCATCAGAAAGTCTACCACTCCTACCATACACTTTCTGAGAAGTGAACCACCTACCCTTGTGTTGAGATCAAGCCATTCCATTCCTACCATATGAAACTTGATTTCTAGCCTTCCCAAGTTGCTTTCCACTCAAACCTTTCTTCCACCACAGCCATATCAGTGAGGAGAGTTGAGTGTTGGGAAGATTATCATTTGAAGTACAAGAGCAAGGAGTTCATCATCATCAACACCATCTATTACCTTTTGGAGGGTGGTGCCTCCTAGATTGGTTAGGTGTCGCTTGGGAGCCTCCGTCTTTGAGATGTGGAGTTGAACCAAGAAGTTTGTAAGGGCAAGGAGATCGCCTACTTCGTGAAGATCTACCCCGAGTAAGGCTAGTCCTCCGTGGGCGTAGGCCATGATGGAATAGACAAGGTTGCTTCTTCGTGCACCCTTCGTGGGTGGAGCCCTCCGTGGACTCGCGCAGCCGTTACCCTCCGTGGGTTGAAGTCTCCATCAACGTGGATGTACGATAGCACCACCTATCGGAACCACGACAAAAATCTTCGTGTCTCCAAAACTGCGTTTGATCTTCTCCACCTCTCTTTACTATATATGCAATTTACTTTCCGCTGCTATTACTCTAGAATTGCATGTGTAGGGTGATACTTGAATTGATCTTAATTGCAAAACTGCCAAAAACATTGCATGATCAAAAGGCAAATTTTTATAAAGTCAAGTAGTCTAATCACCCCCCCTCTAGACCTACTTTCGATCCTACAAGTGGTATCAGAGCTTTGGTCTCCATTGTTTTGGTTTCCATTGCATTGGAATCCATAAGCTTGGTTTCACAACCTAGGAGAGTATGGCGTCTAGTGAGGGTAATTATCGTAGAGGTCCTTACTTTGATGGTACAAATTTTGCTAGTTGGAAGCATAAAATGAAAATGCATATTCTTGGTCATAACCCAGCCGCATGGGGCATTATTTGTGTTGGTATGTAAGGTGATTTCTTCGAAGAAGGAAAAGTTCCGGATCGCGAAGCTACACCGGAAGAGTTGCGGATGTTGCAAAACAATGCTCAAGCCTGTGACATTCTCTTCAATGCTTTGTGTCCCGAGGAGTTCAACAAAATCAGCCGTCTTGAGAATGCTAAAGAGATTTGGGATACTTTGGTTGAAATGCACGAAGGTACTGAATCTGTGAAGGAATCAAAGCTAGATATTCTTCAAGGACAACTTGACAAGTTCAAGATGAAGGATGGTGAAGGAGTCGCTGAAATGTACTCTAGGCTTGCTCTCATCACAAATGAGATTGCCGGCTTAGGAAGCGAAGAAATGACCGACCGATTCATCATTAAGAAGATTCTCAGAGCTTTGGATGGAAAGTATGACACCGTGTGCACTTTGATCCAAATGATGCCAAACTACAAGACTCTCAAGCCAACTGAAGTCATTGGAAGAATTGTTGCTCATGAGATGACACTTAAGGATAAGGAAGAGCTTCACAATAAGTCAAGTGATGCTCCTACTACCTCAAGTGACAAGCTAATTTCCAATGAAGAGATAAGCCTGATGGTCAAGAACTTCAACAAGTTCTACAAGAATAGAGGCAAAGAAAGAAGCTCAAAGTCTAGATCATATGATGAAAAGAGATCTTCTAGTCGTGATCGAAACTGCTACAATTGTGGAAGACCCGGACACTTCTCAAATGAGTGTACGACTCCCCACAAGAGAAGAGAAGAATCTCCAAGAAGAAGAGCAAGAGATGAGTCACCTCGGAGAGAGAGAAGGAGTAGAGATGATCGTTATGAAAGAAGACCCTCTCGGAGAAGCAAGGATTCGGAGAGGAAAGACAAGTCATCAAGGAGCTACACAAGAAGAAGACATCAAGCTCATGTAGGTGAATGGGTCTCCGGCTCCGACTCCGACAATCAATCCGATGGAAGCTATCACTCCGACTCCGACTATAGTCAAGATGAAGGTGTTGCCGGACTTGCACTCGTATCCTCCAACTCCAACTCCTACGACTTATTTGATTCACCAAATGAGGGAATTGGAAGATGCTTCATGGCTAAAGGCCCCAAGGTAACACACCCTGAATTCATTGACTTTGATAGTGATGAGGATGACTTGCTTGGTGAAGATGAGCTCTTGCATGATAAATCTAGTGAGCTTAGTAATGATGAAAATGCTAGTAGTCTTTATAGTAGAGAAGAGTCGAATGACAATGCTATGAAGGAGATTGAGCGTCTAACTAAAGAACTAAACACTCTTAAGTTAGCTCATGAAACAACTCAAGAAGATCATAGAGAGCTCCTAAGATCTCATGAGAAGCTACGCTTCGAGAAGCTCACTCTAGAGCAAGAACATGAGTTTCTAAAAGCGATCAATGACGATCTTCGAAAGAAGAGTTCTTCATATCTTGCCAAACGACTTCTCTTGTCTAATTTCTTGCCACCTATTAAGACTAAGCATGACAAGCACAAGAAAAATTCTTCCTCTAGTAGTAACAATAACAATGTTAAATCCAATATTGTTACTTCTAGTAGTTCTCTTGATTCCACTAACAATGTTTCAAGCCAAGTTACACTTGAGCAAGAAAATAGCTTATTGAAGGAAATCATAGAGAAAGGTGTCTACAAGAGTCTTGCCGGAAGCAAGAACTTTGAGGAGATTGTTCGCAAACAAGGAAGACACCGGAAGAATCAAGGGATTGGTTTTGAGCGAAAGTTCAACGCCGAAGGTGTTGAGTGGGAAGAAGGTCAATACCCTACTCCACAGTTTGTTTCACAAAAGGAGAAGTATGATCCTACTTCTTCCAATGTGGAACAAGCTCAAGATGACCTTCCACCACAAGACCACAAGCTAAAGGCCAAGGACAAGCTTCAAGAGGAGATTGATGCATTCATTGAAGCACCTCAAGCCATGGTCAAGTGGGTTCCCAAGGACACATCAAGTTCTACTTCGTCAAGCTCAACTACAACACCAAGGATTCCCATCAAGATGATGTGGATCCCAAAGAAGAAGAACTAGAAGGTTCTTGAGGGTGACTCTGCTAACAAACTTCACTCATATTCATTTTGGCAAGAACTTGTGCAATCAACTTCCACATCATGCACTAGTTCATGGAGTCACAAACCCTCTTGTTGGTAAGTCAAGGGACAAGGTAATCATTGCTTTCATGGACATCATCTTTTATGCACTTCACTCTATGTCTATGAATATTCTTGTTTGTTCCTTGTGGGACTAACCCATGTAGGTATTGAAAGTGCCCTAATCCAAAGGATTGCTCCCAACTCTTGATGATCTGCATCAACATTGAGCATCCACATCTTCAACATCTACATGAAGTCTTCTACGACAACCCAAGGTTAGTTTGACCCTTTAAAAGGGGTTTTCACATCTAGGGGGAGCTTTGCTCTAAAAATTGAGCTAAAACATCTCCAAATGATGTGAACACATAAATGCTTTATGTAAAAGTGGTAACCCCACTTGTGCTTAAACGATGAGTATGACCTATGATCAAATGTTCTCATTTGGCTCCTAAGTCAATATACTCATATATAGATGACCTAGTCATCGACAAATTGTGTGCTAGTAGCTAGAGTGTTGGTTGTGCATGTTTGACACATATTTCAGTTGCTATCTTATTGTGTGAGCATGTTGAATGCATGATTTTATCCATTCAAGGACATCCATTTGTTGTTTTGATTGTTTTGATTCTTTTTTTTCTGGCCAAATGGATGGACAAGAATGCCTAAGCACCTTTCCCTAGCTATCTATGCTTTCTTGTCTCAAATTCTCTTCATGCTCATATCACAACTTTGAACAAGTCTTTTTCGGACAGTCCGAGTGAGGAGCACTCGGAGCCACCGATTCGTCTAAGGCTGACTTCCAAAACCTTCTAAGTCCATTTCGGTCTGACCGGCTTCTCAATCTCGGTCCAACCGAAACGCTTAGACTGATCTAGGTTTCATCTCGGTGAAACCGAGTTCAAAATCTCGGTCTGACCGATATGCGTAACTGCACAGCAGTTATACATCTCGGTGACACCGAGTTTTTCAACTCGGTCCCACCGACAGCATGGGGTTATATATACCTGAGGGCTGCGCGCGATTTAATTCTTCAAACCGTTCGCCCCCAAGACCCCTGCTGCCGTCGCCCTGGTCTACGGATCGTCGCCGTCGTCGCCTGTGCGCCCTCGCCGCAGGTCTCCGCCGCCGTCAACGGTAATCATCTCCGCCGTTGCCGCCGTAGAGGGACACCACCAAGTTAGGGTGTGTCTCGATCCCTTTCGTGCTCCCCATCCGATTCTTGCACGATAGGCTTGCCATGATTCAATCCACGTTTGAGATATTCCCTATACATTAGTTCAGATCCTCTAGTTTCGAGCAAAATTCTTAGGTTTAGGTTTCCACGGAACGCATCTCGGTGAAGCCGATTTTGAAACTCGGAATGACCGATTTGGCCTCTGGCTATTGCACTGCATCATTTGGTTTAACCGAGTTGTGCCAATCGGAATGACCGAAACGTAGTTTCGGTGAAACCCTAAGTTATCGGTAGGACCAAAACCCATTTCGGTCTGACCGAAAGTGGTGTGTAGGTTTCTGTTGAACACCTCGGTTTCACCGAAACTTGAAATCGGTTTGACCGAAATACATTCTGTGAAAACTCAAAACTAAGTTTTGAACTCAATTTTTTTTTTGCAAAAACCTCTGCAGTTGTGATAACTCTTCTACTCTGCCTATACCTTAACTTTTCACAGGTTTTCAGCCATGTTAGATGTCAGTGACAGCCAGAACAGGTCTGAGTCACCTTTTGCTGAGATTCCAGAGGCAGATACAAGTCCTGCTAGCAGCTCCAGTGATGATGGTGAGAGGAGCACCCCTAGTGGTTTGCCTCCTGCAGCCACCAGAACCAGGAAGAAGAGAACTTCTGATGATGAGGACTCTGACTTTGTTGCTGAGGAAGTTACCTCCAAGCCAAAGAGGAATGTGGTTGCCAAAGAGCACCAAGGGCAGCAGACAAGGAAAGGCACAAGCAAAGTAAAGCAGTCAGCAGTTGCAAAGAAGCTCAACTTGGAAGAGCCAGCTCCAAGCAAGGTGAAGAAGACTTCCAAGAGGAAGAGGGTAGTATATGCTGAACCTCAAGTTGATGCTGCAGAAGAAGAAGAAGAAGAAGATGCACCCCAGCCTCCTCCTCAGAAAGCTAAGTTCATGGGTGATGCTATTCGGGCTCAAGCCTCCTCTAAGCCCAAGAAGCCTGCTCAAGCCAAGGCAGCTCCAGCCAAGCCTAAGAGAACAACCAGAAGCATTCCAGCTTCTGAGAAGAACAAAGGTGAGATGCCACCGTCTGAATCAGATGAAGAGCATGTGTTACTTAAGCTCCGTCCCAAGTTGCCACTCCACAATGATGCTCATCCTCAAGCTGAGGACATGAAGGCAAGGAAGGACAAAGGTCTCAGGCTATGGAGACAGTCTGATCCATATGTTGTAAGGAGAAGGACTGTTGTGGACCCCAGATTCCACACCAGAGAGCAGCAGGATTTCTATGAGACCGTGCTGATGGATAAGAAGCCCATTGTTGCTGACACCAGGTATGTTGACTGGAAGTATATTGACAGTGAAGAGCACCGGGACTTCTTTTCCCATGTGCATGAGAGCTTTACTGCATGTGGAGTTGCTGATTTTGTGGGTCAAGAACTGACAGCCTGGAATGACGAGATGATCATGCAGTTCTACGCCACTGCCCACTTTTATCCTGATGGCAAGATCACCTGGATGACGGAAGGTCAAAGGTTTTCTTCGACTGTTGAAGAATGGGCAGAACTTCTGAACGCTCCAGTGCAGAGAGAGGACGACATTGATGTCTATGGGATTCCTAAGAAGAGTCATGATTCCATGAAGAACATGTACAAGGAGATCCCGGCTGCTGATTTGGAAGGATGGAAGCTTGGCTCAGTGTACTATCTCCAGGCATGTCTGACCACCACTAACACTATTCTGAGGCATACATTGATGCCTAAGTCTGGAGACCACCGCATGATTCGAGGCTATTCTATCAACATGCTGCAGATTCTCGATGAAAAGGCACCTTTCAAGGTGATGGACTTGATGGTAGAGACCATTAAGAGGACTGCAGCTGACCAGAAGAGGTCGTGTGGGTTTGCTCCGCAGATACAGATGCTCATCAATGCCAAGTTTGGCACGGGCAAATTCATGTTGGATAGGAAGCACTTGCCACTGCAGCCAGAGCATGAGGACAACGTAGTTGTGATGGATGAAGAGGATCCTACCTCAGTTGAAGGACAGGCCAAAATCGAAGCTGCAAAGAAGGCTAAAGCTGACAAAGAGGCAGCAGCAGCAGCTAAGCCAAAGAGCTTTGGAGAACAAATTCTTGAAGCTACCCAGAGGATTGAACAACGCCTGGCCAGCATTGAGCAATCTCAGGAGAGCCTAGAGAGGATTGTTGAGGACAAGATCCACGCTCTGGACGTGAAGCTGACTGAGATTCAGGTGTCTGTCAACAAGCTTGAAGCAGACATGGAGGAGACAAGGCAGGAGAGAGCAGAGCTTATGCAGGATGATCTAGTCCAGGACTCTCATCGCCAGACTGCTCAGGTTCCCAGAGGATCCAGATCTGCAGCTATCCCAGTGACTGACTCCAGGGCTACCGCTTCAGCACCAGCTACAGCTCCAGCAGTTGCTCCAGCTTCAGCATCCACTCCTCCAGCGCAGACATCAGCAGAAGTCTTCGCCGATGCAGCTATCTCTACACCGACATCTACCCAGACGGGAGCCGCCAGCAGAGCCCGCAGTGACGCTTAGCTCTATACCTTTTCGAACTTTTTGGTAACTTGTTGCCAAAGGGGGAGAAATTGTTATAGATCATAGGGCTTCGAGAGAGAGAGTGCTCTTTCGTCTTTCGTTCTTTTGCCGGTTTCCTTGAGATACATTGGTTTCTTTTGGTCTTTCGAAACTTTAAGTGTGCTTGCTACTAAGTTTAATGCTACCTTAATGAGTGCCTAGTCATACTATGCTTTAATGTGTGCTTAATGCTTATCATATGCTATTCCTTATTGTATGGCTATTTACTCTTGTCTTGGTGATTGAGTGCATGTTATTCATTCTTATTATTTTGTGCGCTCCACCAAGATGTATGTGACATGGAAGAGTGACCCATAATCCTAATCGATTGTGCATTTGCATTCAAACGCAAATTTTAAATAATGCACAAATTTAGGGGGAGCTCTTGTTTATCACATACTTCTCAAAGCGACAATATTACTCATTGATTATATCTTTTGTCGAAGCTTTGATCTATATGTTGTCATCAATTACCAAAAAGGGGGAGATTGAAAGTGCAACTAATCCCCGGGTGGTTTTGGTAATTAATAACAACATATATATCATTGAACTAATATTTACTTGAGAATCATTTCAGAGAAGTTCGATGATATGGGTATGGAAATGTCTGAAGAAGTGGACCCCTCAAAATGCTAAGACAAGCATTGGCAAAAGCTCAAGACTCTATTTTTGGTTTAGTGATCAAAGATCACATTGAGTCCATAGGAAAAGCCAATACTATTAAAAGGGGATGAGGTTGTGTTAATGATTTGGTTGCTCAAGTGCTTGGTGATCTAGCTCCCTCAACTATCAGCACTCTTCACTACTTAACACACTCATAAGTAATCTCGGACAAACCGATTCTGCAAACTCAGTCCCACCGAGATGAACCACCTCAGTTATTCTTCCAAACCCTAATTTCTCGGTCCATCCGATTTTGAGTTTCGGTCTCACCGAAAATGGACTGCCAACCTTCTGTAACCAATTGACATCACTTCGGAATATCCGAGTTGTTATTTTCGGTCCCACCGAGATGGCAAGCTCCAACCTTTGACTCACTTCGGACACACCGAGATGGTATTTTCGGTCCCACCGAAAATCCCAACGTTCACTATATTTGAACTTTCGGTCTGACCGAGTTTTCACTTCGGTCTCACCGAGATTGGTCAAATGTGTGTGTAACGGTTGGATTTTGTGTGGAGGCTATATATACCCCTCCGCCCCCTCTTCATTCATGGAGAGAGCCATCAGAAAGACTACCACTCCTACCATACACTTTCTGAGAAGTGAACCACCTACCCTTGTGTTGAGATCAAGCCATTCCATTCCTACCATATGAAACTTGATTTCTAGCCTTCCCAAGTTGCTTTCCACTCAAACCTTTCTTCCACCACAGCCATATCAGTGAGGAGAGTTGAGTGTTGGGAAGATTATCATTTGAAGCACAAGAGCAAGGAGTTCATCATCATCAACACCATCTATTACCTTTTGGAGGGTGGTGCCTCCTAGATTAGTTAGGTGTCGCTTGGGAGCCTCCGTCTTTGAGATGTGGAGTTGAACCAAGAAGTTTGTAAGGGCAAGGAGATCGCCTACTTCGTGAAGATCTACCCCGAGTAAGGCTAGTCCTCCGTGGGCGTAGGCCATGATGGAATAGACAAGGTTGCTTCTTCGTGGACCCTTCGTGGGTGGAGCCCTCCGTGGACTCGCGCAGCCGTTACCCTCCGTGGGTTGAAGTCTCCATCAACGTGGATGTACGATAGCATCACCTATCGGAACCACGACAAAAATCTTCGTGTCTCCAAAACTGCGTTTGATCTTCTCCACCTCTCTTTACTATATATGCAATTTACTTTCCGCTGCTATTACTCTAGAATTGCATGTGTAGGGTGATACTTGAATTGATCTTAATTGCAAAACTGCCAAAAACATTGCATGATCAAAAGGCAAATTTTTATAAAGTCAAGTAGTCTAATCACCCCCCCTCTAGACCTACTTTCGATCCTACAGATATTCTACGACGGGTAAACAAATTACTGTCGAGCAATTGATAGAAAAGCGAATAATTATGAGACTATCTAGGCATGATCATTGTATATAGGCATCATGTCCGAGACAAGTAAACCGAAATGATTCTACATCTACTACTATTACTCCACACATCGACCGCTATCCAACATGCATCTAGTGTATTGAGTTCATACGAACAGAGTAACGCCTTAAGCAAGATGACATGATGTAGAGGGATAAACTCAAGCAATATGATGTAAACCCCATCTTTTTATCCTCGATGGCAACAATACAATACGTGCCTTGCTGCCCCTATTGTCACTGGGAAAGGACACCGCAAGATTGAACCCCAAGCCAAGCACTTCTCCCATTGCAAGAATTATAGATCTAGTAGGCCAAACCAAACCAATAATTCGAAGAGACTTGCAAGGATATTATGAGCACACATAAAAAGTTCAGAGAAGAACCAAATATCTTTCATAGATAACCTTGATCATAAACTCACAATTCATCAGATCTCGACAAACACACCGCAAAAGAGATTACATCGAATAGATCTCCTCGAAGACCGAGGAGAACTTTGTATTGAGATCTAGAGAGAGATAAGAAGCCATCTAGATACTAGCTATGGACCCGAATATCTGTGGTAAACTACTCACAACTCATGGTCAGGGCGATGATGATGATGATGAAGGCCTCCGTGATGGACCCCCCTCCGGTTGAGCTCCGAAACAAGCTCCAAGATGGGATCTCCACTGGAACAGAAGCTACGGTGGTGGAATTAGGGTTTTCTCTCTATGTATGGAGTTTCTGGGGTACGTGGATATATATAGGAAGAAGGAAGGCACCGGGGGCCACACGAGGGATCCTCGAGGCAGGGGGCGCGCCCTGGGAAGGGGGGCACGCCCCCACCCTCGAGGGAAGACCCTCTGTCCCCTGACTTGGCCCTGAAGTTTCCCGGGCGTGATTTTCTCCAAATATATCTCTCGCGAAGGTTTCATTCCGTTTGGACTCCGTTTGATATTCTTTTTCTACAAAACCCTGAAATAGGCAAAAAAAAGCAATCTGGACTAGACCTTTGGGTTAATAGGTTAGTCCCAAAAATGATATAAAAGTGAATGATAAAGCCCATTAAACATCCAAGACTTCATAAATAATAGCATGGAACAATCAAAAATGATAGATACGTTGGAGATGTATCAAGAGACTTGCCGGTAACGAGATTGAACTAGGTATTGAGATACCGACGATCGAATCTCGGGCAAGTAACATACCGATGACAAAAGGAACAACGTATGTTGTTATGCGGTTTGACCGATAAAGATCTTCGTTGAATATGTAGGAGCCAATATGAGCATCCAGGTGCCGCTATTTATTATTGACCGGAGATGAGTCTCGGTCATGTCTACATAGTTCTCGAATTCGTAGGGTCCTTACGCTTAATGTTTGATGACGATCGGTATTATGAGTTTATGAGTTCTGATGTACCGAAGGTAGTTCGGAGTCCTGGATGAGATCACAGACATGACGATGAGTCTCGCAATGTCCGAGATGTAAAGATTGATATATTGGACGACTATATTCGGACACCGGAAGTGTTCCGAAAAGGTTTCGGATCAAACCGGAGTGCCGGGGGGGGGGTTTACCGGAACCCCCAGGGGAAGTATTGGGCCCTAGTGGGCCTTAGTGGAGATAGAGAGGGCCGGCCAGGGCTGGGCCGTGCGCCCCTCCCCCTTGGTCCGAATAGGACAAGGAGAGGAGGGGGCGCCCCTTTCCTTCTCCCTCTCGCTCTCCTTCCTTCCCCCTCTCCCTCTCGGTGGACTCCTACTAGGAATAGGATTGGAATCCTATTCCTAGTCGGATTGGCCCTCTAGGGCGCGCCATAGTGGCCGGCCGGCCTCCCCCTTTCTCGTTTATATACGGGGGCAGGGGGGCACCTCTAGACACACAAGTTGATCTCTCCCAACCGTGTGCGGTGCCCCCCTCCACAGAAACACGCCTCGGTCATATTGTTGCAGTGCTTAGGAGAAGCCTTGTGCCAGTAGCTTCATCATCTCCGTCACCACGCCGTCGTGGTGACGAAACTCTCCCGCGAGGTTCTACTGGATCAAGATCTCGTGGGGACGTCATCAAGCTGAACGTGTGCTGAACACGGAGGCTCCATACGTTCGGTGCTTGATCGGTTGGATCGCGAAGAAGTTCGACTACATCAACCGCGTTACCAGACGCTTCCGCTCCCGGTCTACGAGGGTACGTAGACACACTCTCCCCTCTCGTTGCTATGCTTCTAGTAGATAGATCTTGTGTGATCGTAGGATTTTTTTTGAAATACTATGTTCCCCAACATCTTGTCCATCACATCATTCTCCTAATGATGTGACCCCGTTGACCAAATGACAACTTATGTCTATGGCTAGGAAACATAAGCATCTTTGATCAATGAGCTAGTCTAGTAGAGGCATACTAGGGATATACTGTTTTGTCTATGTATTCACACATGTACTAAGTTTCCGGTTAATACAATTCTAGTATGAATAAAAGACATTTATCATGATATAAGGAAATACAAATAACATCTTTATTATTGCCTCTAGGGCATATTTCCTTCACTTTTGGTATTCATTTAAATTGCTGTTTGGTTCAGGAGGTTGGCAGGTCGGTTAATAGTTTTCCTGGTAAGATGAGAAAGGTGATAGCAGTTGTAGTAGCATCGATCTTCTAGTCTTTGTGAAAGACTAGAAACAACATGTTTTGACAAAAAAAAATGTATGGTTATGTTTCTGGTCTGGTTCACTGATACACCATATATGAGATACTTATATCAATATGCAAAAGTGTTTTTGCAAGTTGCAACTGACATATACAATAAGAGGCAGAGATGGGCATCGATGAACTTGCAGACTACTGGATGACAAGACACAATATCGAAGATCTTCACGAGTGCTGGTGATGGATCTATGGATGTGGTGTTTTAGAGCTCCTTGCTAAAAGATTTCTTATATGCATTTATAGCCTGTTGTAAGCTTGGATGAGGTGGTTCACTTCAGCAGGGTTTTGGTTGAAAAAGGTAGTAGAGTATGGCCTAACTTTTTACCAAAGTTGTAATATTTATCTTGAACCATGGTCACATGGTCTGAAACGTTGGGATTGCTTAATCAATTTCAAAAATGAAATTGGGGGTTGGGGAGGGGCTTAATTCGAAAAAATAGAATACAATACTCCATGCTAGCAACTCAAAAGCGGATTATGTTGCTTGGCCCAACTAACAGAGCGTAAATTTAGCGGCATCTCCCCGTACCAGGTGCTTCAAGAGAACCACCTTTAGTGAGGGGCCAACGTACGCCGATATCTCTACTTGATCCAATTAGTGGAGGTTACATCATGAGTTTCACCCAGGGAAAATGCTCGGTTGTCTCCTAGTCTCCAATGCCGCTATCCACCATTTGCCCACCATCACCCGCTCACACATATTAACGCGCTAGCCGGATGCCGGATGTCATCCGACACAAGGAATCCTCATGTCTTCTGCCACCAAAATCATAGGAGAACTCCTCCATAACCAGGATGAAAGCACCAACTCACCGTCTATGTTGTACCAAACCACGACCACATTTCCATCTAGTCAATTGCACATTAAATCTGTGCGGCGTCAAAGAGGCGCACCACCTCGAACTTCCACGGGAAACCACCACAAAAGATCACCCTAGGTTTGGAGCAAGCATTGCAGCCAACCCTCCATCTATAGTTAAGCCACCAAAACCTACCTCCTTGGTCCCTAGACACTTTAGCCAAGGTGATCGTTGCAAACGGGTGCCCCTATAAGGAGGCACACAAATGTGAAGGAGATGGAAACACCATGTAGATGGGAGGGCAAGATCTCGCTGTCAGCATGTCACCGACACCTGGGTAAGGATAGCAGTAACAACTACGAGGGACAAGATATTGGAGGCAAACACATTTTATCAGGCAGGAATGGGAATACATTTGGGATGAACCCAAAAATTTCAATTCACAATTTCCTTCTTGTCGAGAAGCGAAAATTTCTCACACCTAAGATCATTATTTAGGGTAAAAGGAGCTTTATTTACTAAAACGCCACACCGAGGCAATACTACTATGAAGAGTCCACACCTGGGATCTGCATATCTGGATGCACGAAGCCTCAACAAGTACCGGTTATACACAAAAGAAATAGAAGTTGTGTGGTTTCACACAAAGAAGACAACCTAAGTCATTTGGAGGACTTTCAGGACTACACCAGCAACCATACGAGGTAAACACCTCCTTGGCTGGTTGCTTCAGCTGGATACATGATGTTGCAAATGCCCATGTGCTCCAATAACCGTTGAACCAAAGACTAAATAAAACATATGGAGCCAATCCGTACAATGGTGTATAACATGTAGTGGAGAAACCTTAATTTTGTTAAAAACAAAAACACACCATTACGCATAGCCAGAGAGCCTACCCTACGGACGAGACTTGCCTGCTCCCCTTGTGTGTGCCCATCCGTGCTCCCGCGTACGTGGATTGATTTGATTGGACCAAAATTAGGCCCGGCCCCACCTCCTTAAAATCAGGGGGGGCGATGATTAGGTTAGAAAGAAAAAAGATGAAATAACAGCCGTAGGATGAAGTGGGAGCACGGATGGGAGCACGAGGAGGGAGCAGGCAAGTTTTGTCCCCTACCGGAGGACCGCCGACCCCACCAGGTTATGGCAAAATTTATTTTAATCAGAGGCAAGGTGTTATGGGATGTGTATTCATGGTAAAATGGTGTGTAACATACGGAGAAAACTTATTTTTTTCGAAAACAGAAAAATACACCATTCCGCATGGCCAAAGAGCCTAACACAGGACCGGCGACCCCACAAGGTTATGGCAAGTTTTATTGTAAGCGAAGGAAAAAATGTTATTTATTTTAATCGAAGGCAAAATGTTATGGAAAGTGTATTCTTTCTAAGAAATTATCATACCCCCTCCATCTACTAATACACAGCCACTTCATATGTTTGTCTTTAATTTTGATCATTAGTTATACCAACAAAATATGAGGTATATGCCATAAAAAGTATGGCGACATTGGATGCACATTTGAATGAATTTTTCGATAATATATATTTTATGACATACAATCCATATTTTACTGACCAAAAGTATAAGTCAAATTTTGGCATGAAAAAAAATGGCCGTGTATTAAAAAATGGAGGAAGTATTTGACACACTATGTTGCAGATACAAGGATGCCACCTGAACATTCGACTAGTCCACAAACTTACACTAAAAAATGAGATGTTCGGTAAACTGGTCGTGATGATAAATGAAATGACAGATTTCTTAACTCCTTGGCAATTATGCTTTGCAAAAATTATCCCTAGTCAAGACCGGTAAGAATAATCTGTAAAGAACGGTATACCAATATGGAAATCAGCATAACCGAAGCAGGACTTCTGGCTATAACATGACCATGACTCCATGAGTCCATGAGATGCTGCCCCGGTGACTGGAATATCAGATTCGTTAGTTGACTAGCTGTAAAAAATAGCATTTGGTCGATTATGGAATGGCACGGGAATCGTGCGCGCCGGCGACCAAGCCAAAAATGGACCTCGATCGATAGACACTGCATCATGGTTCCCTGTCAGATAGATAGATAGATAGAAAGATAGATAGATAGATATAACCTGCATGATGATTCATGAGGATCAGTTCAGATTGCACCTCGATCGATTTCGTTGTCTTATCAGTTCAGACTGCGTCGTAGTAGGTTTTTTTTATTACTAACTTGATGAATGGGCCTGCCGTCTCTCATTTACCTGCAGAAACCAGATTCATAACAAAATTAAAAACAGAGAAATGCGTAGTTGCGTGCGTAATCAGCTAGTGATGTGTGCCGCCTCCAGTCGCTTGTTCCATTTGTTAATGGATTAATTGGTCAATGAGCTCACAGGAGGCTGACTTCAAATTAACAAATGTGACACGAAAGGCTAGTTTGAAACAAATAATAATCATCGTAAACGGCGGGTGACAGGACCTGAACAACAAACTACTTGGTGCCGTTAGAGTAATATATATATATATATATACTAGTAAATTCGAAGTTAATTAATAATCTGTTCAAATGATGAAACTGAGGTTAAGGACAAGAACGAATACAATTTCTACGAGGAATCGGCTTTGCCGCCCTGCTAGTCGTCGTCCAGGGTCAGACTTCGTTTCATACGTCGTGGGTGGTCTCGATCTGGTGGCGTACGTGGTCTTCGCTCACCGTATACACTGCCTAGGGAGGCCAACGTCTGAAATCTGGTGTAGATTATTCGAATTGAAAATAATAATTAGTAACTGCAAAAAGTCAAGAGAAATCTTAACTTTTTGGAAACAAACATGATCAAATGTTACACTCTTGTAAAAGAATATTTGAAGGAATGATTTTCATGATTTTATGAGTGAACAAACCAAAATCAATACTATATATAAGACCATTTTTGACACTATCAAAATTGGTCTTACATTTGGGACGAATGGAGTACTATTCACTCTTTTGGTCCTAAAAATCTAGGTATTTTTCCCCCAAACTCAACGAGATTTTTCGTTCGCGTAATACAGAAATCAATGGGCTTTGTCAAGTTAGCTATAGGTTGTGGCGTATCAACGAGTTCTATGAAAGGCTGTAAGATGATATCTTGAGCAGTTATGTATCTAGGACCTTTGACGCAAATGGATGTGTCTCTAACTGCATAGAGGTTACTTCTCAATACAGTTTCTTTCAAATTTAATAAAATTTATTGTACGGATTCTTCAATACTTACTATTGTAAAATATGCGTGCGGCAGGCTCCCAAATTTTGCACGTGTGATACCCGTTGCTTCTATTTCTCCAAGGGTTAAGTTTGTTCGCAAAAGGTTTCAGGATATTTTGACTTTTCCCCACCTGATAATTTTAACAAAGGAATTGTGCAGGTTCAGCTTCTGTTCGGTTCATAGAATTTTAGAGGAAACTTTAAAGGTACAAATTGTACAAAAACGGTTCAGGCTTTGTTTGGTTCATAGGAATTTTGAAGGAAACTTTAAAGGTGGGTTCTGCACGAGCGGTGGGTTGCCGGCTTGACGAACTCCGGAGTCGATCTGATGCGGGCTCTGCATGCGCCCTCCCCTATTTGCACTAGGATGCCTCATCCGGTCAATCCGATGCAGGCTGCTTCGCCTCCACCGTTGTTACCCGACATCGAGGACCTGGGTTCAGTGAAGCTGTCGGTGGGGGTCGGCAATGCGACGCTGCAAGGAACCATTACACTTGGGGGGGGGGGGTATTTTACCCCCATCCATGGGTTCTCTTCGGGCATTGCCGCAGGCCTATGGACGGTGACCTCCTCCTTCTCGACTGCGCACGTGGGCAGGAGCACCGGGTAGATGCGGACGGCCCTCGGCGTTGGCTGCTCCTCCACCTACTCGCCCGCCATCTCCTTCCCACCGGGGTTTTCTCCCCGGCCGGCGTACGCTCCGAATCCACCCGCTCCGGTAAGAAAAAAAACCTCTGCTCGTAGATTTTGTTGGGGAACGTAGTATTTTCAAAATTTTCCTACGATCACGCAAGATCTATCTACTAGATGCATAGCAACGAGAGGGGAGAGTGTGTCTACGTACCCTCGTAGACCGAAAGCGGAAGCGTTTATCAACGCGGTTGATGTAGTCGTGCACCTTCACGATCCGTCCCGATCTAGTACCGAACGTACGGCACCTCCGCGTTCAGCACACGTTCAGCTCGATGACGTCCTCGCCTTCTTGATCCAGCAAGACGGGCGAAGTAGTAAATGAGTTCCGGCAGCACGACGGCGTGGTGACGGTTGTTGATGAAGAACAACCTCTGCAGGGCTTCGCCAAGCACTACAGAAACTAGACGGAGGATAAACTAGAGGGTCGGGGTAGCCGGCACACGACTTGGTGTATCTTGATGTGTCTTGGGTGCTAGCCCTACCCCTCTATTTATATGTTGAGCCTTGGGGTCGAAACTTGGAGTAAAAGCCTTCACAAAGTCGGTTTCACCCGAAAGGCAAGAGTCCTTCTCGGACTCCAGGGCCAGATGCCAGGGTTCCCGGCATCTGGACCCAGACGCCAGGGACCCTGGCGTCTGTCCCCTGGACTCCGCAAAACTTCCTTTTGCGCCTTCCAAAAACCTTGTGTGCTTTCCCTTTTGGCCCAAATAAAGTGTTCTCGTACCCAAACACTTCGGGAAACATCCGGAACCCCTTCCGGTTAATTCCGGAACCCTTCCGGAGGTCAAACACTATTATCCCATATATTAATCTTTATCTCCGGACTATTCCGGAGTTCCTTGTCATGTCCGTGATCATATCCGGGACTCCGAATAACATTCGGTCACCAACATACATAACTCATTAAATAATATATCGTCAACGAACGTTTAAGCGTGCGGACCCTACGGGTTCGAGAATTATGTAGACATGACCGAGACATCTCTCCGGTCAATAACCAATAGCGGAACCTGGATGCCCATATTGGCTCCTACATATTCTACGAAGATCTTTATCGGTCGAACCGCATAACAACATACGTTGTTCCCTTTGTCATCGGTATGTTACTTGCCCGAGATTCGATCGTCGGTATCTCAATACCTAGTTCAATCTCGTTACCGTCAAGTCTCTTTACTCGTTCCGTAATACATCATCCCGCAACTAACTCATTAGTTGCAATGCTTGCAAGGCTTAAGTGATGTGCATTACCGAGAGGGCCCAGAGATACCTCTCCGACAATCGGAGTGACAAATCCTAATCTCGAAATACGCCAACCCAACAAGTACCTTCGGAGACACCTGTAGAGCACCTTTATAATCACCCAGTTACGTTGTGACGTTTGATAGCACACAAAGTGTTCCTCCGGTATTCGGGAGTTGCATAATCTCGTAGTCATAGGAACATGTATAAGTCATGAAGAAAGCAATAGCAATATAACTAAACGAAGCTAACGGATGGGTCTTGTCCATCACATCATTCTCCTAATGATGTGACCCCATTGATCAAATGACAACTCATGTCTATGGTTAGGAAACATAACCATCTTTGATCAATGAGCTAGTCTAGTAGAGGCATACTAGAGACACTCTGTTTTGTCTATGTATTCACACATGTATTAAGTTTTCGGTTAATACAATTCTAGCATGAATAATAAACATTTATCATGATATAAGGAAATATAAAATAATAACTTTATTATTGCCTCTAGGGCATATTTCCTTCAGTCTCCCACTTGCACTAGAGTCAATAATCTAGTTCACATCGTCATGTGATTAACACCCATAGTTCACATCGTCATGTGACCAACACCCAAAGGGTTTACTAGAGTCAATAATCTAGTTCACATCGCTATGTGATTAACACCCAAAGAGTACTAAGGTGTGATCATGTTTTGCTTCGTAAGAGAAGTTTAGTCAACGGGTCTGTCACATTCAGATCCGTATGTATTTCGCAAATTTCTATGTTTACAATGCTCTGCATGGAGCTACTCTGGCTAATTGCTCCCATAAACTTTACAAAGTTTGACTTTGATCAAATCTTATATGCAGACTAAAAAACGGAGGGAGTACTACTACAATATGATGAGTTGCTAACATAATGATACTATTTTGTAGCCATGTTAACAGTTCATTATTATTTTCATTTGTTCGTGTATTTCTTTATGATTCAAGGGGTTTTTAAGTTCCGGTCAATGTCCACTTCTGTTTCCGTCTCCGCTTTGTATTAACTTTCTGTCCGTTTCCGGTAGTATCTGTTTTCGTATTCATTTCCGTATTTCTGTATTTGTTTCCGCTTCTGCAAAAATATACGAAAACAAATATGGCATCACTCAGTTATCGTCGGTTTCCGCTTTGTTTTCATCCCTAGTTAGGAGTTCTCCGAATTTTGTGTACCTACTCAACAGCCAGAGAGATAGCTACGGTTTCTACCCAACGGAAATTCTGTTGGGGTAACGTAGTACGTGACCCGGATTCTACGCCTCTTATTATGTGATCCATCCAAGCTTCCAGGTAACTTAAATCGCACTCTCCGTCGCGGTTGCATCCAGAACGACCCAGCAGCAATGTCATGCGACACCAACGCCGCCGCCAGCCCGCCGTCGCCGCGCGCCTCCCGCGAGACGTGATTGCCAGCATCCTCGTCCGCCTCCCGGCGAGCGCCCTCCGCCGCCACTGCCGCGTCTGCAAGGAGTGGCGCGATGTCATCTCCGATCCAATGTTCATCAAAGCGCACATGGTCCAAGGACCGCGGGCGCCGACCCACACCGTCGTGTTCGTGCCCTCCTCCGGTGGGCGCGCCGGCGCCCGTGCCTTCCTCTTCGACGAGCACTGGCGGCTCACTGCCATGTTCGTCGCCGGCGTTTCGGAGGTCCTAATAGGCACGTGCAACGGCCTGCTCTGCTTCCACGACCAACTCAAAGGCGTCATCAAGGTAGTAGAACCATTCACCGGTGAGTCGACGGCGGTGCCGTTGCCGGCAGATTCGTCACGCCGGCGCGTCGCCGGTTCCTACTGCTTCTGCTTCGACTCCACAAGGAGTCAATTCAAGATCGTTCACAAAGGCAAGCCCCGTGGCGGCCAGCCCTATATTCCGGGCGTGCGGCATCGTCAGCTGCAGGTGTTTACGTTCGGAGCAGACACGGACTGGAGGACTCTGAGGAGCAATGCCTCGTGTGGCCTCAACTGCAACAACGAGCTGGCTTGCAACGGCGGAGCCGTGTACTGGAGTTACACGGACAAAGAGGGCAATATCCCCAAGTACGCGCTGTTCGACCTGGCGACAGAGGAGATCACGTCGGTCGAGTGCCGGCTGGTCGACGTCCGGCCTGTCTTCTGCAATCATCCCTGGTGGCGCCCGGGTCAGCACTGCATCATCGGAATAAGATGGTTGGTCGGAGAATCAAATGGCGGCTACTGGCCAAGTAATATGGACACCATGGCGCTTGACGTCGACGCCGTGAACCTACCGGACGGGCGGCGCCTTCCGAGGCCGCAGGCCCTGCAGCGGGGACACCTGCTGCTACGGGAGGAGAACGGAGACCTGTGCTCTCACAGGATCGTCAACAAAAGCGTTCACGGACTTGACCTTTTGTTCGAGAAACTTCTGAGCGGGATTGGCGTGGAGGTGGAGTCGGCCAAGACCTCGCCGACCGGCCAGTTCGTTCCGGTTCAGGGGAGCCGACGGTCGAGGACACAGCAGGATATAAGCACGTTCGCCTACGCCCCGACAGTATCTCCTGCTCCCTTGGCGCTGTATTTAGGCACACCCATGACCAGTGTACTTGCTGCTTTGCACGTTTCCACCTCTGAAGTTGCACAATCTTAAGCACGAATGAATGATGGGTAAACTATATACTCGTCAGAGTTTGTGAGTTCCTTATGCTATCGTTTCGTTTGTGCGTTCGTATGCCCTTTATGATCCATAGTTTGGTTTGGCCTGACAGGTACTACTCCTTTTCAAACTACTAGTTTGCATTAGGTCTCGTTGGGACTTGGGCTGAGCAAGTATCATGATTCAGAAACGAGTCCTATTTTTTCAGACCATGAAAAATGGACGACTTAGAGGTTTTGCTAAACTCTCAAATTGAGTTCAACTCTTTGATGACCAACAATTATATTGTTAATATGTAACTTTTGTGGCACAAAATAACAAGAGTGTATGATGGTAATTAATTTTGATTTGGATATCAGTCAGAAGTTATCTATAATACCTAAATAGTTCATCTCCACTACCTTGTTTCTCTTGACATGCAGCCTATCCACATCAGCACCTTGCCACATCATCAATTACTCCTAATTGTCTTGATCAAGCAACTCACCACGTCAGTATATTTTCCAGAACAAATTGGGTGGTTCGTGGTAACCGAAGAGGCCTTTTTGGTCTTCTGAACCGATGAGTCTAAAGGACCAAGAGAAGCCCATCGGTCAATCCCATCGCATGGCTCTTACTCTTCCGTATCCCATCTCTCTTATTCTTCCGTTTCTCATCAAGGGCGGCAGACTGGACCGTCCCGTGCGACGCCGTCAACCACCACCGAGCTGTTCGCCGCAACCCATCCCTCCGGCATTCTCACAGGCAGCAACCCCCTCGCCTGCCACCTCCGGAGACAAGGATCGAACTTCTCTGGTTGTCTTCAGGCGCGCAGCCCACTGCCCTCCACGGATTCAGGCATACCGGCCAGATCCGCCGTCGAGAAGTGCAGCGCGCACATTGCGACTACGCCGCTACCCTCCAGCCTCGAGGTGCCCAACTCCAGCCACCTCAACGATTCCGCCTCATCAAGGATGACCTCCACCACTTCCCTACTACACAGGAGCGCCGCCGCCGCCTCTCGGCGACTTCCCCTGCCCGCACTAAATCCCCCCTTTAAACAGTGGAGAGGCATCGCTCACATCGTCTCCAACTATCAGGATGTTGTTTGCGCCTCATGCTGGCCAGGTAATACACAATAATCTGGCGTTCCCTCTTGCATGCGAGCAGTTTTAGCATGGTCCCTCTTACCCCCTCTTTTCACATGAGAGGTAAGAGTATGTAGTAGATCTGAGCCGTTGATCACATTAATTAGTGGTTGGATTAACTCTTACCTTCTTACCTCATATGTAAAAATAAGGGGTAAGAGGGAGCATGTTAAAATTTGCCCTTGCATTATCAATGTTGTCTTGCATTATTGATCTGAAACACATTATTGCCTGTATTATAGATTACTGATCCACGCCATTTCGATTATTTTACTATCATTGCAGATCCGTTCTTTTTGTCCTGAATTGGCTGGGAACTTTGCACATGACGACTATCATTTGAAGTATAAAAGATAGAAATTAGTGGATTTGGTCTTTATACCACTGTACACTAAATAACAAGAGTGTATGATGGTAATTGATTTTGATTTGGATATCAGTTGAAGTTCTTTACACAATTGCTAGCAACATGGAATCACATAGTCTATCTAGCCAAGATTTCATTGCCGTTAGGGCCGAGGCGCCACGTCTAGTTTGGCCAACCCCGTGTCACATTTGTATACCACTTCTTGTGGCTTTTGATGAAAACTTGGCTTTACCCCTTAAAAAACTACCTTCTATGTTCTTTTTTTCGTGCTTTCTTGTTATAATTGTTTTGTTAGTTTACCTTTTTCTATTTTTGAAATACATTTTTTAATGTGCAAGACCATTTTATAATACACAAAACAATTATTAAAGATACCACCAATGGAGTCAATATGTACACTGATATATATAGTGACGAAGGCAAGAACTACTCTTAGCCATGGTGAAATTTATGAAGACGAAGACCATGTAGCTAGTAAACTACTCCTAGTATATATGTACTCCCTCCGTCCTGGTTTTCTTGTGCTGGACGGAGAACTACAATACTCCCACCGATCCATGTTAGTTGTCACTGGAACAGATGTATTTAGACGTATTTCCATGTTGGATACATCTGTTTGAGTGACAACTAATATGAATCGGAGGAAGTGGTACAAATCACGGAGGGAGTGGTACAAATCACGTATACAAATGGTGAAAACAAAAACGAGGACCGGCAGAAACTTGGGTGGTCGCCCGAAAGGGATCACCTTCCGAATTCAAGTAAGATATGTTCACATCAACTGGGACAGCTGAGTTCCTCCGAGTAAATTGCATAAAACAATCACAATTCGGATTAGGGTTCTGGAAACTACCACTTTTTAAAACTTTTCTAAAACACAGCATAAAGTTGGTTTTTGGTTAAAAAACCCCAAATGAATGTGTGGTTTTTCTTTGGTGTGTCCATGTTGTTGCCCTAGCATGCGGATATCCAATTCGATGCCCACGCTTATCTGCTCCTGCTCAGAAAAAAAATTCTAAAAAATACTAGAAAAATTCAAAAAATTCCAAAAATATATATTCCGTGATAGATAATTTGCCGCGTGAGGTCTGCTCCAAATTCAACTTATTTGGACATCTGACTAGCTCTCGGCAAAAAAGACAAATCGGGTCAGAATAGTGCGTGAACACTAAACATTTTTACACGCCCTGATTTTGTCGTTTTTTGCCGAGAGCTGCTCAGAGGTTCAAATGAGTTAAATTTTGAAGTGGATCTCACACATCAAATTATCTACTACCCAAAAAATATATTATATTGTCTTGAATTTTTCTAGTATTTGTTTTGATTTTTTTTTTCTGAGTGCGGGTGCAGATGAGCTCGGGAGCAGAAACTCCATGTCCGCCTAGTATGTCCTGTCTCAGCGAACTTGTAACTCTTTGTATGGGCGTGATGTTGGCTTTATTTGTAAAGTGGGACGAAAGCCAATTTCGAGGGAGATCACGACATTATCTTCACTCAACCGTGAGTCCTCCAAGAGTTCGGTTCTTCTTTCGCTATGCCAAGTAACCCAAATTAAGGTATCAATTAAGACAAGAAAAGGAAGCTATGTCTCGTCTAGGGTTTCCTAGGGCGGGCGACTCGGGGGCGACCCCCACGCCGCCGCCACCGCCGGCCTCCGTGTCGGCCGTGTGCGGCATCACCTCTGGCCCCTGCAGGTGCAGGCGGCCTCGTCCGCACATCGATCGCTCGTCGATCTCGCCGCCCCCCAAGTGGACTCGACCTTCAGGTCTCCGGAGACTGCACGTCCGGATAGCGTTGGGCTTCCTGTTCACCCACGCATGGAAAGGCTTGGCCTCCTCCCCTCAAATCTAAAGGAGGGGGCGACGCTGGAAATCAAACACGGAGAACCACCAGATCGGCCGTTGCTAGCTGCTTCGCGGCCGCCGCCTATGGACGCGTTGTTGGCGGCGCCGCCGTCAGTTCGGGAGAAGATATCGGACTCAAGCGCACAGGGAAACGGATCTAAGCCGATGCCTACGGAGAACCTAGCAGGCGGTGGGGGCGATCACGGGGCTCCCTTTGTGGTTGCTGCCCGCCCGAAGCCGGCTGATAGGGATGATGTGGACACCTCGGTCTCTATTCCTAGTGCGCAGGATCTGGCCATTGGGCCTCAGCGAAGTATTCAGGTGGTGCTAGCTACCTCAGAGAGTCCAGGCACTCCAAAGAAACGAAGAACTATGGCGACGTTGGAGGGGCAGCCGTCGCACCTACCAGGAGGGGACCATGACCAGGATATGTTGGAGGAGGATGCTGAATTGGAGGCAGTCGGCCCAGGGGCCGCCAACGAACTGACGGGGCCGGCGGTGCCCCATCAGGAGCAATGAATATCCTAAGCTGGAACTGCCGAGGAGGGGGAGTCCTCGGACAGTTCGTGATCTTGTGAGTCTAGTGCAGACTCACTCCCCTAGTATCGTTTTTCTTTGCGAAACGAGGCAATCCAAGGATAAAATGAGGAGGTACCGTGCCCGGCTAGGGCTCAAGGGTTTTGATGGTGTTGACAGTGCCGGTCTCAGTGAAGGCCTCGCGTTGTTTTGGCAGGAATCCGTGCAGTTGGTTGTACAGGATGTGAATGAAAGATTCATTGATGCGTGCGTGACGAGTAGGGAAGGTGAGGCGCCTTGGAGGCTCACTTGTGTCTATGGAGAACCGCGGACTCAGGATCGGCATATCATGTGGTCCATCCTTCGGGACCTCCATCGACAAGCCGACATGCCGTGGGTGGTGATCGGCGACTTTAATGAGGCCATGTGGAGCTTTGAACACTTCTCGGCAACTCCTCGGTCGGCAGGTCAAATGATTGATTTCCGTGATGTGTTAGAGGTCTGTGGATTGGGGGACCTTGGTTTTGCAGGTCTGCCGTATACATACGATAACAAGCGAAGTGGACGGGCCAATGTCAAAGTCCGCCTCGACAGGGCGGTCGCCAACAATTCATGGCGGGACAGTTTTGAGCACGCGAAGGTGGAAAATCTAGTCGCCCCAAGCTCGGACCACCTTCCCATCTTGCTCTGGTGTGCATTGGAGGATCGGGGAAGAGATGGGGGCAATAGATGCCACCAATATGAGGTCATGTGGGAGAGGGATCCCACGCTACCAGAGGTAATCCTGAATGCTTGGAAAGAGTTGGGAGCTATGCTTAATCTGGGTGAGTTCTCTGTTGGTCTCGGCTCCGTTATGAAACAATTGCAAAGTTGGAGCCGGAAGAAGTTTGGTAATGTTCTGAAAGATATTAACAAATCCCGGTGCCGCTTGGAGGAACTCATGTCTATGAATGCAGATAGAAGGGAGATACGCCAGGAGACAGACCGGCTTAACGAACTCCTATACCGGGAGGAGATGATGTGGCTGCAACGTTCCCGTGTTGCTTGGCTGAAAGAGGGGGATCGGAACACGCAATTCTTTCACAGGAAAGCGGTGTAGTATCAAGGCCTTGGCGGATATTAATGGAATGGTGCATACAGATCACTCGGCGATGGCGACCTTGGTCACAGATTACTTCACGGATCTGTTTAAGGCGGATACATCATTATGCCAGGACCCCATGCTTAATCTAATAAATCCTCGTGTTACTGACCACATGAATGATGGTTTGTGCGCAGAATTTTCTGATAAGGAAATTGCAGATGCACTGTTTTAGATCGGGCCGCTGAAGGCGCCAGGACCAGATGGGTTCCCCGCAAGGTTTTTCCAAATCAACTGGGCGATTATGAGGGACCAGGTGATAGCGGGCGTAAAGGAATTCTTTCGGACGGGAGTAATGCCGGAGGGGGTGAATGATACCACTATTGTTTTCATCCCAAAGGTGGACAAACCGGAAAGGATGACTGAGTTTCGTCCCATTAGCCTCTGCAATGTCATATATAAGGTGGTCTCGAAGTGTTTGGTAAACCGGCTACGTCCTCTACTGGATGAGATTATCTCGCCTGAGCAGAGTGCATTTGTGCCTGGTCGGATGATTACAGACAATGCTCTTATAGCTTTCGAGTGCTTCCACTTTATTCAGCAGGAGAAGGACCCGGAGAGGAGTTTTTGCGCCTATAAATTGGATCTGTCTAAAGCTTAGGACAGGGTTGACTGGATCTTCTTGGAGCGAATGATGCATAAGATGGGGTTTGCTCGCCGGTGGGTGGACTGGATTATGGCTTGTGTCACCTCGGTGAGATACAAAGTGAAATTTAATGGAACCCTCTTGGATTCGTTCGCACCGTCGCGTGGGCTTCGGCAAGGTGACCCGCTCTCCCCGTTTTTGTTTCTCTTAATCCCTGACGGTCTCTCTGCTTTGTTGAAAGATGGTGAAGCAAGGGGAGATTTCACACCTCTGAAAGTATGCCGTCGGGCGCCAGGCATATCTCACCTCCTCTTTGCGGATGACACGTTATTGTTCTTCAAAGCGGAGGAGGAGCAAGCGAGAAGGGTCCAACACATTCTGCATATTTATGAGAGGGCCACGAGGCAGAGTGTTAACCCGGCCAAGAGCAGTATTATGTTCGGTCCCTCTTGCCCCGAGCTCGAGCAAGAAAGAATCCGGGCGGTCCTGCAAGTGATCACGGACATCTTTGAGGACAAGTACCTCGGCCTTCCCATGCCGGAAGGAAGGATGGGACGAGGCAAGTTTCAAAATCTACAGTCCAGGTTATTGAAGCGCATCATAGGATGGGGAGACACTCTATCTCTTGCTGGCAAGGAAACGATGATAAAAGCGATTGCACAGGCCATCCCCACATACATTATGGGGGTGTTCAAGCTCCCCATGTCTGTGTGTGATGATCTGAACCGTATGGTCCGGAATTTTTGGTGGGGATCCGTGGAAGGGAGGAGGAAGACCCACTGGTTGGCGTGGCCCAAGATTATAGCGCAGAAGTCCAAGGGCGGGCTGGGCTTTAGAGATTTTCGCTCCTTCAACCAAGCTCTCCTCGCGAGGCAGGCTTGGCGGCTTCTAACGAAACCTGACAGTTTATGTGCGCAGGTTTTGAAAGCTCGGTACTATCATGATGGCAGATTGGAGGATACGGTGTTCACCGGAAATGCGTCCCCAACATGGCAGGCCATTCAACATGGTCTGGAGCTCCTAAAAAAGGGTATCATCTGGCGTGTGGGAGATGGTAGCCAGATTCGCATCTGGCAGGACAGGTGGGTGCCCCGACCACCTTCTTGCCAGCCGATCACTCAACAGGGGACATGCCGTCTCCGGAGAGTGGCGGACCTCATCGCTGAGGATGGATCTTGGCGGATGGATCTTCTTCGGCGACACTTCCTTCCGGCGGACGTGCAGGCTATCACCACCATCCGCACGACCGGCAGGGAGACTGACGATGTCATAGCCTGGGCTTCGGAGAAGAACAGCATCTTTACCGTTCGATCCGCCTACCGGTTTGCCATGGACGAGCGCGAGCGGCCATCGGCGACCGCCATGAGCAGGGCACCGGATGGTCGTCGCGCCATCTGGAAGACCATATGGGGGTGCCCTGCTCCCCCGAAGGTACGGGTGTTTGCGTGGAGAATTGTTACCAACTCCCTTGCCACTTGGGCCAACAAATGCTCTAGACGACTCGAGGTGACTGACATTTGTCCCCTATGTGGTATGGAACGAGAGGATTGCTTCCATGCTCTGTGTAGGTGCACCCTGGCGAAGGAGTTGTGGCATGCCATGGCTAGGGACTGGAATATCCCAAGAGTGGAGGAGGTGGCGAATACGGGGCCGGAGTGGCTCTTCTCGCTCCTGGAGCCGCTTGATGAGGACACACGCATGATTGTCCTGATGACGTTGTGGCGTGTATGGAACGTCCGCAACGAGATCACCCATGAGAAGAAGCCTCCTCCAACCGAAGCATCCAGGCGATTCCTCCAGGGCTACATCAACTCCTTGTTGTGCATCAAGCAACACCCTAGAGCTGACATGGAGAAGGGGAAGATGATTGTCCTTGGACCTCAGCAGCGCTCCGCTGCTCGTGCGGCTCCGAAGGAGGACAGGAGATGGGTACCACTTGGGAGGGCGAGCACCAAACTGAACACCGACGGGAGCTATGACCCGGCGACAGGCGCAGATGGTGGAGGGATGATCCTCCGTGATGAACTTGGGCAGATCATCTTCACGGCATGCAGGGAGCTCCGAGCATGTGATAACGCTCTTGCAGCAGAACTAGAGGCGTGTAAGGAGGGTCTGGACTTGGCGTTGCACAGAACCGACCGGCCGATCGCCGTCGAGATGGACTCTTTGGAGACGGTGGCCATGTGCTCGGCCGCCTCGATTGATCGCTCTGCCCATCGCAACCTCGTGCAGGATATCAAAAGACTGGCGGCGACGGAGGGACGGAAGGTCCATTTTTCTCATTGTAGTAGATCTCAAAATAAAGTGAGTCATGAACTTGCGTCTTATGGTCGTCGCACACCCCGTACTGCTGTATGGTTCCATTCAGAAACGGAGGCCGTTGTAAACTTGGTGATGGCTGAATTGCCACCTTGAGTAATGAGAATTTCTATTTCCCGCCAAAAAAAAATAAGACAAGAAAAGGAAGCCTATGGAATTAATGTCATTAGATTCATATTTCAAAATACTTCTTTTGTTATTCATTTTTTTACTTTAAAGCTCAAAAAATTGCATATAAAAAGTGTTACTATTGTCAAAGACTTGTCATAAACGAGAGCTAATATACAACGTGATTTGGAACAGATTACTATCTACCAGGGTCAAACCAACCGGTGAATCAGAAGGGTACAGATGTACAAACGATAGTAAAAGAACTCATAAACTCCAACTCCAAGGAATGTATAGTCGACCATTCAGTCCTGTTTAACATTGTGCAGCTTCTGAGCAGGCGGAACATAGAAAGCACCAAGTGCACCGGTGAGTGGTGTGCCTACATATAGCGCCAAGGGGGCTGGCGCTACTGTGGGGACGTAGGCGAACGTGCTTATATTCTGCTTTGTTGTCCACCCTCGGCTGCGTTGAACGCCAATCCCGTTCAGCATCTTCTCGCCCCCAAGCTCAAGCCCGTGAACACCTTTGCTCATGATCCGGTGAGCGTACAGTGCTCCGTTCTTCTCCTGCATCAACAGGTGCCCTCGCTGCAGGTCCTGCGGCCCTGGGAGGCGTCGGCCGTCCGTCAACCTGACGAAATCGACCTCATACGCCATGGCGTTCATGTTATGTGGCCAATAGCCGCCCGTGGACTCACCGCCGTCACCGACCAACCACCTTATTTGGATGATGCACGGCTCACCGTGCTGCCACCACCGATGATGGCAAATGATCGGCCGGCTGTCCACCCGCCGACACTCGACCCATGTGATCTCCTCCGTCGCCAGGTCGAAGCGCGCGTACTTACGGATCTCCTGCTCATTCTCCTCGTAACTCCAGTATATGGCTCCGCCGTTGCACGCCAGGCCGTACTCGCGCCGGGAGGCATGGGCGATCTTCACGGTCCTCCACTCCTCGTCTGCTCCGACGGTGAGCACCTTGAGCTTACGTTGGTAGCCTTTGTGGACAATCTTGTATTGCCTAGCGGTGGTGTCGTAGCCGAAGCAGTACTGATCCGCGCAGCGGCTCCACACCGAGTCTTTCGGCACCGGAAGGGCGATCGACTCGCCGGTGAAGGGTTCTACGACCTTGACGATGCCCTGGATTTTGTCGTGGAAGCAGAGCAGGCCATTGCAGGACCCTATAAGGACCTGTGATTCCCCAGCTTTAAACCTGGCCGTGAGTCGCCACTGCTCGTCGACGAGGAACGCGCGGCCGGGACGCTGCTCGGAGGAGGCAGCGAACACGATGGTGTGGGTAGGGGCCCGCGGTCCGTGCGCCATGTGCGCTTTGATGAACGCTGGATCGGAGATGGCATCGCGCCACTCCTTGCAGACGCGGCGGGAGCGGCGGAGGTCGCTCGCCGGGAGGCGGATGAGGATGGTGGCGAACACGTCTGGCGGGAGGCGTGTGGTGGGGCTGGCGCTGGCACCGCAGGACATCGCTTGGTTCTGCTTCTCGATGGAACCGCGACGGTGTTGTGGTAGTATCACCATGAATAGGAGTGTTTTTCCGATTCATGTCGATTGCCTGGGAGGAGAGTACATTAAGATGACGAGAGAGCAACCGAGTAAGAGTATTCCTCCTACACAACTGTGATGTCCTTTACGTGCTTTCTCCGGACACGACTCCAATAGAATTTTCGTTATTGTGATTATGACGTTGTTTCCAATTTTGGGAGGAAATTGCTTTCAATTTTTTTGGGGAGGAAATTGCAAAAACATCCAAAATTTCCACATATATATGTCCCCTCTAGTAGCATTAAAATTGGTATGCCCGCATACTCATCTAGAAATGGTCATCGTATGAGCTGAATGAGTGATCAGGTTATAGGGGTCATTTCAATTTCGCAACTTAATATGACAATTTTATTGTCTGGATTTATACAAAAAATGGTATGTTTTTGGTACGGTCTGCTTACTCTATGAAGTGGAATTATCAGTATGGGAGTAAACTAAAATATTTCAACGGGGTGAGACGAACCACACCTAACCCTATATGGTGTCAGATATGAAAGCTATCTTGTCCGGCAAAAGTCAAAATCTTTTTATAGTGGACACTACATGGCACTCTCTTATGTCGGGCAACACTCACTAATAGACACATGAAGGTCTCGCCCTCTTGCCGTACCTGCTCTCAGGGTGTAGAAGATACAAAGCACATGCTATTCCTATGTACTAAAGCAAATGAGATTTGGAAAAGGCTAGGGATGAATATGATTATTAATAAAACTTGTGAGATTAATCGTGTTGGAGAGGCGACATTGGAATACCTACTACTCCTTCCTGATCAAGATTTGCGCATTATGGGATACCAAAATGTTCGAGAAATGATGGCGATCTCAGTTTGATATCTATGATGGGAAAGGCAGAAATTAGTGCACAAGGAATTAACTCAGAATGCGACTCATATATCAATGGGGATCATAGCTCTTACATATAATTTTGTAAATGCATCATCTTCAAAGGCGTCCATGAAAAAAAAGGGGTTGGCAATGTCCTCCTAGGGGCTTTGTGGAACTCAATGTTGAAGCCTCTTTTGACCATGACATTCTGAAGGGTACAATGGGGGCAGTCTTGAGAGACGACAAAGGTAGGTTTATTGTAGGAGGTAATGGAAAGATCGACTACTGCACGGATGTTCTCATGGCAGAAGTCTTAGCTCTCCAATTTGGCCTAACATTAACGCAAAGGGGAGGATGTAATCGCCTAATCATCAACTCTGACAATCTCGAGGTGATTGAGACCATGCAGGACGAACGACGGTCAGCAGGAGCGGCGACGACAATTTTCGATGACTGTTATCACTATGCATGTTATTTTATCATGAACAAATTTGAATATTGTAATAGAGGGGCAAATAAAGTAGCACATGAACTTGCTAGATTAGCGAGATTTTCTTCTGACTTCGGATTGGTTTGAGGAACATCTTAGTGAAATTGTAATGTTTCTCACAAACGATGTACTCTTTCTCTCTTAGTTTACAAGGCATGCGCGTACCTTTAGGTTGTCAATTTGACCAACCTAATAGAAGTCATATACTACAAAAAACTTAACATTATAAACTTCAGATGTTTTATTTTCAAACGGTATAATTCTCGTGTTATATAGTTTATATTACGGTGATAAAATTGAAAACTTAGGTATACGCGCAAGACTTGTAAACTGAAACGGAGAGTAGTGGTTATTGCTAATAAATAAAGTTTCATTTTAACTCAAAAAAGGTTATAGGTGTCATTCTATTAGTATGATGAGATTATGAGAAGGCCGGTAAAATTTTGGCTGGTCGCACCACGCATCGTTCGATTCAGGTGATTGTAGTAGCTCGTTCCCCCTTCCCCACCGCTTCACTTTGTCGTCTGGAAAACCATGGTGCATGTCCCTCACATGGAGAGGCCAGCAGCCAGCCATGGTTGCATCCGTGCATCCTCCCAGTGAGATAGCCACGCCATGGTGGTAGAACCCACATCACACCTCGCCGACAATCTCCCCGGCTCCGGTCGTTGCCGATTGAAGCAGTCGGTTGGATCTCACCCTCACCCCCACCCGCTGGATGTTGCAGGGTTGTGCGTCTCCGTCGATGGAGCGCCGACCACTCGTCGTTGCTAGACTTCAGGATCTGCTTGCCCACGGTTGAAGTACCCACCCCACGTCAGCGCCTCCCCATAGCTTCGTCGGCCGCGATTGCAGCTCTGCCAGACTATGGTCGTGGCTCCACCGGCCCGTGGATGTTGCATCCTATGAAAAATGTCCTCGACCCTTGTAGCACCACCGCACCATGGTCATATAGCTTCACGCGACACCAGTTTCAGCTCAGACGACCCCCTATTGTATCATCATGTATGCTGGTCCCAGCACCCCAGATTTCTGGTTAGCATCGACGAGGGCAGTCCCCAGCATATTCAACAGGCTGTTCCAGCATCACCAGGGGCAGCCCTGGCATATCCACTAGCATGTCCAGCATTGACAGACACGGGTTCTAGCATCGTGGGATGGAAACCACCTTCCTCTTCCACCCATGTCGCGGTATCCTGGTGGAGCGTGAGGCGGTATCCTCGCGGGCACGGGGCAGGGGTGCTTGGGTTGGGCCATGCCTGACGGCGGCTGTAGTTGCACACATGGTTCTCGACGGTGGTGTAGTGGATCCAGGGTTAGGTTGTCGAGGGCCTTGTAGGTTGGACTGATTTTGGCCCATGGAGGCCCGTCGCTCTGCCGACCCATCTTCGAGGGCTCTCCAGCGATTGTGCTGGTTGGTTCATAAGATCTATGCCCTAAGTGAGGTGGGGCTCCTCGCGCGTGGGCAGCCATCACTAGTAGAAAACAGGGCATTGGTCCAGCCCATTAGCCCCGGTTCAATCTAGAACCGGGACCAATGGGGGTACTGGACCCGGTTCGTTAGCCCAGGGGGCCGGCCGGGCCACGTGGGCCATTGGTCTCGGTTCGTCTGGACCTATTGGTCCCGGTTGGAGCTAAAAACCGGGACCAATGGCTCTTGCTCCTGGCCCACCACTATTGGTCCCGGTTTGTTTTATGAACCGGGACCAAAGGCATCCCTTTAGCCCCGGTTTGTAGCACCAACCGGGACCAGTGAGTTGCCTATATAAACCCCCTCACTCAAGAGCAGAGCTCACTGCTCTGTTTTTTTTTCTGGCCGAGGGGGAGAGGGGTTAGTGGTGCTCTAGCTCACCTCCTATGCACACAACGTGTTCGGTGGAATGTCCGAGCCACACTAGTTAAGCTTTTCTCCTCTCGAAGATCTATTTTCTCCGAGATTTGTCTAGGTTTAGCGGTCCGTCACGTCCCGTCCCCGTCTTCGCCGCCGTCGATCGCCCCCGCCGATCTCGTCACCGGCACCACCGTGGTGAGCCTCTTGTTATGTCCATGCTTTTCTTACTTTTATTATTGCTTTAGATAGATATTTGTCTAATTTTCTTACGTTTATTATTGCTTGTTATTATATAGTGCGATGGTTTTGATATCCGCCCACGTGGGCCCTCGTCCGGTCTACGATTCGGATGTGGTATATTATCTTTAATTTATAACTATTTGTTTTAGTGCTTATGATAGTTATGCCGACCAACCTGACATGCATAGATGTTTTATTATGTCTAGGAGGCAGTTGAACCGGAAATTCCAACCGACCCTCTTGTGGAGAGATTAAATTTAGTTGAAGAGGAAAACATTTCGTTAAAGAAAAAATTGGAAAAAATGGAGGAGGAGAAGATGGAATTGGAGTTGCATGTTGCGGAAGTTATCGATGATCACAAGATCAAGATGGACCCTATTGTCGAGAGGTTAAATTTAGTTGAAGAAGAAAACAAATTCTTGAAGGAAAAAATAAAAAAAAATTGTGGACGAGAAGATGATATTGGAGTTGCATGTTGCGGATGTCGTCGATGATCACAAGATCAAGATGGATGCAATGCGGTTGAAGATTAAAAAGATTAGAAAATATGCCATTAATACCGAGGCATGGTATCATTATGCCGTTGGATCAATTGTTACCTTGGTTGCGATTATGATAGCATTTGTTTTCGCGTTGAAATGTTTTACATAGTTTCGATGTGTATGGAGAGCTATATGTTGTTAGATGAGAACTATATATGTATGTACTTTGGTTTTAATGTGATGATGAACTTTTATCCATTTGGTCACTTAATTATCTATTTATGATGTTCTGTAATGGTTTTTGACACACTTAATTATATATAAATGCACGCAGATGAACCGCCAATGGATGTACGGTGACAGACACACCTCCGAGTACATTAAGGGCGTGCGTGAGTTTCTAAATGCGGCAGAGGCAAACAAGCAGAATGGTTTTATGTGTTGTCCATGCACTAAATGTGTGAATACGATGTCTTACTCTAACCGAAAAATCCTTCACTCCCACCTGCTTTACAAGGGTTTCATGCCACACTATAATGTTTGGACGAGGCACGGAGAAATAGGGGTTATGATGGAA
>LR738713.1:625096359-625108307 GCA_902687465.1 Secale cereale
GGGACTAATGCCCCCCTTTAGCCCCGGTTGCTGCCACCAACCGGGACTAAAGGCCCCACCTTCCCGCCCTTTGGGCTGCTGAAAAGGGACCTTTAGTCCCGGTTGGTGGCAGCAACCGGGACTAAAGGGGGGCATTAGTCCCGGTTTCAGCCACCAACCGGGACTAATGCCCCTCCTATATAACCAGGACTTGCGAAATTTTGGGCAGTTTCTTTCTTCCCCGCCCCGACGCCTCCCTCGATCTGCTCCTCCCCGTCGCCGTCGCCGTCGCCCCCGTCGCCCCGTCGCCGTCGCCGTCACCCCCGACGTCGCCTCGTCGCCCCGCCCCGCGCCGTCGCCGCGCCCCGCCCCGGCCGGCCCGTGGTCCCGCGCCGCCGCGCGCCCCGCCCCGCCGCCGTCGCGTCGCCGCGCCCCGACGCAGCCTCGTCGCCGCCCCGCCCCGCCGTCGTCGCGCCGCCCAGCCCTGCCGATGTGAGGGGCTCTTTTTTTATGTTTAATATTGCTGTATATATATATATATAGTTGCTGTGTATATATGTATAAATTGCAGTATATTTATGTGTATTTTTTTTATGTTTATATAAATTGCAGTATATATAGTTGCTGTATATATAGTTGCTGTATTTATATGTATGTGTATATCTTTTTTTTCTTAGGAATTTGCTAAATATATATGTTAAATATATATTTATGTGTATATAAATATATTTTTTCTTAGGAAGTTGCTGTATATATGTGATGTGTGTATATGTGATGTATATATATGTATATGTGGCTATATAGTTTTTTGTTTATATATGCTAAATATATATAGAAAGTTTTATATATATATGCAAAAGTTACAAATTTAGAAAAAGAAGGATAGGAAAGAAGAAAATAAGAAAGAGGAAAGAAAGAAGAAGAGGAGAGGAAGAAGAGGAGAAATAAATAAGAAGAAGAAAAAAAAGAAAAAGAAGGATAGGAAAGAAGAAAATAAGAAAGAGGAAAGAAAGAAGAAGAAGGAGAGGAAGAAGAGGAGAAATAAATAAGAAGAAGAAAAAAAAGAAAAAAAGAGAAGAAGAAAGGAATAGAGGAGAAGAAGAGAAATTTTCTCTTCTTCTCCTCTATTCCTTTCTTCTTCTCCTTTTTTTTTCTTTTTTTTCTTCGATCTTCTCCTCTAGCGGTTCCTTTTTTCTTCTTCTTCCTCTTTTTTATCGGATATGTCTATGTCGATATACACCCTCTCCCCGATAACTTCGACATTAGGGGGGGCCGGGGTCGAGGGTCGTCGAGGGACCGAGGCCGAAGGTCGAGGGGTCGAGGGTCGTCGAGGGACTGATCGAGAGGCCGAAGGGCGAGGGGTCGAGAGGTTGCCTAGCAGTCGGGGGTCTAGGGTTGTGGATCGCCGAGCAGTCGGGGGTCAAAGTATTGAAGAATTCCATGACTTCATCATTTGCCAGAAGTAACCGGGGCATTTTGGTACAAAGTTATGCAAAGATACTTTGGAACGGAGTTCCTGATAGAATAATCCGTCTTTTGTTACGAATTATCCTATCGGGGACTCCGTTCCAAAATAACTTTGGAGAGCTTCGTACCATCATGCTACTGTTACTTTCGCCTAATGATGAAGTATTGGTTTTGTTGAATCCTTTGACACTCGACAAAATGTGACATGAGGGGGTCTAGGGTTGTGGATCGCCGAGCAGTCGGGGGTCGAGGGGTCGAGAGAGGTTGCCTAGCTAGTGTCAAAGTATTGAAGAATTCCATGACTTCATCATTTGCCAGAAGTAACCGGCGCATTTTGGTACAAAGTTATGCAAAGATATTTTGGAACGGAGTTCCTGATAGAATAATCCGTCTTTTGTTACGAATTATCCTATCGGGGACTCCGTTCCAAAATAACTTTGGAGAGCTTCGTACCATCATGCTACTGTTACTTTCGCCTAATGATGAAGTATTGGTTTTGTTGAATCCTTTGACACTCGACAAAATGTGACATGAGGGGGTCTAGGGTTGTGGATCGCCGAGCAGTCGGGGGTCGAGGGGTCGAGAGAGGTTGCCTAGCTAGTGTCAAAGTATTGAAGAATTCCATGACTTCATCATTAGCCAGAAGTAACCGGGGCATTTTGGTACAAAGTTATGCAAAGATATTTTGAAACGGAGTTCCTGATAGAATAATCCGTCTTTTGTTACGAATTATCCTATCGGGGACTCCGTTCCAAAATAACTTTGGAGAGCTTCGTACCATCATGCTACTGTTACTTTCGCCTAATGATGAAGTATTGGTTTTGTTGAATCCTTTGACACTCGACAAAATGTGACATGAGGGGGTCTAAGGTTGTGGATCGCCGAGCAGTCGGGGGTCGAGGGGTCGAGAGAGGTTGCCTAGCTAGTGTCAAAGTATTGAAGAATTCCATGACTTCATCATTTGCCAGAAGTAACCGGGGCATTTTGGTACAAAGTTATGCAAAGATGTTTTGGAACGGAGTTCCTGATAGGATAATCCGTCTTTTGTTACGGATTATCTTATCTGGGACTTCGTTCCAAAACAACTTTGGAGAGCTTCGTACCATCATGCTACTGTTACTTTCGCCTAATGATGAAGTATTGGTTTTGTTGAATCCTTTGACACTATAGCTAGACAAAATGTGACATGAGGGGGTCTAGGGTTTGTGGATCGCCGAGCAGTCGGGGGTCGAGGGGTCGAGAGAGGTTGCCTAGCTAGTGTCAAAGTATTGAAAAATTCCATGACTTCATCATTTGCCAGAAGTAACCGGGGCATGTTGGTAGGAAGTTATGCAAAGATGTTTTGGAACGGAGTTCCTGATAGGTTAATCCGTCTTTTGTTACGGATTATCTTATCTGGGACTCCGTTCCAAAACAACTTTGGAGAGCTTCGTACCATCATTCTACTGTTACTTTCGCCTAATGATGAAGTATTGGTTTTGTTGAATCCTTTGACACTAGCTAGACAAAATGTGACATGAGGGGGTCTAGGGTTTGTGGATCGCCGAGCAGTCGAGGGTTGAAGCTAGTTCTACGTTTGCCATTAATATATCCATCTGTCATGTTTGAATAATAATTGGCATGTTGTAAATATTTGTAGAAACAATGGACGACAACACCCGAGACCTAGCACAAGAAGCGATGTTGATGGACATAATCGCAGACGGACAAAATGCCATCAGGTCATTTCTCAACGACACCGATGAGCAGGTCGAACAAGAGCTGCGGCTGGAAGATCTAGGCTATGATATTGATGAATTCGGTGACCCAATGCACATGGAAGAAGTAGACCGTGAGGACGGCTCCGGTGACCCAATGCCGGTGCAAGAAGGAGACCGTGATGCTGGCTCTGGTGACCGAACCGAGTCCGGCCAGGAGGTATATATGTTAGTTAAGCATGTGCTGACTAGTTAATTGATTCATTCATTAACTCTCGTCTTTGTTCCTTTTCTAGCCCTCCGGATCGAGCAAATCTTCGGTAAAGAGACGAGGAGCGAAGAAAAAGTTGAGGTCGGATGAAAAGTTTGAGATCTCAGAAATCTCGCGCTCCGGCGAGCCGATTGCACCCATCCGCACAAAGAACGCATTTGTTAATCAGTGCGGGGTTCTGGTTAGGGACAAGATCCCGATCAGCATCCATCAATGGTTAAAGCCGGCTGCAAAAGACGCTCAGGTGACTTATGTCACTGATATGCAGAAAGAAGATCTTTGGACTGAGCTGAAGTCAAACTTCGTCCTACCGCGAGAGGTTGATCCGGTGAAGCCAGTTATAGAGGACTTAATCAAGTCTTATGCACTTTCGAAGATGGCAGACCAATTCAGGGCATGGAAGAAAAAACTGAATACGTTTGTCAGAGAGAAAACGACTCCAGAATTCGTGGGCATATATGAGAAGATCAAAGATGACTGGCCCGCATTTGTGGCCCATAAGAAGTCGGAAAAGAGTCAGAAGATGTCGGAGACAAACCGGATAAATGCTGCAAAGAAGATGCATCACCATCGCACGGGGTCGGGCGGCTACCTCGTAGCCCGGCCTAAGTGGGCCAGGGCTGAGAATGATCTGCTTCAGAAAGGGATCGAACCAGAGACAATGCACTGGCCAGAACGTTGCCGGACTTGGTTCTTCGGGGCCGGCGGATCCTTGGACCCTGTAACAGGGTGGTGCATTTGGACGGACAAGCAATTGGAAACACCACTCAGGAAGATGCGGCAGTATATCAAAGCAGCGCATGCAGGGACGTTCATCCCCGACAGAGAGAACGACGAGCTGACAATGGCCCTCGGGAATCCTGAGCACCCTGGACGGACACGAGGCACGCCAGGCTCCCTTCCGTGGCGTGCTGGGTTTCCGGACGCAGGAGGCTACAAATGCCACGACAGGAGGAAGAAAATGGAGATGACCGAAATCCAGGCGCTGCGGGCCAGAATACAAGCGATAGAGGAACGGGAAGCAGATCGGGAAAGAATTGCCGAAGCTTCCCCCGAAGCTACCCCGCCATCTCAGCGGAGAAGCAGCGTGGCTTCCACCGAGCTGCCTCAGCTAGAGCTTGCCTTGACGGCTACTGCCAGGAATCCTGTGGATGCTATCACGCAGGCACAAAATTGCCACCTTATGGCACAGTGGATGAATCTGAAGGTCAAGGCGGCTGCTGGCTCTGTTTATCCTTCTGGACCAGACGACACTTTTCACTGCCGGCCGATTCCAGAAGGATATGCTAGGGTGATGGTCGACGAAATAACGGAGGGATTTGAGGAGCTCCAGCTTGACCACCCTACCGGTGAAGGGGAGACCCGGCTGGGTTCTCCACTGAAGACTCCATGCCTATGGCGGAAGGACCTAATCAACATTCTGAACTGGAGGACTCCGCCTCCTCCTCCGACGACGACGAGTCAGGGCACTCCGCCTCCTCCACCGCCTCCTCCTCCGGCGAGTGACCATCAGGGCACTCCGGCTCCTTCTCCGGTGAGTGACCATCAGGGCACTCCGGCTCCTTCTCCGGCGCGTGGCGGCACACCGCCTCCTTCGCCGCCGGCGCGTGGCGGCACTCCGCCTCCTTCGCCGCCGGCGCGCCCGAGCAGACAGCCAGCTCCTCCTTCGCCTAATCAGCAAGGGCGGAAGAGACCTGTCGCCGCTCCGGCTGCTCCTGCTCCGGCGCCTAAGCAAGTAAAAAAGACAGCCGCTTCGTCTGGTCCGGCGACGTCTACCAGTACAGCCAGAGGCGGGAGGCGATGCAGATTCGGTCCTTCTCTCACGCCTCTAGAGAAGTTACCGTACGAGAGGTCCGACGAGGAAAACACGAAGATCGCTGAAGGCGAAGTGAAGGACTTTTTTGAAGGGTTGAAAGCACAGAGACATCCACCTCCAGAGGAGAAGATAGATGCGGTGAAAGCAAAGCGCACTCTTGCTGCCCTGAAGCAACCAGCGAAAAGTAAGCCGAAGGGCAACTATGACCGCATTATTCAAAAGACATTTCAAGATGCCAAGCGGTCCGGAAGTACAAAAAGTGATAAGAGGTTAGCAGAAGGGCGAGCTGGGAAACAAATTGCCCAGCTCGGCGAACAAGCGAACCAATCGTGCCCCCCGCTCAAGGTGTCTAGCGACATGGTCGCTAATGATCCGAGGATGGTGCCCGGTTATACCAATCTTGCAGATTACGCGTCCGACGATGTACACTATGATTTCATGGACGTGCAGATAGAAAGATACGAGTACAAAAAGCCTCTCGTCAAAAATGAAAGATCTCTATAAACGAATATGCGAAGATTGCATGATTGGTACATGAAAATCTGCAGAGAGTCTGGGGGGAGGAATAACTTGTATTTGAGAGTTAAACCGGAGCATGACCTCGTTGGAATTGAGCTGTTGCCTGTTCCATTTGAGGAGTTCTATCAATTTTTCAATCAATTGGCCCTCGATAAAACAACGATCACCTGCTACTGTCTGTAAGTAGTACTACTTCTGTCATTAAGTCTCTCTATATAGCTGATCTTCATTGCATGTATTTATAATTATCCTCACTATATTATGCAGATTGAAGATCGTCGAATTGAAGAAAAGACAAGTAGGTGATATTGGGTTTATTAACACATACCTCATAGATGCAACCGAGGTTAAATTGCGTCCCGGCGATACCGAGACCAACTTGCTACGATCGTTGGTGGTAAATGAAAACAAAGATATAATACTCTTTCCTTACAACTTCAAGTGAGTGTTAATGTCTTGTGCATATTTGGTTTCCCTTATATATATCAGTCAAGTTTATAGTGATGTAATGATCTCATGCATTCGTGCGCAGCTTCCACTATATTCTCTTAGAGATTAAGCTTGAGAAGGGAATAGTAACTGTCTTCGACTCTAAACGTAAAGATCCCGAGGAGTATGCGGACATGACTCAAATGCTAGCCAGGTAAGTTAAATCGATCAATATTATCCACCATGCATATATATCAGCAACTTCTCTCTATTAATTAGCTAGCTAACACAATATATCAAACACCTAAATTAACCCCCAAAACCTAAAACCCCCCTCCCCTTTCAAAAAAAAAACAAAAACCACAGCTACAGAAATGCTGACACGTGCATGCCTTTTGGTCCCGGTTGGTACCACCAACCGGGACTAAAGCCCCTCCTGCCTGGACTCGGTGCACAGGCCACGTGGACACCCTTTTGCCCCGGTTCTGGATTGAACCGGGACTAAAGGGTCAGAGCATTAGTACCGACCCTGTTGCCCCGGTTCCAGAACCGGGGCTAAAAGGCCAAATGAACCGGGGCTAAATCCCCTTTATCTACTAGTGAGACAAAATGTGACATGAGGGGGTCTAGGGTTGTGGATCGCCGAGAAGTCGGGGGGGTCGAGAGGTTGCCTAGCTAGTGTCAATGTATTGAAGAATTCCATGACTTCATCATTTGCCAGAAGTAACCGGGGCATGTTGGTACGAAGTTATGCAAAGATGTTCTGGAACGGAGTTCCTGATAGGATAATCCGTCTTTTGTTACGGATTATCTTATCAGGGACTTCGTTCCAAAACAACTTTGGAGAGCTTCGTACCATCATGCTACTGTTACTTTCGCCTAATGATGAAGTATTGGTTTTGTTGAATCATTTGACACTAGACAAAAGGTGACATGAGGGGGACTAGGGTTGTGGATCGCCGAGAAGTCGGGGGTCGAGGGGTCGAGAGAGGTTGCCTAGCTAGTGTCAAAGTATTGAAGAATTCCATGACTTCATCATTTGCCAGAAGTAACCGGGGCATTTTGGTACAAAGTTATGCAAAGTTGTTCTGGAACGAAGTCCCTGATAGGATAATCCGTCTTTTGTTACGAATTATCTTATCCGGGGACTCCGTTCCAAAACAACTTTGGAGAGCTTCGTACCATCATGCTACTGTTACTTTCGCCTAATGATGAAGTATTGGTTTTCTTGAATCCTTTGACACTAGACAAAATGTGACATGAGGGGGTCTAGGGTTTGTGGATCGCCGAGCAGTCGAGGGTTGAAGCTAGTTCTACGTTTGCCATTAATATATCCATCTGTCATGTTTGAATAATAATTGGCATGTTGTAAATATTTGTAGAAACAATGGACGACAACACCCGAGACCTAGCACAAGAAGCGATGTTGATGGACATAATCGCACACGGACAAAATGCCGTCTTGTCGTTTCTCAACGACACCGATGAGCAGGTCGAACAAGAGTTGCAGCTGGAAGATCTAGGCTATGATATTGATGAATCCGGTGACCCAATGCACATGGAAGAAGTAGACCGTGAGGACGGCTCCGGTGACCCAATGCCGGTGCAAGAAGGAGACCGTGATGCTGGCTCCGGTGACCGAACCGAGTCTGGCCAGGAGGTATATATGTTAGTTAAGCATGTGCTGACTAGTTAATTGATTCATTCATTAACTCTCGTCTTTGTTCCTTTTTCTAGCCCTCCGGATCGAGCAAATCTTCGGTAAAGAGACGAGGAGCGAAGAAAAAGTTGAGGCCGGATGAAAAGTTTGAGATCTCAGAAATCTCGCGCTCCGGCGAGCCGATTGCACCCATCCGGACAAAGAACGCATTTGTTAATCAGTGCGGGGTTCTGGTTAGGGACAAGATCCCGATCAGCATCCATCAATGGTTAAAGCCGGCTGCAAACGACGCTCAGGTGACTTATGTCACTGATATGCAGAAAGAAGATCTTTGGACTGAGCTGAAGTCAAACTTCGTCCTACCGCGAGAGGTTGATCCGGCGAAGCCAGTTAAAGAGGACTTAATCAAGTCTTATGCACTTTCGAAGATGGCAGACCAATTCAGGGCATGGAAGAAAAAACTGAATAAGTTTGTCAAAGATGAAACGACTCCAGAATTCGTGGGCATATATGAGAAGATCAAAGATGACTGGCCCGCATTTGTGGCCCATAAGAAGTCGGAAAAGAGTCAGAAGATGTCGGAGACAAACCGGATAAATGCTGCAAAGAAGATGCATCACCATCGCACGGGGTCGGGCGGCTACCTCGTAGCTCGGCCTAAGTGGGCCAGGGCTGAGAATGATCTGCTTCAGAAAGGGATCGAACCAGAGACAATGCACTGGCCAGAACGTTGCCGGACTTGGTTCTTCGGGGCTGGCGGATCCTTGGACCCTGTAACAGGGTGGTGCATTTGGACGGACAAGCAATTGGAAACACCACTCAGGAAGATGCGGCAGTATATCAAAGCAGCGCATGCAGGGACGTTCATCCCCGACAGAGAGAACGACGAGCTGACAATGGCCCTCGGGAATCCTGAGCACCCTGGACGGACACGAGGCACGCCAGGCTCCCTTCCGTGGCGTGCTGGGTTTTCGGACGCAGGAGGCTACAAATGCCACGACAGGAGGAAGAAAATGGAGATGACCGAAATCCAGGCGCTGCGGGCCAGAATACAAGCGATAGAGGAACGGGAAGCAGATCGGGAAAGAATTGCCGAAGCTTCCCCCGAAGCTACCCCGCCATCTCAGCGGAGAAGCAGCGTGGCTTCCAACGAGCTGCTTCAGCCAGAGCTTGCCTTGACGGCTACTGCCAGGAATCCTGTGGATGCTATCACGCAGGCACAAAATTGCCACCTTATGGCACAGTGGATGAATCTGAAGGTCAAGGCGGCTGCTGGCTCTGTTTATCCTTCTGGACCAGACGACACTTTTCACTGCCGTCCGATTCCAGAAGGATATGCTAGGGTGATGGTCGACGAAATAACAGAGGGATTTGAGGAGCTCCAGCTTGACCACCCTACTGGTGAAGGGGAGACTCGGCTGGGTTCTTCACTGAAGACTCCATGCCTATGGCGGAAGGACCTAATCAACATTCTGAACTGGACGCCTCCGCCTCCTCCTCCTCCTCCGACGAGTCAGGGCACTCCGCCTCCTCCACCGCCTCCTCCTCCGGCGAGTGACCATCAGGGCACTCTGGCTCCTTCTCCGGCGAGTGACCATCAGGGCACTCCGGCTCCTTCTCCGGCGCGTGGCGGCACACCGCCTCCTTCGCCGCCGGCGCGTGGCGGCACTCCGCCTCCTTCGCCGCCGGCGCGCCCGAGCAGACAGCCAGCTCCTCCTTCGCCTAATCAGCAAGGGCGGAAGAGACCTGCCGCCGCTCCGGCTGCTCCTGCTCCGGCGCCTAAGCAAGTAAAAAAGACAGCCGCTTTGTCTGGTCCGGCGACGTCTACCAGTACAGCCAGAGGCGGGAGGCGATGCAGATTCGGTCCTTCTCTCACGCCTCTAGAGAAGTTACCGTACGAGAGGTCCGACGAGGAAAACACGAAGATCGCTGAAGGCGAAGTGAAGGACTTTTTTGAAGGGTTGAAAGCACAGAGACATCCACCTCCGGAGGAGAAGATAGATGCGGTGAAAGCAAAGCGCACTCTTGCTGCCCTGAAGCAACCAGCGAAAAGTAAGCCGAAGGGCAACTATGACCGCATTATTCAAAAGACATTTCAAGATGCCAAGCGGTCCGGAAGTACAAAAGGTGATCAGAGGTTAGCAGAAGGGCGAGCTGGGAAACAAATTGCCCAGCTCGGCGAACAAGCGAACCAATCGTGCCCCCCGCTCAAGGTGTCTAGCGACATGGTCGCTAATGATCCGAGGATGGTGCCCGGTTATACCAATCTTGCAGATTACGCGTCCGACGATGTACACTATGATTTCATGGACGTGCAGATAGAAAGATACGAGTACAAAAAGCCTCTCGTCAAAAATGAAAGATCTCTATCAACGAATATGCGAAGATTGCATGATTGGTACATGAAAATCTGCAGAGAGTCTGGGGGGAGGAATAACTTGTATTTGAGAGTTAAACCGGAGCATGACCTCGTTGGAATTGACCTGTTGCCTGTTCCATTTGAGGAGTTCTATCAATTTTTCAATCAATTGGCCCTCGATAAAACAACGATCACCTGCTACTGTCTGTAAGTAGTACTACTTCTGTCATTAAGTCTCTCTATATAGCTGATCTTCATTGCATGTATTTATAATTATCCTCACTATATTATGCTGATTGAAGATCGTCGAATTGAAGAAAAGACAAGTAGGTGATATTGGGTTTATTAACACATACCTCATAGATGCAACCGAGGTTAAATTGCGTCCCGGCGATACCGAGACCAACTTGCTACGATCTTTGGTGGTAAATGAAAACAAAGATATAATACTCTTTCCTTACAACTTCAAGTGAGTGTTAATGTCTTGTGCATATTTGGTTTCCCTTATATATCAGTCAAGTTTATAGTGATGTAATTGATGATCTCATGCATTCGTGCGCAGCTTCCACTATATTCTCTTAGAGATTAAGCTTGAGAAGGGAATAGTAACTGTCTTCGACTCTAAACGTAAAGATCCCGAGGAGTATGCGGACATGACTCAAATGCTAGCCAGGTAAGTTAAATCGATCAATATTATCCACCATGCATATATATCAGCAACTTCATTTCTGATATCAACTAATTGTTTCCTTTGTCTGGCAGGGCTTGGAAAAAATTCATCAAAAAAGCTCCGGGACTGCCGAAGAAGCTACAATTTAGATACCTGAAAGTAAGTACTATATAGTAGCATGTTCCGCGCGCGCATCTCCTATATCTTGATTCAAGCGCTAGTTCATCAATACCAATTTGGCATTCTTGCTTATCAGTTTGATTGAGCTCTATTTCTTGTAAAGTGGTTGTGGCAGGAACCCGGGAATGATTATTGTGGATACTACATTTGCGAGTCCATCCGCCACACGACCTGTGAGCGGGGCTACACTGATGAACAATTTGAAGTGCGTAAGCAATCAATAATATTCACAAATTTATAGCATCATTTCATGTATTGACCCCCTACTTCAAATTAGATGTTTCGGATGCGGGATGAACTCCTAACACCAGATCGTCTGCGAGCAATTCAAGAGGAATTGGCGGCATTCTTCCTTGAACACGTGATCGCTGAAGACGGAGAATACTATGTGGACCCTGCATCCATGTGTTAGGAGATTATTTTTGTAAGAGATAATTATTGTATATATGTGCCGGTAGTGTCGGATAGATATACGAGAACTTGTTGTTCGACCAATCTCTCGGAGAAGGAGAGGTGGTCGATATTACTTCTCTCTGTATGCATATATATATATGTTGATTATATATACGAGATCTTCTGTTCCTTCGTTTGCTTAGTAGCTAGCAGCTAGCTAGCTAGCTAGCGTGACTCTAGCCCTCTCCATATACGTATGTGTAGTATGTAGCGTCGACCAAGCACGGACATAAGAGAGAACACTTCTCTCTATTAATTAGCTAGCTAACACAATATATGAAACACCTAAATTAACCCCCAAAACCTAAAACCCCCCCTCCCCTTTCAAAAAAAAAACAAAAACCACAGCCACAGAAATGCTGACACGTGGATGCCTTTTGGTCCCGGTTGGTACCACCAACCGGGACTAAAGCCCCTCCTGCCTGGACTCGGTGCACAGGCCACGTGG
>LR738713.1:625108333-625187846 GCA_902687465.1 Secale cereale
CCCCCCTCCCCTTTCAAAAAAAAAACAAAAACCACAGCCACAGAAATGCTGACACGTGGATGCCTTTTGGTCCCGGTTGGTACCACCAACCGGGACTAAAGCCCCTCCTGCCTGGACTCGGTGCACAGGACACGTGGACACCCTTTTGCCCCGGTTCTGGATTGAACCGGGACTAAAGGGTCAGAGCATTAGTACCGACCCTCTTGCCCCGGTTCCAGAACCGGGGCTAAAAGGCCAAATGAACCGGGGCTAAATACCCTTTATCTACTAGTGCATCAGGGATGTCCGATCCGACCGATGGTGGTTCCACTTCATAGGTGTCCACGTCCCGGTGCCTAGTTTTCGGGCGTCCGTTTGCTCAGGTGGTGGTGATGGGTTATCCATCTTGGATGTCGGGATGGCAACCTTGGATGGTGAGGTTGCGCGTCTGGTTCTGCAGTGAGCAGCGCCTCTGCGAACTACTAGAAAACGTGTTGCGCCATTGGCACAAAGCCCAACTAGAGCCAAGAAACGAAGTAACATGGGCAACACGTCTGCGAACTACTAGAAGACGTGTTGCGCCATGGGCACAAAGCCCAACTAGAGCCAAGAAATGAAGTAACACGAGCAGCATGTCTTCGAACAACTAGAAGACGTGGTGCGCCATTCGCACAAAGCCCAACTAGAGCCAAGAAATGAAGTAACTTATGGACATCATTTACGAATGATGAGCCAACAAGTGAAGCAACTGCGCCATTGGTCTTAGGACCAATTACAGCCAAACAATAAATGCAACCAAATGGGAAGATGAACTACTACTTGATACATCCATTTTGCATCATGGGTTGTTATTACACATTATATCACAATACTTATGCCCCTTCTCTTATATTTTACAAGGTTTACATAAAGAGGGGGAATGTCAGCAGCTGGAATTCTGGACTGGAAAAGGAGCAAATCTGAGATACCTATTTTGCACAACTCCAAAAGTCCTTACACTTCACAGAGAATATTTTTAGAATATATAAAAAATATTGGGCGAAAGAAGCACCAAAGGGGGCCTGCCACCTAGCCACAAGGTTGGGGTCGCGCCCTACCCCCTGGGGGCGCCCCCTACCTTGTGGGCCACCTGGCAGGCCTTTGACTCCCATCGTACCCTATATCAACGTGTTTTGACCTGGAAAAATCATAAGGAGGTTTTTGGGACGAAGCATCGCCGTCTTGAGGCGGAACCGAGGCGAAACCAATCTAGAGCTCCGGCAGGGCCGTTCTACCGGGGATACTTCCCTCCGAGAGGGGGAAATCGAAGCCATCGTCCTCACCAACAATCCTCTCCTCGATAAGGGGTCAATCTTCATCAACATCTTCACCAACACCATCTCCTCTCAAACCCTAGTTCATCTCTTGTATCCGATCTTTGTCTCAAAACCTCAGATTGGTACCTGTGGGTTGCTAGTAGTGTTAATTACTCCTTGTAGTTGATGCTAGTTGGTTTATTTGGTGGAAGATCATATGTTCAAATCCTTAATGCTATTCAATACACCTCTGATCATGAACATGAACATGCTTTGTGAGTAGTTACGTTTGTTCCTGAGGACATGGGAGAAGTACTATAAGTAATCATGTGAATTTGGTATTCGTTCGATATTTTGATGAGATGTATGTTGTCTTTCCTCTACTGGTGTTATGTGAACGTCGACTACATGACACTTCACCATTATTTGGGCCTAGGGGAAGGCATTGGGAAGTAATAAGTAGATGATGGGTTGCTAGAGTGAAAGAAGCTTAAACCCTAGTTTATGCGTTGCTTCGTAAGGGGCTGATTTGGATCCCTATGTTTCATGCTATGGTTAGATTTATCTTAATACTTCTTTCGTAGTTGCGGATGCTTGCGAGAGTGGTTAATCATAAGTGGGAGGCTTGTCCAAGGAAGGACAACACCCAAGCTCCGGTCCACCCACTGATACATCTCCAACGTATCTATAATTTTTTATTGTTCCATGCTATTATTTATGAAGTCTTGGATGTTTAATGGGCTTTATCATTCACTTTTATATCATTTTTGGGACTAACCTACTAACCTAAAGGCCCAGTCCAGATTGATGTTTTTTCCTATTTCAGGGTTTTGCAGAAAAGGAATATCAAACGGAGTCCAAACGGAATGAAACCTTCGCGAGAGATATTTTTGGAGGAAATCATGCTCGGGAGTCTTCGGGGCCAAGTCAGGGGACGTAGGGCCAGCCCTCGAGGGTGGGGGGGGGGGCGTGCCCCCTTTCCCAGGGCGCGCCCCTGCCTCGAGGCTGGCCCACACGGCCCCCGATGCCCTCCTTCTTCCTATATATACCTACGTACCCCAGAAACTCCATACGTAGAGAGAAAACCCTAATTCCACCGCCGTAGCTGCTGTTCCCGTGGAGATCCCATCTTGGAGCCTGTTCCGGGAGGGTAATCCATCACGGAGGCCATCATCATCATCATCGCCCTCACCATGAGTTGTGAGTAGTTTACCACAGACCTTTGCACTACTAGAAAAAAGGCTATAGGTAATATCACTATTAGTGGCGCACCAGAGATGTGGTGCGCCACTACTATATAGCAGTGGCGCACCACAAACAGGTGCTCCACTAATAGTGACATTACTAGTGGCGCACCAGGTGTGTGGTGCGCCACTACTAAGTTTTTGAACAGTATACCAGCCATGCCAGCCTTACCAGTGGCGCACCAGGGCAAGGTGCGCCACTACTATCAAAAATAGTAGTGGCGCACCTTGCCCTGGTGCGCCACTGGTAAGGCTGGGCATGGTGGTCCAAAAAAAAAACATAGCAGTGGCACACCCCTTCACTGGTGCGCCACTAGTATTCCTGGCTACTAGTGGCGCACCAGTGAAGGGGTGCGCCACTGGTAACCTGGGAGCATTTGCTACTTAGGCAGCCACCACCTACCACACACACTCACTTTCCCCCCTCCACCAAAACAAATCTGGTCGTCTTGCTCCTCCTCCTCACCTCATTTGCACCATTGATTCACCCAAATTAAGTGGTTAAATTTCCTTTTTCTTTATGTCGAAGAAAAACTACACAAATATCAAGAAAGTTCTTGATGATGCTCTCCCCGGCTACGCCAAATCTGGAGGCACCTTCAGGAAGGAAATGTGTAGGTACGGCAAGCACGTGTTCACCCACGTAACGACGTTCCCCTGCGTCAAGCAGCCGCCTAGCAGTCAGAAGGATGCCTACTACGCCCTCCATCACATGCGGGCGATCGTACGGGACCATAATCACCTTATGCTACCAAAGGGTCTCCAAGATTGGGCCGCACGCTTGTCGGCAATCCAGGACATGGACATCAGACAAGAATTCTTTCGCATCCAGTCGGAGTTTGCGGAAATCATCTGTCAAGATGTCCTTCGTACCTCGGGGCAGTTCCACCTCAAATATCAACCGTCCAACAGTGAAATAGAAACAACGCTACAAATGCAGGCTGACAACGACCGCACATTCATGACGCCGACGGATGACGGCGGCTTCATCCACGCTCCGGTCCCTGAGTCGAGTCGAAGAAAGTATTGATGGTATGTAGTTCTGAAATGTCGATTAGCTCGTGTAGTAATTAAACTTTAATGAACTTGTATGTCTCTTTAGTTTGGACAGTCGTTCAACTTATATGTAATCGATGCTATTTATTAGTAGGACCATGAACCGTGCTATTAATGTGTTGCTTTTCTCTTCCGATCCTTTTGTTGCATACTTATATATTATCTGTGAATTGCTACTAACGTTTTGTTTGTCTAGTGCATAGAGATGCCGTCGTACGTCGTGTACAAGGGTAGGGTTCCCGGAGTCTATGACGACTGGGAGGAGTGTCGGAGACAGGTTCACCGTTTCAGCGGTAACAGAAAAAAGGGTACACCACTAGGGCGGAGGCGGAAGCTAGATACGAGCGCTATCTAGAGGGAGAGAGGAGGGAGCGGAGGAGGAACCGGATGAAGACTAGTTTCATCGCGATGATGCTCATCGTGACCGCAGCTCTCTTCTATGTGATGGTAGTTTAGATGATATCAACTTTGTAATGTGACGACAAACTCGCTACTCGGTCTCGAGACCTAAACTTGTCTAATATTTCAACTTTGTTCGCTATTTCGAATTCGGAGACTAATGTGATGAATTGTATTATGTGATGAATTGTATTATGTGCTGTTTATATTCTGTGATGTATTGTATTATGTGCTGTTTATATTCTGTGATGTATTGTATTTTGTAACCTGTGCAAATACCAGAAATGCAAAAAGAAATTCCTAGAATTAATAGTAGTGGCGCATCATATAGCACATTAGTGGCGCACCCAGTGGGGATATCAGTGGCGCACCCCTTAGGGTTATCAGTGGCGCACCCCTTAGGGTTACCAGTGGCGCACCACATAGGCATACCAGTGGCGCACCCATTAGGGTTACCAGTGGCGCACCACATAGGCATACCAGTGGCGCACCAGTGGTGCGCCACTGTTATTGGGATTAACAGTGGCGCACCACTGGTGCGCCACTAGTATTCCTTATTAGTGGCGTGGTATTAGTGGCCCACCCATGGTGCGCCACTAATGGCAATATTGGGTGCGCCACTAATAGCCTTTTTTCTAGTAGTGTTGGGTCCATAGCTAGTATCTAGATGGCTTCTTCTCTCTCTCTGGATCTCAATACAAAGTTCTCCTCGGTCTTCGAGGAGATCTATTCGATGTAATCTCTTTTTGCGGTGTGTTTGTCGAGATCCGATGAATTGTGAGTTTATGATCAAGGTTATCTATGAAAGATATTTGGTTCGTCTCTGAACTTTTTATGTGTGCTCATAATATCCTTGCAAGTCTCTTCGAATTATTGGTTTGGTTTGGCCTACTAGATCTATAGTTCTTGCAATGAGAGAAGTGCTTGGCTTTGGGTTCAATCTTGCGGTGTCCTTTCCCAGTGATAGTAGGGGCAGCAAGGCACGTATTGTATTGTTGCCATCGAGGATAAAAAGATGGGGTTTTCATCATATTGCTTGAGTTTATCCCTCTACATCATGTCATCTTGCTTAAGGCGTTACTCTGTTCGTATGAACTCAATACACTAGATGCATGCTGGATAGCGGTCGATGTGTGGAGTAATAGTAGTAGATGCAGAATCGTTTCGGTCTACTTGTCTCGGACGTGATGCCTATATAGAATGATCATGCCTAGATAGTCTCATAATTATTCGCTTTTCTATCAATTGCTCGACAGTAATTTGTTTACCCGCCGTAGAATATCGCTATCATGAGAGAAGCCACTAGAGGAAACTATGGCCCCCGGGTCTATCTTTATCATATTACTTTCCCATCAACTAGCCAATTTCTATAGCCGTTGTTTATTTGCTTTCTTTAATTTCTGTTTCTATACCAAAAATATAATTATCATCTCTATCAGATCTTACTCTCGTAAGTGACCGTAAAGGGATTGACAACCCCTTATCGCGTTGGCTGCGAAGTTCTTATTTGTTTGTGCAGGTGCGAGGGACTGGCGCATGGTCTCCTACTGGATTGATACCTCGGTTCTCAAAAACTGAGGGAAATACTTACGCTACTGTGCTGCATCTCCCTTTCCTCTTCGAGGGAATACAACGCAAGCTCAAGAGGTAGCAAGAAGAATTTGTGGCGCCGTTGCCGGGGAGACTTACGCAAAAGTCATATACCAAGTACCTATCACAAACCCTTATCCTTCGCATTACATTTATCTGGCTCTCATTTTCCTCTCCCCCACTTCACCCTTGCTGTTTTATTTGCCTTTCTTCCGCCGTGTGTTTATCGTTCGTGTGCCTCTTGTTTGCTTGTGTTGCTATGTGCCCTCAATTAGCTTGCATCTTCGCTTGCTAAAGTATGGATCCTCATCCACTTGCTAATCTCTTTAAGAGATCCAATTATGTTGAACCTATTGCTAGTGAGCTGTGTGCACTAGATTATCTTTATGAGGTTTTGCTTGAAATTTATGAATCTGAAAATTGTGATGAATTGTTGAAATAAAAAGTGATTCAGGTTAGCTCCTTAAATAAAAAGCATGATTACAAAGATGCTATTATAAATGTCTATTGTGTTAATGATATGCAAAACCCTAAGCTTGGGGATGCTAGTATAGCTATGCCCCCTACTTGTTGCAATGATCATGATTGGGGTGATTCTTCTTATGATCTTGAAAATCTTTTTCAACCCCATGAGGAATATGAGATTGATAATAATGTTTGCAATAATATTGAAAGTGGGTTTGAAAGAGTGTCAACTTTAGATCCCACATATTTGGAGTATGATAAATCTTATGATTTTTTTTGATAAAAGTGGGTTTGGAAAGGTCATGACTTTACTTAATGTTGATCCCACTATTTTGGAAGAGTGTCAACTTCGCATGCATGTGGATCGTATTGAGAATATGTTATGTGATAGCTATATTGTTGAATTTTCTTATGATCTTACATGCAATTATTATGAGGGAGGAAAATATGGTGATAGAAATTTTCATGTTGCTAAATTACCTCTCGTTATGTTGAGATTGCTATTGTTTCTTTCTCCTTCCTTGCATATGCTAGATCTTGCTTGTCTTGGTAATTTTTTTTCCTATAAGATGCCTATGCATAGGAAGTATGTTAGACTTAGATGTGTTTGTTACATGTCTTATGATGCTCTCTTTGTGCTTCAATCCTTGTCTTTCGTGTGAGCATCATTGAATTATCGTGCCTAGCTAAGGGCGTAAAACGACATCGCTTGTTGGGAGGCTACCCAATTTTATGTTTTTTTTTGCTTTTGTTGCTGTTAGGGAATAAATATTGCATCTAGCCTCTGATTAGATGTGTTTTTATGTTTTGTTTAGTGTTTGTGCCAAGTAGAAACTTTGGTAAGACTTGTGTGAAGTTTATATGATCTTGCTGTGAAAAACAGAATCGTTAGCGCTCGCTAAAGTAGTCTTCAGAATTTACTGGAGAGTAATTTTTAGTTGATTCTTTTTGCTCCTGATTGGTAGACAAATTGCTCAAATTTACCAATTTATTTTGAATTTTTTGGAGTTCCAGAAGTAGGCGAACCCAGCAGATTACTACAGACTGTTCTGTTTTTGACAGATTCTATTTTTCGTGTGTTGTTTGCTTATTCCGATGCATCTATGAGTAATATTAGAGGATATGAACCATATAGAACTTGGAGTACAGTAGGTTTAACACCAATATAAACAAATAATGAATTCCTTGCTGTACCTTTGAGTGGTGGTTTTCTTTCTCTTACTAACGGAGCTCACGAGAATTTTTGTCTAAGTTTTGTGTTGTGAAGTTTTCAAGTTTTGAGTATTGCTTTGATGGACTGTGAACAAGGAGTAGCAAAGGCCTAAGCTTGGGGATGCCCATGGCACCCCAAGTAAATTCAAGATAATCAAAAGCCTAAGCTTGGGGATGCCCCGGGAAGGCATCCCCTCTTTCGTCTCCATCCATCGGTAACTATACTTGGAGCTATATTTTTATTCGCAACATGCTATGTGTTTTGCTTGGAGCGTATTGTATAATTTGAGTCTTTGATTGTTAGTTTGTCACAATCATCCTTGCTGGACACACCTATTTGAGAGAGTTAAATATGGCCTAGAAATTGTTAGAACACTCTATGTGCTTCACTTATATCTTTTGAGTTGAATAGTTTTTGCTCTAGTGTTTCACTTATATCTTTTAGAGCATGGTGGTGGTAATATTTTTTAGAAATTTTTGAACTCTCATGCTTAACTTATATCTATTTGAGAGTCCATTAAAACAGCATGGTAAAGTGTTTAGGCTAAAGAAACTAGTCTTCACATGTTAAACATCCAATGTCAATGTAGTAAAAAAAATCACACCAAGTGCATTGAATAGAAAGAGATGTTGGATGCTTGATAATTGTTTTGAGACATGAGGATAGTGATATTAGAGTCATGCTAGTGGAGTTATTATGAAATTGAGAAATACTTGTGTTAAGGTTAGTGATTCCCGTAGCATGCACGTATGGTGAACCGTTATGTGACTAAGTTAAAGCATGAGGTATTTGTAGAGTGTCAACCTTTGTGTGGAGGTCGGGGGCGCGCGATGGTTAACTCCTACCAACCTCCCCCCTGGGGGCATGCGTTGATTGCTTTGTTTTGATGACTCGTAAATTTTTGCAATAAGTATATGAGTTCTTATGACTAATGTTGAGTCCATTGATTATACGCACTCTCACCCTTCCACCATTGCTAGCCTCTCTTGTACCGCGCAACTTTCGCCGGTGCCATAAACCCACTATATATCCTTCCTCAAAACAGCCACCATATTGTTCCTCAAAACAGCCACCATACCTACCTATCATGGCATTTCCATAGCCATTCCGAGATATATTGCCATGCAACTTTCCACCGTTCCGTTTATATGACACGCATCATATTGTCATATTGCCATGCATGATCATGTAGTTGACATCGTATTTGTGGCAAGGCCACCATGCATAATTTATCATACATGTCACTCTTGTTTCATTGCACATACCGGTACACCGTCGGAGGCATTCATATAGAGTCATACTTTGTTGTTGTAGTATCGAGTTGTAATATTGTGTTGTAATGAAAGTGTGATGATCATCATTTTTAGAGCATTGTCCCATGGGAGGAAAGGCTGAATCTATAAAGCCCCTCCGCAAAAAAAGGACAAAAAAAAGAAAGGCCCCAAAAAAAGAGAAAAGAAAAAGGGACAATTGCTACTATCTTTTTCCACACTTGTGCTTCAAAGTAGCACCATGTTCTTCATTGTAGAGAGTCTCATGCTTAGTCACTTTCATATACTAGTGGGAATTTTCATTATAGAACTTGGCTTGTATATTCCAACGACGGGCTTCCTCAAATGCCCTAGGTCTTCGTGAGCAAGCAAGTTGGATGCACACCCACTAGTTTCTTTTGTTGATGTTTCATTCATATTTAGCTCTAGTGCATCCGTTGCATGGCAATCCCTACTCACTCACATTGATATCTATTGATGGGCATCTCCATAGCCCGTTGATACGCCTAGTCGATGTGAGACTATCTCCCTCTTTTTGTCTTCTCCACAACCACCTCTATTCCACCCATAGTGCTATATTAATGGCTCACGCTCATGTATTGCATGAAAGTTGAAAGGTTTGAAAAGATAGAGCATGAAAACAAATGCTTGGTTAAAATCGGGGTTGTGCATGATATGAATATTTAGTGTGATAATAAGGGAGCATAGCCAACACTATATGATTTTGTAGGGATATCTTTCTTTAGCCATAGTATTTTGAGAAGACATGATTGCTTTGTCAGTATTGCTTGAAGTATTGTTATTTCTTATGTCAATATAGACTTTTGTCTAGAATCTTTCAGATCTGAACATTCATGCCACAATTAAGAGAATTACATTGAAACACTATATTGGTTAGCATTCCACATCAAAAATTCTTTCTTTATCATTTACCTACTCGAAGACGAGCAGGAATTAAGCTTGGGGATGCTTGATACGTCTCCAACGTATCTATAATTTTTGATTGTTCCATGCTATTATTTATGAAGTCTTGGATGTTTAGTGGGCTTTATCATTGACTTTTATATCATTTTTGGGACTAACCTACTAACCCAAAGGCCTAGTCCAGATTGCTGTTTTTTTTGCCAATTTCAGGGTTTTGTAGAAAAGGAATATCAAATAGAGTCTAAACGGAATGAAACCTTTGCGAGAGATATTTTTGGAGGAAATCACTCTCGGGAGTCTTCGGGGCCAAGTCAGGGGACGTAGGGCCAGCCCTCGAGGGTGGGGGGCGCGCCCCCCTTCCCAGGGCGCGTCCCCCTGCCTCGAGGCTGGCCCACACGGCCCCCGGTGCCCTCCTTCTTCCTATATATACCTACGTACCCCAGAAACTCCATACGCAAAGAGAAAACCCTAATTCCACCGCCGTAGCTGCTGTTCCCGTGGAGATCCCATCTTGGAGCCTGTTTCGGGAGGGGGATCCATCACGGAGGCCTTCATCATCATCATCATCGCCCTCACCATGAGTTGTGAGTAGTTTACCACAGACCTTCGGGTCCATAGCTAGTATCTAGATGGCTTGTTCTCTCTCTCTGGATCTCAATACAAAGTTCTCCTCGATCTTCGAGGAGATCTATTCGATGTAATCTCTTTTTGCGGTGTGTTTGTCAAGATCCGATGAATTGTTAGTTTATGGTCAAGGTTATCTATGAAAGATATTTGGTTATTCTCTAAACATTTTATGTGTGCTCATAATATCTTTGCAAGTCTCTTCGAATTATTGGTTTGGTTTGGCCTACTAGATCTATAGTTCTTGCAATGGGAGAAGTGCTGGGCTTTGGGTTCAATCTTGCGGTGTCCTTTCACAGTGACAATAGGGGCAGCAAGGCACGTATTGTATTGTTGCCATCGAGGATAAAAATATGGGGTTTTCATCATATTGCTTGAGTTTATCCCTCTACATCATGTCATCTTGCTTAAGGCGTTACTCTGTTCGTATGAACTCAATACACTAGATGCATGCAGGATAGCGATCGATGTGTGGAGTAATAGTAGTAGATGCAGAATCGTTTCGGTCTACTTGTCTCGGACGTGATGCCTATATAGAATGATCATGCCTAGATAGTCTCATAATTATTCGCTTTTCTATCAATTGCTCAACATTAATTTGTTTACCCGCCGTAGAATATCGCTATCATGAGAGAAGCCACTAGAGAAAACTATGGCCCCTGGGTCTATCTTTATCATATTACTTTCCTATCAACTAGCCAATTTCTGTAGCCGTTGTTTATTTGCTTTCTTTACTTTCTGTTTCTATACCAAAAATACCAAAAATATAATTATCATCTCTATCAGATTTCACTCTCGGAAGTGACCGTGAAGGGATTGAAAACCCCTTATCGCGTTGGCTGCGAAGTTCTTATTTGTTTGTGCAGGTGCGAGGGACTGGCGCGTGGTCTCCTACTGGATTGATACCTTGGTTCTCAAAAACCGAGGGAATTACTTACGCTATTGTGCTGCATCTCCCTTTCCTCTTCGATGGAATACAACGCAAGCTCAAGAGGTAGCACCCACATATAAAATTATCAAAGTACCGAACGCGAATCGTATGGGCATGATGAAAACTAGCTTGATAGTAACTCCCATGTGTCCTCGGGAGCACTTTGCTTTATATAAGAGTACGTCGAGGTTTTTCCTTTGCCACAAAAAGGATTGGGCCACCTTGCTGCACCTTGTCTACTTTTGTTACTTGTTACCCGTTACGAATTATACTATCACACAACTATCTATTACCGATAATTTCAGTGCTTGCAGAGAAAACCTTGCTAAAAACCGCTTGCCATTTCCGTCTACTCCTCGTTGGGTTCGACACTCTTACTTGTTGAAAGGACTACGATAGATCCCCTACACTTGTGGGTCATCAAGACTCTTTTTTGGCGTCGTTGCCGGGGAGTGAAGCGCCTTTGGTAAGGAAACATTTATATAGTGTGCTGAAATTTATGTCACTTGTCACCATGGAAAATAATCCTTTGAGAGGTTTTTTGTGGTATCTTCACCTCGAGCAGAGGAGCAAAGAGTTGCTCCTCAACCCACTGAACCCTCTGATAATATTTACTTTGAAATTCCTTTGTCTATGGTAGATAAACTGCTAGCTAATCCTTATGCAGGAGATGGAACATTGCATCCCGATTTACAACTAATCGACATGGTATAGGCTATGTGATGATATTGGATCATGGAACTACAACCGATTGAAATTGGAATTTCATCAGAAGTTTTATCCTATGCATCTAGTTCATCGTGATCAGAGTTATATATATAATTTTTGGCCTCGTGAAGGAGAAAGTATCGCTCAAGCTTGGGGGAGGCTTAAGTCAATGTTATATTCATGACCCAACCATGAGCTCCCGGGAGAAATTATTATTCAAAAATTTTATGCTCGGCTTTCTCATAATAACCGAACCATGCTCGATACTTCTTGTGCTGGCTTTTATATGAATAATACTATTGAATTCAAATGGGATTTATTGGAAAGAATTAAACGCAACTCTGAATATTGGGATCTCGACAAAGGTAATGAGCCAGGTATGAGCCTTAAGTTTGATTGTGTTAAATCTTTTATGGATACCGATGCTTTTCATGCATTTAGCTCTAAATATGGACTTGAGTCTGAGATAGTAGCTTCTTTCTGTGAATCATTTGCTACTCATGTTGATCTCCCTAAGGAGAAGTGGTTTAAATATCATCCTCCCATTGAAGTTAAAGTAGCTGAACCAATTAAAGTTGAAGAAGAAGCTATCACTTATAATGTTGATCCTGTTCTTCCTACTGCTTATATTGAGAAACCATCTTTTCTTGTTAGAATAAAGGATCATGCTAAAGCTTCAATTGTGGTTAATAAAAGTAATATTAGAGCACCTAAACCACCTGAACAAATCAAAGTTGAACCTAATATTGATGTGGTTAAAGATCTCTTGGCTGATAATGTTGATGGGCATGTTATTTATTTCTATGATGAAGCTGCTAGAATTGCCAAACCCAATACTAAAGAGAAACATAGAACTATTATTGGCATGCCTGTTGTTTCTGTTAAAATAGGAGATCATTGTTATCATGGTTTATGTGATGTGGGTGGAATTATGAATGAAATTGCACCTGCTGAGTTAGAAGAAATAGATGTTACTATTAAGCTTGCTAATAGAGATTCTAAATCACCAATTGGTATTGTTAGAGATATTGAAGTCTTGTGTCGAAAAATAAAATATCCTACTGATTTTCTTGTTCTTGGTTCCCCACAAGATGACTTTTGTCCCATTATATTTGGTAGACCCTTCTTGAATAGTGTTAATGCTAGAATAGATTATGAGAACGACATTATTACTGTTGGTTTAGGCGATATGTTTCATGATTTTTATTTCTCTAAATTTCGTAGACAACCTTGTGATAAAGAATTGCCTAGTAAGGACGAAATTATTGGTCTTGCTTCTATTGCCGTGCCACCTACTGAACCTCTAGAGCAGTATTTGCTACAACATGAGAATGATATGCTTATGAATGAAAGAAGGGAAATAGATGAAATGTTCTTTAAACAAGGACCTATTCTGGAAAACAATTTGCTTGTTGAAATCCTAGGGGATTCTCCTCCACCTAAGGGTGATCCCGTTTTTGAGCTTAAACCTTTGGTTGATACTTTAAAATATGCTTACCTAGATGAAAAGAAGATATATCCTGTTATTATTAGTGCTAAGCATGAGGAATAGAGACTATTAAAAACTATGAAGAAGCATCGTGCTGCTATTGGATATACTCTTGATGATCTTAAGGGCGTTAGTCCCACTTTATGCCAACACAAAATTAACCTGGAACGAGATACTAAACTAGTTGTTGACCACCAACGCCGATTAAATCCTAGGATGAAGGAAGTGGTAAGAAATGAAATACTAAAGCTTCTGGAGGCAGGTATTATTTATCCTATTGCTGATAGTCAGTGGGTAAGGCCTGTCCATTGTGTCCCTAAGAAGGGAGGCATTACTGTTGTTCCTAATAATAAAGATGAATTAATCCCACAAAGGATTGTTACAGGTTATAGAATGGTAATAGATTTTGGTAAATTGAATAAAGCTACTAAGAAAGATCATTACCCTCTACCTTTTATTAACCAAATTCCAGAAAGACTATCCAAACATACACATTTTTGCTTTCTAGAAGGTTATTCTGGTTTCTCTCAAATACCTTTGCCAAAATAGGATCAAGAAAAGACCAATTTTACTTGCCCTTTCGGTACTTTTGCTTATAGACGTATGCCTTTTGGTTTATGCAATGCACCTGCTACCTTTCAAAGATGTATGATGGCTATATTCTCTGACTTTTGTGACAAGATTGTTGAGGTTTTCATGGATGATTTCTCCGTTTACGGAACTTCTTTTGATGATTGCTTAAGCATCCTTGATCGAGTTTTGCAGAGATGTGAAGAAACTAATCTTGTCTTGAATTGGGAGAAGTGCCACTTTATGGTTAATGAAGGCATTGTTTTGGGGCATAAGATTTCTAAAAGAGGTATTGAAGTTGATAAAGCTAAAGTAGATGCTATTGAAAAGATGTCGTGTCTGAAGGATATCAAAGGTATAAGAAGTTTCCTTGGTCATGTTGGTTTCTATAGGAGGTTTATTAAAGACTTCTCTAAAATTTCTAGGCCTCTCACTAATCTCTTGAAAAAAGATGTTACTTTTGTTTTTGATGATGATTGTGTAGAAGCATTTGAAATACTTAAGAAAGCCCTGATTTCTGCACCTATTGTTCAACCACCTGATTGGAATTTACCCTTTGAAATTATGTGTGATGCGAGTGATTATGCTGTTGGTGCTGCTCTAGGAGAAAGAGTTGATAAAAAATTGAATGTTATTCATTATGCTAGTAAAATTCTAGACAGTTCCCAGAGAAATTATGCCACTACTGAAAAAGAATTTTTAGCAATTATTTTTGCATGTGATAAGTTCAGATCTTATATTGTTGATTCCAAAATAACCGTTTACACCGATCATGCTGCTATTAAATATCTTATGGAAAATAAAGATGCTAAACCTAGACTTATTAGATGGGTTCTCTTGCTACAAGAATTTGATTTGCATATTATTGATAGAAAGGGAGCTGAGAACCCTGTTGCAGATAACTTGTCTAGGTTAGAAAATATTCTTGATGACCCACTACCTATTGATGATAGCTTTCCTGATGAACAATTAGTTGTCATCAATACTTCTCGTACTGCTCCATGGTATGCTGATTATGCTAATTATATTGTTGCTAAATTTATACCACCTAGCTTCACATACCGGCAAAAGAAAAAGTTTTTCTATGAATTAAGACATTACTTTTGGGATGACTCACACCTTTATAAAGACAGAGTAGATGATGTTATTAGACGTTGTCTACCCGAGCATGAACATGAACAGATCCTACGTAAGTGTCACTCCGAGGCCTATGGAGGACACCATGCTGGAGATAGAACTGCACATAAGGTTTTGCAATCCGATTTTTATTGGCCTACTCTCTTCAAAGATGCCCGTAAGTTTGTCTTGTCTTGTGATGAATGTTAGAGAATTGGTAATATTAGTAGACGTCAGGAAATGCCTATGAATTATTCACTTGTTATTGAACCATTTGATGTTTGTGGCTTTGATTATAGGGGACCTTTTCCTTCCTCTAATGGATATACAAATATTTTAGTTGTTGTTGATTACGTTACTAAGTGGGTAGAAGCTATTCCAACTAGTAGTGCTGATCATAACTCTTCTATTAAGATGCTTAAAGAAGTTTTTTTCCCGAGGTTTGGAGTCCCTAGATATTTAATGACTGATGGTGGTTCACATTTTGTTCATGGTGCTTTCCGTAAGATGCTTTCTAAATATGACGTTAACCATAGAATTGCATCTCCATATCATCCTCAAAATAGTGGTCAAGTAGAATTAAGCAATTGAGAAATTAAACCGATTTTGCAAAAGACTGTTAATAGATCTAGAAACAATTGGTCTAAGAAACTTGATGATGCATTATGGGCTTATAGAACTGCTTATAAAATCAACAACGCCGAAGGCACAAATCCGAAGGTGGTAAACGGTCAAAGAATAAAACATAAATCTCAGGTACTCCCATAAATGTTGAGACCAATATAATTGTTACCGTGACACCGGAGGAGTACATAAGGGACACTTTCCAGAATGTTTCAGACTCTGAAAAGGAATAGGTATGTGGTACGGTAGGTAAACAAACTCCAAAACATTCCAAACATCAATTTTTCTCCGTTTTGGAATATTTTAAAAATTAGGAAAGTTAAAACTAGTCTGGAAGGGACACGGGGCATCCACAAGGGCGGAGGGTGCGCCCTACCCCCTGGGGACGCCCCCTACCTTGTGGCCATCCCGTGTGCCTCCCGGGCACCGTTTTCTTGCAGGTTACGTATTTCTGTCAGGAAAAATTCATTATATAATCTCCCGAAGGTTTTGATCACCGTACCACGACAATATCCTCTGTTTTTGTTTCGAGCTGTTTTTCTAACAGATCTAGATCGCCATGACATCTCCAAGTGCTCCCAAGGACAAGTTTTTCGATAAGGTCATCAACCCCTACCTCGCGGAGGTGCTGCAACACACTCAAACCATTGAGATTGATTACCCACAAGTATAGGGGATCGCAACAATTTTCGAGGATAGAGTATTCAACCAAAATTTATTGATTCGACACAAGGGGAGCCAAAGAATACTCTCAAGTATTAGCAGTTGAGTTGTCAATTCAACCACACCTGGAAGACTTAATATCTGCAACAAAGTATTTAGTATCAAAGTAGTATGGAAGTAACGGTAACGGTGGCAAAAGTAACAGTAGCAGTTTTGTAGTGATTGTAACAGTAGCAGCGGTAAAGTAACTAAGCAAAGAGCAATATGTGAAAAGCTCGTAGGCATTGGATCAGTGATGGATAATTATGTCGGATGCGATTCCTCATGTAATAGTTATAACATAGGGTGACACAGAACTATCTCCAGCTCATCAATGTAATGTAGGCATGTGTTCCGAATATAGTCATACGTGCTTATGGAAAAGAACTTGCATGGCATCTTTTATCCCACCCTCCCGTGGCAGCGGGGTTGTGACGCCCCCGATTTGACCGCACACTAATCATGCACGCAAATGTGTACGACCAAGATCAGAGACTCACTGGAAGATATCACAACACAACTCTAGACACAAATAAAATAATACAAGCTTTATATTACAAGCCAGGGGCCTCGAGGCCTCGAATACATAAGCTCGAAAGCTCAAGAGTCAGCGGAAGCAACAATATCTGAGTATAGACATAAGTTTAACAAGTTTGCCTTAAGAAGGCTAGCACAAAACAACACCATCGAAAAGGCAAGGCCTCCTGCCTGGGACCTCCTAACTACTCCTGGTCGTCAGTTGTCTCCACGTAGTAGTAGGCTCCGTCGGGGTAGTAGCAGTCGTCAAGGGTGGCTTCTGGCTCCTGGACTCCGCCATCTGGTTCCATCAACCAGAAAGAAGAAAGAAGGGAGAAAAGGGGGAGCAAAGCAACCGTGAGTACTCATCCAAAGTACTCGCAAGCAAGGATCTACACTACATATGCATCGGTATCAATGGAAAGGGTAGTATCTGTGGGCTAAGCTGTAGAATGCCAGAATAAGTGGGGGAGAAGCGAGTCCTATCGAAGACTAGCATCTTCTGGAAACCACCGTCTTGCAGCAAGAGGGGGAAGTAGAGTAGTGTAACATAAGTCATATTTATGTTATTGTTCCAACGCTCCGGGATCCTTTCTCGACTCCCGAAGCAACATATCCAAACAATGCCTCAGCATCCAGTTCTAGTTGTAGCGATCGGGATACAACTCCAAGTGTCTGTTACCGTAGGACAGGATATCGATAGATGTTTTCTTCCCTGCAGGGGTGCACCAACTTACCCATCACGCTTGCCTAACTCTGGCCGGACACACCATCAGGTCATGCCCGCCCTCGGCCAAACAATACGCCGCAACCCGACCTAGGCTTAATAGAGAGGTCATGCACGCCGGACTAAACCCTATGCCCCCCAGGGGTCATGGGCCAATCACCCCGGGAACTCCTGCACGTTGCATGGTCGGCCGGTGAGCAGACCTGAGCAGCCTCCTTAAAAAGGTAGGTGCTTACGCTGTCCAACCCGGCGCGCGCCGCTCAGTCGCAATGACGTCAGTTAAGCTTCGACTGATGCATACGACGCAGAACGCCCATACTATGCCCACGTGATGGTTAGCGCTATCAGGCCAGAGGCCCCTCGGATCAAATATCCAAACCGTTTAGTGTCTTGGGAACGCGCGGTAATGAGCAGAGACTCACGAACATGTGACCCCATCGCCCCGTCTCGAGGACTTGCGGCAAAGGCGAGTGCCCGGCCACGCCTCATATTTATCTCGCGGGCACCTTCCAGGTCAACCCGACTACACACCACTCGCAATTAAGCTCGCGCGGGTACCCCTCAGGGTCGGCCCGTCTTTAGTAACTGGGTTCAGTGTAAAGTCATAGTAACCATAGTAACTGTGTGTCTAACACCAAAGGGGAAACCTGAGGAAATCACCCTCGATGGAATACCACCTGATGTTTATCGTCAAGGTGAACGAAAGAGGAGTCACCCTCGAGGTCCACTCTTGAGGAGTTGCATGACAGTGTCGTTATCGGGAGTGGAGAAAGAGGAATCACCCTCGATGACCACAACCGATGAACTAACCTACAAGGTTAACATCAGAAGTGTTGATGAGGTCTCACCCTCGGCACTCGATAGTAACCCAGTATTGTCGAGCAACTAAGGGGAAAGTGATGTGCGGTGCCAGGGCATGGTCTTCGATCCCGTTGATCGGGTCTTCTGATAATCCAGTGGGGCAGTCGGGACAAGGTAGGGGGTCACTGGTGGATCTCTAACCAGCCTATACTAAGCAGTTTAGTATAAACATGTAAGGTATGAAAGCAGTATCAACATCAGGCTATGCATCAGAATAGGATCATACAAAAAGCAGGAGCAATTCTAATGCAAGCATATGAGAGAAGGGAATGGGTGATATCAGAATGATCAAGGGGGGTTGGCTTGCCTGGTTGCTCTGGCAAGAAGGAGGGGTCGTCAACACCGTAGTCGATCACCGGGGCATCTTCGGTCTCGGGGTCTACCGGAGAGAAGAGGGGGGAAAAATAGTAAATATAAAGCAAACAGATGCAACAACGAAGCATGACAAGTCAACACGCAGTGCTAGGGTGCTCTAACGCGATGGTACACGATACCGGCGAAGGGGGGTAACATCCGGAAAAGTATCCCCGGTGTTTCGTGTTTTCGGACAGATGAATCGAAGTGGGAAAGTTGTGTGTTCGGCATGTTAGGGATGTGTGGCGGATGAACGGACCACGTGTTCGAATTCGTCTCGTCGTTTTGAACGATTTTCATACATAAAACATTTTCATCCGAGTTGCAGATTATTTTATATGATTTTCTAAAGTTTTAAACATTTTCTGGAATTTATTTAATTAATTTAAAACTAACATTATCCAAAACAGTACATGATGACGTTATCATGACGTAGAGGTGACGTCAGCGGTCAACAGTCCGCTGACTAGATTAAAAATTGACCGGTGGGTCCAGCGGGACCCACATGTCATTGAATACCCAGCGCCCGACACAGGGGGAGGCCGGCCGGCCCGAGCCGTGGCTGCGGCGGCGGCCAGGCCACGGCGGGGCGGCGCCAGGGCGTGACGCGGGCGCGTGGAGGGGGGGTGCGGCTGGAGGCACGGCTACGGCAGCGGCCACGAGAGGCGGCGAAGGCCGCGGGCGGTGCGGCGAGCGACGGCGAGGGGGCAAGGCAGGGGCGGCAGCAGCAGATGAGGGCGTCGCGGCAGTGAGCGAGGCGAGCGCGTCGGTCGTCGGAGCTACAGCAGGCAGCTGCAGTAGAGCAGGGGCGGCCGGAGGCAGCCAGCGGCAGAGCCGCACGTGCGCTGGCTGCGGCGAGCGGAGCGCGGGCGCGGCCGATGCGGACCGCCGCCGGCGCGGAGTGAACGGCGGAGGTTTGGTGTAGGGCGCGCGCTCGGCGCGGTGGCTACGGCCGTCGGTGGTTGCAATGACGGGAACGGACGGGGGCGAGCTCTTCGAGCTTGCCGGCGGCGAGGTGCTTCGGGCGAGCAACGACAACGGGGCTACGACGCGGGTTCGGCCAAACCAGAGAGCGGGGCGAGGTCTACGTGCATGCGCGAGCAAGATGGGCGCGAGCAATTGACCAAAAGGTCGCCGGAGCAACGTCGGCGACGAGCTACGCGGAGGCGCATCCGGTCGGAGCACGGGTGGGTGCTACGGGACTCGACAGAGCATGGGGGGGTGCAACGGGCCCGCACGGATGTGCTGAGCACGATCCAGAGTTCATGTGAGCTCGACGGGCAGCAACAACACGGCTACGAGCACGCTGGCAGAAGCAGAGGCACGGAACATCGGCGAACTAGCTAGGGATGAAGCAGCCGCGGGAAGAAGGAACGGAGGGAAAGAGGAGCTCACCGAGCGGCCAAGAAAGGCCCTCGACCGCTTTTTAGCAGCAGGGGCTGACGAAGACGATGGCGGTCACCGCCGATGAAGAATACGGAGACGAGCTCGGTTCGCTCAATGCCGAGCCCGTCATCTCCAGTGGCTCGGCTCAGGCAACGCAGCAGAGGGCGGGGAAGCTCCATGACATCTCACGGGGCTCGGGGTCGTCGAAGAGCGTGGGATCGATGGAGGCGAGCGGCGGAGGCTGTCGGGCGAGTGGGGAACGAGGGGGAGAGAGGCGCGTGTGGGGGATGGGATCCGGGGTGCTAGGGTTAGCTGGGTGTGGGGGTGGCCTTATCCGCCGGGGGGGAAGCTGAGAGGCCGGGGGCTCGGTCTTATCCCCTCCCTCGTCGTCGACGGCGAGGCGGTCTGGTGGGGTGTCGCCCCTGTAGCGATGCGGTCGCGGGAACAACGGAGGCGACCGGGGAGGGGAGTTGGGCTGGCCTGCTGGGTTGGGTCGAGGCCCAATGAAGGCCAAGGGCTCTTTTTTCCCTCTTTTTTAAATTTACCTTAGCTGCTTTAATTATCTACCACAATAATTTAGATTAGTTAAAACACAAAAGTAGTTTCTAAATTAGTATTGCTACTTCTACCTCTGTCACAAAAGTTTCACACATAGGTGAAATAGTTTAACCTTTTAGAATTTACAAAAGGCATTTAATTGATTGCTTAAGCCACTATTATATTCTCAAAATGGCACCTAAATACTATAGACAAAAGTTGGGTCACCACCATAATTATTTATGGAATAATTGTCACATTTTGAACATTTTATTTTGCTTGTTTGAGAAATTTGAATTTGAGCTTTGTTTGAATTTGAGTTTGAACTAAGGTTTGGATCAAGCGAGGATTGGCAACAGTAATGTGATGACATGGCACGATTAATGGGGGATTACTGTAGCTTAATTATCCAGGCGTTACAGGGGTCCTATTGGAAACTAAGGGATATTAAGGCCTCCTTTTAATAGAGTACCGGACCAAAGCATTAACACTTAGTGAATACATGAACTCCTCAGACTATGGTCATCACCGGAAGTGGTCCCGATTATTGTCACTTCGGGGTTGCCGGATCATAACACGTATTAGGTGACTATTGACTTGCAAGATAGGATCAAGAACTCACATATATTCATGAAAACATAATAGGTTCAGATCTAAAATCATGGCACTCGAGCCTTAGTGACAAGCATTAAGCATGGCAAAGTCATAGCAACATCAATCTTAGAACATAATGGATACTAGGGATCAAACCCTAACAAAACTAACTCGATTACATGGTAAATCTCATCCAACCCATCACCGTCCAACAAGCCTACGATGGAATTAATCACGCACGGTGGTGAGCATCATGGAATTGGTGATGGAGGAAGGTTGATGATGATGACAACGACGATCTCCACTCTTCGTAGCCCCGAACGGACTATAGATCAGCCCCCCGAGAGAGATTAGGGCTTGGCGGCGACTCTGTATCGTAAAACGTGATGAATCCTTCTCTCTGATTATTTTCTCCCCGAACGTGAATATATGGAGTCGGAGCTGAGGTCGGTGGAGCGTCAGGGGGCCCACGAGACAGGGTGCGCGCCCAGGGGGGTGGGTGCGCCCCCACCCTCGTGGACAGGGTGTGGCCCCCCTGGTGATGATTCTTTCGCCAGCATTTTTTATATATTCCAAAAATATTCTCCGTTGATTTTCAGGTCATTCCGAGAACTTTTATTTCTGCAAAAAAATAACACCATGGCAGTTTTGCTGAAAATAGCGTCAGTCCGGGTTAGTTCCATTCAAATCATGCAAGTTAGAGTCCAAAACAAGGGCAAAAGTGTTTGGAAAAGTAGATACATTGGAGACGTATCAATGCCCCCAAGCTTAAACCTTTGCTTGTCCTCAAGCAATTCAGTTGACAAACTGAAAGTGATAAAGAAAAACTTTTACAAACTCTGTTTTCTCTTGTTGTTGCAAATATGTAAAGCCAACATTCGAGTTTTCAGCAAAGATTATGAACTAACCACATTCACAATAACTTTTAGGTCTCATGTTTACTCATATCAGTGGCATAATCAACTAGCGAGTAATAATAATAAACCTCGGATGACAACACTTTCTCAAAACAATCATAATATGATATAGCAAGATGGTATCTCGCTAGCCCTTTCTGAGACCGCAAAACATAATTGCAGGGCACCTCTGAAGATCAAGGATTGACTAAACATTGTAATTCATGGTAAAAGAGATCCAGTCACAGTCATACTGAATGTAAATTAATAGCAATGCATGCAAATGACAGCAGCGCTCTCCAACTGGTGCTTTTTAATAAGAGGATGATGACTCAACATGAAAGTAAATAGATAGGCCCTTCGCAGAGGGAAGCAGGGATTTGTAGAGGTGCCAGAGCTCAAGTTTTGAAATAGAGATGAATAATATTTTGAGTGACATACTTTCATTGTCAACATAACAACCGAGAGTTCTCGATATCATCCATGCTACACACGTTTTAGGCGGTTCCCAAATAGAATGGTAAAGTTTATACCCACCCACCACCAACAAGCACACTCCACGGCCATCCGAATCCATGGGGTACCTTCCATACGAACAACAACCCTGGGGGAGTTTTGTTTAATTATTTTGATTTGATCATGGGACTGGGCATCCCGGTTACCAGCCATTTTCTCATGAATGATGAGCAGAGTCCACTCATCGTGAGAATAACCCACCTAGCATGGAAGATATAGACAGCCCTAGTTGATACATGAGCTGTTCGAGCATACTAAACAAAATCTCATTTGAAGGTTTAGAGTTTGGCACATACAAATTTACTTGGAACAACAGGTAAATACCGCATATAGGAAGGTATAGTGGACTCATATGGAATAACTTTGGGGTTTATGGAAGTGGATGCGCAAGCAGTATTCCCGCTTAGTAGAAGTGAAGGCTAGAAAGAGACTGGGAAGCGACCAGCTAGAGAGCGACAACAGTCATGAACATGCATTAAAATTAATCAACAATGAATGCAAGCATGAGTAGGATATAAATCACCATGAACATAAATATCGTGGAGGCTATGTTGATTTTGTTTCAACTACACGCGTGAACATGTGCCAAGTCAAACCACTTGAATCGTTCAAAGGAGGATACCACCCTATCATACCACATCACAACCATTTTAATAGCATGTTGGCACGCAAGGTAGACCATTATAAACTCCTAGCTAATTAAGCATGGCATAAGAAACTATAATCTCTAATTATCATTGCAAGCATGTTTCATTAAAAACAGGCTGAATCAGGAATGATGAACTAATCATATTTACAAAAACAAGATAGGTCGAGTTCATACCAACTTCTCTCATCTCAATTAGCCCATCATATATTGTCATTATTGCCTTTCACTCGCACGACCGAACGGTGTGGATAATAATAATAATAGTGCACGTGCATTGGACTAAGCTGGAATCTGCAAGCATTTAATACAAGGGAGAAGACAAAGTAATATGGCTCTTGGTTAAATCAACAATAATGCATGTGAGAGCCACTAAACATTTTCATCATGGTCTTCTCCTCTTGACCCCCATAGAAAAGAAAAGAAATAAAACTATTTACATGGGAAAGCTCCCAACAAGCAAAAGAAGAACGAGAAATCTTTTTGGGATTTCTTTTAATTATTACTACTACAGGCATGGAAAGTAAACTAGCTAAAAGCTAGAACTATTTTTTTGTTTTTTCTTAAGGTTTTTCTAACACATAGGAAAAAAACCTGGAAAAGAAAATAAACTAGCATGGATAATACAATGAAAAAGTATGAGCACCGACAATTAGAATGATTGTGTGAACATGAATGTAATGTCGGTGAGAAACACGTACTCTCCCAAGCTTAGGCTTTTGGCCTAAGTTGGTTTATTGCCACGGGTCAAAGCTACTCTCCCCGGTGTGCGGGGGAATGTCCTCTGGGTGCCACTGGTTGGCAATCTCCTCCGGATCCCACTGATAAACCGACTGCCGATAGGGTTCAAGTGATGGCTCCGGCTCAGGCTCTGAAACCGGTGCCAGGCTCTAGTATGCATAAACGGCATCTGGCAAGACGAGGTACGTGCCTGAAAGTAAATCAAACAAAGAAGGTGCAGGCAAGGTAATAATCTCACAATACTTTTCATCAAATATCAATTTATACTTAAGCGACTTCTTCTTATCTTTAACAATAAAATCATGTGCTATCATACTCTTATAATTTAGAAAGGCAGGGGCCAGTAACTTCTCCTCCTTCTCATAATGCCTAATAGGTATCCTAAAGTGTTCAGCAAGGCGTGAAGCAAAGATGCCTTCGAAGATGGGGCCCTTTGTACGATTCATACTTAATCATTTAGCGATAACAACGCCTAAGCTAAAAGTGGTATCTCAGAACAAAGCATGGCACAAAATAACAATATCAGGGGCACTAAGGTTTCCACTGTTCCCCCGACCAATTAAGCATCTACTAGCAAATATCGCAATGTAGCGTAGAACAGGAAAATGTATACTAGTAATTCTTGCCCCTAAAATTTTCCTCGTTTCCCCTACATCGATCATATCAATACACCCCTCCACATCCTTACGCCATGGTTCCTCTAAGCTAGCAGCAAAGGGTATCTTACAGACTTGACAAAATTCATAAAACAACATCTCTTTAACCTCATCATATAAATGAAACTCCATTGAAGGTGGTCATTTCTTAGCATGGAAATGAAAATTTTGCACGAAAATATTAGTGAGTAAGAGATACTATTCGCACTGGTCGTGGAGGAAGTCGGTGAGGCCTGCAGTCTCAGCCAAATAATAAATGTCTTTATAAATCCCAGCAGCTCTCAAGAACTCATCACAAGGCCATTCACATGGTCAAACTTTCGCAGTGCGAGGAAGATTGTATTTGGGCTTTTTATTCTCCTCCTTCTGCTTATCCTGTGAGCTTTGGCTCGAAGAGCCTCTCAACAATCTCCTAATCATTTTCTTCCTCTGAAAAATTTCTGAAATTTTTAGTGACTCAAAATAAAAGTGAACCAAACTCAACAAGATTGATAGCAACTACTCCCACAAGTGCCTAGAGACTATATCATGCGTTAGAACTACTTTTGACCACATAAATTTGTCATGCAAGCTCAAGAACAGGGTCACCTAAGCAGCAAAAATTTGCAATAAATAAACCACTAGAACAAAAACTAATTGGACCATTGGAGGAGTCACATACCGAAGAACAATCTCCCCAAACAGTTTTGTGAATGGAGCTTTGAGCAAGGAGATCGAAAATGGCAGCAAGATGAGCTAGAACACAAGTTTGAGCTATGGGAGGATTTTTTCTGGTGGAAGATGAACTGTGTGGGTGCTGGAATAAGTGGAGGGGGACACGTGGGGCCCACGAGGCAGGGGGTGCGCCCTGTACCCTCGTGGTCAGGTGTTGTGGCCCCCTGATGTGTTCTTAGTGCCAAAAATTCTGAAATATTCTAGAAAAAATCAGATTCCATTTTCAGGGCATTTGGAGAACTTTTATTTTCCTGGTATTTTTTATTGCAAGGATAATTCAGAAAACAGATAGAAAATATTATTTTTTGCTTTATTTAATGTAAATAACAGAAATTAAAAATAAAGAGGGTATAGAGAGTTGTGCTTTCTAGCTTCATCCATCTCATGCTCATCGAAAGGAATCCACTAACAAGGTTGATCAAGTCTTGTTAATAAACTCTTTCCGAATAACATGAAACCGGAGAATTTTTGAATAACACTAGGTTACCTCAATGGGGATATGTATGTCCCCAATATTAAGAATATCATATTTCTTCTTGACAGTAGGAAGAGGAAATTAAAAACCTCCAATAATAATCGTTGAAATTTTTCCAATGGAATTGATACTGTGGACTTGAGGTTGTTTCCTCGGAAAGTGTGTCGTATGCTCATTACCATTAACATGAAAAGTGACATTGCCTTTGTTGCAATCAATAACAGCCCCTGCAGTATTAAAAAAGGGTCTACCAAGGATAATAGACATACTATCGTCCTCGGGAATATCAAGGATAACAAAGTCCGTTAAAATAGTAATATTTGCAACCACAACACGCACATCCTCACAAATACTGACAGGTATAGCAGTTGATTTATCGACCATTTGCAAAGATATTTCAGTAGGTGTCAACTTATTCAAATCAAGTCTACGATATAAAGAGAGAGGCATAACACTAACACCGGCTCCAAGATCACATAAAGCAGTTTTAACATAGTTTCTTTTAATGGAGCATGGTATAGTTGGTACTCCTGGATCTCCTAGTTTCTTTGGTATTCCACCTTCAAAAGTGTAATTGGCAAGCATGGTGGAAATTTCAACTTCCGGTATCTTCCTTTTAGTTGTAATAATATCTTTCATATACCTGGCATAAGGATTTGTTATAAGCATATCAGTCAAACGCATACGTAAAAAGATAGGTCTAATCATTTCAGCAAAGCGCTCAAAATACTCATCATCCTTTTTCTTGGATGGTTCAGGAGGAAAAGGCATGGGTTTCTGAACCCATGGTTCTCTTTCTTTACCATGCTTCCTAGCAACGAAGTCTCTTTTATCATAACGTTGATTCTTTGATTTTGGGTTATCAAGATCAACAGCAGGTTTAATCTCGACATCATTGTTATTGCTAGGTTGAGCATCATCATAAACATCATCATTAATATTCTCACTAGGTTCATGTTCATTACCAGATTGTGTTTCAGCATCAGAAATAGAAATATCATTGGGATTCTCAGGTGTGTCAACAACAAGTTCACTAGAAGCATGCAAAGTCCAGTAATTTTTATTTTTCTTCTGCTTAGAAGGTCTAGGTGCATCAACATTACTTCTCTATGAATCTTGCTCAATTCTCTTAGGATGGCCCTCAGGATATAGAGGTTCCTGAGTCATTCTGCCCCCTCTAGTCACAACTCTAACAGCATTATCATTTTTAATATTTAATTCATTGAGCTAATCATTTTGTGCTTTAAGTACTTGTTCTACTTGAGTGGTAATCATAGAAGCATGTTTACTAATGAGTTTAAGTTCACCTTTAACTCTAGACATATAATCACTCAAGTGTTCAATCATATAAGCATTACGTTGCAATTGTCTACCAACATAAACATTGAAGTTTTCTTGTTTAACAATAAAATTATCAAACTCATCTAAGCATTGGTTAGCAGACTTATAATGAGGAATATCACCTTCATCAAATCTATAGAGAGAATTTACCTTTACTACCTGTGTCGGGTTATCAAGACCATGTATTTCTTTAATAGGTGGTAAATTCTTAACATCTTCAGCTTTAATACCTTTTTCTTTCATAGATTTCTTTGCCTCTTGCATATCTTCAAGACTGAGAAATAGAATACCCATTTTCTTAGGAGTTGGCTTAGGAGCTGGTTCAGGGAGTGTCCAATTGTTTTCATTACTCAACATATTATTCAATAGCAATTCAGCTTGATCAACAGTTCTTTCCCTGAATACACAACCAGCACAACTATCCAGGTGGTATCTGAAAGCATCGGTTAGTCCTTTATAAAAGATATCAAGTATTTCATTTTTCATAAGAGGATGATCAGGCAAAGCATTAAGTAATCAGAGAAGCCTCCCCCAAGCTTGCGGGAGACTCTCTTCTTCGATTTGCACAAAATTATATATGTTCCTTAAGGCAGCTTGTTTCTTATGTGCAGGAAAATATTTAGCAATGAAGTAATAAATCATATCCTGGGGACTACGCACACAACCAGGATCAAGAGAATTAAACCATGTTTTAGCATCACCCTTTAAGGAGAATAGAAATAACTTAAGGATATAGTGGTAGCGAATTTTTTCCTCATTAGTGAATAGGGTGGCTATATCATTCAGTTTAGTAAGATGTGCCACAACAGTTTCAGATTCATAGCCATGGAAAGGATTAGAATCAACCAAAGTAATTAACTCAGGATCGACAGAGAAATCATAATCCTTATCAGAAATATGGATAGGTGAAGTATCAAAAGCAGGGTCATATTTCATTCTAGCATTCAAAGACTTTTCTTTCAGCTTAGCTAACAGTTTCTTAAGATCATATCTATCATTGCAAGCAAGAAAGTTTTGATACGTCTCCAATGTATCTATAATATTTTATTGTTCCATGCTATTATTTATAAAGTCTTGGATGTTTAATGGGCTTTATCATTCACTTTTATATCATTTTTGGGACTAACCTACTAACCCAAAGGCCCAGTCCAGATTGCTGTTTTTTTGCCTATTTCAGGGTTTTGCAGAAAAAGAAGATCAAACGGAGTCCAAACGGAATGAAACCTTCGTGAGAGATATTTTTGGAGAAAATCACGCTCGGGACACTTCAGGACCAAGTCAGGGGACAGCTGGGCTGCCCTCGAGGGTGGGGGCGCGCCCCCTTCCCAGGACGCGCCCCCTGCCTCGAGGCTGGCCCGTGTGGCCCCCGGTGCCCTCCTTCTTCCTATATATAACTACGTACCCCAGAAACTCCATACACAGAGAGAAAACCCTAATTCCACCGCCATAGCTTCTGTTCCCGTGGAGATCCCATCTTGGAGCCTGTTCCGGGAGGGGAATCCATCATGGAGGCCTTCATCGTCATCATCATCGCCCTCCCCATGAGTTGTGAGTAGTTTACCACAGACCTTCGGCTCCATAGCTAGTATCTAGATGGCTTCTTCTCTCTCTCCGGATCTCAATACAAAGTTCTCCTCGGTCTTCGAGGAGATCTATTCGATGTAATCTCTTTTTGCGGTGTGTTTGTCGAGATCCGATGAATTGTGAGTTTATGATCAAGGTTATCTATGAAAGATATTTGGTTCTTCTCTGAACTTTTTATGTGTGCTCATAACATCCTTGCAAGTCTCTTCGAATTATTGGTTTGGTTTGGCCTACTAGATTTATAGTTCTTGCAATGGAAGAAGTGCTTGGCTTTGGGTTCAATCTTGCGGTGTCCTTTCCCAGTGACAGTAGGGGCAGCAAGTCACATATTGTATTGTTGCCATCGAGTATAAAAAGATGGGGTTTTCATCATATTGCTTGAGTTTATCCCTCTACATCATGTGATCATGCTTTAGGCGTTACTCTGTTCGTATGAACTCAATACACTAGATGCATGCTGGATAGCGGTCGATGTGTGGAGTAATAGTAGTAGATGGAGAATCGTTTTTGTCGGGGGAAACTGTCCGCCACGAACACCTATGGGACCGGAGCCCCTTGTTTGTGCGGTACGAGGGCGGAGGGAGCACAAAGAGCAGATTGTAACGAGCACGCGGGCAGTTTTACCCAGGTTCGGGCCGCGGTAGACGCGTAAAACCCTACTCCTGCTTGGTTGTGTATTGAGTTTGAGCGCTAGGGAGCTTGAAGAAGCAGCTACACCCAGCGCGAGAGTGATCTAGGTTCCGAACCCCCTCCACGTTGTGCATGGGCCTCCTTTTATAGTGCAAGGGGTCACCGACAGGTGTCAACGTAGGAGAAAGGGGTAAAAACGTAAAAGAGGTGGTAGTTGTAACAGTGCGGGAACAGTGGAGCTACAGTACAGAACAGTGGTCTATACCTACTTTAACAGTGGGGGACAAGGGCATTTAATGCCCGTCGCCGTCGACCCCAAAAGCTCCCGCCTTAGCGTCTCCGCCCGCCACGGCGATGGATCCATCACCGTGGAGTGCCACCGTGTACCCCAGGCTGCACAGCCATCCGCCACGCGTCCCCGGATAGGCCCCAGGGCGACGCGTGGGCCGATGAGCTGGAGCGCGGGCACACAACGCAGCCTCCCCGGCAAGCACCTTGCCGGGGCCTTGGTCTTGCCGGGCCCGAGAGCTTGTCGCTCCCCGAGCCCCTTGCCGGGGCGCGTATAGCGCCGAGGCGTTGTCTTCTAGTCTTCCTGGCAAGCTCCTCTTGCCAGGGTCTTGTGCCAGCGGGACAGTCCTGAGCCTGGTACGGCCTTCCCGGCAAGCTCCTCTTGCCGGGGTCTTGATCTTATGTCTTTTATACTTTGTTTTTGAATGGTTTAATAGGGAACAGGAAAGGTCTCCGGCGAGCACGCAGTAAACCTTGCCGCGGGAAGCTGCAACTGCCCGTGCACAAGTTGGGGTACTGGGGTACCCCTACCTTAGTACACCGACAGGAGCCCCCGGGCCTGGGCTACACACGGTGCCGAGCGCTGTTGGGCCAGGCCCAAAACAGTGCACGGGCACCCGCGGCCCGCGGCGCGCCGAATCCACTTCCATATCCGCCGCACCCCACGGTAACGGCACGCGTCGATCGCGGCGCCGTGGGATGGGACGTGCCCACGATCTCTTAATGGAAAGGGCGAAACGCCCCCCACTCCCCCCATAAAAGCAGAGGGAGCGGGCGCGGTTCCCCTCCTTTCTCAAACTTCTTCTGCGATGTCATGAACACATACGGCCTCCATTTGCTTGACTTCACCCCCAACGCCATCCTCACCATGGCTGTTTTCGCACACATGTGCGAAAACTTCATAGGAGTCCACCCCAATGTAGCCCTCTTTAGACACTTCTTCACTCCTAGAGCCGAGGCCGATGCCCCCCTCTCCGGAGGAATTTCTTGGATCTTTCGTCTGAATAAAAAAGGGGCGTACTTGCCGGGGGAGCTCCGCGGCAAGTGGGAGGAATGGCGGGCGGAGTGGTGCTGGATCGTAGAAGACCAGCCGCAAGCCTTCATCGCGCCGCGCACAACGCCCATCGTGCGCGGCAGGGACTGGAGTGAGCTGGACTCGGACGACGTCAAGCTCAACATCGCCCTCGTCCGGATTCTTCGCCTTCGGTTGGCCAATCTGTCAGTTGCTGAGGTGGGCGCAGATTTCCTCCGCCGGCGCATCGCCCCTCTCCAAGACCGGAAGAGGCCGGCCTGGGAGTACGGCGGCCCGGCAGACATCATGAGGCTGCGCCCCGGGCTCAACTTCAACTTCACCACGCTGGAGCTGCGGGGAATGGTACGGGAACTCTTCAAGCCCGACCCGACACACCCCGAGTGGTTCAGGACTCCCCGGGGAGTGGTGCCGCTCTGCAACAACGCCGTCAGGGATCGGATCCTCGCCATGATGCCTATGTGTGACTCGCACGGCGTGGACCGTACGTGGATCGCCCCGAAGCCCATCGACGTCCTCAACTTCTACGACAACCTCGAAGAGGTGGCGAGGAACAAGGAGGACCTCAAGCTGCACACACGGGACACCACCGAGCAGGAGATCGCCTACATAGCTTCCCGGGCTGAAGAGGCCGCCGCAGCCGCGGCGGCAGGAATTTTCGGGTACTCGCCGGAACAGGCGGAAGCTGCGGACGCGTCCACCCAAGCGGAGGAGGCGGAGATCCGCAGGTTGCTGAATCTTCCCCCCGACGCGCTCGCCGGGGTCCCCTCGCTGAGGCACTCCGGGATCCACGGGATCGCGGCGGAGGCCGCGGCGGCAGAGGGCACCGCCGGAGGGAGCAGAGGCGCCGCGAGAGGCGGAGGCGCCAAGGGAAAGAGGGCCGCAGCGCTGGACGCTGGGCCCAGTGAGCCGGCCGGGGCAGAGGAGGAAGAGGAGGAGGAGGCCGAGGACTCCGGCGGGTCCACGGAATTGTACGCCGACGACCTCTCCTCGTCGGAGAGCTCCCCGCCCCCGGCAAGCCCGAGGCAGTCCCCGGCGAAGCGCCTCCGCAAGGCGGCGACGGGGGAGAGAGCGCAGGCGCCCCGGCAACAGCCACCTCGCCGGGCAGCTCCCCGGGGGAGCCAAGCCGCGCCAAGGTCGTCCGGCGCACCGGCCGCAGCGGAGGTGGCCCGTACGCGGACCACAACTGAGGCGCCTCGCAGGCCGGCAGCGAGCCGGCAGGGGTCTTCTCGGAGCGGAGCAACGGCTCCGCCCGCTCCTCGGGCGCCGGCAGCCACAGGGGCTGGGTCTTCGCAGCCCCCAGCCCCGGTGAACACCAAGCGCGCGAGGGAGTCTTCGTCTTCCGCTCCTCGCGCCGACGCGCCCACGGTGGAATATGACTTCTCCGCCCTGAGCGAGGACGACGAGGAGGACCAGGAGTAAGAATCCAAGACCTTATATCTTCTTTGATTTTTGTCTTGATTTTTTGTTGATGTTGACTCTGTTTATTCCTCTGATTTCAGGACCCTGGCCCATCGCGCGGCGAAGAAGGCCAAGGCGCCCGAGGTCGAGGCCGCGGAAGACTCGGCAACTGCGGCAACAGAGGGTGTGCCGGAGCCGAGCCTGCCGGACCCGAGCGCTGCTCCGAGGAGCAGCCCCCAGCGTAGCCCGCAGCGCAGCCCCCAGCGTAAGTCTGGGGTTCTCTCCTTTCGCTTGTCGGGGAACGCCTGAGGATTTGGTTTTGTCTTCATGTCTTGACATCTCTTGTCTTGTTCTGTGCAGAGGTGGAGCCCCAGCGGGAAGAGCGCCCGGAAACCACTGCTGAGGAGCCGCAGGCCCCGCCATCCCCGCCAAGGCAGAACTCTCCGGCAAGGGAGAGTGCTCCGCCCAGGGTGGGTACTCCGCCGAGGCAGAGTACCCCGCCTGGGGCGAGCAGCCCGGCGAGGGCGGCCACCCCGCCAAGGCCAAGCTCCCCGGCGAGGGTGACTACTCCGACAAGGCCGAGCTCCCCGGCGAGGGAGCCCGCCGCTGAGGACGTCCGCCAAGGTAAGCTTTGTGACTTGTCTTCTTGGCTTGTCTCTTTTTTGGATATTTGCTTGAGTCTTGAGCTTCTTTTTCTTCTTCTTCTTTTTAGATCTTCCTCCTCCTGCGCCCATGGAGACGGAGGTCATCGACCTTGAGGAGGAGGGCGCGCAGGGCGGCGGCGGCGACGCTCCTGTCGTCGAGGAGGTGGCCGAGGCCGCCGAGCCGGCCGCGCAGGAGACTGCTCCGGCTGCAGACGCAGCGGCCGGGGAGAGGGACGGTGACCGCACCGCCAACCCGGAGGCGGCGGGAGCATCAGATGCTGCACCGGCCACCGGCCCCTCCGGCGGCGAGGAGCAGAGGTACTATCTCGAGGCCCCCAACGGCGTCTTCATCCAGATGCCTTGGGGGTCTTCATCGCGGGCTCCTGCGGAGGGCGAGGCATTCGATGGAGAAGTCCTCGCCTCCGCAGGCTTGAAGATCGTCGAGGCGCCCGGCGGGAGTGAGGTGCCCGAGGAGGAGAGGTTGCTCCGCCAACTCCTGGCCCTTTACCGGGCCAGGCAGGCAAAGCTCGCCTCCCGGGAAGCTCTTGCCGCCAAGGCCGCGGCGGAAATGGAGAAGCGTGCGGCGGAGCTCAGCGCCGCCAATCAGGCAGCCCTCCGCGAGGTGGCGGAGGAGCGGGAGCGTCTCGCCGGCGAGTACCAGGAATGGGTGCTCGAGAAAGCTGAAGCGGAAGAACAGCAGCGTCTCGCCGGGGTGGAGATGTCCCGGCGAGAAGGAGAGCTCGCGCAGCGGAAGGTCGAGCTGGACTCCCATGAGGAGGACCTTACCGCTCGCGAGGCTGCCCTTGGCGGGGAGCTGAAGGAGGCGAAAGCCGCCGCGGTTGCCGCGGAAGACGCCAAGAAAGAGCTCGCCGCCAAGGTTGAACAGTTGGAGAAGGCGATGAAGGTGAGTGCCGAGAAGGTTGCCGCGCTCATCTTGGAGCGCGAGAAGGATGCTCACACAAACTCCGAGCTTCAGGTGAGTCTCTCCAAGAGGGGCGACGAGCTGAAGGCCGCCAAGGACTCCATTGAGGACTTGGAGCTGAAGGTCACCACTCTGAAGGAATCGCTCGATGCTGCCCGGGCTCAGGAGACCAAGTTGAAGGATGAGCTCCGCAAGGAGCAGACCTTGGTGGAGAACGTCAACAAGGCGTCCGAGCTCTTCCGGCAGACCATTGAAGTGTGGACCGAAGAGCTGGTTTCTTCTGCGTCCAATATTGACCAGGAGTTGCTGGCGTTGAAGGTCGAACATCTCATCTACTCGCCGGATCCGGATCTCCCGCGCAGCGCCAGGCTCAGCCTCTTCTTCAGAGGGGTCGCGCCGGCCCTTGCAAGTCTCCGGAACCGCATCCCCGCGCAGCTGGCCGAGGAGTCGCGCTTGCTCTGCGCGGGAACTCTGGAGCGGGTGCTGACGAAGATCGTGTACCGCAACCCGGGAATCAACCTCACGAACGTTCTTCGCAGCTTGTCGGCTGATGCAGACACGGAGGCCCTGAAGGAGCAGGTCGGCCACATCATCGCCAAGGTGGCAAAGCTTGGCAGGAAGGAAGGCGACCGCGTAGACTAGGGCTCCACTATCTTTATCTTTTTGTTGCTGCATATTATGTCATGAACTTATTAGTCCATCGCGACAATTTATCCTTTGTAAGATATTCACTTTATTTTGATCAATCAGTGCAATGTGTGTCTCAATCTTTGACTTTGTATGTTTTTCACCCTACGCTCCCGGGGAGCTTGCCGGCAAGGGGCCTCTGCCGCGAGCGCTGAGTGCTGGACTCTGAGCAGCCTGCTGGCCAAGGTTCTCGTCGGCAAGCAACCTTGCCGCAGCTAGTCGCAACGCACTTAGCTTGCTGAGCGCACTCGGAAACGAAGCAAGGGCGCGACACTTGTCGCAGCTCACTTAAATCGTTGAGTGAACTCGAAAACAAGATAAGGGTGCGGCAAGCTACGGGTAGGTTCCTCCGCGCACAGGTTTTCCATACAAAATGTGATCGTTCAAGGAAGACAACTAAAATTTAAAATTTGAACTGGTCAAATTCTAACAACTTATCTTTCATATGCTGCTTGCTTATATCGCTTGCTTTCCGGTAAGGCTTCTCTTTCTTGAACAGCACTTGGTTCCTCCTCCACCTCCTTCCCCCCCGGCAAACTTGTGCGCGAGGAACGTTCCTTCTGCTTAAGAGGAAAGAAAAGGGAGAGGCAAATAAATATATGGCCTTTTGGCGTGCCAATGCTTACCGTATACTTGAGTGTTGCCTCAACTGCCAAACAGAACATGCCAACAGCAAAGAGAAGCATGCAAAAGGCAATCGATGCAAAAAACACGAAAGCTTTACTGATGCACGGGGTCTGCGCCCGGCTTTGTACAAAGGGTTACATGCAACAGCGGCAAAGCTTGTACAAAAGGTGGTTGTCGGAGCGGATCACGGCAACCGCGCCTTAGGGGTGAAACTTGCGAAGATGCTCTATGTTCCAGGAGTTGCTCACCGGTAAGCCTTCTTCGGTCTCGAGGCGGACAGCGCCGGGCCTCGTAACTTGTCTCACCCGATAAGGGCCTTCCCACTTCGGCGTCAACTTGTTGGAATTCTTGGCGGACTGAACACGCCGAAGAACAAGGTCGCCTTCCTCGAGACTCCTGGCCTTGACTTTGCGGCTATGGTAGCGGCGCAAAGCTTGCTGGTATCGAGCAGCTCGTACAGCAGCCTGGAGACGTCCCTCCTCAAGGAGCAATGCGTCATCTTGCCGCAGTTGCTCTTGCTCGAGCTCATCATAAGCGAGTACTCGAGGAGATCCGTATACGAGTTCCGTGGGGAGAACTGCCTCTGCTCCATAGACTAGAGCAAAAGGTGTCTGTCCGGTGGCTCGACTTGGTGTCGTTCTGATTGACCAAAGAGCCGCCGGTAGCTCCTCTATCCAGTTTCTTCCGCACTTGCGCAGCCTGTCAAAGGTCCTCGTCTTGAGTCCGCGCAGCACTTCAGCATTTGCCCTCTCCGCTTGACCGTTGCTCCTCGGGTGAGCAACAGAAGCGAAACAGACCTTAGCGCCAAGGTCTTGGACGTACTGCATGAAGGTGCGACTTGTAAATTGCGTACCGTTGTCGGTGATGATCCTGTTAGGGATCCCGAAACGGCAAACAATCGACCTGAAGAACCTGACTGCTGACTGTGCTGTCACCTTCCTCACTGGCTCCACTTCTGGCCACTTTGTGAACTTGTCGATTGCAACGTACAAGTACTCAAAGCCCCCGACAGCGCGAGGGAAAGGGCCGAGGATATCAAGCCCCCAGACCGAGAAGGGCCACGACAAAGGGATTGTTTGGAGAGCTTGAGCTGGCTGATGGATTTGCTTTGCATGGAACTGGCACGCTTCACACTTGGTTACTAGTGCAGTTGCATCTTGGAGGGCTTCTTGCCAAAAGAACCCTTGCCGGAAAGCTTTCCCGGCAAGCGCCCTTGCGCCAATGTGGTGGCCGCATATGCCTCCGTGTATTTCCGCCAACAGCTTCTGTCCATCTTCTCTGGAGATGCACTTCAACCTGACACCGTTGAGTCTTCTTCTGTACAGCTCGTTATCCACGAACTGATACATACTTGACTGCCGGGTTATCTTCTCTATCTCTTGAGGGTCGTCGGGAAGTTCTCCAGTTTGCAGAAAACAGACGATCTGCTGCGCCCATGCCGGAGCCCGAGGCTCGACGGCAAGGACTAAAGGCTCGAGGGCCGCCGCGGAAACCTCAGCTTCTACGGCAAGGACCTCTGGTTCCGCCGGAGCTGACGGTCCCCCGACAAGTTCGCCGGGGCGAGGCTTGCCGGGAACGTTTGCTTCAACTGTACAAGCCGGAGGACTTGCAGGAGCAAACTGTTCCTCAGCGTTCTGGTTGTTGATCTTGGGGACCTTGGCGGCGGTTTCAGGAAGATCCGCCGGCAAGTAGTCGCCGGAGACCAACTTTCTCTTCTTGGACTGCCCAATTGATGGTGTAACGGATGGCTGAGTCAGCTTGAGCAAGAAGGTCCCTGGTTCCACAGGTAACTTCATCGAGGCGCACTTTGAAAGGCCATCTGCAATCTCGTTTTGAGCTCTCGGGACGTGCTCCATCTGCAAACCTTCAAAGTGCTCCTCAAGCTTTCTCACTTCATCGACATAAGCTTCCATCAAAGGGCTCTGATAGCTCTTGTTAACTTGTCGGACCACCAACTGAGAATCTCCCCGCACAATCAGCTTTCTGATCCCAAGTTCGGCCGCAATCCTGAGGCCGGCAAGCAAGCCTTCATATTCTGCAGTGTTGTTTGTCGCTTGCTCCCTGGGAAAGTGCATCTGGATAACATATTTGAGGTGCTCTCCAGTGGGCGCGATGAGTACCACGCCGGCACCGGCGCCTTGCAGCGAGAAGGCACCGTCAAAATACATTACCCATTCACTTGCCGCTTCTTGTACGGGTGCACTTGTTTCTTGAACTTCTTCTTCTGGCGTTGGGGTCCACTCAGCTATGAATTCTGCCAAAGCTCGGCTCTGTATGGTTGAAGTACTTTCAAACTTGAGTCCAAAGCTTGACAGTTCCAGCGCCCACTCGACGATCCTGCCTGTTGCTTCTGGATTGTGCAATATCCTCTTCAACGGAAAGCGAGTGACCACTGTTATCTCATGGGCTTGGAAGTAATGGCGCAGCTTTCTCGAGGCCATGAGGAGGCCGAAAAGCAATTTTTGCACACCAGAGTATCTTGATCTAGCCCCCTGGAGAAGGGAACTTACAAAATACACTGGGCGCTGCACCATCTTCTTCCGCACCTCTCCTTGTTCCTGCGCAGAGTCATCCTTGTCGGGGCCAGAGCTTGTCGGAGCAGCCCCCTGCTTGTCGCTGGATTCGCTTGCCGGTGATGCTGACTCCTCGTCGGACTCCCTCTCCGCTACTAACGCAGCACTAACCACTTGGTTGGTTGCCGCTAAGTATAGCAACAACTTTTCCTGTGGTCTAGGTGCGACAAGTATAGGAGTGGAGGACAGGTACCGTTTCAAATCCTGCAACGCCGCCTCCGCTTCCGGAGTCCACTTCATGGGACCTGCCTTCTTCAAGATTTTGAAGAAAGGTAGGGCGCGTTCTGCAGACTTTGAAATGAACCTACTGAGGGCAGCAACACAACCTGCAAGCCTTCTGACATCCTTGACGCGCTTCGGGGCCTCTATCTGCTCAATGGCTTTAATCTTGTCGGGGTTGGCTTCAATCCCCCTCTGTGATACAAAGAACCCGAGAAGCTTGCCGGAGGGAACTCCAAAGATGCACTTCTCGGGGTTCAACTTAAGCTGTATCCTGCGCAGGTTCTGAAACGTTTCTTCCAAGTCTTGAATCAGGGTTTCTTTGCTCTTGCTCTTCACCACGATGTCATCCATGTAAGCTTCTACATTCCTGTGGATCTGTGGCTCAAAAGCAGTGTACACTACCCTTGCAAAGGTTGAGCCTGCATTCTTCAGTCCAAATGGCATGCGGATAAAGCAATAAGTGCCACACGGAGTGATAAATGCAGTCTTCTCTTCATCTTCCTTGGCCATGAAAATCTGATGATAGCCTGAGTATGCATCAAGAAAGCAGAGTAGCTCACATCCGGCAGTGGAGTCAACAATCTGGTCAATGCGCGGCAAAGGGAATGGATCCTTGGGGCATGCTTTATTGACATCGGTAAAGTCTATACACAGTCTCCACTTCCCGTTGGCCTTGCGCATGACGACTGGGTTTGCCAACCACGTCGGATGGATCACACCTCTAACTAGGCCTGGTGCTTCTAGCTTCTTGATTTCCTCGTTGATGAACTCTTGGCGCTCCACGGCTTGCTTCCTCACTTTCTGCTTGATGGGCCGCGCATGAGGACAGACAGCAAGCTTGTGCTCAATCACCTTCCTGGGAACACCGGGGATGTCAGATGGTTGCCAGGCAAACACATCGACATTCGCCCGCAGGAAGGCAACGAGCGCGCATTCCTATTTGCTGTCAAGGGTGGCACTGATGGTGAAGGTACCACCAGTGCCGTCCTCCTTTGCGGACACCTTCTTTGTTGCCGGAGGAGCAGCCATTCCTTTCTTACTCTTGCCGGTGGAGCTCGATGGGACGTCCTCAACGGCAGCGCAGCACTCCGAGGAGGTGCGGTTGCCGGAGTGGGTCCCAGAGCACTTGCCGGACTTGGTCTTCGTCTTCTTCCCCCCGGGAGCTTCAGCGGCAAGAGTATCCTTCTCGGCCGCAGCTGCCGCATCCCGGTAAATCTTGTCGGCGCAAATAAGCGCATCCTTCTTGTCGTTGTGGACAGTGATGACGCTTATCGGCCCCGGCATCTTCAGCATGTTGTAGGCATAGTGGGAAGCTGCCATGAACTTGGCGAGGGCAGGACGGCCAAGTATTCCATTATAGGGTAATGGAATATCGGCGACGTCAAAAGTGATGCGCTCAGTCCTGAAGTTGAGCTCCCCGCCAAAGGTCACCGGCAGAGTGATCTTTCCCTTGGGCTTGCTCCTTCCCGGGTTGATTCCTTGGAATGAACCGGTCTCTTCGAGCTCGCCATCTTGAATCTGGAGTTTCTTGATCACAGCAGAGGAGATCAAGTTCAGCCCGGCCCCGCCGTCAACCAACATTTTGGTGACCTTGAGGTTGCGGATGGTGGGAGAAACCAGCATCGGCAAGCACCCGACCGCGGTGGTGCGGTCAGGGTGATCCTCAAGGTCAAAAACGATGGGCGTGCTGGACCATTTGAGGAGCCTGCGCGACTCCACGGACGGCTCCGCTGCGTTTACCTCACGCACCCACTGCTTGAGTTGGCGGTGAGAGGTGTGCAGGGAGGCGCCACCGTCGACGCACAGGACCTCCGTGGCCTTCTGGAACTCCTGCTCGCTGTTCTCGTCGTCCTCCATGTCTTCATCGTCGTCCTCGTCGTTGTCGCGGCCCCGGGGAGGTCGATCTCCTTGCCGCTGCTTAGCCTTGCCGCGGCGTCCTCCCCGGCCGTTGAACGGCCGCTTCTTGCTGGGCTCTTCCCCGCCACCTTGGGCCTTCTCCTTGTCGCGCCTCTCGTACTCAGCTTTTTGCTGCTCGACGAGGTACTCGACGCGCTTGCAGTTGGAAAGATCGTGACCCTTGGTGCGGTGGATCTTACAGTATTGCTTGTCGGAGCTACCCGGCTTGTCGGCCGCCGCTGCAGGGGCAGGCTCCTCGCCGGAGCCGCCAGCCTGTGCTTGCTTGGCGGGGGCCTCCTTGCCGGACTTCTCGACGGCAAGCACCTCCTTCTTGCCCTTCTTTCTGTTGTTCCGCCGCCGGCTCTTCTTTGCCGGGGCGGCGTCGTCGCTGTCGCTTCCTCCCGCGCCAGCATCTTCCCCGGGGAGTTTCCTCCCCTCTTCTGCGTGTGCGCACTTGTCAGCAAGAGCGTAGAGCTCGCTGACGTCCCTAATCTTGGTCATTGCCATTTCCTCACGCATGCGGCGGTTACGCACGTTCTGATGGAACGCGCTGATAACCGCGGCAGGGTGAACGTCAGGGATGTTGTGCTGCACCCGGCTGAAGCGTTGGATATACTTGCGCAGGGGTTCGCCTTCCTTCTGGGCCATGATATGGAGATCGCTCTCCTGGCCATGGGGTTTGTGGCCGCCGGTGAAGGCGCCAACAAACTGGTGGCAGAGGTCGGCCCAAGAAGAGATGGAGCCTTCCGGCAAGTGCATGAGCCATGAACGGACGTTCGGCTTCAGCACGAGCGGGAAGTAGTTCGCCAAGATCTTCTCGTCGCGCCCCCCGGCAGCTTGCACTGCAATGGTGTAGACGCTGAGGAATTCCGAGGGGTGCGTCTTGCCGTCGTACTTCTCCGGTACGTCGGGCTTGAAATTCTTCATGCTGGGCCACTGGACGCGCCGCAGCTCGCGGGTGAACGCAGGGCAGCCTGCCGCGTACGGCAAGTCGCCTGGTTCACCGGGCGCGTGCACGTCGACAGTGTTCCCAGCTCTCTTGTCGGATTGCCGCCGAGCTTCTCGGCGGCGCTCGATTGTGGTCCGAGCGTCTTCATCTCGCCGGTCGTCGAGGACCTGGCGCTGGTCCCGACGGGCCCGCGGGTCCGACGAGGCTGTGGAGCCGTCGTCGGGGTTGTTCCGGCGGGGCGGCGTCTTCTGTTTCTGCGGCGGGGAGTGCACGCTCGTCGCACCCCCGGCAGTCTTGTCGCCGATAGCCTTCGTCTTCTCAGCTTGCCGCGGCCGTGAGGTCGACGGCTGCTGTGGAGATTCGTTGTTGGCGAAGTCTATCAGGCTCCGTATAGTGGCCCTCCATTCTTCGGCCTTGTCGGCCGCTGGAGGAAAGTCGAGGAGCAGTTGCGCTCTTGCGAGCGCTTCCGCTGGAGTGGAGGGGAACGTGGGTGAGCGGTGCGAGGAGCGGGATACGCTCGGACTTCTAACAACGTTAGAAGGAGCGGGGTCCCGCGCCGGCGCCTTCGCTTTGCTTGTGCCCAGACGGGGGTCCGGGGCGTCCCGCGAGCCTCCGGTCTGGCCTTGCCCCAGCAAGCGGATACCACCTCCCGTGGTATGGCGCTGCTGGGTCGTCGTGTGCTGAGATGGACGCGGCGCGTCCACGGAGACCGAGGTCCGGTCGTCCGTCCTGTTCTTGGATCTGGTGGCGCCGTGAGTGTCCTCACCGGCAACCACCCTTCCGACGGCGTCTCCCCCGCCCACCGTTGGCTCCGGTGGTGGCGGGTGAGACGCAGACGGGCCTCCGACCTCCGAAGGCTTCTTCTTCGGGGCCATGGAGCTGTCGCTGATGAAGTTGCTGATGAAGCTGGAGAGGTTGATGAAGAATGCGCCCGCGCGAACGCCCGATCAGGTTCGCACAACCTCGACGCCCCCTACCTGGCGCGCCAAAGATGTCGGGGGAAACTGTCCGCCACGAACACCTATGGGACCGGAGCCCCTTGTTTGTGCGGTACGAGGGCGGAGGGAGCACAAAGAGCAGATTGTAACGAGCACGCGGGCAGTTTTACCCAGGTTCGGGCCGCGGTAGACGCGTAAAACCCTACTCCTGCTTGGTTGTGTATTGAGTTTGAGCGCTAGGGAGCTTGAAGAAGCAGCTACACCCAGCGCGAGAGTGATCTAGGTTCCGAACCCCCTCCACGTTGTGCATGGGCCTCCTTTTATAGTGCAAGGGGTCACCGACAGGTGTCAACGTAGGAGAAAGGGGTAAAAACGTAAAAGAGGTGGTAGTTGTAACAGTGCGGGAACAGTGGAGCTACAGTACAGAACAGTGGTCTATACCTACTTTAACAGTGGGGGACAAGGGCATTTAATGCCCGTCGCCGTCGACCCCAAAAGCTCCCGCCTTAGCGTCTCCGCCCGCCACGGCGATGGATCCATCACCGTGGAGTGCCACCGTGTACCCCAGGCTGCACAGCCATCCGCCACGCGTCCCCGGATAGGCCCCAGGGCGACGCGTGGGCCGATGAGCTGGAGCGCGGGCACACAGCGCAGCCTCCCCGGCAAGCACCTTGCCGGGGCCTTGGTCTTGCCGGGCCCGAGAGCTTGTCGCTCCCCGAGCCCCTTGCCGGGGCGCGTATAGCGCCGAGGCGTTGTCTTCTAGTCTTCCTGGCAAGCTCCTCTTGCCAGGGTCTTGTGCCAGCGGGACAGTCCTGAGCCTGGTACGGCCTTCCCGGCAAGCTCCTCTTGCCGGGGTCTTGATCTTATGTCTTTTATACTTTGTTTTTGAATGGTTTAATAGGGAACAGGAAAGGTCTCCGGCGAGCACGCAGTAAACCTTGCCGCGGGAAGCTGCAACTGCCCGTGCACAAGTTGGGGTACTGGGGTACCCCTACCTTAGTACACCGACAGTTTTGGTCTACTTGTCTCGTACGTGATGCCTATATACAATGATCATGCCTAGATAGTCTCATAATTATTCGCTTTCCTATCAATTGCTCGACAGTAATTTGTTTACCCGCCGTAGAATATCACTATCATGAGAGAAGCCACTAGAGAAAACTATGGCCCCCAGGTCTATTCTCAACATATCAATCTACATCTACTTTACTTTTACCGCTTTTATTTGCTGTTTTATTAAACCAAAAATACCAAAAATATAATTATCATCTCTATCAGATCTCACTCTCGTAAGTGACCGTAAAGGGATTGACAACCCCTTATCGCGTTGGCTGCGAAGTTATTATTTGTTTGTGCATGTGCGAGGGACTCGCGCGTGGTCTCCTACTGGATTGATACCTTGGTTCTCAAAAACTAAGGGAAATACTTACGCTACTGTGCTGCATCTCCCTTTCCTCTTCGAGGGAATACAATGCAAGCTCAAGAGGTAGCAAGAAGAATTTCTGGCGCCGTTGCCGGGGAGGCTTACGCAAAAGTCATATACCAAGTACCTATCAGAAACCCTTATCCTTCGCATTACATTTATTTTCCTCTCATTTTCCTCTCCCCCACTTCACCCTTGCCGTTTTATTTGCCCTTCTTCCGCCGTGTGTTTATCGTTCGCTTGCTTCTTGCTTGCTTGTGTGTTGGATTGCTTGCTTGTCACTATGGCTCAGAACAATACCAAATTGTGTGACTTCTCCAATACCAACAACAATGACTTTATTAGCACTCCAATTGCTCCTATTACCGATGCTGAATCTTGTGACATCAATGATGCTTTGTTGAATCTTGTCATTTAAAATCAATTCTCCGGCCTTCCTAGTGAAGATGTCGCTACCCATCTAAACAACTTTGTTGATTTGTGTGATATGCAAAAGAAGAGGGATACGGATAACGATATTGTTAAATTGAAGTTATTTCCCATTTCGCTTAGAGATCGTGCTAAAACTTGGTTTTCCTATTTGCCTAGAAATAGTATTGATTCGTGGAATAAGTGCAAAGATGCTTTTATCTCTAAGTATTTCCCTCCTTCTAAGATCATCTCTCTTAGAAACGATATTATGAATTTTAAGCAACTAGATCATGAGCATGTTGCACAAGCTTGGGAGAGAATGAAATTGATGATACGTAATTGCCCTACACATGGTTTGAATCTATGGATGATTATTTAGAACTTTTATGCTGGCTTGAATTTTGCTTCTAGAAATCTTTTAGATTCGGCCGCAAGAGGCACTTTCATGGAAACCACCTTAGGAGAAGCTACCAAGCTCCTAGATAATATTATGGTTAATTATTCTCAATGGCATACCGAAAGATCTACTAGTAAAATGGTGCATGCTATCGAAGAAATTATTGTTTTGAGTAGAAAGATGGATGAACTTATGAAATTGTTTGCTGCTAAGAGTGCTTCCTCTGATCCTAATGATATGCCTTTGTCCACTTTGATTGAGAAAAACAATGAATCTTTGGATGTGACTTTTTTGGTAGGAATAATTTTGGTAACAATGCTTATAGAGATAATTTTAATCCTAGGCCTTTCCCTAGTAATTCCTCTAATAATTTTGGTAATTCCTACAACAAATCTTATGGAAAGATGCCTTCTGAATTTGAAACTAGTGCTAAGGAATTTATGATCTCACAAAAGAATTTCAATGCTATGCTTGAAGAGAAATTGCTTAAGGTTGATGAATTGGCTAGAAGTGTGGATAGAATTACTCTTGATGTTAATTCTTTGAAACTTAGATCTATCCCACCTAAGCATGATATTAATGAGTCTCTCAGAGCCATGAGAATTTCCATTGATGAATGCGAAGAAAGAACCGCTAGAATGCGTGCTAAAAGAGAAGATTATATTAAATCATGTTCTTCTAGTTTTCATGAAAATAAAGATGAAGATCTGAAAGTTATTGATGTGTCTCCTATTAGATCCTTGTTTTCTAGTATTAATCTTGATGAGAATAAGATTGGAGATGATTCTGCTTTAAGGTGTCCCAATGATTCAGAGTTTTTAGATCTTGATGCTAAAAATTGCTAAAAGTGGGAGTGAAGAGATTAAAACTTTGCATAGTAATGAACCCACTATATTGGATTTCAAGGTATTCAATTATGATAATTGCTCTTTGATTGATGGTATTTCCTTGTTACAATTCGTGCTAAATTCTCTGCATGCTTATATTCAAAATAAAGCTTTCACTAAACACATAGTTGATGCTTTGATGCGATATTATGAAGAAAAACTTGAGTTGGAAGTTTCTATACCTAGAAAGCTCTATGATGAATGGGAACCTACTATAAAAATAAAAATAGAAGATCATGAATGCTATGCTTTCTGTGATTTGGGTGCAAGTGTCTCCACTATCCCAAAAACTTTGTGTGATTTACTAGGGTTCCATGAGCTTGATGATGGTTCTTTAAATTTGCATCTTGCGGATTCCACTATTAAGAAACCTATGGGAAGAATTAATGATGTTCTTATTGTCGCCAATAGGAATTATGTGCCCATAGATTTCATTGTTCTTGATATAGATTGCAATCCTTCATGTCCTATTATTCTTGGTAGACCTTTCCTTAGAATGATTGGTGCAATTATTGATATGAAGGAAGGAAATATTAGATTCCAATTTCCGTTAAGGAAAGGCATGGAACACTTTCCTAGAAAGAAAATCAAATTACCATATGAACCTATCATGGGAGCCACTTATGGATTGCCTTCCAAAGATGGCAATACCTAGATCTATCTTGTATCGTGCCTAGCTAGGGGCGTAAAACGATAGCGCTTGTTGGGAGGCAACCCAACTTTTTGTTTTTTGTTTTTGTTGCTGTTAGGGAATAAATATTGCATCTATCCTCTGATTAGATGTGGTTTTATGTTTTTTTAGTGTTTGTGCCAAGTAGAACCTTTGGCAAGTCTTGTGTGAAGTTTATATGATCTTGCTGTGAAAAACATAATTGCTAGTGCTCGCTAAAGTAGTCGTGGGATTATACTGGAGCATGATTTTTAGTTGATTATTTTTTCTGATGATTGGTAGACAAATTGCGCAAATTTACCAATTTAGTTTCAATTTTTTGGAGTTCCAGAAGTAGGCGAACCCTGCGGATTACTACAGACTGTTCTGCCTTTGACAGATTCTGTTTTTCGTGTGTTGTTTGCTTATTCCGATGCATCTATGAGTAATATTGGAGGATATGAACCATAGAAAACTTGGTGTACAGTAGGTTTAACACCAATATAAACAAAGAATGAATTCCTTGCTGTACCTTTGAGTAGTGATTTGCTTTGTCATACTAACGGAGCTCACGAGAATTTTTGTCTAAGTTTTGTATTGTGAAGTTTTCAAGTTTTGAGTATTGCTTTGATGGACTATGGAACAAGGAGTAGCAAAGGCCTAAGCTTGGGGATGCCCATGGCACCCCAATTAAATTCAAGATAATCAAAAGCCTAAGCTTGGGGATGCCCCAGGAAGGCATCCCCTCTTTCGTCTTCATCCATCGGTAACTATACTTGGAGCTATATTTTTATTCGCAACATGCTATGTGTTTTGCTTGGAGCGTCTTGTGTAATTTGAGTCTTTGCTTGTTAGTTTTCGACAATCATCCTTGCTGGACACACCTATTTGGGAGAGTTAAACATGGCCTAGAAATTGGTCGAACACTCTATGTGCTTCACTCATATCTTTTGAGTTGAATAGTTTTTGCTCTAGTGCTTCACTTATATCTTTTAGAGCATGGTGGTGGTAATATTTTGTAGAAATTATTGAACTCTCATGCTTCACTTATATCTATTTGAGAGTCTATTAGAACAGCATGGTAATGTGTTTAGGCTAAAGAAACTAGTCTTCACATGATAAACATCCAATGTCAATGTAGTAACAAAATTCAAACCAGGTGCATTGAATAGAATGAGATGTTGGATGCTTGATAATTGTTTTCAGACATGAGGATAGTGATATTAGAGTCATGCTAGTGGAGTTATTATGAAATTGAGAAATACTTGTGTTAAGGTTAGTGATTCCCGTATCATGCACGTATGATGAACCGCTATGTGACGAAGTTAGAGCATGAGGTATTTGTAGAGTGCCAACCTTTGTGTGGAGGTCGGGGGCGCGCGATGGTTAACTCCTACCAACTTCCCCCCTAGGAGCATGCGTTGATTGCTTTGTTTTGACGACTCGTAGATTTTTGCAATAAGTATATTAGTTCTTATGACTAATGTTGAGTCCATGGGTTATACGCACTCTCACCCTTCCACCATTGCTAGTCTCTCTTGTACCGCGCAACTTTCGCCGGTACCATGAACCCACTATATATCCTCCCTCAAAACAGCCACCATATTGTTCCTCAAAACAGCCACCATACCTACCTATCATGGCATTTCCATAGCCATTCCGAGATATATTGCCATGCAACTTTCCACCGTTCCGTTTATATGACATGCATCATATTGTCATATTGCCATGTATGATCATGTAATTGACATCGTAGTGGTGGCAAAGCCACCATGCATAATTTTTCATATATGTCGCTCTTGATTCATTGCTTATGCCGGTACACCGCCGGAGGCATTCATGTAGAGTCATACTTGTTGTAGTATCGAGTTGTAACAAAAAAAATGTGATGATCATCATTATTAGAGCATTGTCCCGTGCGAGGAAAGGCCAATAAAAAAAAAAGAAAAGGCCCAAAAAAATAGAGAGGGGCTAATAAAAAAAAAGAGAGAAAGCCCCTCCAAAAAAATGAGTGAAAAGAGAGAAGGGACAATTGCTACTATCTTTTTCCACACTTGTGCCATAATATTTTGGAGGGGTCTCATGCTTAGTCACTTTCATATACTAGTGGGAATTTTCATTATAGAACTTGGCTTGTATATTCCAACAATGGGCTTCCTCAAATGCCCTAGGTCTTCGTGAGAAAGCAAGTTGGATGCACACCCACTAGTTTATTTTGTTGAGCTTTCATTCATATTTAGCTCTAGTGCATTTGTTGCATGGCAATCCCTACTCACTCACATTGATATCTATTGATGGGCATCTCCGTAGCCCGTTGATACACCTAGTTGATGTGAGACTATCTCCCTCCTTTTTGTCTTCTCCACAACCACCTCTATTCCACCCATAGTGCTATATCCATGGCTCACGCTCATGTATTGCGTGAAAGTTGAAAGGTTTGAAAAGATAGAGTATGAAAACAAATGCGTGGCTGAAATCGGGGTTGTGCTTGATATGAATATTTTGTGTGATGAAGAGGGAGCATAGCCAGACTATATGAATTTGTAGGGATAACTTTCTTTAGCCATAATATTTTGAGAAGACATGATTGCTTTGTTAGTATCACTTGAAGTATTGTTATTTCTTATGTCAATATAGACTTTTATCTTGAATGTTTCAGATCTGAACATTCATGCCACAATTAAGAGAATTACATTGAAAAACTATATTGGTTAGCATTCCACATCAAAAATTCTTTCTTTATCATTTACCTACTCGAGGACGAGCATGAATTAAGCTTGTGGATGCTTGATACGTCTCCAACGTATCTATAATTTTTGATTGTTCCATGCTATTATTTATGAAATCTTGGATGTTTAATGGGCATTATCATTCACTTCTATATCATTTTTGGGACTAACCTACTAACCCAAAGGCCTACTCCAGATTGCTGTTTTTTTGCCTATTTCAGGGTTTTGCAGAAAAAGAATATCAAACGGAGTCCAATCGGAATGAAACCTTCGCGAGAGATATTTTTGGAGAAAATCACGCTCGGGAAACTTCAGGACCTAGTCAGGGGACAGCTGGGCTGCCCTCGAGGGTGGGGGGCGCGCCCTCCTTCCCAGGGCGCGCCCCCTGCCTCGAGGCTGGTCCGTGTTGCCCCCGGTACCCTCCTTCTTCCTATATACCTACGTACCCCAAAAACTCCATACACAGAGAGAAAACCCTAATTCCACCACCGTAGCTTCTGTTCCCGTGGAGATCCCATCTTGGAGCCTGTTCCGGGAGGGGAATCCATCACGGAGGCCTTCATCATCATCATCATCGCCCTCACCATGAGTTGTGAGTAGTTTACCACAGACCTTCGGGTCCATAGCTAGTATCTAGATGGCTTCTTCTCTCTCTACGGATCTCAATACAAAGTTCTCCTCGGTCTTCGAGGAGATCTATTCGATGTAATCTCTTTTTGCGGTGTGTTTGTCGAGATCCGATGAATTGTGAGTTTATGATCAAGGTTATCTATGAAAGATATTTGGTTCTTCTCTGAACTTTTTATGTGTGCTCATAATATCCTTGAAAGTCTCTTCAAATTATTGGTTTGGTTTGGCCTACTAGATCTATAGTTCTTGCAATGGGAGAAGTGCTTGGCTTTGGGTTCAATCTTGCGGTGTCCTTTCCCAGTGACAGTAGGGGAAGCAAGGCATGTATTGTATTGTTGCCATCGAGGATAAAAAGATGGGGTTTTCATAATATTGCTTGAGTTTATCCCTCTATATCATGTGATCTTGCTTAAGGCGTTACTCTATTCATATGAACTCAATACACTAGATGCATGCTGGATAGCGGTCGATGTGTGGAGTAATAGTAGTAGATGCATGCCTATATACAATGATCATGCCTAGATAGTCTCATAATTATTCTCTTTTCTTTCAATTGCTCGACAGTAATTTGTTTACCCGCCGTAGAATATCGCTATCATGAGAGAAGCCACTAGAGAAAAGTATGGCCTCCGGGTCTATTCTCAACATATCTATCTACATCTACTTTACTTTTACCGCTTTTATTTGTTGTTTTATTAAACCAAAAATATAATTATCATCTCTATCAGATCTCACTCTCGTAAGTGACCATAAAGGGATTGACAACCCCTTACCGTGTTGGCTGCGAAGTTCTTATTTGTTTGTGCAGGTGCGAGGGACTCGCGCGTGGTCTCCTATTGGATTGATACCTCGGTTCTCAAAAACCGAGGGAAATACTTACGCTACTGTGTTGCATCTCCCTTTCCTCTTCGAGGGAATACAACGCAAGCTCAAGAGGTAGCAAGTCTCTAGCAATTTCTTCATCCATAACATAACCCTCAGGCATAATAGGCAATTCATATCTAGGGGGAGAATCTTCATCATCACTTTCATCAATATTACCAGTTTCAACAATTTCATTCTCCCTAACCCTAGCAATTTGTTCATCAAGAAATTCACCTAGTGGCACAATATTATCAAACATAGAAGTGGTTTCATCATAAGAATCATGCGTAGCAGAAGTGGCATCATCAAGAACATGCGACATATTAGATTCAATAGCAGGTGTAGGTGTCGCAAATTTACTCATAACAGAGGGTGAATCAAGTGCAGAGCTAGATGGCAGTTCCTTACCTCCCCTCGTAGTTGAGGGATAAATCTTGGTTTTTCTGTATTTCAAGTTCTTCATAGTGATCAACAGATATAAATCCCAAGTGACTCAAATTATATAGCTATGCTCCCCAGCAACGGCGCCAAAAAATAGTCTTGATAACCAACAAGTATAGGGGTTGCAACAGTTCTCGAGGGTAGAGTATTCAACCCAAATTTATTGATTCGACACAAGGGGAGCCAAAGAATACTCTCAAGTATTAGCAGTTGAGTTGTCAATTCAACCACACCTGGAAGACTTAATATCTGCAGCAAAGTATTTAGTAGCAAAGTAGTATGGAAGTAACGGTAACGGTGGCAAAAGTAACAGTAGCAGTTTTGTAGTGATTGTAACAGTAGCAGCGGTAAAGTAACTAAGCAAAGAGCAACATGTGAAAAGCTCGTAGCCATTGGATCAGTGATGGATAATTATGTCGGGTGCAATTCCTCATGTAATAGTTATAACATAGGGTGAGACAGAACTAGCTCCAGTTCATCAATGTAATGTAGGCATGTATTCCGAATATAGTCATACGTGCTTATGGAAAAGAACTTGCATGACATCTTTTGTCCTACCCTCCCGTGGTAGCGGGGTCCTATTGGAAACAAAGGGATATTAAGGCCTCCTTTTAATAGAGTACCGGACCAAAGCATTAACAGTTAGTGAATACATGAACTCCTCAAACTACGGTCATCACTAGGAGTGGTCCCGATTATTGTCACTTCGGGGTTGCCGGATCATAACACATAGTAGGTGACTATTGGATTGCAAGATAGGATCAAGAACTCACATATATTCATGAAAACATAATAGGTTCAGATCTAAAATCATGGCACTCGGGCCTTAGTGACAAGCATTAAGCATGGCAAAGTCATAGCAACATCAATCTTAGAACATAATGGATACTAGGGATCAAACCCTAACAAAACTAACTCGATTACATGGTAAATCTCATCCAACCCATGACGATCCAGCAAGCCTACGATGGAATTACTCACGCACGGTGGTGAGCATCATGGAATTGGTGATGGAGGAAGGCTGATGAGGACGATGGCCATGATCTCCACTCTCCGGAGCCCCGAGCGGACTCCAGATCAGCCCTCTCGAGAGAGATTAGGGCTTGGCAGCGGCTCTGTATCGTAAAACGTGATGAATCCTTCTCTCTGATTTTTTTTTCTCCCCGAACATGAATATATGGAGTCAAAGCTGAGGTCGGTGGAGCGCCAGGGGGCCCACGAGACAGGGGGCACGCCCAGGGGGTCGGCGCGCCCCCACCCTCATGGACAGGGTGTGGCCCCCCTGGTCTTGATTCTTTCGCCAGTATTTTTTATATATTCCAAAAATATTATCCGTTGATCTTCAGGTCATTCCGATAACTTTTATTTCCACACAGAAATAACACCATGGCAGTTCTCCTGAAAACATCGTTAGTCTGGGTTAGTTCCATTCAAATAATGCAAGTTAGAGTCCAAAACAAGGGCAATAGTGTTTGGAAAAGTAGTTAAATTGGAGACGTACCAGAGATGCGTGAGGGGGTGCTACACATCTGCGTTGTTGAGGGGCCAAAGAAGACCAGAAGCGTGGAGACAAGACTCGAAGCAATGGAGCAGCAAGTTTTCAAGTGCCAAGGGATGGTGGAGCGTGGACTTAACGCCAACCACATGATGATCGCGAAATTCCCTAGTAATCATAAGTTGGATGCCAAGCACATTGGGGAGATCATCTTCAAGCTGTAAGAGAAAATCGAGCATCTCTAAGCCCAGATCTATGACCTGCAAAACCAAAACTATGAGTATGAATTCAGATTTAAGAGGATGAGTTTGGCTGCAGATCTGAGGATTCCGGAGACTCGTTCATCCTTCTATGATGGTGAACCTATGCCTTGGAAGATGGATGACAAGCGGACTACATCAACAAGTCCTTCGTCACCATCTTCGAAGAAAGAATCATAAATACATGGGTATGGGCACTCCCGTTGGCAACTGCCAATATTGTGGGAGGTGCCCCGGTATCGTATCACCATCACACCTTTACCTTTACCACTTTTCTTAGTTCGATCCTTTTGGTTATATCTTGATCTATTAGAATAAAGTTTGTAGTATGATTTAGCTTTGAGTTTTGCTTTGATCCCTATCTATGTAATCGAGTCCTTGAGTTATATAATAAATAATAGTTTTGAGTGAGGGCTTTGCTATGTTGCTATGATATTAAGGGAATAAAGAAAAGAAAGGAATAAGAAGAAATAAATAAAGATCACATGTTAATCTCATGTGAAGTAATGACCTCACATATAAAAAGTATGATGAATAAAAGTTGTTGAGTGTTGACAAACATAGTCTTGGTCATTATTGTAATTAATAGGAGGTAATAAAGAAAGAGAGGCTTCACATATAAATATCCTATCTTGGGCATCTTTTGCAATTGTGAGAATTCATTAAAATATGACATGCCAAAAATTTGAAGTTGGACAAGGAAGATAGCATAATGGGTTATGTCTTCTTACATCCTAAAAGAAGTTATATTGTTATAGATCCTCCAACATGTTGTGCTTGCTTTCCCTCTCATGCTATCCAAAATTCATTTTGCACCAAGTAGAGATACTACTTGTGCTCCCAAACATCCCTTAAACCCAGTTTTGCCATGAGAGTCCACCATACCTACCTATGGATTGAGTAAGATCCTTCAAGTAAGTTTTCATCGGTGCAAGCAATAAAAATTGCACTCTAAATATGTATGATCTATTAGTGTGAAGAAAATAAGTTTTATACGAGGTTGTTATGTGGAAGAAATAAAAGCGACATACTGCATAATAAAGGTCCATTATCACAACTGGCAATATAAAGTGATGTTCTTTTGCATTAAGATTTTGTGCATCCAACCATAAAAGTGCATGACAACCTTTGCTTCCCTCTGCGAAGGGCCTATCTTTTACTTTTATTTCCTATCCTCATAAAAGAGTCATGGTATATATCACTTTTACTTTTTACATTTATCCTTTGGCAAGTGCAATATGTTGGAGCTAGATCTATATATATCCATGCGGATGTAGGGAGCCATGAATCATTATTGTTGACATTACCCTTGAGGTAAATTGTTGGGAGGCAAAACTATAAGCCCCTATCTTTCTCTGTGTCTGGTTGAAACTTTGAACTCATTAGTATCGCGTGAGTGTCAGCAATTGTGAAAGAGTAAATCATAGTTGAGTATGTGGACTTGCTGAAAAGCTCTTATGTTTGACTCTTTCCGATTTATGATAAATTGCAATTTCTTCAATGACTAAAATCATGGTTGTTGGCTCTCAATGAAGTTTCTGACTCATACTTTACCTTGTGATTGAATTGTTACTTTTACTTAAGAACCTATATGACAAAGTTATGTTGCTGTCCTAAAGATGATCATGATGCCCTCATGTCCGTATTTTATTTTTATTGACACCTCTATCTCTAAACATGTGGACATATTTTTTTATATTGGCTTTCGCTTGAGGACAAGCGGGGTCTAAGCTTGGGGGAGTTGATACGTCCATTTTGCATCATGATTTTATATTGATATTTATTGCATTATGGGCTGTTATTACACATTATATCACAATACTTATGCCCTTTCTCTCTTATTTTACAAGTTTTACATAAAGACGGGTAATGCCGACAGCTGGAATTCTGGATTAGAAAAGGAGCAAATCTGAGATACATATTATGCACAACTCCAAAAGTCCCGAAACTTCAAGAAGAATATTTTTGGAATATATGAAAAATATTGGGCGAAAGAAGCACCAGAGGGGGGCCACCACCCATCCACAAGGGTGGGGGCGTGCCCTACACCCTAGGGCGCCCCTACCTTGTGGGCCACCTGGCAGGCCTCCGACTCCCATCTTCTGCTATATCAACGTGTTTTGACGAAGAAAAAAATCATAACGAGGTTTTCGGGACGAAGCGCCGCCGTCTTGAGGCTGATCCGAGACGAAACCAATCTAGAGCTCCGGCAGGGCTGTTCTACCGGGGATACTTCCCTCCAGGAGGGGGAAATTGAAACCGTCGTCATCGCCAACGATCCTCTCTTCGAGAGGGGGTCAATCTTCATCAACATCTTCGCCAGCACCATCTCCTCTCAAACCCTAGTTCATCTCTTGTATCCGATCTTTGTCTTAAAACCTCAAATTGGTACCTATGGGTTGCTAGTAGTGTTGATTACTCCTTGTAGTTGATGCTAGTTGGTTTATTTGGTGGAAGATAATATGTTAAGATCCTTAATGCTATTCAATACAACCATGATCATGAACATGAACATGCTTTGTGAGTACTTACATTGTTCCTGAGGACATGGGAGAAGTCTTGTTATAAGTAATCATGTGAATTTAGTATTCATTTGATATTTTGATGAGATGTATGTTGTCTTTCCTCTAGTGGTGTTATGTGAATGTTGACTACATGACACTTCATCATTATTTGGGCCTAGGGGAAGGCATTGGGAAGTGAAGGAAATATGCCCTAGAGGCAATAATAAAGTTGTAATTTTATATTTCCTTATATCATGATAAATATGTTTTATTCATGGTAGAATTTATTAACCGGAAACATGATACATGTGTGAATACATAGACAAAACAGAGTGTCCCTAGTATGCCTCTACTAGACTAGCTCATTAATCAAAGATGGTTAAAGTTTCCTAACCCCAGACATGTGTTGTCATTTGATGAACGGGATCACATCATTAGGAGAATGATGTGATGGACAAGACCCATCCGTTAGCTTAGCATTATGATCGTTTAGTTTTATTGCTATTGCTTTCTTCATGACTTATACATGTTCCTCTGACTATGAGATTATGCAACTCCCGAATGCCGGAGGAACACCTTGTGTGCTATCAAACATCACAACGTTACTGGGTGATTATAAAGATGCTCTGCATGTGTCTCTGAAGGTGTTTGTTGAGTTGGCTTAGATTGAGAATAGGATTTGTCACTCCGAGTGTCGGAGAGGTATCTCTGGGCCCTCTCAGCAATACACATCATAATAAGCATTGCAAGCAAATGGCTAATGGGTTAGTCACGAGATGATGTATTACGGAACGAGTAAAGAGACTTACCGGTAACGATATTGAACTAGGTATGATGATACCGACGATCGAATCTCGGGCAAGTAACATACTCGATGACAAAGGGAACAACATATGTTGTTATGTGGTTTGAACGATAAAGATCTTCATAGAATATGTAGGAGCCAATTTCAGCATCCAGGTTCCACTATTGGTTATTGACCGGAGATGTGTCTCGGTCATGTATACATAGTTATCGAACCCGTAGTGTCTGTACGCTTAATGTTCGATGCCGATTTGTATTATGAGTTATGTGATTTGATGACCAAAGTTTGTTCGGAGTCTCGGATGAGATCACGGACCCGACGAGGAGTGTCGAAATGGTCGAGAGGTAAAGATTCACACAATGGAAGGCTATATTCGGACATCGGAAAGGTTCCGAGTGATTCGGGTATTTTCAGAGTACCTCGGAATCACGGGAATTCACCGAGAGAAGTATTGGGTCTTATTGGTCCATACGGGAAGAGGAGGAGGCATGCCAAGGGGAGGTGCCCCCCCCATTGGTCCGAACTGGACTAATGGAAGGGGGCGGCGCCCCCCTTGCCTTTTCCTACTCCCTCTCTCTTTCCCTCTTTCCTTCTCTCTTACTCCGAATAGGAAAGGGTTTCCTACTATTACTTGGAAGTCCTAGTAGGACTCCCTACTCTTGGCACGCCCTAGGAGGCCAGCCTCTCTCCCTCCCTCCTTTATATACGTGGGCAGGGGGCACCACAAAGGCACGGCAGCCAATCACTTAGCCGTGTGCGGTGCCCCTCCATAGTTACACACCTCGGTCATATCGTTCCAGTGCTTAGGCAAAGCCCTGCTCAAGTAACTTCATCATCACTGTCACCACGCCATCGTGCTGACGACACTCTCCCTCATCCTCAACCAGATCAGGAGCTCGAGGGACGTCATCATGCTGAACGTGTGCTGAACACGGAGTTGCCGTACGTTCAGTACTTGGATCGGTTGGATCATGAAGATGGTCGACTACATCAACTGCGTTACTAAAACGCTTCCGCTTTCGGTCTACGAGAGTACGTGGACACACTCTCCCTACTCGTTGCTATGCTTCTCCTAGATAAATCTTGCGTGATCGTAGGATTTTTTTTAAATACTACGTTCCCCAACAGTGGCATCATGAGCCAGGTCTACGGGTAGATGATATGCACGATTAGAACACAAAGAGTTGTGGGCGATAATATTCATACTTCTTACCACCAACATCAAACTTTGATTCAGCGGGATTGTTTGATGAAGCGGCCCAGACCGACATTACATGACCGCGTTCATGAGACTGGTTCTACCGACATGGTTTGCACACATGTGGCTGGTCGGTATCAATTTCTGCAACTTTAGTTGAATTGAGTGTGACTACGGCCGATCCTTGTTGAAGGTTAAAACAGCACACTTGATGAAAAATCGTTGTGGTTTCGATGCGTAGGTAAGAACGGTTCTTACTAAAAGCCTGTAGCAGCCACGTAAAACTTGCAACAATAAAGTAGAGGACGTTTAAATTCTTTTTGCAGGGCATGTTGTGATGTTATATGGTCAAGACGTGATGAGTTATCCGTTATTGTATGAGATGATCATGTTTTGTAAATTATTGGCAACCGACAGGAGCCTTATGGTTGTCTCTTTATTGTATGAATTGTGAATACCATGTAATTGATTTAATTTATCACTATGAGTTAGCGATAGTAGTAGAAGCAATAGTTGGCGAGACGACCACGACACTACGATGAAGATCATGGTGTCAAGCCGGTGACGATGGAGACCATGATGATGCTTTGGAGATGGAGATCAAAAGCATGAGATGATGATGGCCATATCATTACACATATTTTGTTTGCATGTGATGTTGATATTTTTATGCGTCTTATTTTGCTTAGTACGGCGGTAGCATTATAAGATGATCCCTTACAAAATTTAAAGGTACAAGTGTTCTCCCTGAGTATGCACCATTGCGACAGTTCGTCATGCCGAGACACCACGTGATGATCGGGTGTGATAAGATCTACGTTCACATACAATGGGTGTAAGACAGTTTTGCACATGAAAAATACTCGGGTTAAACTTGACGAGCCTAGCATGTACATACATAGCCTCGGAACACTGGCGACCGAAAAGTCAAGCGTGAATCATATAGTAGATATAATCAACATAAGATGTTCACCATTGAAAACTACTCCATCTCACGTGATGATCGGACATGGTTTAGTTGATTTGGATCACGTGATCATTTAGATGACTTGAGGGATGTCTATCTAAGTGGGAGTTCTTTAGTAATATGATTAATTGAACTTTAATTTATCATGAACTTAGTCCTTATAGTATTTGCAAATTATGTTGTAAGTCAATAGCTCATGTTGTAGCTCCCCTATGTTTTTTATATGTTCCTAGAGAAAACTAAGTTGAAAGATGTTAGTGGCAATGATGCAGACTAGGTCCGTGATATGAGGATTATCCTCATTGCTGCAAACAAATGTTATGTCCAAATGCACTGCTAGGTGACAGGCCTATTGCAGGAGTAGATGCAAACATTATGAACGTTTGGCAAAGCTCAGTATGATGTCTACTTAATAGTTTAGTGCACCATGCTTGACGGCTTAGAACCGGGACTTCAAAAACATTTCGAACGCCACGGAGCATATGAGATGTTCCAAGAGCTGAAATTGGTATTTCAGACTCATGCCCATGTCGAGAAGTATGAGACCTTTGACAAATACTTTGCCTACAAGATGGAGGAGAATAGCTCAGCTAAAGAGCATGTGCTCAGAATGTTTGGGTACTACAATCACTTGAATCAAGTGGGAGTGAATCTTCAAGATAAGATAGTGATTGATAGAGTTCTCTAGTCACTATCACCAAGCTACTAGAACTTTGTGATGAACTATAATATGCAAGGGATGACAAAAATGATTCCCCAGCTCTTCGCGATGCTGAAATCAGCGAAGGTAGAAATAAAGAAAGATCATCAAGTGTTGATGGTTAAAGAAGACCACTAGTTTCAATAAAAAGGGCAAGGGAAAGAAAGGGAACTTCAAGAAGAACGGCAAGAAAGTTGCCACTCCCGAGAATAAGCCCAAAGCTAGACCCAAGCCTGAAACTGAGTGCTTCTACTGCAAAGGAAATGGTCACTGGAAGCGGAACTACCCCAAATATTTGGCGGATAAGAAGGATGGCGAAGTGAACAAATGTATATTTGATATACGTGTTATTGATGTGTAACTCACTAGTGCTCGTAGTAGCCCCTGGGTATTTGATACCTGTTCGGTTGTTAATATTAGGAACTCGAAACAGGAGTTGCAGAATAAACAGAGACTATTTGAGGGTGAGGTGACGATGTGTGTTGGAAGTAGTTCCAATATTGATATGATCATCATCACACACTCCATGTACTTTCGGGATTAGTGTTAAACCTAAAAAAATGTTATTTGGTGTTTGCGTTGAATATGAACAAGATTGGATCGTGTTTATTGCAATACGATTATTCATTTAAGTGAGAGAATAATTGTTATTCTGTTTACATGAATAAAACCTTCGATGGTCATACACCCAAGGTGAATGGTTTATGGAACCTCGATCGTAGTAATACACATATTCATAATATTGAAGCCAAAAGATGCAGAGTTGATAATGATAGTGCAACATACTTGTGGCACTGCCGTTTAATTCATATTGGTGTAAAGCGCATGAATAAACTCCATGCTGATGGACTTTTGGAAAAACACTTGATTATGAATCATTTGATGCTTGCGAACCATGCCTCATGGGCAAGATGACTAAAACTCCGTTCTCCGGAACAATGGAGCGAGCCAATGACTTATTGGTAATAATACATACGGATGTATGCGGTCCGATGAGTGTTGAGGCTCACAGCGGGTATCGTTATTTTCTGATCTTCACAGATGATTTGAGCAGACATGAGTTAATACACTTGATGTAACACAAGTCTAAAACATTCGAAAAGTTCAAAGAATTTTAGAGTGAAGTAGGAAATCATCGTAACAAGAAAATAAAGTTTCTATGATCTGATCGCGGAGGCGAATATTTGAGTTACGAGTTTGGTATTCATTTAAAACAATGTGGAATAGTTTCACAACTCACGCCACCTGGAACACCACAACGTAATGGTGTGTCCGAATGTTGTAACCATAGTTTGTTAGATATGGTGCGATCTACGATGTCTCTTACCTATTTACCACTATCGTTTTGGAGTTATGCTTTAGAGACATCTGCATTCACGTTAAATAGGGCACCATCTAAATCTATTGAGACGACACCTTATGAACTATGGTTTGGCAAGAAACCCAAGTTTTCGTTTCTTAAAGTTTGTGGCTGCGATGCTTATGTGAAAAAGCTTCAACCTGATAAGCTCGACCCAAGTCGGAGAAATGTGTTTTCATAGGATACCCAAAAGAAACTGTTGGGTACACCTGCTATCACAGATCCGAAGGCAAGATATTCGTTGCTAAGAATGGATCCTTTCTAGGGAAGGAGTTTCTCTCGAAAGAAGTGAGTGGGAGGAAAGTCGAACTTGATAAGGTAATTGTAACTTCTCCCGAATGGGAAAGTAGTTCATCACAGAAATCAGTTCTAGTGATTCCTACACCAGTTAGTGAGGAAGCTAATGATGATGATCATGAAACTTCAGATCAAATTGCTACTGAACCTCGTAGGTCAACCAGAGTGTGTTCTGCGCCGGAGTGGTACGGTAACCCCATCCTGGAAGTCATGTTGCAAGACCATGATGAACCTACGAACTATGAGGAAGCGATCATGAGCCCATATTCCGCAAAATGGCTTGAAGCCATGAAATCTGAGATGGGATCCATGTATGAGAATAAAGTCTGGACTTTGGTTGCCTTGCCCGATGATCGGCAAGCCATTGAAAATAAATGGATTTGTAAGAGGAAGACTGACGCCAATGGTAATGTTACTGTCTACAAAGCTCGACTTGTTGCGAAAGGTTTTCTACAAGTTCATGGAGTTGAGCACGATGAGACTTTCTCACCCGTAGCGATGCTCAAGTCTGTTAGAATCATGTTAGCAATTGTCGAATTTTATGAAATCTGGCAAATGGATGTCAAAACTACATTCCATAATGGATTTCTGAAGAAGAGTTGTATATGATGCAATCACATGGTTTTGTTGATCCTAAAAAGTGCTAGCAAAGTGTGCAAGCTCCAGCGATCCATGTATGGACCGGTGCAAGCATCTCGGTGTTGGGATATACGCTTTGATAAGGTGATCAAAGCATATGGTTTTATACAGACTTACGGTGAAGTCTGTATTTACAAGAAAGTGAGTGGGAGCACTACAACATTTCTGATAAGTATATGTGAATGACATATTGTTGATCGGAAATGATGTAGAATTTTCTGGAAAGCATAAAGGATTGTTTAAAAGGAGTTTTTCAATAAAAGACCTCGGTGAACGTGCTTACATATTGGGCACCAAGATCTATAGAGATAGATCATGACGCTTGATAAGATATTTGATTAGTACATACCTTGATAAGATTTTGAAGTAGTTCAAAATGGATCAGTCAAAGAAGGCGTTCTTGCCTGATTTGTAAGGTATGAAATTGAGTAAGACTCAAAGCCCGACCTCAGCAGAAAAATAGAGAGAGAATGCAAGTCATTCCCTATGCCTCAGCCATAGGTTATATAAATTATGCCATGTTGTGTACCAAACCTGTTGTGCACCTTGCCATGAGTTTGGCAAGGAGGTACAATAGTGATCCAGGAGTAGATCACTAGACATCGGTCAAAATTATCCTTAGTAACTGGAGGATTAAGGAAATGTTTCTCGATTATGGAGGTGATAAAGAGTTCGTCGTAAAGGGTTACACCGATGCAAGCTTTGACACTAATATAGATGACTCTAAGTATCAATTCTGATGCCTATTGAAAGTGGGAGCAATTAGTTAGAGTAGCTCCAAGCAGTGCATTGTAGACATAGAAATTTACAAAATACATACGAATCTGAACATGACAGACCCGTGGACTAAACTTCTCTCACAAAGCAAAACATGATCACACCTTAGTACTCTTTGGGTGTTAGTCACATGGCGATGTGAACTAGATTATTGACTCTAGTAAACCCTTTGGGTGTTGGTCACATAGCGATGTGAACTATGGGTGTTAATCACATCACGATGTGAACTATCGGTGTTAAATCACATTGCAATGTGAACTAGATTATTGACTCTAGTGCAAGTGGGAGACTGAAGGAAATATGCCCTAGAGGCAATAATGAAGTTGTTATTTTATATTTCCTTATATCATGATGAATGTGTTTTATTCGTGCTAGACTTGTATTAACCGGAAACTTGATACATGTGTGAATACATAGACAAAACAGAGTGTCCCTAGTATGCTTCTACTAGACTAGGTCGTTAATCAAAGATGGTTAAAGTTTCCTAACCATAGACATGTGTTGCCATTTGATGAACGGGATCACATCATTAGGAGAATGATGTGATGGACAAGTCCCATCCGTTAGCTTAGCATTATGACCGCTTAGTTTTATTGCTATTGTTTTCTTCATGACTTATACATGTTCCTCTGACTATGAGATTATGCAACTCCCTAATGCCGGAGGAACACCTTGTGTGCTATCAAACATCACAACGTAACTGGGTGATTATAAAGGGTGATTATAAAATGCTCTGCAGGTGTCTTCGAAGGTGTTTGTTGAGTTGGCATAGATCTAGAATAGGATTTGTCACTCCGAGTGCCGGAGAGGTATCTCTGGGCCCTCTCGGTAATACACATCATAATAAGCCTTGCAAGCAAATGACTAATGGGTTAGTCATGAGATGATGTATTACGGAACGAGTAAAGAGACTTTCCGGTAACGATATTGAACTAGGTATGATGATACCGACGATCGAATCTCGGGCATGTAACATACCGATGACAAAGGGAACAACATATGTTTTTGTGCAGTTTGACCGATAAAGATCTTCATAGAATATGTAGGAGCCAATATGAGCATCCAGGTTCCGCTATTGGTTATTGACCGGAGATGTGTCTCGGTCATGTCTACATAGTGCTCGAACCCATAGGGTCCGCACGCTTAACGTTCGATGACGATTTGTATTATGAGTTATGTGATTTGATGACCGAAGTTTGTTCGGAGTCCCGGATGATATCACGGACATTACGAGGAGTCTTGAAATGGTCGAGAAGTAAAGATTCATATATTGTAAGGCTATATTCGGACATCGGAAAGGTTCCTAGTGATTCGGGTATTTTTTGGAGTACCGGGGAGTTACGGGAATTCACCGGGAGAAGTAATGGGCCTTATTGGGCCATACGGAAATAGGAGGAGGCATGCCAAGGGGAGGTGGCGCCCCCCATGAGTCCGAATTGGACCAGGGGAAGGGGGCGGCGCCCCCTTGCCTTTTCCTACTCCCTCTCTCATTCCCTCTTTCCTTCTCTCTTACTCCGAATAGGAAAGGGCTTCCTACTAGGACTTGGAAGTCCTAGTAGGACTCCCTACTCTTGGTGCGCCCTAGGATGCCGGCCTCTCTCCCTCCCTCCTTTATATACGTGGGCAGGGGCACCCCAAAGTCACAACAGACAATCTCTTAGCCGTGTGCGGTGCCCCCTCCACAGTTACACACCTCAGTCATATCGTTGCAGTGCTTAGGCGAAGCCCTACGCTGGTAACTTCATCATCATCGTCACTACGCCGTCGTCCTGACGAAACTCTCCCTTGTCCTCAAATGGATCAAGAGTTCGAGGGACGTCATCATGCTGAACGTGTGCTGAACATGGAGGTGCCGTACGTTCGGTACTTGGATCGGTTGGATCGTGAAGACGTTCGACTACATCATCCGCGTTACTAAAATGCTTCCGCTTTCGGTCTACGAGGGTACGTGGACACACTCTTCCCGCTCGTTGCTATGCTTCTCCAAGATAGAACTTGCGTGATCGTTGGATTTTTTTAAATATTACGTTCCCTAACAGGAAGTAATAAGTAGATGATGGGTTGCTAGAGTGACAGAAGCTTTTGTTGGGGAACGTAGTATTTCAAAAAAAATCCTACGATCACGCAAGATCTATTTAGGAGAAGCATAGCAACGAACGAGGAGAGTATGTCTACATACCCTCGTAGACCGAAAGCGGAAGCGTTTAGTAACTCGGTTGATGTAGTCGAATGTCTTCACGATCCAACCGATCCAAGTACCAAACGTACGGCACCTCCGTGTTCAACACACGTTCAGCACGATGACGTCCATCGAGCTCTTGATCCAGTTGAGGACGAGGGAGAGTTTTGTCAGCACGACAGCGTGGTGACGATGATGATGAAGTTACCGCCACAGGGCTTCGCCTAAGCACTACGACGATATGATCGAGGTGTGTAACTGTGGAGGGGGGAACCGCACACGGCTAAGAGAAACTTTGGTGTGCCTTTGAGGTGCCCCCTCCCCACGTATATAAAGAAGGGAGGGAGGAGGAGGCCGGCCAGGAGGAGGCGCGCACCCAAGGGGGGGCAATCCTACTCCAAGTAGGCCCCTCCTTTTCTTATTCCTACTAGGTAGAGGAGGAAGCAGGAGGAGAGGAGAAGGAAAGGGGGGCCGCCCCCCCCAAAGCCTAAACCAATTCGGTTTGGGCCTAGGGGGCGCACTCCACCACTTGCATGATGCCCTCTTTGTCCACTAGGGCCCATTAAGGCCCATTGACTCCCCGGGGGGTTCCGGTAACCTCTCGGTACTCTGAAAAATACGAGATACACTTCGGAACCCTTCCGGTGTCCGAATATAACCTTCCAATATATCAATCTTTATGTCTCGACCATTTCGAGACTCCTCGTCATGTCCTTGATCTCATCCGGGACTCTGAACAATCTTCGGTCATCAAAACCACATAACTCATAATACAAATCATCATCGAACGTTAAGTGTGCCGACCCTACGGGTTCGAGAACTATGTAGACGTGACCGAGACACATCTCCAGTAAATAACCAATAGCGGAACCTGGATGCTCATATTGGCTCCTACATATTCTACGGAGATCTTTATCAGTCAAACCGCATAACAACATACGTTGTTCCCTTTGTCATCGGTATGTTACTTGCCCGAGATTTGATCGTCGGTATCTTCATACCTAGTTCAATCTCATTACCGGCAAGTCTCTTTACTCGTTCTGTAATTCATAATCTCGTGACTAACTCATTAGTCATTTTCTTGCAAGGCTTATTATGATGTGTATTACCGAGAGGGCCCAGAGATACCTCTCCGACACTCGGATTGACAAATCCTAATCTGGATCTATGCCAACACCACAAACACCTTCGGAGACACCTGTAGAGCATGTTTATAATCACCCAGTTTTGTTGTGATGTTTGATAGCACACAAGGTGTTCCTTCGATATTCGGGAGTTCCATAATCTCATAGTTAGAGGAACATGTATAAGTCATGAAGAAAGCAATAGCAATAAAATTAAACGATCATTATGCTAAGCCAACGGACGAGTCTTATCCATTACATCATTCTCCTAGTGATATGATCCCGTTAATCAAATGACAACACAAGTCTATGGTTAGGAAACATAACCATCTTTGATCAACGAGTTAGTCAAGTAGAGGCATACTAGGGACACTCTATTTTGTCTATGTAGTCACACATGTAATAATTTTCTGGTTAATACAATTCTAGCATGAATAATAAACAGTTATCATGATGTACGGAAATATAAATAAAACTTTATTCTAGCAGGAATAATACAATTCGAGCATATTTCCTTCAGTCTCCCACTTGCACTAGAGTCAATAATCTAGTTCACATCGCCATGTGATTTAACACCAAAAGTTCACATCGTGATGTGATTAACACCCATAGTTTACATCACCGTGTGACCAACAACCAAAGGGTTTACTAAGGTGTGATCATGTTTTGCTTTGTGAGAGAAGTTTAGTCAACAGGTCTGTCACATTCAGATCCGTATCTATTTCGCAAATTTCTATGTCTACAATGCTCTGCATGGAGCTACTCTAGCTAATTGCTCCCACTTTCAATACGCATCCAGATTGATACTTAGAGTCATCTGGATTAGTGTCAAAGCTTGCATCGGCATAACCCTTTACGACGAACTCTTTATCACCTCTATAATCGAGAAACATTTCCTTAGTCCTCCAGTTACTAAGGATAATTTTGACCGCTGTCAAGTGATCTACTTCTGGATCACTATTGTACCTCCTTGCCAAACTCATGGCAAGGTACACAACAGGTTTGGTACACAGCATGGCGTACTTGATAGAACCTATGGCTGAGGCATAGGGAATGACTTTCATTCTCTCTCTATTTTTCTGCTGTGGTCGGGCTTTGAGTCTTACTCAATTTCATACCTTACAAATCAGGCAAGAACTCCTTCTTTGACTCATCCATTTTGAACAACTTCAAAATCTTATCAAGGTATGTACTAATCGAATATCTTATCAAGCATCTTGATCTATCTCAATAGATCTTGATAAGCAATATGTAAGCAGCTTCTCCGAGGTCTTTTATTGAAAAACTCCTTTTAAACAATCCTTTTTGCTCTCCAGAAAATTCTACATCATTTCCGATTAACAATATGTCATTCACATAAACTTATCAGAAATGTTGTAGTGCGCCCACTCACTTTCTTGTAAATATAGGCTTCACCATAAGTTTGTATAAAACCATATGCTTTGATCACCTTATCAAAGCGTATATTCCAACTCTGAGATGCTTGCACCAGTCCATAGATGGATCGCTGGAGCTTGCACAATTTGTTAGCACCTTTAGGATCAACAAAACCTTCTGGTTGCATCATATACAACTCTTCTTTGAGATATTCATTTAGGAATGCAGTTTTGACATCCATTTGCCAGATTTCATACACTATAGGAATCAGACACTTTGCCGTTTGCCATGGCAGAAGGCAAAGTCATATCTGGTGGACGGCAAAGGGCTTTGTCGTCAGCCAGCAGACGGCAACATGTCCGGCTGAATAAGCTACGGTGAAGGGAACTTTGTCGTCTGCTCGCGGACGTGAAAGATGAAATGGTCTTTGCCGTCTGCCAGCAAACGGCAAAGAGCCTGGACGGCGCACATGGGAGGTTAGGTCCGTTAGGTGGTTAACAGTGCGCTTTGCCATCTGCTTGCTGATGGCAAAGACCATTGCACCTTTGTCGTCTTCCAGCGGACAGCAAAGTAACAAAATAGGCTAGCCCCAGGTTGCACAGGTAGCTACCATGTGGCAGCTTTGCCGTCCGTTGGCTGATGGCAAAGCTCTTTGCCGTCTGCCAGCTGACCGCAAAGATCCTGTATAGCCCCTATTTTTTCTGTTTTGTCTTAAATTCATTCAATTTCAACACACAAGTTTCAGCACACAAATTTCACAATAGACATGTTGGGGATATAACTATTTGACATGACCCGCCTAGGAGGGGCCGGGTTACCCCAATTGCGGTTCATGGGCCTAGCCCAGAAGCATGTTGAAGATGGCGGTTCAAGAAGAGTAACGTATAAAGAGCCCAAAACCCAGAGTGGCTTAAGGCCCGTAAGTGTAAATCACCACGTATGTTTGACTTGTACTATAAGGCATGTAATGATGAGTCACCAGGCCGGACACGATTCTATGAGCCAGCCAGGACTCTGTAAGCCGCAAGGTGTCAACCCGTGTATATAAGAGGACGACCTGGCAGCGGCTTCGGGAAAGAAACTATAGATCGAAAGCTAGGCCCGTGTATTCCCTCCCTAGCAATACCACCTCAAACTGGATTAGGTTCTACCCTCACCGTAAGGGGCCGAACCAGTATAAACTTCCCGTGTCTTTTGTCCCGTTTAACCCTTTTAAGCTAACGATGTCGCGATGGCTCCACAACTAAGACCTTTCCTTAGGACAGCTGTCGTGACAACTCCACGACAGTTGGCGCCCACCGTGGGGCCCGCGCACGATGGTTTCAAGTTCTTGAAGGGCAACTTTGAGGGGCTCAAGGGATATGCTGTGGGTCGGATGACCAAGAGTAATCACGGCAAGCTATACACAGACGATGCAGGCTGAGATCCCGAGGCTGGCTCAATTGAGTACGGGTATCGGGTCCCCTTCGGCGGAATCCACGTCTTCATCGGCAAGATCGGTGACCCGGCCCCTAAGCCGGACATCTGCACCGACATCATCGAGATGGCTCAGCGTGCGCAACCCTCCCGGGTTCAGCCCACCGTGAGGCGTGCCTTTGTTGGATACATCCATGGGGCTGAAGGCTTCGGATCTCGTTGTGAGACGACCGTTCACTCTGATAGTGAATCGTCCACGGGCGAGAACAATTCAATGTATCAGTTACAGAACGGACAGCTTGGGGGCTGGTCCAATGGTAACAGTATTCCGAACCCCCATGAGCCGTCGAACAAGGTGGCGATCTTCATGACTGGCACCCAGCCGGCTCTCGGCTTGACAGTCGCCGGGGCCATAACCCCCGATGCAACGGCGATGACTGCGGCAGGTGCGGGCGGACCAGGACGCCCGCCGGCTCAAGTCTTGATAGATCTGTTGGAGGCTCTGGTGACTCTGATGGAAACGAAGGTATTTTCATCGCCATTGAAGCAAGTTTAATGCAAGCTCTACTCCCGGAAATACATGAACTCTACCCCGGACAACCAGGAGCAGCACAAGGCGAATGTGGCTAAGCTGCGAGAGGAGATAGCGCAAGCGAAGGAAGACCTGGTGGGAGAGAAGGCTAGGATGAGTGCAGAATGGGTTGTTTTGGACGCTCAGGCTCAGCAGATTCAAGCGGATTCGTACCGGCTCACGGTGGATTAGAACGCTGCTAACGAAGTCATGAGGAGGAAGCACCGAAATCGTCTGCCTATTGCTTACGAGCCAAGGAATCTTTTCAACACAGCCGGAGCAGGGACCAGTAACCCGCCGGGGATAAACTGGAAGGCTGAAGTGCCAGGGGGCGAAGGCGCCAGTTCAACCACACATGGCAGGTTCTCCATATATGAATCAAACCCACATCGCACCTCATCACCCGGCGACGCCGGCGGGTCATTACTCCAACCCTCTGGATAACATGAGTGCAACAGCAACACGATTGGCGGCTCTGACAGTTGAGGGCGAAACTCCGGTGGCAGTGGAAACCCGGAGGGCCCGGGAACTTCTTCAGAAAGTGCTGGCACAGCAGCATGCTTATTCTTATAGTCGTGACCGGATTCACTCGACCCCTCGTCCAAGTGTCAACAACATCAGGCACGTTGACTCTCCAGCAGTTTCAAGCACAGAGCGGCACCGTGACCAGCCTCGTGGGCATGACCCGGTGTGCCATGGTGCCAGCGCATAGGACTTAGTTGATCAGGGAAGGACGTGCCGGGAGGCCGAGCTGGCGGCTCACGCGGCAGATCATCAGCCGGCGCCATTTTACCCGGCAACTTCAGTAGAGACAGGTAGAGCTTCTCAATCTTGGGGTGTGCCGTGCTTAACGGCGGCTCTGCGAAACAAGCATTTGCCCAAGGACTGTTGGCAATATGCCCTAGAGGCAATAATAAAATGGTTATTACTATATTTCCTTGTTCATGATAATCGTCTATTGTTCATGCTATAATTATATTATCCAAAAATCGTAATACATGTGTGAATACATAGAACACAACATGTCCCTAGTGAGCCTCTAGTTGACTAGCTCGTCGATCAATAGATGGTTACGGCCTGACCATGGACATTGGATGTCATTGATAACTAGATCACATCATTGGGAGAATGATGTGATGGACAAGACGCAATCCTAGGCATAGCACAAGATCGTGTAGTTCGTATGCTAAAGCTTTTCCAATGTCAAGTATTCTTTCCTTAGACCATGAGATTGTGCAACTCCTGGATGTCGTATGAGTACTTTGGGTGTGCTAAACGTCACAACGTAACCGGGTGGCTATAAAGGTACACTACGGGTATCCCCGAAAGCATCTGTTGGGTTGGCACGAATCGAGACTGGGATTTGTCACTCCGTATGATGGAGAGGTATCTCTGGGCCCACTCGGTAAGACATCATCGTAATGAGCTCTCTGTGACTAAGGATTTGGTCATGGGATGATGTGTTACGGGACGAGTAAAGAGACTTGCCCGTAACGAGATTGAACAAGGTATCGGTATACAGACGATCGAATCTCGGGCAAGTACTATACCGGTATACAAAGGGAATCGTATACGGGATTGATTGAATCCTTGACATCGTGGTTTATCCGATAAGATCATCGTGCAACATGTGGAAGTCAACATGGGTATCCATATCCCATTGTTGGTTATTGGCCGGAGAGGTGTCTCAGTCATGTCTGCATGGTTCCCGAACCCGTAGGGTCTACACACTTAAGGTTCGATGATGCTAGGGTTATAGGGAATATATGTTTGTGGTTACCGAATGTTGTTCGGAGCCTCGGATGAGATCCCGCACATCACAAGGAGTTCCCGAATAGTCCGGAGGTAAAGATTTATATATGGGAAGTCTTGCTTTGGTCACCGGAGTGATTTCGGGGGTCACCGGTATTGTATCGGGACCACCAGAAGGTGTCCGAGGGTCCACCGGGTGGGGCCACCTACTCAGTGGGCCAAGTGGACTAAGAAAAGGGGGGGAACCAGCCCCTAGTGGGCTGGCGCGCCCCCAAGGGCCCAGGGCGCCTAGGGTTTGGGAACCCTAGGGGAGGGGGGCGCCTCCACCTTGCTTGAGGGGTAAATCCCCCCTCTGGCCGCCGCCCCCCTCTAGATGCCATCTAGAGGGGCCGGCCCCCTCTCCCCTTCCCCTATATAAAGAGAGGGGGTGGGAGCAGCCGCACCCATTTCCTGGCACAGCCCTCCCCCTCCCAACTCCTCGTCTTCTCCTATGAAGCTTGGCGAAGCCCTGCCGGAGTAACACGCTCTTCCACCACCACTACGCCGTCGTGATGCTGCTGGACGGAGTCTTCCCCAACCTCTCCCTCTCTCCTTGATGGATCAAGGCACATAAGACGTCACTGGGTTGCACGTGTGTTGAATGTGGAGGCACCGTTGTACGGTGCTTAGATCGGATTCGGGTGCGATCTGAATCGCTTCGTGTACGACTCTACCGACCGCATTCTTGTAACGCTTCCCTAACGTGATCTTCAAAGGTATGAAGATGCACTCCCCTCTCTTGTTGCTAGTCACTCCATAGATAGATCTTCGTGATGCGTAAAATATTTTTGAATTTCTACAACGATACCCAACAGTGGTATCAGAGCTAGGTCTATGCGTAGTTACTTTGCACGAGTAGAACACAAGTTGTTGTGGGCGTCGATTTGTCAATTTACTTGCCGTTACTAGTCTTATCTTGATTCGGCGGCATCATGGGATGAAGCGGCCCGGACCGACCTTACACGTACGCTTACGTGAGACATATTCCACCGACTGACATGCACTAGTTGCATAAGGTGGCTAGCGGGTGTCTGTCTCTCCACTGTAGTCGAATCATATTCGATGAAAAGGGTCCTTATGAAGGATAAATAGTAATTGGCATATCACGTTGTGGTTTTGGCGTAGGTAAGAAACATTCTTGCTAGAAACCTATAGCAGCCACGTAAAAACTTGCAACAACAATTAGAGGACGTCTAACTTCTTCTTGCAGCATGTGATGTGTGATGTCATATGGCCAAAAGGATGTGATGAATGATATATGTGATGTATGAGATTGATCATGTTCTTGTAATAGGAATCACGACTTGCATGTCGATGAATATGACAACCGGCATGAGCCATAGGAGTTGTCTTATTTTATTGTATGACCTGCGTGTCATTGAAAACGCCATGTCATTACTTTACTTTATCGCTAACCGTTAGCCATAGTAGTAGAAGTAACGTTTGGCGAGACAACTTCATGAAGACACGATGATGGAGCAACTATTCAGGCAGCCGCTCTTAAGAAGATGGGGCAACTATTCAATAGGTGGAAGAATGAGCTAATGCAAAGTTTGTCAAAAAAACAAGACTCCATAATTCACGTGCCAGTTTGAGAAGATCAGAGATCACTGGGATGCATTTGTGGCCCACAAGAAATCGGAAACGAGTAAGCAGATGTCAGAGAGAAACAAGATAAATGCTGCGAAGAAGCTGTATCACCATCGCACGGGGTCGGGTGGCTACCTCAAAGCCCGGCCGTTGTGGGACAAGGCCGAGAATGAGCTGCTTGCTAAACGGGTCGAACCACAGACATTACACTGGCCAGACCGTTCAAGGACTTGGTTCTTCGGAGTTGGGGGAACCTTGAACCCTGTAACAGGGAAGTGCTTTTGGACGGAGGAGCAACTTGCAATACCCATCAAGAACCTTTAATTCTATATCGAAGCAGCGCAGCAAGGGACGTTCGTTCCCGACAGAGAGAACGACGAGATCACAATGGCCCTCGGGAATCCTGAGCACCCTGGACGGACACGAGGCACGCCAGGCTCCCTTTCGTGGAAGGCCGGGTTTCCCGACGCAGGCGGTTACAAATGCCGGGAGAGGAAGAAGAAACTGGATCAGACCACTTTGCATGCGCTGCACGCAAGAGTAAAAGCGCTAGAGGATGAACGAGAAGTATCTCGCAACAAGCAACCTGTCGAAGCTACCCTCGAAGCTACCCCCCATCTCAGCGGAAAAGCAGTGTGGCTTCCATCGAGCTGCATGAGGAGCCTGTCTTCACGGCTCCTGCTAGCTACCCCGTGGATGCTATCATGGAGTCTCAACATTGCCACCTTATGACGCAATGGATGCAATTCAAAGTCAAGCCGGCTGTAGGCTCTGTTTTTCCTTCTGAACCGGGCGCAACTTTTCACCGCCGTCTGATTCCAGAAGGATATGCTAGGGTGATGGTGGATCAAATAATGGAGGGGTTTGAGGATCTCGAGCTTGACCACCCTACCGGTGAAGGGGAGACTCGGCTGGGTTCTTCTCTGAAGACTCCATGCTTATGGCGGAAGGACCTCATTAACCTTGTGAACAGGACGCCTCCGGCGAGTCAGCGCACTCTTCCTCCTCCTGCGGCAATGGATCAGCACACTCCATCTCCTTCTCCCGGTCATCAGGCGCGTGGCGGCACTCCGCCTGCGCGGCGCGTCCGAGCAGCCCGCCTCCTTCTCCGCCTGCGCCGGCACGTCCGAGCAGCCCGCCTCCTCCTCCGCCTGCGCCGGCGCATCCGAGCAGCCCGCCTCCTCCTCCGCCTCGTCAGCAAGGCGTGAAGACAGTCGTCGATGCTCCGGCTGCTCCGGCGCGTGGTAGCACCCCGCCTCCTCCTCCGCCTCGTAAGCAACAAAAGAAGGCAGCCGCTGGGACTGCTCAGGCGTCTAGCAGTACAACCAGAGGCAGGAGACAATACATATACATTCCATCTCTCAGGCCCTTAGAGAAGTTACCATACAAGAGGACCGACGAGGAGAACGCGGAGATCTATAAAGCCGAAGTGAAGGACTTTTTTGCAAAGAAACCTCTACCTCCAAAGCAGAAGATAGATCCGGCGAGAGCGAAGCGCACTATTGATGCCCTGAAGAAACCACCACCGTCTCCGCCGAAAACCAACTATGAGCGCATTAGTCAAAAGTCATATATCAAAGCATCGCGGTCGGGAAGTACTTGCAATGATCACATGTTAGCATATAAAAAAGTGGGAAACAAATTCCCCAGCTCGGCGAACAAGAGAACCAATCATGCCCCCTGCTCAAGGTGCCTAGCGACATCGTCCCTCATCATCCGGGGATGGCGCCCGGTACCAATCTTGGATATTGCCTGACCGATGATGTAGTTCTTTATGTGTTAGATGTGGATGATCACAAATACCGGTACGGGAAGCCTCTCGCCAAAGATGCCAGAACTATAACCACGATGATGCAAAGATTGCATGACTGGTACATGGAAACCTGCAGAGACTCTGGTGGCCAGGATACTCTGATGCTGAAAGTTAAAGAGAAGCACGGCCTCATTGGAATTGAAATGTTGTCTATTACATTTGAGGAGCTCTTCAACTTTTTCAATCAGAAGGCCCTCGATAAACCAACGATCACTTGCTACTATCTGTAAGTACTAGTTCTGTCATTAATTAAGTCCCTATATGTAGCTCAGCTCTTCATATTGCAAGTATACTTCATTGCAAGTATATATAATTATCCTCACTATATTATGCAGGTTGAAGATCATCGAATGTAGAAAAGCTGATATCTATGATATTGGCCTCATTAACACAAATCTCATAGATGAATATCAGGTTCAATTTCATGCCAAAGAAGCCAAGGCCAACCTGCTGCAATCGTTGATAGTAAATCAAAACAAAGATAAAATACCCTTTCTGTCGTGGAATTAACACGGCAGATGTCCGGTTTAACGGACTTGATGATGGAACCATCGCACGGGTTAGCTTGAAGGGGTTAAAAGCACACAAAGGACACAGAGGATTTATACTAGTTCGGCCCCTTCGATGAAGGTAAAAGCCTACGTCTAGTTTGGTTTGGTATTGTTTGGCCGTCGATGAACAGGGAGCGGATCGCTTGCCTGTGTCTCGACTGGTTGTTTCTTGCTTCCCCTGAACCGTCGCCGGGTCGTCCCTTAATATAGAGGTGACGCCTGGTCCGGTTCACAGAGTCCCGAGGCCGGCTCATACTTGTGTCCGCCTCGGTCTCTGTTCTTTCTTTCTTATCTCTCAAGTTACATGGTCAGGCGGTTTACCAACCATAACGTTACAAACGGGCCGTAAGCTTTCATGGGCCGTGATTCCTACTGGGCATTACAATTATACAACTAAATTATCATAATCCGGTTTACACTAGCCGGTTTAAACCTGCTAGTAATATCCCTGACATTAGGCCCCAGAATGATTTGAACTTGTTCACGTCAATCTTTCCAGTCTTGCATGATCTTCTTTTCTTGTGTCTTCTCATTTTTGTAAACCGGCCATGACGTCATCCTTGAAAATCACTTGATTTGACCGTGACATCACTTCCACATTTAACGCGCCCAGCTGTCTATCACCTTTGTTTAAAGGCCATCCCGAGAATCGAGGCGACAGGGAATCTTTATCCAATCTTCTGCCTCCTCAAATCTCGCGCCTGCCGTTTCGACTCTGCCCCTTTATAAATACTACTGCCTCTGTTCTTTATCTCCTTTCGTTCGTTCTTCTTCCTCCGTCGCCCGAGCTCTAGTCTCCGCCGTCGTCTGTCGAGCTCAAGTCTCCGCCGGGCGCTGCATCAACCTGAGTGTGACCAGAGAAACTCTTCTGCCGCTTCTTGCTGTTCCAGGTACTTCATCTTCCTCGCTGTAGATCTATAGCTCTAGGGTTCTTCTCGCGTCTCCGCCATTAAACCTCAGTGAGAGCTTCATCTGTTCATCTTAGGCACCAAGTTCGCAGTAATTTCAGCCTTTAGATCTTGCCCTTAAAACTTGCCTCTGTTCCGCTGCTGTATACTTTAGATCTCGTCCTTTAGATTCAACCTTTAAATTTGTCTGCTCTGTATATGACCCCCCTAGTTCTTCTTGCAATAGCAGCGTATTTGTTTTTGTTTTTCCTGAGTGTTCAGATCTATTATACTTTAGCTGTCTGCAAAAACTTGTTTCTTCACCTTTGTAGATCTGTAAAGTATTCTCCGGTTTAAACAGTCATATGTTGCTTCTGTAAAAATTCAATGATGAATGCGATGGTTTAGCTTCTCTTTTTATTATCATGAACCGGTAGTAATACGTTTTCTTACTGTCGGGTTAGCCATATCATTAGTCCCTTGTCTAAACCGTCGCGTGATCTTTGCATATGTCTTCCGGTTTATGCCACTGTACTCAAATAATCCGGGTTTACACTTTACCCTTTCAGCACTTGTTCTTCTGTTGCTATGGCCAAACAGTTTGTCACTTGCAACTGGGTTCCTTCCATTATTACGGAAGAAGATTTAGTCAATGCTGCTGCAATCGGCACTTTAGGCCCTCAGTCCGTTTTAAAATGGTGGGCTCCAGGAGATGAATGCCCTCCTACTCCCAAAGAGGGAGAAGTTATTGTCTTCTTCGACCACATTGCTCGAGGTTTCACTCCTCCCGGTTCAAAGTTCTTCCGGGATGTGCTTGCCGCTTTCCAGCTTCACCCTCAGGACATAGGTCCCAACTCTGTCTTCAACATCTGTGATTTTCAAGTTTTCTCAGAGGTGTATTTGCAAGAAGAGCCGTCTGTCGACCTATTCCGGGACTTCTTCCACCTGAACCGGCGAACTGAGTTTACTAGTGGACCTCATCAAGAACTGGGCGGGGTAAGTATTCAGAAAAGAAAAGATGCAGTCTTTCCTCATGCCGCTCTCCACACACACCCCAAGGATTGGAATAAGTCTTGGTTTTATTGCATTGATACTTCACCTGAAGGGGAAAACCCATTGCCGGGTTATCGCGAGCACCGTCTTCCGGAGGATCACCCCTTGCCGCAGCACCTTTGCTCCTCAGAGCGGCCCCGGTTTGCTTCTCAACTTGCCAGGCTAAAGGCCTTTATGGCCAACGGTTTAACCAGAGTGGATTTTATGCGCTGCTGGCTTTCTTGGAGCATCCTTCCTCTGAGCCCGCGTCGAAGCTTAGAAGAATGTAGCCAAACTAGATTGGCTCCATATTACAAGAAAAACAAGCTGCATGCAGTACATCTTACTATCTTTCATATGTTTGTAATCCGTTCCTTTAAATCGTTCTTTTAATTATCTTTCATTCTTTGAACAGGCCGATGATCCTTTTTGGAAGAGGAAACCTCAGGAGAAGGCCGGAAAACAGCCACGACGGAAAGCTTTCGCTATCAAGAAGAAAAAGGCGGCTGCTGGCTCTGGTTCACATGCTGAAGATGATGATCCGGACTCTGAGGTATGAGTTAATCCGACTTTGACTTGTTCACTTTTTATCCATTTTTGTGATTAATGGTAACTTTTCACAGGAGTTGGCTGAAGGAGATAAACCGGCAGAAATTGAGGTAACTATTCTTTCTTCAGATTTGGAACCACCTCCACAAAAAAATCATCGGACAGTCCGGAAATATCAGTTTTCTCACCCTTATGCTTAATTGGACCCCAATTTTCTTTTGAAAAAACAGCAACATGAAGCCCTTCGCCGGACTACCCGCCATAGCGGCCTTACAGTTGAATCATCCGGCATATCTCTTACTCCGGCTCGGAGGCGCCGCTCTGAGGTTATACTCTCTCCAACTCTCCTTCATCCCAAGGCCGGGCTTATACGCAAACCACTTAAACCGTCTGACCCTAATTATCAGGAGACTCCCTTATCCTCCTCTGGCGAATCCACTGCCACGCAAATTCCAGCTCTGAAGACCGTCCCAGGGTAAGTTTTTCATCCAATCCGGTTTATAATTGCTTTTGCTTCTGTAGCTCTGATTTTTCTTTCTTAATTCCTTTCAGCAAGCCTAAGCCTAGCAAAAAGGCAAAGGCCAACAAACCAACTGCTGAGACTGCCATTGATGATCCGGCGGTTGATCCGGATTCCACTATCCCTCCGGAAGGCGAGCCCACATTTCCACTTGAAGATCCTGCTCCTATGGATCATACTCCTGCACTTGAAAATCCCAACATTAAGAACGTCCCTGAACCGGCAAGTTCTGCCCGGGCCGATCCTCCTCGGACTAGTCCGGCTCCTGGTAGCCCAGTCCACACTGCGACCCCACCACCAACAACTGCTTCTCCGAAAGTTCAAATAACTGGCACAACTTACACCGCTCCTGCTGAGCCCACAGTCTTAGCCAAACATACGGCTAAAGCGGAGAAGTTGCATCAAGAAAAGGGTAAATGGAGTACTGAACTGTCTAGCTTCGCCGACATGAGTGCCCAGGAGCTCTATTCCGGGTATTTAAACCGGCTTCATACTAGCCGAGATTATGAAGCGGGCTTGGTTAACATGATGAAGGATAAGTATGAGGTAATCCTTTGCTTTCTGATTTTTGCTTTTGATGTTCTTCTGTCTATATCATAGTAGCCCCCAAGTTCCGGTTTAGCTACGTCTAGAAGGTGAACCGGTACTTCCTGATGAAGCAAATGATCTTACATTAGCCCCCAAGTGCCAGGGGCATAATTCGGTTTATGTGCCTGGGACTTGTTTGAATTTTTTCCTTTTGATACTTCAACTATCCATTAGCCCCCAAGTGTCAAGTAGACAACTTGTTTGTGTGCTTGAGACTTGTCTTTGAATTGCTACTGTTTGACGCTTCAACTGCCCATTAGCCCCCAAGTGTCAAGAAGACAACTTGTTTGTGTGCTTGAGACTTGTCTGACCTATGCTTTTAGTCCACATGATTTTCCTTGCAGGTTGATTTGAACCGGAGGGCTGCAGAAATTACTGAACTCCGGAACAGACTTGCTGAAACGGTATCTGCTGCTTCTAAGGCCAAAAAAGACTTGGCGCTGAGCTTAAAGACTGCTGAACAGCTGAAGAAATTCTTTGAAGAGGAGCGGACCGCTTTTGAAGTTCAGAAGAAGGATCTAGAAAAAGGGCAAAGGACGCTGAGGAAGCCCTTAATCCAGTGACTGAAGAGTTAACCGGTTTAAAGCGGTAAATAGAACTGATGACTTCTGCTGTCTTCGGTAAGTACTTAATCTGTATTCCTGCTTTCATTCTTGCAATCCGTAATCCATTCCGATTTAACTGTGATAATCAAATACAAGGCGCCGTGTCACCCATCTTGGGGATGATTTACGGAAAAAACTCAAGGCGTGTTATACTTTGGTCGAGCAGCTGTATTCCGGCACTCAAAGGATCATAAGCGCAACATCTTTTAATAAACCGGCTCCCACTACTATCCAAGGTACATTAGAGAAACTGTCTGTCTTGCCAGTGCGCTTGGAAGAAGTTAAGAAGTCTGCTGCTCGAGCCGGTTCTCTCATGGCGCTTACTAGAGCCAAAGCGTGGGTTCCGGACTTTGATCCGGAAGAAGCCTTAAATGGGTATCCCAACACTAAAGAAGATGGATAAGCTTTTACTGCCAAAGATCTCCATGTCTTGACGAAGGAGATGCGTCCTCTCGCTAGCAAGCTTGCTGCCGAATCACACTTGTCCAGGTATCGTCCGGGGTATGATTTACAGAATGAGCGGGTGGATCGGCCGGTTTATGATACCGTCAATCTAATCCCACCAGTGTGCCCTCATACTTTCGCCCCAGATATTGATCCGTCTGAACTCATCAATGAAGAGATGTACTTTCGTGCTTTAGCGAAAATCAATTGGTGCGTCTCTGACTTCCAGCCACTTCAAGAAGAGGAAGAGACTCCGGAACAAGTTGATCCCCAGACGTCGCGGCAGGAGGAAGCGTAGGTCATAGTATATCTTTGTAGTTGCAGTCTCATTTTGCTGAACAATCTTTAATCCGTTCAGGCTTGCTATGCCTTGTAATAGGATATCATAAAACATTATTCGTCTTGATCCGGGTATTCCAACTTCTTGTTCTGACGTTGCCAATTTAAATCTGATCTGATATTGTTTATTCTGCATATTATCTGTTCCTGCATAGATAACACTGAAAATATGTCCTAGCGGTTTATCGCTGGACAAATTAAATTGCTCTCACAATATATCAAACAAGTGTATGCTTGTATCAGAAATAACTTTATACCTGAGATCTTTGCATTAGCCCCCAAGTGTCATGGTGTATGCTTGCAGCGACATGAGACTTGCATATGTGATGTAATCTTTAACTTTGAATAATGTAGCCCCCAAGTGCCGGGTTGTAAGCCTGCAGCGACTCGGGACTATTCCTTTGTAGGACAAATCACTTCCATCGATGAAATAATATCCATTGCGCTTAAAGCGACTTTGAAAACCTCAGTCTTAATATTCATGACCATAATAAGAATCCAGCCATGTTGGCTATTGAAGAATATAATCCGGTTTGAAGACCGGTTCCAGTGATGTTTGATCACAATCAGGCCGGGTTAATAAACACCGGTCATTATCTTATCTCATACTGTGATTAAGTATGCTTGATATCCTTAATCCGGCGAACATTGTTGTTTCTGAGGAAGCTCTTGGCTCCGCTGGGGCGTACCCAATTATTCCGGATTTGATAGAAGCTACCGGTTCATATCATGCTGGAGCTCTGTCCAGACTTTTGAAGATACGTGGTCAACTCTGGAGTTGTTCCACTCCGGATCAAAGAACCATAAAAACTCAAATACCAGAAATGCGAGTTTGCAAATAAAACCATGTAGTCGAGGCTTTTTGTGAGCTGCCAGGCTCAAAGCAAGGTTCAGCCAATCAATGGATGCGGGTACCATCCAGAGGGCCTTATGGATGCGGGTACCATCCATAGGAACCGGATATGACCAACATGGGTTAAGCTAGGATTCGGGTACAATCCTGCCCCCTGCTGGCCATATAAAACTTAGCCAATCAATGGATGCGGGTACCATCCAGAGGGCCTTTATGGTTCGGGTACAACCATAGGAATCTAATGCAACCAACAGGGGTTAAGCTAGGATTCGGGTACAATCCTGCCCCCTGCTGGCCATA
>LR738713.1:625187863-625235460 GCA_902687465.1 Secale cereale
AGCCAATCACTGGATGCGGGTACCATCCAGAGGGCCTTATGGTTCGGGTACAACCATAGGAATCTGATGCAACCAACAGGGGTTAAGCTAGGATTCGTGTACAATCCTGCCCCCTGCTGGCCATATAAAACTTTAGCCAATCACTGGATGCGGGTACCATCCAGAGGGCCTTATGGTTCGGGCACAACCATAGGAATCTGATGCAACTAACAGGGGTTAAGCTAGGATTCGGGTACAATCCTGCCCCTGTTGGCCATATAAAACTTTAGCCAATCACTGGATGCGGGTACCATCCAGAGGGCCTTGTATCATGTCCTCTTTGGTTTGAATACGACCTATGTTTGAACAGGAATCCCTTCAGTAAGTTTGGCTATGTTCTCTTTGGTTCGAATTCGACCTATGTTTGAACAGGAAGCCCTTCAGTGATTTACTGCTCTAGAGTACATATGCCCTGCACAACCAGTTAGACCGATCAAAGTATTTGAAATATGACATGTGATAAGAAATGTATGGTTATCACCATAAGACACTTGTATTGGAAAAAAGGCTGAGCCCCCGGTTTACCGAGGGTGCCGGTTTATTCATTAATCATAATATATACATAGGATACAGTAGAGCTCATGGCTCAGGTATAGTAGGGCCGCAAGAGGGCGATGTTCCACGGCCTCTTTGTCTCTTCTTCCGACGTCCGTGAGTCCTTGTGTTCTCGAACGTCCACCAGGTAATATGAACCATTGTGCAGATTCTTGCTGACCACAAAGCGCCCTTCCCAAGGCGGGGATAGCTTGTGTATATCTGTTTGATCTTGGATGAGCCGGAGTACTAAGTCTCCCTCCTGGAACGTCCTGGTCTTGATCCGGCGTCTGTGATATCTGCGCAAGTCTTGTTGATAAATTGCAGACCGTGCTGCTGCTATATCACGTTCTTCATCCAGCCGGTCCAAACTGTCTTGTCTCGCCTGCTCGTTTGCCGCTTCAACATAGGCCGTCACCCTTGGCGAATCATGACGGATATCACTTGGAAGGACCGCTTCAGCACCATATACCATAAAAAAAGGCCTATAACCCGTGGACCGGTCTGGCGTAGTATTGATACTCCAAAGGACAAACGGTAACTCCTCAACCTAGCACCCTGGTGTTCTTTGCAAGGGAGTCATAAGCCGGGGCTTGATACCTCGCAAAATCTCCTGATTTGCTCTTTCAGCTTGACCATTGGATTGAGGGTGGGCCACAGAAGATACGTCTAGGCGAATATGTTCCCGTTGACAAAATTCTTCCATCTCACCCTTAGATAAGTTGGTGCCGTTGTCTGTGATGATGCTGTGTGGAAAACCAAACCGGAAAATTACCTTTTTGATGAATTTAACCGCTGTTGCCGCATCACACTTGCTCACAGGCTCTGCCTCAATCCACTTTGTAAATTTATCCACAGCTACCAGTAGATGAGTCTTTTGATCTTGGGATCGCTTAAAGGGTCCAACCATATCAAGCCCCCAAGTCGCAAACGGCCAGGTTATTGGTATCATCCGGAGCTCTTGTGCTGGAACAAGAGCACGTCGTGAAAACTTCTGACAAGCATCACACTTCCGGACTAGATCCGCCGCATCAGCATGAGCTGTCAACCAATAGAACCCATGTCGATAAGCCTTAGCCACCAAGGACTTTGAACCGGCATGATGGCCACAATCCCCTTCATGGATCTCTCGAAGAATATCACAACCTTCCTCAGCTGACACACACCGCTGAAACGCTCCAGAAATGCTGCGATGATGAAGTTCTCCGTTTGCACTTGTCATGGACTTAGAGCGCCGGATTATCTGTCTTGCTTCGATCTCGTCGTCCAGCAGCTCTCCTCGGCTTAGATACGCCAAATAGGGCAGCGTCCTATCCGGAATAACATGCAGTGCCGCAACTAACTGTGCCTCCGGATCAGGAACAGCCAGGTCTTCCTCCAATGGTACTTGAACCGATGGACTGTGCAACTCATCCAAAAAAGTATTCGGCGGTACCGATTTACGTGGAGAACCTAGCCGGCTCAGGGCATCGGCCGCTTCGTTCTTTCGCCGGTCTATGTTATCCACCTGATATCCTTTGAAATATCCTGCAACTGCTTTAACTTCTCGTCTGTAAGCTGCCATGAGAGGATCTCTTGAGTCCCACTTACCGGATACTTGCTGTGCCACTAAATCTGAATCGCCGAAGCACTTGACCCGGCTCAAGTTCATCTCCTTGGCCATCCGTAAGCCATGAAGCAATGCATCATATTCTGCTGCATTATTGGTACAAGGAAACAATAAACGGAGGACATAGCAAAACTTATCTCCTCGCGGGGAAGTTAAAACAACTCCAGCCCCTGAGCCTTCTAACTACCTTGAACCGTCAAAGTGAATCGTCCAGTATGTAAGATCCGGCTTCTCCTCTGGTGTTTGTAGTTCTGTCCAATCATTGATGAAATCCACCAATGCTTGAGATTTGATAGCGGTGCGTGGCACATATTTCAATTCGTGTGGGCTGAGCTCAATGGCCCACTTCGCCACTCTGCCCGTAGCTTCCCTGTTCTAGATTATATCCCCCAATGGTGCTGAACTAACAACAGTTATTGGGTGGCCTGGGAAATAATGCTTCAACTTCAGGTTTGCCATGAACACACCATATACCAGCTTCTGCCAATGTGGGTATCTTTGCTTGGACTCAATGAGAACTTCACTGATGTAATAGACCGGACGCTGAACCGGGTATTCCTTCCCTGCTTCCTTGCGTTCAACCACAATTGCTATGCTGACCGCCCGTGCATTGGCGGCGACATATAACAGCAACGGCTCATTATCAACAGGGGCAGCCAGGACCGGCGGCTTTGCCAGCTGCCGCTTCAAATCCTCAAACGCTGCATTCGCCTCATCACTCCACATAAACCGATCCGTCTTTCTCAACATCTGATAAAGCGGAATCGCCTTCTCCCCCAAACGGCTGATGAACCGGCTCAAGGCTGTGATCCGGCCGGCGATACGCTGAACATCATTGATGCAAACCGGTTTAGTCAAAGATGTGATTGCCTTGATCTTCTCCGGATTAGCTTCTATTCCTCTGTTTGATACCAAGAACCCAAGGAGCTTGCCTGCCGGAACACCAAAGTCACACTTCTCCAGATTAAGCATCATTTTATAGGCCTGAAGATTGTCAAAGGTCTCCTTCAGGTCCTCTATCATCGTCTCCTCCTTCCTTGATTTTACCACGATATCATCCACATAAGCATGAACATTTCTGCCTACCTGCCCCTTAAGATAATTCTGTACACAACGCTGGTAGGTGGCTTGGGCACTCTTGAGCGCAAAGGGCATAGACACATAGCAAAAAGCACCAAAAGGTGTTATGAAGGACGTCTTCCCCTGATCTTTAACCGCCATCTTGATCTGGTGATACCCTGAATAGGCATCCAAGAAACTTAGCCGCTCACATCCCGCTGTAGCATCAATGATCTGATCAATGCGAGGGAGAGCAAAAGGATCAGTTGGACAAGCTTTGTTTAGGTCCGTGTAATCCACACACATTCTCTACTTTCCATTTTTCTTTAACACCAGCACCGGATTAGCCAACCACTCCGGGTAAAAAACTTCAACTATGAACCCTGCAGCCAAAAGCCTGGCCACCTCTTCGCCTATAGCCTTGCGCCTTTCTTCGTTGAAGCGGCGCAGATACTGCTTGACCGGTTTAAACTTCGGATCAATATTAAGACTGTGCTCAGCGAGTTCCCTCGGTATACCTGGCATGTCAGAAGGTTTCCATGCAAAGATATCCCGGTTCTCACGGATGAACTCGATGAGCGCGCCTTCCTATTTGGGATCAAGGTTAGTGCTGATAGTGAACTACTTAGATGAATCGCCTGGCACAAAATCAACTTGCTTGGTCTCTTCTGCGGATTTAAACTTCAACGCCGGATCATGCTCTGTAGTTGGCTTCTTCAACAGGGACATATCTGCCGGATCAACATTGTCTTTGTAAAACTTCAATTCCTCCGTAGCACACACTGCCTCCGCGTAGGCAGCGTCTCCTTCCTCACACTCCAATGCAATCTTGCGGCTTCCATGAACCGTGATTGTTCCTTTGTGACCCGGCATCTTGAGTTGTAGATAAACATAACACGGCCTGGCCATAAACTTGGCATAAACCGTCCTCCCAAACAGGGCATGATAAGGGCTCCGTATCTTGACTACTTCAAAGGTTATCATCTCTGACCTGGAATCCTGTTCATCTCCAAAGGTAACTTCTAGGTCAATTTTTCCAACTGGGTAAGCTGATTTACCTGGCACCACTCCAAGAAACACTGTGTTTGATTGTCTTAGCTTTTTATCCGTCAGCCCCATGCGGCGGAAAGTCTCATAATACAAGATATTGATGCTGCTGCCGCCGTCCATGAGAACTTTAGTGAACTTGTAGCGACCCACCTGTGGTGCTACCACCAAGGCCAAGTGACCTGGATTATCAACTACTAACGGGTGATCCTCCCTGCTCCACACAATAGGCTGCTCTGACCAGCGCAGGAATTGCGGTGTCGCCGGTTCAACCGCGTGGACCGCCCGCTTCAAAACTTTTTGATCCCGTTTACACAAACTTGTAGTAAACACATGATACTGCCCACTACTCAACTCCTTCGGATTACTCTGATATCCGGATTGCTGCTGCTGATGCTGCTGACTGCCCTGGTTATTGTGATTACCCTGGCCCTGCTGTTGGTTGTTTTGGTTATTGTAACCACCTTGACCACGCTGCTGATTGCCTTGGTTATTATAACCGCCTTGGCCATACTGATTATTGCCTCGGTTATTATAACCACAGTTGTTGCCACGATATCCTGATCCGGAGCCGTTCCCTTGGGGACCCGGACCATAAAACCCCGGGCCTGAACCGCCGTTTGGAGGCCCGTTGTTAGAGCTGAACCGGCTCATTATGGCTTCCATCAAAGGTTTGCATTCTCCTATAGTATGTTTTGATGGTCATTCCCTCATGCTATGTTTCGGACAAGGCACATTTAACTCCTGCTCCCAGCTAACGTTTCCTCCACCGGTTTGTGGAGGCGGCTTACCCCTATTGCGCTGGAAACCTCCTTGAACTTGGGTATTGGCCACGAAATCAGAGCCACCTTCCGCTTTTCGCTTGCCTAAGAAGCTTGTAGCAGCCGGATTAACCTACGCCGGTTTACCAGGCTTGTTGACTTTTCCTGCTTTGTCTCCCTCTGCTTCTGGATACTTAGTGTTGTCAGAGTCCCCATACTTCACCAGAGCGCTCATGAGAGTTCCCATATCATTACAATCCCGTTTAAGCCGTCCCAGTTTTAACTTGAGAGACTCAAACCGGCAATTGTTTTCTAGTGTCACTATTGCCGTACTGGGATTGATACCGTTCGAAGAGTGCAAGATTTTTGATACTCGCCGCACCCACGCGCTTGTAGACTCCTGTTCTCCTTGTATACAGGCTGCTAGATCTACCACTGACATCGGCTGCTTGCACGTATCCTTGAAGTTTTTGATAAACTGGCGACGTAATTCTCCCCATGATCCGATAGAATTAGGGGGTAAACCCTTTAGCCAGGTCCGGGCTGTACCTTCAAGAATCATGGTGAAGTATTTCGCACAAGCCGCTTCATCCACATTCAGCATATCCATGGCCATCTCATAACTCTCAACCCAAGCTTCTGGAGCCAAATCTGCTGTGTAATTAGGCACTTTACGTGGACCTTTAAAATCCTTGGGCAGCTTCACGCTCCGTAAAGCGGGGATAAGACACTGCACTCCAAAGGAACTCGTTGTGACTCCTGTCTCTGATGTAGTTGTGTGAACCGGCGTCGTTTGACGGACCTCCTCCCGGGCCATCGATCTAACCCGATTTGCATCTCGAGCTTGTGCGTCTGCGCCTGCCGGATTATTTTGTTTGTGACGGCGTCGCCTGCGTTCACTGCTAGATACTTCTGGTTCCTCCCAATGCCTAGTGTAACTTCGGCTGGGGCGTGGTGTTGAATGGAGCCTCTCCCTGCTATGAGAATACGCTTGCTGTTGTGTTAATGCCGTATTAAGTAGATCCTTGACCCTGCGTGCCTCCAACGCCACAGGGGATGTCCCCTCAATGGGTAAAGCGGCCAAACGTGAAGCAGCAGCAACGATGTTGTCCAAAGGATTTGAATAATGACCCGGAGGGGTAGGAACGTGAGGCGCAGACGTGATCCGCCGATCTTGCTCCGTAGTAGGCTGCTGAACCGGCTCATCCCTCGCTGGGGGTGCCCTCCGGTTTAAAGCCGGATCATTGCTGGTCCCCGCTCCTGGTGTCCTGAAAAGATCCGTCGCCTCGTAAACCGGCGGTAGACGAGACTGGTATTTCCGATTCCTTACTCCCTGTGCAGAGGCCTGCTCCATCCTTAGATGAAAAGCCTGATCATTCAGCTCTGCCTGCCTCATTGCTATCATAGCCTTCTCTGTTTTCAGACTTTCCCTCGCTTGATCAATCCGGCCCTTTAGCTGAAGGAGCTCTGCATCATGTTGCGCCTTGTCTGCTGGAGCTACCTTTGCCATGGCTCGGGCTGTGAACTCCTCGACCAAGGTGGATAGAACGTCAGCGGGCGAGAGGGCCTGGCCACTCCCCCCTGCACCAGCTTCTGCTGTCGCCCCGATCACCGTGGACTGCGGCGTAGGTTGTGAACCGGCCATAAAGACAGCCACCCGGTTTGGCGGATCAAAGGGGCCCGGAATACTGTCTCCATCGGACTCACCCTCAGACCGACCGTCCCGCAACTGATACAAAGACTCAGTCTCTCCGGAAGAAGATTCATCGTCAGAATAGATAACTATCTCGCCACCGGAGTCCGATCCGTCATCGGCTTGAACCCCGTGCACTGCTCCAACGAAAACGTGCTTCATGGCAGGCTGAATCCGGGCCAATATCGCACGCTGAGCCGGCTCGATGATGTTGGGGAAGACGTCTGGCTCAGGTCCCGGTTCGCCGATCTTGCCGATGAAGACGTGGATGTCGCCGAAGGGAACCCGGTATCCGTATTCAATTGAATCGGCCTCCGGCCCCCAGCCTGCGTCGTCGATGTAGATCCGGCCACGGCGACTCTTGGTCATCCGGCCGACCGCGTAACCCTTGAGCCCTTCAAAGCTGCCCTTCAAGAACTCGAAACCATCGTGCGGAGGCCCCATGGTGGGCGCCAACTGTCGTGGAATTAACACGGCAGATGTCCGGTTTAACGGACTTGATGATGGAACCATCGCACGAGTTAACTTGAAGGGGTTAAAAGCACACAAAGGACACAGAGGATTTATACTAGTTCGGCCCCTTCGATGAAGGTAAAAGCCTACATCTAGTTTGGTTTGGTATTGTTTGGGCGTCGATGAACAGGGAGCGGATCGCTTGCCTGTGTCTCGACGGGTTGTTTCTTGCTTCCCCCGAACCGTTGCCGGGTCGTCCCTTAATATAGAGGTGACGCCTGGTCCGGTTCACAGAGTCCCGAGGCCGGCTCATACTTGTGTCCGCCTCGGTCTCTGTTCTTTCTTTCTTATCTCTCAAGTTACATGGTCAGTCGGTTTACCAACCATAACGTTACAAACGGGCCCTAAGATTTCATGGACCGTGATTCCTACTGGGCATTACAATTATACAACTAAATTATCATAATCCGGTTTACACTAGCCGGTTTATACCTGCTAGTAATATCCCTGACACTTTCCTTACAACTTCAAGTGAGTGTTACTGTCTTGTGCATATTTGGTTTCCCTTAATTATATATTACTCGAGGTTATAGTAATTAATGTAATTGATGAGTTGTATGCATGCGTGCGGAGGTTCCACTATATTCTCCTAGAGATTAAGCTTGAGGAGGGACTAGTAACCGTCTTAGACTCGAGACGAAAAGATCCCGAGACCTTTGCGGACATGTCTAAAATGCTCAACAAGTAAATTCAATCGATCATTACCGCACCATATCGACAACTTTGTTCATTTCCTGATATAAAGTAATTGTTTTCTTTGTCTCGCAGGGTTTGGAAAGAATTCGCCAAAAAAGTTCCGGCACTGCCGCGGTAACTGCGATGGATTTACCCGAAAGTAAGTACTACTAGCTAGCTAGTTCCGCGCATCTCCCGTTGACTCTAGCTATACTTTCATCAATGCCATTTATAATGCTTCATTATCAGTTTGATTGATCTCTATTTCTTGTAAAGTGCTTGTGGCAGGAACCCGGGAATAATTACTGTGGATACTACGTCTGCGAGTTCATCTACAATGCAACGGCCAAGAATAGGCGGGGCTACTCTAAAAGACAATTTGCGGTGCGTAAGCAAAAATATTCACAATTTTATTTTATTACCATCATTTCTGTTGAGTTTAATTCATATATATATGTATTGAGTCCCTTCTTCAAATTAGATGTGGCAGATGTGGGATGAACTCCTACCACAAGATCGCATACGGGCAATTCAAGAGGAATTGGCGGGATTCTTTCTTGATCACGTCATCAATAAAGCCGGAGAATACCATATGGAAATTGAGTTAAGATGTTAGGGAATTGTAGTAAGAGATCTTATATTGTATGTATGTAGCGAGTAGCGTCGGATAGATATACAAAAACTTGGTGTTCGACCTATCTCTCTCGGAGAAGGAGAGAGGTCGATCTTCTGTACTTAATGGTTTCCTTCATTTGCTTACTAGCTAGCGTGTCGAATCCTCCGATCTATACGTATATATATATATATATATATATATATATATATATATATATATATATATATATATATATATATATATATATATATATATATATATAGTGTTACTATTCATCACCCAAGATGCAGAATAAATTATTCTTCACCCGAGGTTATCTTACAATCATTTCATTTCATAAATTACATTTGAAATACAAATAATTATAATCATATTTATTTACTGCATAAAATTTGGCATAACAAACAAAATATAGGTCAAAAATTGTATTTTATGTACATTTTACACTATATTTTTACATTTGTAATTTTACGTAACATAAATTATTTTTATGACGATTATAGGTTTTCTTAGTTCTCTTTTTATGTCTAAAATAAGACAAAATTTACGAAACGTAAAATTACGGTGTATAGATGATAAAATAGATGTGGGTGAAAAATAACTATTCCTCACCCAGGGTGACGAATAGTCAATATACATCCGGTCTATTCTCATAACATTATGAGAATAATATTCTCATAACACTTCCGAACTGCATTAAAAAATTACATTGGAAAGCTATGCGCACTGCTTCCTTCTTCTGCTGCGGACCACATAGAGGTGCAGCAGGAAACATTCATTTAGCAGCGTTTCTGGCTAGTTTGATTGATTTCTACTGGTTTATTTGTGCGTGCGCTGATTTAATATGTGGTTAAGCACTGAATTCAGCGAGAAAACGACGGAAATCCTTGGATTTGGCGGATCTGCGTCCGTTCTTCCGCTGGTGGAGGAGTTTCGCATCTTGCTGTTTGCTGTTCGTATTCTATTGATGTTTGTGTGTTACCATTATCGCGTTGATGTTTGTGTTATTCCGCGACAGATTAATCTGCTAATAGGATTGAAATTTCAGTATAATTTGTCGAGTATCTCTCTGTTCTAGCGGAAAAACCTCTGTTCTCTGTTCTTCCCCGTGCGGTTCGAAATTGTTGCGTTTTGTATGTAATATTCTGTTGTTTTCGGCAATTACGGGCTGCTTTTGATCTATCCGTATGAATTGGAGCGGATCAAGTTGTTAATTTTGAAGAATTTAAGTTTTTTGTCCATGTTTTTTGCGGCGCGACTGGCTCTGGTCGTTTCTCAAAGATGTTTTTTGAGATTTTTTGCATTATATAGTTGTTAGAACTGCATTGCCGGCTGTGTTTTTCGTCTGTGAATCGTGGTCAAGAGCGGTGGACTGCAGTAATATGCAATGTGCGGTGAATTTTTGTAGTGCGGCGAACTGCATTAATATGCAATGCGAGCCTGTATGAACTGCATTACAGCCACGGGGGTGTGGGGGGACTAGTTTGATAAGTTTTTTTGATTGGTCAAGCGCGGTGGACTGCTTTTTTGCGTTGCTTCTAGTGTATTTTCTTTATGAGAATTCTGAGTATAAGTGAACTGCTTTTTTACATATAGTTTTTCATGTGCATCCTATCAGCAGCAGCAGTTGAAGAACATCCATACTGGAAACCCCCACCGAGCTTTTCCTTTTTTTTAACCCAGATACGGAACTAGAGTTTTTTAATAAAAGAGCACTGCATCAACCTTCTTAATAGCAGCAGTTTTGTGAAAGAATTCTCTATGTGAACTGCTCTGATAGTTTTGTTTTTTATGTGTATCCTAGCTACAGCAGCAGTTTTGAAGCAATATACATACTGAAAACAGACTACTGAGAACTGCATATAGTTGATAGATAGAAACCAAGGTTCTGCGCTCATAATTAACATAGTACATCATCAAGCAATCAAACGCAACATAAGCAAACATTGTCCCAAAGCAAACTACAACGAAAGCAAACTAATCTACATACGCAGAGGGAAACTAATCGAGCACTTGCGACAGGAATCCTTGGCTTTCAGCATCTGGCCTGCTTCACGAGTTCCACCCGTTGGAGTTGGAGGTGGAAGTTGATGCCCCCTTGCCCCACGGCTTCCAGGATGACCTCGGGCGGTTCCTAGTCTTCTCTGTTTCAGCGCGCGCGAGGCCTTTCTTCATTGTGGTGATTCGGTTCCATATCTCGAACGCAGTGTAGGCGTCCTTGGCAGCATACTCGACGTGCTTGGTGCTGAGATTCGAAGTCCACAGGCTGTGGTCGTGGTATGTCATCTTCATCTTCATGTCTGCGTACTCGTCGTCGATGATGGCAGCAGCTACATCGCCAAGCGAGTCCAGTGGCTTCGTTCCATCAGGCACCCTCCAGTTCGTCTGGATGTCGACGAAGTTGGGGATGTGGAGGTTGCAGCGTGCGAGCTTCTCCTTGTCCTGCTTGATGGCGAAGCCAGCGAACTCGAACCTAAGGAAAGTGAACCGCAAGTTATACCTTTCGGAACTGCATTCATAGGCATATAGAACTGCAACACGTACTCGGCAGAGAGAATTGCTTACCTTGGGTCGCCGAGGAACCTGTCGAAGGGGATGCATCTCTGGCCCAATGTACCACATACCTGGAAAAGAAGCACTGGGTGGTACTTGCCGATGGATAGTTGAACCAGGGCCGCCCTCTCGTGGTCGGGTGTGTACTCCACGTCGATGCCGACGATCTTCTGGCGGCGCCGCTGGAGAACTGTCTTGAATTCTTCGACGTACGTCGCCATGACGGCGACGTCGGTTGTGTAGATCACCTTCAGCTTCGTGTTCCCGTGCGCATGCACATCGTCGTAGGTCCTGCTGAACCCCATGGCTGCAAAGAGGAGGAAGAGGAGGAGGAAGGGGCAGCGTCGTGTGTTTTGTGCGGACGGTCTGGTTGATGGAGTGCGGGATTTAAATGGGAGCGGCAGCAACTTCTGCCGAGGCCACGATCTCGTCTCCCAACCGTGTTGGCGATCGTGGGTTCGTGATGATCGTTGCAGTTCGTGCAGCGTGCAACCGGCGGGATAGAGGAGGGGTGGGGGGCGCGGGCGCTTCGGGCGATAGTGGGAGCATTTATTTTAGGGCAGGCGAACCGAATCGTCCGCCGTAAGCGAACTGCATCGCTTCAGAAGCGGAATCGTCCACCATAAACGAACTGCAATGCTTCAGAAGCCGAGGCGGTTTTCCGTAAGCAAACTGCATCGTGTTACAACACCGAGACATTTTTTTATTTTTTTCTATGACCTGTGGGCCTGTCGGACGGGCTTTTATTCATTAAGTCTCTCTTGCAGCCCCCTTGCCCGCTTCCACTTCCCTCTCCCCCGTGCCCGCACAGAAATCCCCCCCGCCCTCGTGCTCTCGTGGTGGAGGGCGACGACGCCCGCAGCCACTGCCGTCCGTAGGGCGCTTCCTCCGTCGTTGCCGTCCGCACCCACCTCGTCCGGCCGTCACTTCGTCCCACGGTGAGCCCCAAATCTCCCCTAATCCGTTCCAGATCTTGTGCTAGGGTTATTTTTCGTGCCAGCATTCTCTTCTTAAGGTTGTTTTGTATGCTTGAAATTGGAATTCCCTATGGATTGAAAGTTTTTCTCTACCTGAATTTGGGGTTTGTTGTCTAGGGTTTAATTATTATCCCTTGCTGATTGGAGGCACAGTATGGCTTCTTCCTCACCAATTGATCCGTCACCAGTTAGAACGGCTTCTCCATCTGGTAACTACATCATAGTGAACTGCAGTTTTCATTCAGGGTCAATTTACTTCTTTTTGTTGAACGAAATAGTGCACTGCATCTTAGATTCCTTTTTCGTAAGGCCTTTTTTTAAGACACGCGTGGCAAACTGATATGAACTGCGTCAAGTTAATTGTTTTTTACTTTTTTGGAAGGACATTAAGTTAGTTGTTATGTTTTTTTGTTAAACATAAACTGCTAAAAGAGCACTGCATTTTGGACACTGCCTTGTATTTTTTTTGTCTATCCACTATGCGGTTTTGCGAAATCGATATGAGCTGCATTAAGTTTTAGTTTTTGCCTCTCACAGAACTGCATGAATTTGTTTTGTTTTGCATATCTAAGCGCACTTCTTTTTTTATATGCGGCCAATTGGCCACTTGAACGAATTAGTGCACTGCATCATATAACCCTGTGCCAATGTCCACTTTCAGACACGCGTGAATATGATATTCAAGCGACATCTACTGCATTTTTTAGGTTTACTGTTATGATTTTAATTGTTAAACATAAACTGCTGGAAAAGTGCACTGCATTTCTACATTTTTTTTTGTTTTTCCAAGTTGATATGAGCTGCATTAAGTTTAGGTCTTCATCTCACACACACACATCTTTTCTTATGTTTTTTCTCACCAACAGTTTTATCTCCTGGTGGGTAAGGGGGTGGTGGCGTTAACTATTTGATTACACGTTATTTCACAGCCGATGTTGTCGGTGGCGGTACATCTGATCAGGTCAACATTCCACCTGAGTTGAGTGAAACCCAGTCGCAATCTGTTGATGACACAGAGCCAGTTACACAGGATTGGATGGTCCATGATCAGATTGCAGCCGATGTTGAGAGGAGAAGGCAGAAAGCTATTGCGCTCGGTAATACTTTCGTGAAGGCTCATAGGGCGAAGTAAGTAAAGTTAGGGGAGGGTAAGGAGATAGGAAGGAGGATTGCAGATTCAAAGAAGTCTGCTAAATTTGCCCCCGCAAAGAATCCTGTGAAGAGGAAACTCAACACTGTCGCAGAGCAAGGTTTAAGTTCTCCACGCCGGAGCCCGCGTGTTGATTACTCGAAGAGACCTAATTACGCCGAGGTTGATGTGGGTGGGATTCAAGGAAAGCGGAGACGGGCGGACGATCACTCTCGTGTTGATTCTGAGCGTCGATCTAAGCTTGCGCGGGAAAATGCAGCTGAAGAAGCTCTGGACAGTGATTCTGATGAGGAGGATGTTGATGTTAGTAAGGTATACGCTGTTTATTTACTTTTTCTTCTGTTTTTTTAAGTTATTTTTGCATGAGTTTGCTGATGTGAATTGCATTTTTTATTCTTTGTTTTTTTGTAGGCTGCTAAGAGTACGAAGAGGAAGAGGTCTGAAGACGATGTTGCGCACGAATGGCGTTTCAACAAGACTGTTCGGCTGTCCATTCCAAATGTAATCAAAGCTGTCACTTTGCTGGGTGAGGTGCACAGAACTTTGGTGCGGCAAGCAGGTTTTGGCATTGTCTTTGACTTGAAATTAGAGAAGAATGTTTCTCGTGTTTTGATGTGCAAGCTGATGGGAAAGATCGACCCCGACACGATGAGACTGGACTGTGGGCCAAACAAGGTTCTGGAAATCAATCGCGAGGCTGTCCATCACATTTTTGACTTCCCTATGGGTTCTCACACTGCTCCCAGGCCTGCTGCCAGCGGCCATGATGATTCGCTGACTAACCTGAAGGATGAACTCGGGTTCAACCGTTCTCGTAGCATAGATGCGAAGGACCTACTTACCTTACTTCGCACACTGGCCGCGGACCCTGCGAAGGTTGATAAGACGGTGAAGGTTTTTTTTCTCATTGTCTTCCAGTGCTTGCTTTGTCCTAGCCCCGCAACTCGGTTGTCCAGGGTAGCTGCTATGGTTGAAAACTTGGATATTGCATCTATGGCTAGCATGGATTTTTGTCAGTTTGTTGTCGACGAGCTGTAGGCCACTGTGTACAAGTGGAATTCTACAAGGAGCAAGCAGAACTACGCTGAGGGTTGCACCATCGTTCCCCTGTTCATGTACCTGGATTCCTTGAACCTTCGAAAAGTGTCGGTGATGGATAAACGCACTCCACGCGCCGCAATACTGTCCCATGTGCAGTTGAAGAATATTCACAACGCCGACATCGTTGTCAGGGGAAAGATACACCTGGACTCTTACTAGTTTGGCAAGCTGCTGGTGAGTGCATAGCCATGTTTTGTTTTTGTTTTTATTCCTTTTTTCGCGCATGCTAAATGTGAACCTCTTATGTACTTTTTTTTGTGAACTGCATCTCTTTTTTTTTGTTACTTTTTTCAGTGGAAGGCGGAAGCGGACATTGTGTATAAGCGGACTGCAGTTGCTGAAGCCCCTGAAATGTTTTGTGAGCCTCTTGCTAGGGCGGCTCCAATTCGACGGGGTCGTGGTTTTGCTAGGGCGGCTACTGGAGGTTTTTCTGGCCATGCTTCTGCTGATCGTAATAAATTTGTTCAGGTCGATGAGCTTCTCGATAGGGTCATCAATATAACTAGTGATTTCCCAACATCCGGCTCCAGGATGAGGAATATTGCCGGTTTGTTTCCTGAAGGCAAAGGACCTTCTGAAGTAGAAATCGAGGTCGCTCATAACTTTGACCGTGGGCAGCTTGAATTCCTTAAGCAGGCTATAACGAATATCAGATCTTCATTCGTTCAGTTTAAGCAGTCTCAGGATGACAGGTGTGCTACGTATGAGCAGGAAGCTGATGCAATCGTGAAGGAAATGAACAGGCATGAAGATGTTGTCCGGCCTTCTCTGCCCGACCCCGCAGATGTGGATGTATGTCTTTTTTCCATATGTGAACAGTTTTTTTACTCATATTTTGTTATCTATTTTTTCTGTGCGTTTGTGGCATTGACTATTTGTTTTTTCTATCCTTTTGTTCTTTTCGCAGTGTGTTGGAGAATCTTCCAAGGCTAACGCTGGTCGTGTTGATGAGCACCAGGACCACGACGGTGTTGATTTTGATTACTTGTTTGACAGGCCATTATCCCCCGTTGACGAAGCTGCCAAAGACAATCCTATTGACGAAGTTGTCATCGACAAGGTTTGATTTCTTCCTATTATTTTTTTTTGTTACAGTGAACTTCATTGTTTGATTTTTTTGTAGTGTCCAAAACAAACAATCATATTTTTTTTTGCACCAGCAGTGGCAGCGAACTGCAGTTTTTAACTTTTTTTTGTATTTTTGTGCACCAGAAGTGGTAGTGCACTGCAGTTGTTGTTTAGAGAAGAAGCATCATCTTTTTTTTTCAGCAGTGAACTGCATGATCTGGTGTTGGTTTTTTAGTTGTAGAACTGCAGATTTGGATACTAGTTTTATTTCTGTTTTAATGTTTTTTAGGTTGCCGAATCAAACGTGGAGATACATGGGAAGGATGCAGATGGTGACGACGCTGGCAAGGATGAGGAGGCTGACAAGTGTAAAGAGATGGAAGGCGACGACGCTCCCCTGGTGAGTATAGAGAATTTTTGCATTTTTGTGTTTTATTTTTTATTTTTCGTGGTAGCTTCATGGTCCGTTTTTATTAGTGAACTGCATTCTATCTTTTTTGTGTAATGTGTTTTATTTTTTAACTCATCAGAACTGCGGATTAAATGTTGAAATCCAAGCGGAGCGCAACATTGGGGATGATAATGTGGAAGGGGGAGGAGGGGAGGAGCCAGATGCGGAGGTTGATAAGGCAGAAGGTAGAGAAGGAGGGGAGTGTCCTATTGAGGCTGATAAGGCACAAGAGAGAGAAGGAAGGGAGGATATCCTGGATTGTGATAAGCATGAAGAGAAAGAAGGAGCTCCTGGTGTTACAGTTGAATTTGCAGAAGAGACAGAAGGAACTCCTAGAGTCAGATTTGACGATGTCGGGACATCCGCTGGCATTGATGGTGTTGTTGGGCCTACTGTTTTGTTGGTTGGCGATGACGTGCCTGAGAAATTTTGTGTCGTCCCTCGCGCCCCCGAGCAATCTGTCGGCAATCTGGCTTTCCCAGCCGATACAACCAAAGTCCCAGCTGAGACAGTTTCGATTGATTCTGAAGAGGAACATGCAAGACTCTCTCAGGACATGAGTAATCAAGCGCCGCTTGACGATGATATTACCGGGCTGGAGCACTTGACGCTCAGCGAAGATGTATATGAGCAGCAGAAGGAAGTTTATTCTGAAACCGAAGGTAAGCGAACTGCATTAGTTTTTGTTCTTTTTCCCGGTGGCGAAATGGACCGTGTGTGTTTTATAATCTGATATCGTTCCCACTCTGTATGCAGATGAGGAATTACCTGTTGTTACTCCTTCAAGGATTGATCCAGCTCTTATGAGGAGATACAATGAGTTGTATGACGCTGTTACGAGGGCTAGGAGGGACAAGAAGAAGCAGTATGACATTTTCTGTCTTACGCCCCGGTTAATTAATATGTTATTTTTTCAGGGACGCTCCCATCTTATCACTTTTTGCTGTGCTTTTTTCTTCTTGTCTGAAGGCATCTAGTTGCGTTCAAGGGCGAGTTTGGTGATATTACTATCGGCCATGTTGGCGAGTCTTTTTGGTCGTATGGAACGCTGAGCACGTGCCTCGCAAACATTGGCGTCTCTATGCTAGCTGAAAGGTTCAAAGGATCTCAAACTATGATTGTCCCGTACAACCTATGTGTAAGCATTTTCATTAATTTATATTTTATCCCCCTCGTTCAATTTTTATTTGTGCTATAACCATTTTTCATTAACTCTCTGGTTTTGTCTTTTTTGCAGAATTCCATTTGGAACGGCGGTGCCACAAATAGGGCTTTGAGAAAGATGTTTTCTTCAAGCGCAGAGGAACGTGTGGACAAGAAAAACTTGGTAACGCATCTTGACCATTTTTCGTCATCTTGAAAATAAGTTTTCTGTTTTTTCTATTTTTCTCATTTGGTTTGTTTTATTCTTTTTTTTATTTCAGATTATGTTTGCAACATTTGACCCTCCTCCCGCAACAGTGAAGGACGCGATAGGCCACTACTGCTTGGTCACTTTGAACCTGCGAGAGAAGCGTTTTGAGCTTCTGGACTCATTGAACGAAGGAGACAGCGCTGCTGCAAGTGTTGTCTTCAGGAAAATGGTCAGGAACATCAAAAAAGTCTGGAAAGATGGCAGCGCAAGCTGCGACGAGCCGTTGAACCCTCCCACCCTGGACGGCTATGCGCTGACTCATATTAACGTCCCGCAACAGGGAAACGGGTTTGTACCTGTTCTCCTTTTTTCTTTTTCCTCCTTCATTTTTTCTTGTGTAAGTGACTGCATTGTTTTTACTAAATTAGAAGCACCTTTTCCCTTGAGCGAACTGCATTACTAATGTGTTATTGGTTGTTCTCCCTCGGTTTCTTGTGTGTATGGAGCTGCATTGTTTTACTAACATCAGTAGCACTTTTAATACTGAGTGAACTGCATTGTTAATGTGTTTTGTGTTGGTTTTCTTTGCAGGCATGATTGTGGATTTTACATGTTCTAGTTCATGCAGACCTGGGATGGTGAAACGATTGCCAAGTTTGGGAAGGAGCACATTGGCTACATCAGGAAGGCTATGCTCTATAGTTGGCTGACCTCGTCGCATTGCTGTCTGGACCTGACATCACTTTTAATTTTTAAAGAAGGTTATTACATTTTTTTTCAGTCACACACCTTTTTTATTAAGTGAACTTCATTGGTACAGAGAGGGGAGGTCGACTACTTTTGTTAAGATTTTTAGTAGAACCCCATTTGTGTGTTTAAAATGACTTTTCCTTAGGGAACTTGATGATTCTTTTTCACTACTTTTGCTCATTATCCATTTTTTTGTGTGCAGGCTTTGATGAAGGCGCACACCAAGGTGGTATTTCCTTGTTTGAAACTCAGGTCATACTCCAACTATTCAGAAAGTTGTCCTTGATGAACCTCCCGTTAAGGTTGTGAAAGAACCTGTGTGTAAGAGGTTGAGGAGTGGCGCCGGCACTTCGAATGAAAAAGCTCTTGAGAAATCTCCTGTCAATGTTAAGCATGTGGAGAAAGCTGCGAGCCCTCCGAATGCTGAAGATAGCGATGATGATTTTGAGAGGCCACCACCAGTGCCTAGGAGGACCAGGAGCGCAGCTGTGGAACGCCCGACGGACAACGAAGCACTAATTCTATCAAATAAGAGGCCTGTGCAGAAGCCCTCAAAGTTTCGATCTCCTGTACAGAAGTTGAATCCTGCGAGATTCAGCCATCTTGTGGAGATGAGGAAAGTCTTGCAACTCATCACGAGCACACAATTCAGGCAGAAATACAACGAGTCAGTTCTTTTTTCGTTAGTTTTTTATATTTTTTTTTGATTTTTAATGTGTGTAATGTTCTTTCTGTGTTTTTGCTTTTGTGCTACTAACCCCCCACCTTCGACGTTTCTTTTGTGCAGGTGCGCGCTTTTCGTGCACAGGAATCCTATCGAAGTCTACACCGTGACTGTGGACTACTTGTTCTTAACTTTCACCAAAGGTGGTTTTATGGACTCGGAATTGATGGATCATATCATCAGGTTCTGGAAGAATGACGAGAGTATGAATGTGGTTTATCGATCTGGCGAACGCGTTCTGCTGTCCCCTTTGTTTATCACGGTATTTCTTTTTTTTTCTTATTTTTTTCTGCTCGAGTGAACTGCAGTAAATAGTGTATAATAATTTGTTTTTAGAATGTACTGAACTGCATGCATTTTTTTGTGTCTTAACCCATGCATCTTAAAACGAAACAAATTATGGTGAGAATTTGTGAACTGCATACTGTTTTTTAGAGAAGCGTGATCCGTTTTTTCATTAAGCGTCGGAGCGAACATCTTTTTAAGGTGAACTGCATTAACTTTCTTTTGTGAATTACCCACACGCAGTATGTGCTTCAAATGAATGATCACGCGAATAGATATGAAGATGGAAATGTTGTGTTGCCTTTTGTCCACGGCAAGTTTAACGTCGAAGATGCAGCACATCAGTTCGAACTTTATGTCTGTGATGACGAGAACCTTCTTGATTGCAAATTAGTAAGTTATCAGATTTGCTTTTGTTTAGCCTTTTGGTATTTATTTTCTCTCCCAATTTTTTCCAGTAATCCTTTTTCACTGATCAAACCCATAACAAATTTGATGAAACAAAATCAGATTCTATTACCACGGATGAAAGACCAGCATTATTCGCTATACAAGATGAATAGGCACCGCGAGACCCTTGACATTCATGACACTAGGAGGTACAGCGGACCGGTTGATCAAACGACGAGGTGGCATAAGTCTGAATACCACAGCGACCGCACTGAAATGGTAATTTTTTCCTTTTTTCACCTTTCTTGTTTTTTTTATGCGTGTGCGTGTTGAACAATATTTGTTCTGATGTGTATTTTTGTTTTTTTTTTATTTTCCACCAGATGATCAGGATGACTGCATTGTTGAAGAAGGTTTATGAAGAAAAAGAGTACAACAGAAAGGAGTCGGTAGACTGGGTGGATGTTTCAAAGAAAGCTAGCTATTTGGGCACCCCTGAGCAGGGCCCCAACGAGTGCGGCTTTTATGTTCTGAAGATGGCTCAGTATTACGACGGCAAAACCTTTGTTGTGAAATTCGCAAAGCGTAGTGTAAATATCTTCTTTTTAACCCAGCAATATCTCCTCATTCCTTGATATTTTTTTCGTCAGTTTCTTTTTTTGTAGATGATGTTGTATATTTGTTTATTTTATTTTTTTCTTCATCGCAGGAAGCTGTTATTCAGGATTGGAAGGCTGAGTTTTTGTTCCAGATTCTGTTCCACCCAGAAAACATGGTCGTTGTCACCGAGTTCCCGGAGGATCTAAGAAATCTCTGCATTTCTCTTGGCTTCTCTCCAAGACTGCATTCGTAGGACCAGGATGAGGCATAAATGATAGCAGATCTTTTTCTACGTGTGTTGATGTCTTTTTTGTGTGTGCTCCAGAACTTTATGTAAACAGTAATGTATGGTCACTGTGTGTAGTTCTCGATGTGCAAAGCTGTAAACACCATGCTGTGTGCTTTTGTATATATCGGTCGAGTTAGTTTTTGTGTTTTTTTTTGTGGCAGATGGTGACAATGTCAAATATGTACATAATGGAGCTTTCAGCCAACTCCTCCTTGTGAGTTGTAACATGTTCGCAGCGCACTGCATTCTCTCATATGAGTAGCAGCCAAGTTTTTTTTAAATATACGCATCCGCACTGCATCTCACCTTATCACATGGGACTGCAAAGACGAATTCAACGTGTTTGTCGTCGAGTTTCAAAATTCATCCGCACTGCAGCCAAGTTTTTGTTTTCACATTTTTTTGCACTAAGCGCACTGCACTGTGTACTCGAAGCGTACTGCAGTGTAAGCTTTAAACGCACCACGCACGCACTGCAGTGTATGCGAATCCTAGTCTGACTCTACATTTTTTGTCTTCTAACTGCATTCTCTATTGATTCATGGTCATGTCAGATTCTATACGACGAAGAGAACTGCATTCTCCAAATGACATTCCGATCTCAGAGTTTTTATACAGAAGAGAACCACATTCTGAGATCTTATTTTCTTTTTCATATAGAAGAGAACTGCATTTTATCAAACATATTACAAGTTAATATGTTTTTTAAAATGTCAAACTGGATATGTGTTGATCTACGTCCTTTTCCTGGTGCTTCTTCTCAGATTGTGCACTGCAGTTTGCATCCACGACGAATGTGATGGAGTAGTCATCCTTGCAGTTCGCTTTCCCCTGTCATGCATGACTGAGGCAGGATGCTTCAGCGGCGGATCCCCCAGGTGGTCTTGGGGCGAAGGTGAGGTGCGCTGTCGGTTCCTAAACGCCGCCGCGGAAATATCGTCGCCGCCGGACTGCATTGCCGGCCGTTTGGCTCGCGCTCCGTGGTGCTTGGCGCGGAAGAAGGCGGGAAGAGGTGGGGGTGGCCGCCGGCCGCCGGGGCGGTGGCGCGTAAGAAGGCGGGGAAGGGTGGGTGTCGTCGCCGGCCGCCGGGGAGCTGGCGCGCTAGGAGGCGGGGAGGGGTGGGGGAGGAGGCCGGCCGCCGGGGCGCTCCCGCGCTAGGAGGCAGGGAGCGGTCGGGGAGGACGCCGGCGTCGGGGCGCTCCCGCGCTTGAAGGCGGGGAGGGGTCGGGGAGGACGCCGGCGTCGGGGCGCTCCCGCGCTAGAAGGTCTGTAGGGGTGGGGGAGGGTTATTAGGAGAATAAGCCTGTTGTTAGGAGAATAAGGTCTTAAGGGGTGTTATGAGAATAGACCCACCCTATATATGAAACCCACATAGCGTTGACCAAGCACGGAAATAAGAGAGGACACTTCTCTTTATTAGCGGGCTAACACAATATATGAAACCCATAAATTAACCCTACAAAACCCCCAAACCCCCTTCCCCCTTTCAGAAAAAAACAAAAACCCGAGCCACTGAACTGCTGACGCGTGGAAGCTTATTTGTCCCGGTTGGTGCTACCAACTGGGACAAAAGGCCCCCTTCCCTAGGCAAGCCGCAGTGGCCACGTGGAAACCCATCTGTCCCGGTTGGTATTAGAACCGGGACTAATGGTCTAGGGCATTTGTATCGACCATTTAGTCCCGGTTCCCCAACCGGTACAAATGGCCCTTACAAACCGGGACAAATGGCCTTTTTTCTACTAGTGTGATGATGGAGATCATGGTGTCATGCCGGTGACGATGATGATCATGGAGCCCTAAAGATGGAGATCAAAAGGAGCAAAATGATATTGGCCATATCATGTCACTATTTGATTGCATGTGATGTTTATCATGTTTTACATCTTATGTTCTTAGAACGACGGTAGCATAAATAAGATGATCTCCCACTAAAATTTCAAGAATTGTGTCCCCCCTAACTGTGCACCGTTGCTAAGGTTCGTTGTTCCGAAGCACCACATGATGATCGGGTGTGATAGGCTCTAACGTTCGCATACAACGGGTGTAAGCCAGATTTACACACACAATACACTTAGGTTGACTTGACGAGCCTAGAATGTACAGACATGGCCATGGAACACGGAAGACCGAAAGGTCAAACATGAGTCGTATAGAAGATACGATCAACATGAAGATGTTCACCATTAATGACTAGTCCGTCTCACGTGATGATCGGACACGGCCTAGTCCATTCGGATCATGTATCACTTAGATAACTAGAGAGACTAGTCGTCGACCCGTGCCTTCGCACGGGCTAGTTTTCTTAATGTTGAAGACTTGGGTGTCTAGTTTAGTGTTTAAGACACATGAGACTAATTTTAGTTTCCTATTCTTATTGACCGTTTGAAGTTGACTCATCGATTCGTAGTTTCCAAGGGTAGCAACCACCTCTTCCCGTATCATCATCAATTAGTACTTTGTTCATTCTGTAGTCATCCATGGATGTTCCATAATTAACCATTGTTGGGGAACGTAGTATTTTAAAATTTTCCTACGATCACGCAAGATCTATCTAGCAGATGCATAGCAACGAGAGGGAAGAGTGTGTCTACGTACCCTCGTAGACCGGAAGCGGAAGCGTCAAGTGACGCGGTTGATGTAGTCGAACTTCTTCGCAATTCAACCGATCAAGCACCGAACGTATGGCACCTCCGCGTTCAATACACGTTCAGCTTGATGACGTCCCACGAGCTCTTGATCTAGTTGAGCTTCACGGGAGAGTTTCGTCAGCACGACGGCGTGGTGACGGATATGATGTATCTACCAGTGCAGGGCTTCGCCTAAGCACTACGACGGTATGACCGAGGTGTGTTTCTGTGGAGGGGGGCACCGCACACGGCTGGAACAATTCAACTTGTGTGTCTTTGGGTGCCCCCTGCCCCCGCATATAAAGGAGCAAGGGGGGAGGCCGGCCGGCCCTCCTATGGTGCGGCTAGGGTGCAATCCTACTAGGAATAGGATTGCAATCATATTCCTAGTAGGAACTACCAAAGAAGGAAGAAGGGGGAAGGAAAGGGAGAAGGAGAGGGAAAGAGGGGCCGCGCCCCCTTCCCCTTGTCCTATTCGGACTCCTCCTAGGGAGGGGGCGCGCCACCTCCTGGCTGCTGCTCTCTCTCTCCCCTATGGCCCACCAGGGCCCACCATTCCCCCGGGGGGTTCCGTTAACCCCCCCGGCACTCCGGTAAATTCCGAAACTTTCCAGAACACTTCCGGTGTCCGAATATAGTCGTCCAATATATCAATCTTTATGTCTCGGACATTCCGAGACTCCTCGTCATGTCCGTGATCTCATCCGGGACTCCGAACTACCTTCGGTACATCAAAACTCATAAACTCATAATACCGATAGTCATCAAACGTTAAGCGTGCAGACCCTACGGGTTCGAGAACTATGTAGACATGACCGAGACTCATCTCCGGTTAACAACCAATAGCGGAACCTGGATGCTCATATTGGCTCCTACATATTCTATGAAGATCTTTATCGGTCAAACCGCATAACAACATACGTTATTCCTTTTGTCATCGGTATGTTACTTGCCCGAGATTCGATCGTCGGTATCTCTATACCTAGTTCAATCTCGTTACCGGCAAGTCTCTTTACTCGTTCCGTAACACATCATCTCGTGACTAACTCATTAGTCTTTTGCTTGCAAGGCTTATTTATGATGTGTGTTACCGAGAGGGCCCGAAGATACCTCTCCGACACTCGGAGTGACAAATCCTAGTCTTGATCTATGCCAACACCACGAACACTTTCGGAGACACCTGTAGAGCATCTTTATGATCACCCAGTTACGTTGTGACGTTTGATAGCACACAAGGTGTTCCTACGGTATTCGGGAGTTGCATAATCTCATAGTCATAGGAACATGTATAAGTCATGAAGAAAGCAATAGCAGTAAAACTAAACGATCATAGTGCTAAGCTAACGGATGGGTCTTGTCCATCACATCATTCTCCTAACTATGTGATCCCGTTGATCAAATGACAACTCATGTCTATGGTTAGGAAACATAACCATCTTTGATCAATGAGCTAGTCTAGTAGAGACATACTAGGGACACTCTGTTTTGTCTATGTATTCACACATGTACTAAGTTTCCGGTTAATACAATTCTAGCATGAATAATAAACATTTATCATGACATAAGGAAATATAAATAACAACTTTATTATTGCCTCTAGGGCATATTTCCTTCAGTCTCCCACTTGCACTAGAGTCAATAATCTAGCTCACATCGCCATGTGATTTAATACCGATAGTTCACATCGTTATGTGAATAACACCCATAGTTCACATCGCCATGTGACCAACACCCAAAGGGTTTACTAGAGTCAATAATCTAGTTCACATCGCTATGTGATTAATACCCAAGAGTAATAAGGTGTGATCATGTTTTGCTTCTGAGAGAAGTTTAGTCAACGTGTCTGTCACATTCAGATCCGTATGTATTTCGCAAATTTCTATGTCTACAATGCTCTGCATGGAGCTACTCTAGCTAATTGCTCCCACTTTCAATACGCATCCAGATTGATACTTAGAGTCATCTGGATTTAGTGTCAAAGCTTGCATCGGCGTAACCCTTTACGACGAACTCTTTATCACCTCCATAATCGAGAAACATTTCATAAGTCATCCAGTTACTAAGGATAATTTTGACCGCTGTACAGTGATCTACTCCTGGATCACTATTGTGCCCCCTTGACAAACTCATGGCAAGATACACAACATGTTTGGTACACATCATGGCATACTTTATAGAACCTATGGCTGAGGCATAGGGAATGACTTTCATTCTCTCTATATTTTTCTGCCGTGGTCAGGCTTTGAGTCTTATTCAACTTCACACCTTACAAGTCAGGCAAGAACTCCTTCTTTGACTGATCCATTTTGAACTACTTCAAAATCTTATCAAGGTATGTACTCATCGAAAGTCTTATCAAGCGTCTTGATCTATCTCTATAGATCTTGATGCCCAATATGTAAGCAGCTTCAGCAAGGTCTTTCTTTGAAAAACTCCTTTCAAACACTCCTTTATGCTTTCCAGAAAATTCTACATCATTTCCGATCGACAATATGTCATTCACATATACTTATCAGAAAGGTTGTAGTGCTCCCACTCACTTCTTGTAAATACAGGCTTCACCGCAAGTCTGTATAAATCTATATGCTTTGATCAACTTATCAAAGCGTATATTCCAACTCCGAGATGCTTGCACCAGTCCATAGATGGATCGCTGGAGCTTGCACATTTTGTTAGCACCTTTAGGATTGACAAAACCTTCTGGTTGCATCATATACAAGTCTTCTTTAATAAATCCATTAAAGAATGCAGTTTTGTTATCCATTTGCCAGATTTCATAAAATGCGGCAATTGCTAACATGATTCGGACAGACTTAAGCATCGCCACGGGTGAGAAGGTCTCATCGTAGTCAACTCCTTGAACTTGTTGAAAAACTTTCGCAACAAGTCGAGCTTTGTAAACAGTAACATTACCGTCAGCGTCGGTCTTCCTCTTGAAGATCCATTTATTTTCGATGGCTTGCCGATCATCGAGCAAGTCAACCAAAGTCCACACTTTGTTCTCATACTTGGATCCCATCTTAGATTTCATGGCCTCAAGCCATTTTGCGGAATCTGGGCTCATCATCGCTTCCTCATAGTTCGTAGGTTCATCATGGTCTAGTAACATGATTTCCAGAACTGGGTTGCCGTACCACTCTGGTGCGGAACATACTCTGGTTGATCTACGACGTTCAGCAGAAACTTGATCCGAAGTTTCATGATCATCATCATTAACTTCCTCACTGATTGGTGTAGGAATCACTGGAACAATTTTCTGTGATGTACTACATTCCAATTCGGGAGAAGGTACAATTACCTCATCAAGTTCTACTTTCCTCCCACTCACTTCTTTCGAGAGAAACCCTTCTCTAGAAAGGATCCATTCTTAGCAACGAATATCTTGACTTCGGATCTGTGATAGAAGGTGTACCCAACAGTCTCTTTTGGGTATCCTATGAAGACACATTTCTCCGACTTGGGTTCGAGCTTATCAGGTTGAAGCTTTTTCACATAAGCATCACAGCCCCAAACTTTAAGAAACGACAACTTTGGTTTCTTGCCAAACCATAGTTCATAAGGTGTCGTATCAACGGATTTAGATGGTGCCCTATTTAACGTGAATGTAGCTGTCTCTAATGCATAACCCCAAAAGCGATAGTGGTAGACTGGTAAGAGACATCATCGATCGCACAATATCTAATAAAGTACGGTTATGACGTTCGGACACACCATTACACTATGGTGTTCCAGGTGGCGTGAGTAGTGAAACTATTTCACATTGTTTTTACTGAAGGCCAAACTCGCTAACTCAAATATTTTACCTCTACGATCATATCGTAGAAACTCTTATTTTCTTGTTACGATGATTCTCCACTTCACTCTGAAATTCTTTGAACTTTTCAAATGTTTCAGACTTGTGCTTCATTAAGTAGATATACCCATATCTTCTCAAATCATCAGTGAAGGTCAGAAAATAACGATACCCGCCGCGAGTTTTAACACTCATTGGTCCACATACATCTGTATGTATGATCTCCAACAAATCTGTTGCTCGCTCCATTGTTCCGGAGAACGGAGTTTTAGTCATCTTGCCCATGAGGCATGGTTCGCAAGCACCAAGTGATTCATAATCAAGTGATTCCAAAAGTCCATCACTATGGAGTTTCTTCATGCGCTTTACACCATTATGACCTAAACGGCAGTGCCACAAATAAGTTGCACTATCATTATTAACCTTGCATCTTTTGGCTTCAATATTATGAATCTGTGTATCACCACGATCGAGATCCAACAAACTATTTTCATTGGGTGTATGACCATCGAAGGATTTATTCATGTAAACAGAATAACAATTATTCTATGACTTTAAATGAATAACCGTATTGCAATAAATATGATCAAATCATATTCATGCTCAACGCAAATGCCAAATAACATTTATTTAGGTTTTACATTAATCCCGAAAGTATAGGGAGTGTGCGATGATGATCATATCAATCTTGGAACCACTTCCAACACACATCGTCACTTCACCTTTAACTAGTCTCTGTTCATTCTGCAATTCTTGTTTCAAGTTACTAATTTTAGCAGGTGAACCGGTATCAAATACCCAGGGGTTGCTATGAACACTAGTAAAGTACACATCAATAATCTGTATATCAAAATATACCTTTGTTCACTTTGCCATCCTTCTTATCCGCCAAGTATCTAGGGCAGTTCCACTTCCAGTGACCATTTCCTTTGCAGTAGAAGCACTTAGTTTCAGTCTTGAGTTTTAGCTTTGGGTTTCTTCACGGGAGTGACAACTTGCTTGTCATTTTTCTTGAAGTTCCCCTGCTATCCCTTTGCCCTTTACTTGAAACAAGTGGTCTTGTTAACCATCAACACTTGATGCTTTTTCATGATTTCTACCTTCGCTGACTTCAGCATCGCGAAGAGCTCGGGAATTCCTTTCGTCATCCCTTGCATATTATAGTTCATCACAAAGTTCTACTAACTTGGTGATAGTGACTAGAGAACTTTGTCAATTACTATCTTATCTGGAAGATTAACTCCCACTTGATTCAAGTAATTGTGGTACCCAGACAATCTAAGCACATGCTCACTTGTTGAGCTATTCTCCTCCATCTTGTAGGCAAAGTACTGTCAGAAGTCTTATACCTCTCGACACGGGCATGAGTATGAAATACCAATTTCAACTCTTGGAACATCTTATATGCTCCGTGGCGTTCAAAACGGTTTTTGAAGTCCCGGTTCTAAGCCGTAAAGCATGGTGCACTTAAACTATCAAGTAGTCATCATACCGAGCTTTTGTCAAAACGTTCAAAACGTCTACATCTGCTCCTGCAATAGGTCTGTCACCTAGCGGTGCATCAAGAACATAATTCTCTGTGCAGCAATGAGGATAATCCTCAGATCACGGAACAATTCCGCATCATTGCTACTAACATCTTTCAACTTAGTTTTCTCTAGGAACATATAAAAAATAAACGGGGAGCAACATCGTGAGCTATTGATCTACAACATAGATATGCTAATACTACGAGGACTAAGTTCATGATAAATTAAAGTTCAATTTAATCATATTAATTAAATAACTCCCACTTAGATAGACATCCCTCTGGTCATCTAAATGATCACGTGATCCAAATCAACTAAACCATGTCCGACCATCACGTGAGATGGAGTAGTATCAATGGTGAACATCTTATGTTGATCATATCTACTATATGATTCACGCTCGACCTTTCGGTCTACAGTGTTCCGAGGCCATATCTGCATATGCTAGGCTCGTCAAGTTTAACCCGAGTATTCTGCGTGTGCAAAACTGGCTTACACCCGTTGTATTTGAACGTAGAGCTTATCACACCCGATCATCACGTGGTGTCTCGGCACGACGAACTTTCGCAACGGTGCATATTCAGGGAGAACACTTATACCTTGAAATTTAGTAAGGGATCATCTTATAATGCTACCGTCGTTCTAAGCAAAATAAGAAGCATAATAAGATAAACATCACATGCAATCGAAATATGTGACATGATATGGCCATCATCATCTTGTGCTTTTGATCTCCATCTCCAAAGCACCGTCATGATCAACTTCATCACCGGCGCAACACCTTGATCTCCATCGTAGCATCGTTGTCGTCTCGCCAACTATTGCTTCTACGACTATCTCTACCGCTTAGTGATAAAGTAAAGCAATTACATGGCGATTGCATCTCATACAATAAAGCGACAATCATATGGCTCCTGCCAGTTGCCGATAACATTACAAAACATGATCATCTCATACAAAACCGTATAACTCATCATGTCTTGACCATATCACATCACAACATGCCCTGCAAAAACAAGTTAGACGTCCTCTACTTTGTTGTTGCAAGTTTTAGGTGGTTGCTACGGGCTTAGCAAGAACCGTTCTTACCTACGCATACAAAAACCACAACGATGTTTCGTCAAGTATGTGTTGTTTTAACCTTCACAAGGACCGGGCGTAACCACACTTGATTCAGCTAAAGTGAAAGAGACAGACACCCGCCAGTCACCTTTAAGCAACCAGTGCTCGTAACGGTGAAACCAGTCTCGCGTAAGCGTACGCGTAATGTCGGTCCGGGCCGCTTCATCTCACAATACCGCCGAAGCAAAGTATGACATGCTGGTAAGCAGTATGACTAGTATCGCCCACAACTCATTGTGTTCTACTCGTGCATATCATCTACGCATAGACCTGGCTCATGATGCCACTGTTGGGGAACGTAGTATTTTAAAATTTTCCTACGATCACGCAAGATCTATCTACCAGATGCATAGCAACGAGAGGGAAGAGTGTGTCTACGTACCCTCGTAGACCGGAAGCGGAAGCGTCAAGTGACGCAGTTGATGTAGTCGAACTTCTTCGCGATTCAACCGATCAAGCACCCAACGTACGGCACCTCCGCGTTCAGCACACGTTCAGCTTGATGACGTCCCACGAGCTCTTGATCCAGTTGAGCTTCACGGGAGAGTTTCGTCAGCACGACGGCGTGGTGACGGATATGATGTATCTACCGGCGCAGGGCTTCGCCTAAGCACTGCGACGGTATGGCCGAGGTGTGTTTCTGTGGAGGGGGGCACCGCACACGGCTGGAACAATTCAACTTGTGTGTCTTTGGGTGCCCCCCTGCCCCCGTATATAAAGGAGCAAGGGGGAGGCCGGTCGGCCCTCCTATGGTGCGGCTAGGGTGCAATCCTACTAGGAATAGGATTGCAATCATATTCCTAGTAGGAACTACCAAAGAAGGAAGAAGGGGGAAGGAAAGGGAGAAGGACAGGGAAAGAGGGGCCGCGCCCCCTTCCCCTTGTCCTATTCGGACTCCTCCTAGGGAGGGGGCGCGCCACCTCCTGGCTGCTGCCCTCTCTCTCCCCTATGGCCCACCAGGGCCCACCATTCCCCCGGGGGGTTCCGGTAACCCCCCCGACACTCCGGTAAATTCCGAAACTTTCCAGAACACTTCCGGTGTCCGAATATAGTCATCCAATATATCAATCTTTATGTCTCAGACATTCCGAGACTCCTCGTCATGTCTGTGATCTCATCCGAGACTCCGAACTACCTTTGGTACATCAAAACTCATAAACTCATAATATCGATCGTCATCAAACGTTAAGCGTGCGGACCCTACGGGTTCGAGAACTATGTAGACATGACCGAGACTCATCTCCGGTCAATAACCAATAGCGGAACCTAGATGCTCATATTGGCTCCTACATATTCTACGAAGATCTTTATCGGTCAAACCGCATAACAACATACGTTGTTCCTTTTGTCATCGGTATGTTACTTGCCCGAGATTCGATCGTCGGTATCTCTATACCTAGTTCAATCTCGTTACCGACAAGTCTCTTTACTCGTTTCGTAACACATCATCTCGTGACTAACTCATTATTTTTTTGCTTGCAAGGCTTATTTATGATGTGTGTTACCGAGAGGGCCCAGAGATACCTCTCCGACACTCGGAGTGACAAATCCTAGTCTTGATCTATGCCAACACCACGAACACTTTCGGAGACACCTGTAGAGCATCTTTATGATCACCCAGTTACGTTGTGACGTTTGATAGCACACAAGGTGTTCCTACAGTATTCGGGAGTTGCATAATCTCATAGTCATAGGAACATGTATAAGTCATGAAGAAAGCAATAGCAGTAAAACTAAACGATCATAGTGCTAAGCTAACGGATGGGTCTTGTCCATCACATCATTCTCCTAATGATGTGATCCCGTTGATCAAATGACAACTCATGTCTATGGTTAGGAAACATAACCATCTTTGATCAATGAGCTAGTCTAGTAGAGGCATACTAGGGACACTCTGTTTTGTCTATGTATTCACACATGTACTAAGTTTCCGGTTAATACAATTCTAGCATGAATAATAAACATTTATCATGATATAAGGAAATATAAATAACAACTTTATTATTGCCTCTAGGGCATATTTCCTTCAACCATATATTCTGAAAATTACATTCTTTGTAGAACTAAATAAATCAATTATCTGCGGCCTTATTTGTAGAACCTCACTAATACCTCGCAACACCTAAATGGAAGTGCTCGTTAAGATGATGCTCTTGAAATCTCGAGTAGTTGAGTACCGATAAAATGAAGGGAAATAAAATAACTATTAACTTAATAGCTCATTCCAGATACAGATGATGAAGAAAAGCAAGTATCTTGCAACCCTAATTATATACTCCCCCTGTCTCATAATAAGCGTCTCACTTTTAGTACAAATTTGTACTAAAGGTAGTACAAAGTTGAGACACTTATTTTAGAACGGAGGGAGTATATGGGCAACGGCAATCAGATGCTATCCAGAGCATCGATGAACGTATTCGACAAACCTACACAACAACATAAGTTTGAAAAATATCCGAACACATAAATAACATAAAATTAAAGAAGCAACAATCGTGTCTACATCTATTCTATGTATTCCAAACATACCTTAATCTCCCATAATTAAATCCCATGCAGCAAAGCCAAATCATATCAGTTGTTTTCTTATACAATGCATCACATCAGGTAGCCCATGCAAAAATTGTGGGAAGAGAAAAGGAAATAGAGTAGATGCAGGGAACTCACAGCTTATTTCCCTTTCAAGTTCCTCTTCTATGCTTTGATCTCATGTGTTCCATTTATTGTGGAGATACGTCAATATCAAGCAGTCATGCTTTTTCTCATCGAATAGAGAAAGCTGGCTTGCAGTCAGCGGCCATTGGCTGGGAAGCTATGATCACTTAAGATCGACGTGTCTGGCAGCAAGACAGTATCGTCAAAGCGAAGTACGCAGAGGCTGGGCAGCGGTACAGTTGATATGTATGCACACATGATTTCTTGGTTGGAGACGAAGCAAACAGGGGCGGTTGCCCTCGGCGTAGCGCACAATCTGGACGATGCAGAGAGATTTGGACAAAGAGTTTTAAAGAAAAGAGATAATTGAATGTTAGTTTCCTTTTGTGTTTTTGCATGCACGGAGATGTATACATTTTTTTAGGAAGCCTACTTCCATGCACTTTTTTGTAGATAAGCAAGGCATGCTAGTTTTAACGAAAAGAGATAATTAAAGATAGTTTTCTTTTCTGTTTTTGCATGCACGCAGATGTAACCCATGTGGAAAATAATTTGTCTATTGTGCAATCACAAATCTCGTTTTTAAGGGGAAATCCTGGTACGTTCTCAAATTAAAAAGGACTTGCACAATTTTCTCAGTGCATAGTTTTATTTAAATTTGAGTTGTACGTAGTTACTTGGGCCCATCCAATGAATGGTTACATTTTTCTGTTTTTCTCTTATTAACACATGATGAGCCATGCATATGACTTACATGGGATGAAGTGTACATGATATGGACTCTTTATTTAATTAAAGATGTTATAAAGTCAGCCACTATTGATGGTGTGCTATATGCGAGGGAACTATCATAACTAAATTGTTACAGGCATGCATCGTCTAAGAAAAAAACAAAGGATGGCAAGTAAGGACATCCAGATGCTGCACACGTACATGTAACATTTGTAAAATTACGATGAGAACTTAAAAGAGAACGGGTACACATTACCTGTATGTTGATACATGATGCATGATGCGAAATTTATGAGATAGCCAAGAAAACCAAGAACGCTCTCACCAGTGGGTCTTGAATTCACAACGTCGATGGTGATCAACAATAAGTAAATGTTATATAGGAGGCAGATAGAACTTCCTTATATTTATACATACCAAGTTTCTATGCAGTATGTTATGATATGCATGTTTAGAGATCCAGGTATTCCTCGATGCTCTTCCAAAAATATTAGAATGTATACCTAGACCTATGCATTAAGAATAATTTGTGGACTAATAACTACTAATAAATTTGATTATTTTCTAATAAGCATCCAGAAGAGGTGAGATCGGCAGTATCGACCTAACAAATGTCCATTAGTTTCAGAGAATGAATAACTGACAAAGACAGCTTGAATAATTTCTTACCTCAAACATATATAGTTATGAGATTTACTCCGGGATCAGATCAGGGGTGTGAGTGCACCAGGGTGTGGCCACACCTTTTTGTTTCGTTTACAATAAAAGTGCCATCCACTAAACTCTGAGGATTCTCACATCTTTACACCAGTAATACCTGCACCATTTGCGAAGCAAGCAGAAAGCTACAGCAAAAGCAAGCACGGGTGGTAAAAATTAAAATAGGGGCTGGAAAGACTCGGCCATCATGGAGCCGTAGTAAAGTGGATTGAGAACAAAAGATATTGCAGCAATATATGACCAGGTTCGCAGGATTCAAAGGTAAATGTGGTTGCAGATTTGGATTACCCATGTAAAAGTAGCAATGGTGGGCTTGACCAAGGCTAGGGCATGGACCACAACGGGACTATGCATGAAGCTCCAGATAGATCAATGCATTCTCCTGAACTAACATCTTGAAATCATCAAAAAAAAACAACCAAAATTGAAGATATACAACCATGAAGATGTAGTAAATTTCTTTGCCTTGATTGATGACCTTCCGAAACAAATACCTGAGGTGTAGAACCTGAATGAAACAAATATCCGCCATAGAAGGCCAAGCTCGCCAGGGAGCCCAGCGCACTCGCCGTGCCGCATGCAGAGCTGAACTACGATGCATTGTCACTGAATGAGTCGTGACATGTGTGGGGGCTACTTGAGTTCGTTGAGCCGTGCAGGTGGTGAACGCGGAGAGGTGGAGGGTGCTGCTGTTGACGGCTGATTGATGACGCGGTCCTGGATATGAACGGGGACTTCTGCCCTTCGATCACCGCGAACTCGCCATGGACATGATGCAAAGGTCGTAAAACCCCTGCCATGACGGTGCCCTCTTGTATTGTGAAGCTAGCTATAGCAGTCTCCCGACACATCTGCCATTACTGAACCGTGCGGCAGGGCTGACGGGGCAATGAAAACCCTAGCCATCTGGACTCGATCTGCTTCGTGTGAAAAAACATGCGTCAGGGCCGAGAGGGCAACAAAAACCCTAGCCGTCTTGACTCGATCTGCTTCGTGTGAACAGGATGAAGAAAAGGACGATTTCAGGTGCATCTCAATAGCGTGGTAGTTTTCTTGTTAAGAAACCGTGGGAATTTGTTCTCGTGATCCATAACAACATGAACCAATTTGTAACATGGTCACGTTAAAAAAAACTTTGTAACGTGTTTTTACCTTTTTTTTCTACAAAGGCTAATCTACACCGTAATAATTATGTCCCATCGTAGATGAACGGCTCCTAATTTCTGATTAACGTGGTAATTACTTGGGAGTCTGCAATTAGTATAGGTATAGATGTCTATCTGAGTGGGAGTTCGTTAAATTTGTTTAGATGAACTTAATTATCATGAACAAAGTCTCAAATCTTTACAATATGTCTTGTAGATCAAATGGCCCATGCTAATGTTGTCCTCAACTTCAACGCGTTCCTAGAGAAACCAAGCTGAAAGACGATGGTAGCAACTATACGGATTGGGTCCGTAACTTGAGGATCATCCTCATAGCTGCTAAGAAAGAATATGTCCTTGAAGCACCGCTAGGTGATGCACCCGTTTTCCCACCAACTCAAGACGTTATGAACGCCTGTCAGTCGCGTAGTGATGATTACTCCCTGGTTCAGTGCGGCATGCTTTACAGCTTAGAATCGGGGTTCCAAAAGCGTTTGAGCAACACGGAGCATATGAGATGTTCCAAGAGCTGAAAATGGTTTTCCATGCTCATGCCCGGGTCGAAAGATATGAAGTCTCCAACAAGTTCTACAATTGTAAGATGGAGGAAAATAGTTCTGTAAGCGAGCATATACTCAAAATGTCTGGGTTGCACAACCGCTTGTCTCAGCTGGGAGTTAATCTCCCAGATGACGCGGTCATTGACAGAATCCTCCAGTCGCTCCCACCTAGCTACGAGAGCTTTGTGCTGAACTACAATATGCAAGGGATGGAAAAGGCCATTCGCGAGTTATATTCAATGCTGAAATCAGCGGAGGTGGAAATCAAAAAGGAACATCAAGTGTTGATGGTGAATAAAACCACTAAGTTCAAGAAAGGAAAGGGTAAGAAGAATTTCAAGAAGGACGGAAAGGGACTTGCCGCACCCGGTAAGCCAGTTGCCAAGAAGAAGCCAAAGAATGGACCCAAGCCTGAGACTGAGTGCCTTTATTGCAAGGGAATGGGTCACTGGAAGCGGAATTGCCCCAACTTAGCAGATAAGAAGGCCAGCCACGTCAAAGGTATATGTGATATACATGTTATTGATGTGTACCTTACCAGCGCTCGTAGTAGCTCCTGGGTATTTGATAGCGGTGCAGTTGCTCACATTTGTAACTCAAAGCTGGCGCTGCGGAATAAGCGGGGACTGGCGAAGGACGAGGTGACGATGCACGTCGGGAATGGTTCCAAGGTCGATGTGATCGCCGTCGGCACGCTACCTCTGCATCTACCTTCGGGATTAGTTTTAAACCTCAATAATTGTTATTTAGTACCAGCTTTGAGCATGAACATTGTATCTGGATCTCGTTTAATGCTAGATGGCTACTCATTTAAATATGAGAGTAATGGTTGTTCTATTTATATGAGAGAAATGTTTTATGGTCATGCCCCGCTGGTCAATGGTTTATTCTTATTGAATCTCGAACGTGATGTTACACATATTCATAGTGTGAATGCCAAAAGATGTAAGGTTGATGATGATAGTCCCACATAATTGTGGCACTGCTGCCTTGGTCATATTGGTGTCAAACGCATGAAGAATCTCCACGCGGATGGACTTTTGGAGTCTCTTGTTTATGAATCATTTGACACATGCGAGCCATGCCTCTTAGGCAAGATGACCAAGACTCCGTTCTCCGGAACAATAGAGCGAGCAACCAACTTGTTGGAAATCATACATACTGATGTGTGCGGTCCAATGAGCGTTGAGGCTCGCGGTGGTTATCGTTATGTTCTCACCCTCACCGATGACTTAAAGTAGATATGGGTATGTCTACCTAATGAAATACAAGTCTGAAACCTTTAAAAAGTTCAAGGAATTTCAGAATGAGGTTGAGAATCAACATGACAGAAAAATAAAGTTCTTACAATCAGATCGTGGAGGAGAATATTTAAGTCACGAATTTGGCACACACCTAAGGAAATGTGGAATTGTTTCACAACTGACGCCGCCTGGAACACCTCAACATAATGGTGTGTCCGAACGTCGTAATCGTACTCTGTTGGACATGGTGCGATCTATGATGTCTCTTACCGACTTACCACTATCATCTTGGGGTTATGCTTTAGAGACTGCCACATTCACTTTAAATAGGGCATCGTCTAAATCCATTGAGACGACACCGTATGAACTATCGTTTGGGAAGAAACCTAAGTTGTCATTTCTAAAAGTTTGGGGATGCAATGCTTATGTCAAGAAACTTCAACCTGAAAAGCTCGAACCCAAATCAGAAAAATGTGTCTTCATAGGATACCCTAAGGAAACTATTGGGTATACCTTCTACCTCAGATCCGAAGGCAAGATCTTTGTTGCCAAGAATGGATCCATTCTGGAGAAAGAGTTTCTCTTCAAAGAAGTAAGTGGGAGGAAAGTAGAACTTGATGAGGTTGTTGTAACCCCTCTTGAACCAAAAAGTAGCGCAGCACAGGAAGATGTTTCTGTTGTGCCTGCACCGACTAGAGAGGAAGTTAATGATGATGATCATGAAGCTTTGGATCAAGTTATTACTGAACTCCATAGGTACACAAGGACACGTTCCGCACCAGAGTGGTACGGCAACCTTGTCCTGGAAATCATGTTGTTAGACAACGGTGAACCTTTGAACTATGAATAAGCGATGGTGGGCCCGGATTCCAACAAATGGCTAGAAGCCATGAAATCCGAGGTAGGATCCATGTATGATAACAAAGTATGGACTTTGGTTGACTTGACCGATGATTGGCGAGCCATAGAAAATAAATGGATCTTTCAGAAGAAGACTGACGCGGATGGAAATGTGACAATCTATAAGGCTCGGCTTGTCGCTAAGGGTTGTAATGGTGTGGCCGAACGTCGTAATCGTACTCTGTTGGACATGGTGCAATCTATGATGTCTCTTACCGACTTACCACTATCATCTTGGGGTTATGCTTTAGAGACTGCCGCATTCACTTTAAATAGGGCACCGTCTAAATCCGTTGAGACGACACCGTATGAACTATCGTTTGGCAAGAAACCTAAGTTGTCATTTCTAAAAGTTTGGGGATGCGATGCTTATGTCAAGAAACTTCAACCTGAAAAGCTCGAACCCAAATCAGAAAAATGTGTCTTCATAGGATATTCTAAGGAAACTATTGGGTATACCTTCTACCTCAGATCCGAAGGCAAGATCTTTGTTGCCAAGAATGGATCCATTCTGGAGAAAGAGTTTCTCTTGAAAGAAGTAAGTGGGAGGAAAGTAGAACTTGATGAGGTTGTTGTAACCCCTCTTGAACCAAAAAGTAGCGCAGCGCAGGAAGATGTTTCTGTGGTGCCTGCACCGACTAGAGAGGAAGTTAATGATGATGATCATGAAGCTTTGGATCAAGTTATTACTGAACTCCATAGGTCCACAAGGACACGTTCCGCACCAGAGTGGTACGGCAACCTTGTCCTCGAAATCATGTTGTTAGACAACGGTGAACTTTTGAACTATGAATAAGCGATGGTGGGCCCGGATTCCAACAAATGGCTAGAAGCCATGAAATCCGAGGTAGGATCCATGTATGATAACAAAGAATGGACTTTGGTTGACTTGACCGATGATTGGCGAGCCATAGAAAATAAAAGGATCTTTCAGAAGAAGACTGAATCGGATGGAAATGTGACAATCTATAAGGATCGGCTTGTCGCTAAGGGTTATCGACAAATTCAAGGAATTGACTACGATGAGACTTTCTCTCCCGTAGCGATGCTGAAGTCTGTCCGAATCATGTTAGCAATTGCCGCATTCTATGATTATGAGATATGGCAAATGGACGTCAAAACGACATTCCATAACGGCTTCCTTAAGCAAGAATAGTATATGATATAGCCGGAAGGTTTTGTTGATCCTAAGAATGCTAACAAGGTATGCAAGCTCTAGCGCTCCATATGTGGGCTGGTGCAAGCATTTCGGAGTTGGAACATTCACTTTGATGAGGTGATCAAAGCATTTGGGTTCATACAGACTTATGGAGAAGCCTATATTTAGAAGATAGTGAGTGGGAGCTCTCTAGCATTTCTCATATTATATGTGGATGACATATTGTTGATGGGAAATGATGTAGAACTCTTGGAAAGCATAAAGGCCTACTTGAATAAGTGTTTTTCAATGAAGGACCTTGGAGAAGCTGCTTACATATTAGGAATCAAGATCTATAGAGATAGATCGAGACGCCTCATTGGTCTTTCACAAAGCAGGTACCTTGACAAGATATTGAAGAAGTTCAATATGGATCAGTCCAAGAAAGGGTTCTTTCCCGTGTTACAAGGTATGAGATTGAGCACATCTCAATGCCCGACCTCGGCAGAAGATAGAGAAAAGATGAGTGTCATCCCCTATGCCTCAGCCATAGGTCCTATTATGTATGCCATGCTATGTACCATACCTGATGTGAACCTTTCCATAAGTTTGGTGGGGAGGTACCAAAGTGATCCCGGAATGGAACACTAGACAGCGGTCAAGAACATCCTGAAGTACCTCAAAAGGACTAAGGATACGTTTCTCGTTTATGGAGATGATGAAGAGCTCGTCGTAAAGGATTACGTCGATGCTAGCTTCGACACAGATCCGGATGACTCCAAGTCACAAACCGGATACGTGTATATTTTGAATGGTTGGGCAGTCAGTGATACGTCTCCAACGTATCTATAATTTTTGATTATTCCATGCCATTATATATTATGTTTTGGATGTTTAATGGGCTTTATTACACTCTTTTATATTATTTTTGGGACTAACCTATTAACCCAAAGGCCCAGTGCAGATTGTTGTTTTTTGCCTATTTTAGGGTTTTGCAGAAAAGGATTATCAAACAGAGTCCAAACGGAATGAAACCTTCGCGAGAGTTATTTTTGGAACGATATCAACATAGAAGACTTGGAGTACATGCGAGGGAATGAAGGAGGCGGCCACGAGGGTCCAGGGCTCATGGGCCCCCTTTGGCTCCCCCGATGCCCTCCTTCCTCCTATATATATCCATGTACCCTGAAAAACATCAAGGCAATAGAGAAAACCCCAATTCCACCGCCGCAACCTTCTGTTCCCATGAGATCCCATCTTGGGGCCTGTTCCGGAGCTCCGCCGGAGGGGGGATCTTCCACGGAGTGCTTCTACATCAACACCATTGCCTCACCATGAGTTGTGAGTAGTTTACCACAGACCTTGGGGTCCATAGTTATTAGCTAGATGGCTTCTTCTCTCTTTTTGGATCTCAATACCAAGTTCTACTCGGTCATCCCAGGAGATCTATTCGATGTAATGTTTTTGCGGTGTGTTTGTCGAGATCCGATGAATTGTGGGTTTATGATCAAGATTATCTACGAAAAATATTTGATACTTTTCTGAAATCTTTTATGTATGATTATAATATCCTTGCAAGTCTCTTCGACTTATTGGTTTGGTTTTGCCAACTAGATCTATGTTCTTGCAATGGGAGAAGTGCTTGGCTTTGGGTTCAATCTTGCGGTGTCCTTTCCCAGTGACAGCAGGGACAGCAAGGCACGTATTGTATTGTTGCCATCGAGGATAAAAAGATGGGTTTTATATCATATTGCTTGAGTTTATCCCTCTACATCATGTCATCTTGCTTATAGCATTACTCTATTCTTATGAACATAATACTCTAGATGCATGCTGGATAGCGGTCGATGTGTGGAGTATTAGTAGTAGATGTAGAATCGTTTCGGTCTACTTGTCATGGACGTGATGCCTATATATAATGATCATGGCTAGATATTCTCATAACTATGCGCTTTTCTATCAATTGCTCGACAGTAATTTGTTCACCCACCGTATTATTATGCTATGATGAGAGAAGCCACTAGTGAAACCTATACCCCCGGGTCTATTCTCAACATATTAATCTCCAATCTACATTACTTTGCGTTATTTACTTTTTGTTCTTACATTAAAAGATACCTAAAATATCATACTATCCTATCTATCAGATCTCACTTTCGTAAGTGACCGTAAAGGGATTGACAAACCCTTATCGCGTTGGCTGCAAAGTTATTATTTGTTTGTGCATGTGCGAGGGACACGCGCGTGGTCTCCTACTGGATTGATACATTGGTTCTCAAAAACTGAGGGAAATACTTACGCTACTGTGCTGCATCACCCTTTCCTCTTAGAGGGAATACAACGCAAGCTCGAGAAGTAGCAAGAAGAATTTCAGGCGCCGTTGCCGGGGAGGCTTACGCAAAAGTCATATACCAAGTACCTATCACAAACCCTTATCCTTCGCATTACATTTTTTTGCCTCTCGTTTTCCTCTCCCCCACTTCACCCTTGCCATTTTATTTGCCCTTCTTTTTGCCGTGTGTTTACCGTTCGCTTGCTTCTTGTTTGTTCGTGTGTTGGATTGCTTGCTTGTCATTATGACTTCCCCTATCAGTGTTGACCCTTGATACGTCTCCAACGTATCTATAATTTTTGATTGTTCCATGCTATTATATTATCCTTCTAGGATGTCTTATGGGCTTTATTATACACTTTTATATGATTTTTGGGACTAACCTATTAACCCAGAGCCCAGTGCCAGTTTCTGTTTTCTCCTGTTTTAGGGTTTTATAGAAAAGGAATATCAAACGGAGTCCAATTGACGAGCCAATTTTTTATGATTTTTTCTGGACCAAAAGAAGCCCCCGAAGCAAAAGAGTTGGGCCAGGAGAGCCACGGGCTGCCCTCGAGGGTGGAGGGCGCGCCCTGGGCAGGGGGGCGTGCCCTCCTATCTCGAGGACAGCCCACTAGCCCCCCTGACTTGTGCCCTACGCTAAAAAATCCTATAAATGCTGAAACCTTCGGAAATTAACCTAGATCAAGAGTTCCGCCGCCGAAAGCCTATGTCCCCACCGAAAAACAATCTATAGCCGTTCTGGCACCCTGCCGAAGAGGGGGAATCCCTCTCCGATAGTTATCTTCATCATCCCGGCGCTCTCCATGACGAGGAGGGAGTAGTCCACCCTCGGGGCTGAGGGTATGTATCAGTAGCTATGTGTTTGATCTCTCTCTCTCGTGTTCTTGAGATGGAACGATCTTGATGTATCGCGAGCTTTGCTATTCTAATTGGATCTTCTTCTCCCCCTCTACTCTCTTGTAATGGATTGAGTTTTCCCTTTGAAGTTATCTTATCGGATTTAGTCTTTAAGGATTTGAGAACACTTGATGTATGTCTTACACGTGTTGATCTGTGGTAACAATGCGATATCATGTGATCCACTTGATGTATGTTTTGGTGATCAACTTGCGGGTTCTGTGACCTTGGGAACCTATGCATAGGGGTTGGCACACGTTTTCGTCTTGACTCTATGGTAGAAACTTTAGGGCACTCTTTGAAGTTCTATGTGTTGGTTGAATAGATGTTTCTGAGATTGTGTGATGCATATCGTATAATCATGCCCACAGATACTTGAGGTGACAATGGAGTATCTAGGTGACATTAGGGTTTTGATTGATTTGTGTCTTAAGGTGTTATGCTAGTACGAACTCTATGATAGATTGAATGTTACTACGGACTCTTGAATAGATCGATCAGAAAGAATAACTTTGAGGTGGTTTCGTACCCTACCATAATCTCTTCGTTTGTTCTCCGCTATTAGTTACTTTGGAGTGACTCTTTGTTGCATGTTCAGGGCTAGTAATATGATCCAATTATGTTATCCTTGTTGAGAGAACTTGCACTAGTGAAAGTATGAACCCTAGGCCTTGTCTACTATCATTGCAACACCATTTATGCTCATGTTTACCACTTGCTACCTTGCTGTTTTTATATTTTCAGTTTACAAAAACCTATATCTACCATCCATATTGCACTTGTATCACCATCTCTTCGCCGAACTAGTGCACCTATATAGTTTACCATTGTATTGGGTGTGTTGGGGACACAAGAGACTCTTTGTTATTTGGTTGCAGGGTTGCTTGAGAGAGACCATCTTCATCCTACGCCTCCCACGGATTGATAAACCTTAGGTCATCCACTTGAGGGAAATTTGCCACTATCCTACAAACCTCTGCACTTGGAGGCCCAACAACGTCTACAAGAAGAAGGGTGCATAGTAGACATCAAACACTTTTCTAGCGCCGTTACCGGGGAGGTTAGTGCTTGAAGGTATATCTGTAGATCTGGCAATCGAATCTTTTAGTTTCTTGTTTTATCTCTAGTTTAGTTTATAAAAGAAAACTACAAAAAATGGAATTAAACCTCACATGCTTCATCTTTTTAATATCTTTTGTAAAAATGATGGGAAGAAAAGTTGTGCTCAAGTACTAGAAGAATAATTACATAGAATGCTTGGCATAGAATATGTGCATGATGAGCATGATTGCAATGTTGTTAGTGTGAATCCTTTGATATCCATGATGCTAATGATATGCAAAGCCGCAAGCTTGGGGAAGCTATGTTTGATGAAGATGATATGTTTGGTCCCCCTAGTTTTGATGAGCAAATTTATTATGATGAAAGCATGCCTCCTATTTATGATGGTTATATTGATGAAAGTGGATTTGGAGAGGTCATGACTTTATTTAATGATGAATCCACTATTTCGGAAGAGGTTCCAATTGATTATGAGAACAAAGTTGCTATCTATGATGATTATTGTGATGAGTTGTATGCTATTAAGAATAATGATAACCATGAAACTTGTCATCATGATTTTAGTTTTCAATTGGATTATGCTTCACATGATAGTTATTTTGTTGAGTTTGCTCCCACTACTATTCATGAGAAGAAATTTGCTTATGTGGAGAGTAATAAAATTTATATGCTTGGGGATCATGAAAAGAATGCTTTATGTGCTGGTTATATGGTTGAATTCATTCATGATGCTACTGAAAATTATTACGAGAGAGGATGATCTGCTTGTAGGAATTGCAATAATATCAAGTTTCCTCTCTATGTGCTTAAAGTTTTGAAGCTATGCTTGTTTTCCCTTCCTATGCTAGTTGATTACTGCTCCTCTAAGTTGTTTGATTACAAAATACCTATGCATAGGAAGTGGGTTAGACTTAAATGTGCTATTCATACGCTTCATGATGCTCCCGTTATGTTTCAATTCTTATCTTTTATGTGAGCATCATTATGCCTAGCTACGGGCGTAAAACGATAGCGCTTGTTGGGAGGCAACCTAACTTTATTTTATTTTCTATGTTTTTTTGCTGTTAGGGAATAAATATTGCATCTAGCCTCTGTTTAGATGTGATTTCATGTTTTGTTTAGTGTTTGTGCCAAGTAGAACCTTTGGGAAGATGTGTGTGAAGTTTATGTGATCTTGCTGTGAAAAACAGAATCGTTAGCGCTCGCTAAAGTTGTCTTCAGATTTTACTGGAGAATGATTTTTAGTTGATTCTTTCTGCAGATGATTGGTAGACAAATTATGGAAATTTACCAATTTAGTTTGTATTTTTTGGAGTTCCATAAGTAGGCGAATCCTGCAGATTACTACAGACTGTTCTGTTTTTGACAGATTCTGTTTTTCGTGTGTTGTTTGCTTATTTCAATGCATCTATGAGTAGGATTGGGAAGTATGAATCATAGAGAAGTTGGAATACAGTATGTTTAACACCAATATAAACAAAGAATGAATTAATTTCAGTACCTTTGAGTAGTAGTTTGCTTTCTTATACTAACGGAGCTCACGAGATTTTTGTCTAAGTTTTGTGTTGTGAAGTTTTCAAGTTTTGAGTATTGCTTTGATGGACTATGGAACAAATAGTAGCAAGGGCCTAAGCTTGGGGATGACCATTGCACCCCAAGTAAAATTCAAGGACAATCAAAAGCCTAAGATTGGGGATGCCCCGGGAAGGCATCCCCTCTTTCGTCTTCGTCCATCGGTAACTATACTCGGAGCTATATTTTTATTCACCACATGATATGTGTTTTGCATGGAGCGTCAATTTAGTTTATTTTGTTTTTCTTGCTGTTTGAATAATATCCCAAGATCTGAAGTTCTTAAATTTTAGAGAGTCTTCACATAGTTACATAATTATTCAACTACTCATTGATCTTCACTTATATATTTTGGAGTAGTTTGTTATTGCTCTAGTGCTTCACTTATATCTTTTAGAGCACGGTGGTAGTTTTGTTTTGAAGAAATAGACGAACTCTCATGCTTAACTTATATCCTTTTGAGAGTCTATTAAAACAGCATGGTAATGTGTTTAGGCTAAAGAAACTAGTCTTCACATGATAGACATCCAATGTCAATGTAGTAAAAATTGTCACATCAAGTGCATTGAATATGATGAGACGTTGGATGCTTGATAATTGTTTTGAGATATGAGGATAGTGATATTAGAGTCATGCTAGTGGAGTTATTATGAAATTGAGAAATACTTGTGTTAAGGTTAGTGATTCCCATAGCATGCACGTATGGTGAACCGTTATGTGACGGAGTTAGAGCATGAGGTATTTGTAAAGTGTAAACCATTGTGTCGAGGTCGGGGGCGCGCGATGGTTAACTCCTACCAACCTTCCCCCTAGGAGCATGCGTTGATTGCTTTGTTTTGATGACTCGTAGATTTTTGCAATAAGTATATGAATTCTTATGACTAATGTTGAGTCCATGGATTATACACACTCTCACCCTTCCACCATTGCTAGCCTCTCTTGTACCGCGCAACTTTCGCCGGTACCATACACCCACAATATATATTCTTCCTCAAAACAGCCACCATATTATTCCTCAAAACAGCCACCATACCTACCTATCATGGCATTTCCATAGCCACTCCGAGATATATTGCCATGAAACTTTCCACCGTTCCGTTCATATGACACACATCATATTGTCATATTGCCATTGCATGATCATGTAGTTGACATCGTATTTGTGGCAAAGCCACCATGTATAATTTTTCATACATGTCACTCTTGTGTCATTGCACATACCGGTACACCGCCGGAGGCATTCATATAGAGTCATACTTTGTTGTAGTATCGAGTTGTAATATTGAGTTGTAATGAAAGTGTGATGGTCATCATTATTATAGTATTGTCCCATGGGAGGAAAGGCTAAATCTGTAATGCCCCTCCGCAAAAAAAGGAAAAAATAAAGAAAGAAGAAAAAGGCCAAAGAAAAAAAAGGCCCAAAAAAGAAAAAGAAAAAAAGGGACAATTGCTACTATCTTTTTCCACACTTGTGCTTCAAAGTAGCACCATGTTCTTCATTGTAGAGAGTCTCATGTTTAGTCACTTTCATATACTGGTGGGAATTTTCATTATAGAACTTGGCTTGTATATTCAAACGATGGGCTTCCTCAAATGCCCTAGGTCTTCGTGAGCAAGCAAGTTGGATGCACACCCACTAGTTTCTTTTGTTGAGCTTTCATACATATTTAGCTCTAGTGCATCCGTTGCATGGCAATCCCTACTCACTCACATTGATATCTATTGATGGGCATCTCCATAGCCCGTTGATACGCCTAGTCGATGTGAGACTATCTCTCTCCTTTTTGTCTTCTCCACAACCACCTCTATTCCACCCATAGTGCTATATCCATGGCTCGCGCTCATGTATTGCGTGAAAGTTGAAAGGTTTGAAAAGATAGAGTATGAAAACAAGTGCTTGGCTGAAATCGGGGTTGTGCATGATATGAATATTTAGTGTGATAACGAGGGAGCATAGCTAACACTATACGATTTTGTAGGGATAACTTTCTTTAGCCATAGTATTTTGAGAAGACATGATTGCTTTGTTAGTATGTTTGAAGTATTATCATTTCTTATGTCAATATAGACTTTTGTTTTGAATCTTTCAGATCTGAACATTCATGCCGCAATTAAGAGAATTACATTGAAAAACTATATTGGTTAGCATTCCACATCAAAAATTCTTTCTTCATCATTTACCTACTCGAGGACGAGCAGGAATTAAGCTGTGGGATGCTGATACGTCTCCAATGTATCTATAATTTTTGTTTGTTCCATGCTATTATATTATCCTTCTAGGATGTCTTATGGGCTTTATTATACACTTTTATATGATTTTTGGGACTAACCTATTAACCCAAAGCCCTGTGCCAGTTTTGGTTTTTCTCCTGTTTTAGGGTTTTACAGAAAAGGAATATCAAACGGAGTCCAATTGACGAGCCAATTTTTTATGATTTTTTCTGGACCAAAAGAAGCCCCCGAAGCAAAAGAGTTGGGCCAGGAGAGCCACGGGCTACCTTCGAGGGTGGAGGGCGCGCCCTGGGCAGGGGGGGCGCCCTCCTATCTCAAGGACAGCCCAGCAGCCCCCTGACTTGTGCCCTACGCCAAAAAATCCTATAAATGTTGAAGCCTTTGGAAATTAAATTAGATCAAGAGTTCCGCCACCGAAAGCCTCTGTAGCCACCGAAAACCAATCTACATCCGTTCTGGCACCCTTCCTGAGGGGGGAATCCCTCTCCGATGGCTATCTTCATCATCTCGTCGCTCTCTGTGACGCCCGGATAGTTAAGCTACAGTAACCCTCTACTAATGACGACACGTCACCACAATTACTGTTGATAATCTCGTGTTAGTTCGAAAACGATCCAAATTAAATTTTGAATTAAAAGAAAACACAAAAGTTTTCAAACATTAAAACTAAAATGTTCGGGATGTATCAAATAAATCACAAGGAATTATGGAGGAGAATCCTTATTTTAATAAAATAATTAAAGGCACTATACTGATTTAAACAGTAGCAAAACCAATTATTTAATGCCTTTGGTATTTTGTAAAATAATAAATTGTTTTAGTTCGGGGGTAAAACTATTATGACAGTGGGTTATCGTGGAACATTATTTTAGGAGCTACTGTCATATTTCCCTAAACTAAAAATAATGTGTAACTAAAATAAAACAAAAAAGAGGAAAATGAGAAAAGAAAAACAAACAAATAATGGGGGGAAGGAAAACCTCCCCCGCCCTGCTGGACCGTGGCCCAGCTGGCCATCCGGGCCAACCAGGCCGGCCCAGCCGCCCCTCCTTAACCTCCACTGACGGAAACCGCACCCCCCCCCCACTCGTCACCT
>LR738713.1:625247877-625331349 GCA_902687465.1 Secale cereale
CTGCATAGCCTGTCATTGTTGCTACCACTGTTGATACTTTACCTGCAATCCTAAATGCTTAGTATAGGATGCTAGTATTCCATCAGTGGCCCTACACCCTTGTCCGTCTGCCCTGCTATTCTATCGGGCCGTGATCACTTGGGTGTGATCACGGGTATATACTATATACATACTTTACATACACCTGATGATGATTCGGAGATGGGGGCTGAAGGGGCAGGTGGTTCCACCCAGGTAGTGGTGGGCCTGGGTTCCCGACAGCCCCCTGATGGTTACTTTGTGGCGGAGCGACAGGGCAGGTTGCGACCACCTAGGAGACAGGTGGGCCTGGCCCTGGTCGTTGTCCGCGGTTATTTCATAATAACACGTTTAACGGGATCTTGGTATTTGATCTGAGTCTGGCCATTTGGTCTATACGCACTAACCAGCTACGTGGGAATAGTTATGGGTACTCGACGTCGTGGTATCAGCCGAAGCCTTCTTGACGTCCGCGGTTTAGCGGCGCGCGCCGGATTGGACTGGAAGCCTACTCTGGTATTAGGAGAGGCTAGGTCTGCTTACCGGCCGCCCTCGCAACGTGCAGGTGTGCATTGGGCGATGGGCCCAGACCCCTGTGTGCTTAGGACTTAGACCGACGTGCTGACCTCTCTGCTGTGCTTAGGTAGGGCTGCGACGTGTTGATCTTCCGAGGCCGGGCATGACCCTGGAAAGTGTGTCCGGCCAAATGGGATCAAGCGTGCTGGGTTATGTGGTGCACCCCTGCAGGGAAGTTAATCTATTCGAATAGCCGTGTCCCTCGATAAAAGGACGACCCGGAGTTGTACTCGGACCTCATGACAACTAGAACTGGATACTTAATAAAACACACCCTTACAAGTGCCAGAGATAACTCGGTGGTTGCTCTCTCATAGGGTGATGTGCGGGAGGATCGCCGAGCAGGTTTATGCTATACACTGTTACTTGGTGAACTTACCATCCATTCCATTCTACTGCTGCAAGACGGAGACTGCGAGAAGCGAGGATACTTGTTACTTCCAGCTACTCTCTTCTACTGCTGCAAGATGGAGGTTGCCGGAAGCGTAGTCTTCGATTGGATTAGCTATCCCCCTCTTATTCTGGCTTTCTGCAGTTCAGTCCACAGATATTACCCCTTTACACATATATCATTGCATATGTAGTGTAGATCCTTGCTTGCGAGTACTTTGGATGAGTACTCACGGTTGCTTTCTCCCCCTTTTCCTCTTTTGTCCCTTCTTCTCGGATGATGCGACCAGATGGTGGAGTCCAGGAGCCAGATGATCTTGATGATGTTTCTACATGAAGTTCGGCTTCGAGGAGTAGTTAGGAGGTCCCAGGCAGGAGGCCTTGCCTTTTCGATCGTTGCTATATTTGTGCTAGCCTTCTTAAGGCAAACTTGTTTAACTTATGTCTGTACTCAGATATTATTGTTTCCGCTGACTCTTGTGTTTCCGAGCTTTTGTATTCGAGCCCTCGAGGCCCCTGGCTTGTAATATAAAGCTTGTATTATTTTAATTTGTGTCTAGAGTTGTGTTGTTATATCTTCTAGTGAGTCCCTGATCTTGGTTGTACACATTTGCGTGCATGATTAGTGTACGGTCAAATCGGGGGCGTCACACTCTCCAAGACGAGGAGGGAGTAGTCCACCCTCGGGGCTAAGGGTATGTATCAGTAGCTATGTGTTTGATCTCTCTTTCGTGTTCTTGAGATGGCACGATCTTGATGTATTGCGAGCTTTGTTATTCTAGTTGGATCTTCTTCTCCCCCTCTACTCTCTTGTAAAGGATTGAGTTTTCCCTTTGAAGTTATCTTATCGGATTGAGTCTTTAAGGATTTGAGAACACTTGATGTATGTCTTGCACGTGTTTATCTGTGGTGACAATGGGATATCATGTGATCCACTTGATGTATGTTTTGGTGATCAACTTGCGGGTTCTATGACCTTGGGAACCTATGCATAGGGGTTGGCACACGTTTTCGTCTTGACACTCCGGTAGAAACTTTGGGGCACTCTTTGAAGTTCTATGTGTTGGTTGAATATATGTTTCTGAGATTGTGTGATGTATATCGTATAATCATGCCCACGGATACTTGAGGTGACAATGGAGTATCTAGGTGACACTAGGGTTTTGATTGATTTGTGTCTTAAGGTGTTATTCTAGTACGAACTCTATAATAGATTGAATGTTACTACGGACTCTTGAATAGATCGATCCGAAAGAATAACTTTGAGGTGGTTTCGTACCCTACCATAATCTCTTCGTTTGTTCTCCGCTATTAGTTACTTTGGAGTGACTCTTTGTTGCATGTTGAGGGCTAGTAATATGATCCAATTATGTTACCCTTGTTGAGAGGACTTGCACTAGTGAAAGTATGAACCCTAGGCCTTGTCTACTATCATTGCAACACCATTTATGCTCACATTTACCACTTGCTACCTTGCTGTTTTTATATTTTCAGTTTACAAAACCTATATCTACCATCTATATTGCATTTGTATCACCATCTCTTCGCCGAACTAGTGCACCTATACAATTTACCATTGTATTGGGTGTGTTGGGGACACAAGAGACTCTTTGTTATTTGGTTGCAGGGTTGCTTGAGAGAGACCATCTTCATCCCACGCCTCCCACAGATTGATAAACCTTAGGTCATCCACTTGAGGGAAATTTGCTACTATCCTACAAACCTCAGCACTTGGAGGCCCAACAAAATCTACAAGAAGAAGGGTGCGTAGTAGACATCAACCCTCACCTTAAGAGGTTGGAGGAAATTGAAAACAATGTTAGACATTTTATGTCTATGCAATTAGAGCACAATGATTTCTTCAGAAACGAGCTTAAAGAACAGAAAAGCTTTATGGAATACATGAATAAAGAGCTTGATGATATGTCTAAGGAATTTTATGGTTTGAAATCTTAGTTTTCTCATCTTGAGAACTTAATAGCCCAGATTTCGGACAAACAATCCACCTTAGTTAATAAGATGGGTGCTAAACCGGAAGAATATGAAAATAAAGATGAAGATCTGAAAGTTATTGATGTGTCTCCTATTAGATCCTTGTTTTCTGGTATGAATCTTGCTAAATATGGGACTGGAGATGAATCTACTTTAGTTAAAAGGCGTCCCAATGATTCAGAGTTTTTAGATCTTGATGCTAAAGTTGTTAAAAGTGGGATTGAAGATATTAAAACTTTGCATAGTGATGAACCCACTATTTTGGATTTCAAGGGATTCCATTATGATAATTTCTCTTTGATAGATTGTAAATCCTTGTTGCAATCCGTACTAAATTCTCCGCGTGCTTATAGCCAAAATAAGGCTTTTACCAAACACATAGTTGATGCTTTGATGCAATCTTATGAAGAAAAACTTGAATTAGAAGTTTCTATCCCTAGAAAGCTTTATTATGAGTGGATACCTACTATTAAAATTAAAATTAAAGAGCATGAATGCTTTGCCTTGTGTGATTTGGGTGCGAGTGTTTCCACTATCCCAAAAACTTTGTGTGATTTGTTAGGTTTCCATGAGCTTGATGATTGTTCTTTAAATTTGCATCTTGCGGATTCTACCGTTAAGAAACATATGGGAAGGATTAATGATGTTCTTATTGTTGCCAATAGGAATTATGTGCCCGTAGATTTCATTGTTCTTGATATAGATTGCAATCCTTCATGTCCTATTATTCGTGGTAGACCTTTCCTTAGAACGATTGGTGCAATTATTGATATGAAGGAAGGAAATATTAGATTCCAATTTCCATTAAGGAAAGGCATGGAACACTTTCCTAGAAAGAAAATCAAATTACCATATGAATCTATTATGAGAGCCAGTTATGGATTGCCTTCCAAAAATGGCAATACCTAGATCTATCCTTGTATCGTGCCTAGCTAGGGGCGTTAAACGATAGCGCTTGTTAGGAGGCAACCCAATTTTATTTTATTTGTTTTTGATTCTGTTTAGGAATAAATATTGAATCTAGCTTCTGTTTAGATGTGGTTTTGTGTTTTAATTAGTTTTTGTGCCAAGTAGAACCTTTGGAAGACTTGTGTGAAGTTTATATGATCTGCTGTAAAAAACAGAAACATTAGCGCTCACGAGAATAGTCACCAGATTTTACTGGAGAGTGCTATTTAGTTGATTCTTTTAGCAGATGATTAATAGACAAATTCCTCATGTTTACCAATTTATTTCAATTTTTTGGAGTTACAGAAGCATTCGAAAGTTAGAGATTACTACAGATTGTTCTGTTTTTGACAGATTTTGTTTTTCGTGTGTTTTTTGCTTATTTTGATGAATCTATGAGTAGTATTGGGGAGTATAAATCATAGAGAAGTTGGAATACAGTAGGTTTAACACCAATATAAACAAAGAATGAGTGGTGGTTTGTTTTCTTATACTAACAGAGCTCACGAGATTTTTGGCTAAGTTTTGTGTTGTGAAGTTTTCATGTTTTGAGTATGGCTTTGACGGACTATGGAACAAAGAGTGGCAAGAGCCTAAGCTTGGGGATGCCCAAGGCACCCCAAGGTAAAATTCAAGGACAACCAAAAGCCTAAGCTTGGGGATGCCCCGGGAAGGCATACCCTCTTTCGTCTTCATCTATCGGTAACTATACTCGGGACTATATTTTTATTCACCACATGATATGTGTTTCGTTTGGAGCGTCATGCATGATTTGAGTCTTTGCTTTTTAGTTTGCCACAGTCATCCTTGCTGGACACACCTTTTGAGAGATATAAATAAGCTTTAAATTTTGTTAGAATACTCTATGTGCTTCACTTATATCTTTTGAGCTAGATAGTTTAGCTCTAGTGATTCACTTATATCCTTTAGAGCACGGTGGTGGTTTTATTTCGTAGAAATTGTTGATCTCTCATGCTTCACTTATATCCTTTTGAGAAGTCTTTTAGAACAACATGGTAATGTGCTTTGGTTATAAAACTAGTCCTAATATGATAGGCATCCAAGATTAATATAGTAAAAACTTTCATACAAAGTGCATTAAATATGATGAGAAGTTTTGTAACACTCCAAAAAATTTGGATTGGTTTTTATAAAATTCTTTATTTACTTGGGAGGAGGTTATTTAAATTTTTCTTAAAACCCCTCCTTCTCAAATCTTTGATGACAAATATTTTATGGGTCTTCTCAACCTTGATCTTTGGTCTTGAGGGTTTTCATCTTGTGTTGGCTCAACACAAACAATTTTGGAAGGTTTTGACAATCCCTTTTTATTGAAAAATATTCCTATAAAATTATGGACTTATCCTTTGCCATTCAAAAGTTTCTCTTTTGCCATGACACCTATTGAAAACTTTCTTCCAAAACCCATCTTCCTACTTTGGGTCAAGTCAAGCATCAAGACCAGCCAAGTTCAACTCCCCCTTGATTCTATTTCCAATTATTTTTCCCTCAAATCATTTTCTGTCATTTAATTTGGACCTTAGTGATTTACAAAGGAACTACTAGTTCTCCTTTGAATTTTGGTTCCAAATAAATTTCCCTGGCTAGTCCTTAGTACCCTCAACTTAGACCCATCAAGAGCTGCTGGTCCACAGTTCAAAATTTTCAAAATTTGCTTGCTGCAAGTTTGGACCAGAATTGCCATTTTTGGTGAAATTCATTCTTTTTCTCTTCCTAAAAATCTATGAAAATTCAGGCAGCCTCTAGATGCATCAAGAGATCACTCCACCAAGTCCCAGCTCCAGAAAAATCTGCCAAGTGCCTAAATCATTTCATCGAACAATTGGCATGCACTGTTGCCGTTCAAATTCAGAAAAGTTCAGAGTTCCAGTGTTGGGTTCAGTCGACCACGTCGTTTTCTTCAGAGCACGGCGTCGATCTCGCCAGTAAATGCAGTGGCGCCTTGCTCACTGCTCCCCCTCCTTATCCAGAGCGCCGCACGGTCGTTTGGACGGACGCAAGCGTCGGTGGTGACGTGTCCCGCCTGTGCCGGTGTCTTACGCGGTGGTAGAGCCACCCGTGGCGGCCAACAGGGGCCAGCCCTGCAGAACGGCACTCCCGGGCACTGCCCAAGCCACCAGAAGCCTACACATGGCCGTCCCCTCCCCTATGCATGCTGCAGCATCGTCGCCGTGGCCTGAGAGGCGCAGAGCACGCTCTCTGCCGCCGACATGCCCGTGAAGCCGTTCCATAGGGAACGTGGAGTACCGCCAAAGTTTGCCACGTTTAGCCTCTGGATGGAACCGGTAGACCAACACGTTGATGCCCAGTCGCCTAAACCTCCTGTTCGGCCACGGCCTCGCCGTAATCACTCGCTGTAGTTATCCCGTTTGCGGCAACCGCCTCGGGCCGGCTATAAATAGCGACCCCGAGCTCGCCTTCGACCTTGCGCCTCTCCTCCACCTCACCAGAGCCACGGCTAGCTACTAGGAAGACCTCGGGGAGGCCTTCTTCCCCGAACCCGGCCGCCCCGATCCGCTTCGGGCTCCGGCACGGTTCCCTCTGGTGAGACCACCCCCGCCTCCCAAACCTTGCCAGATGCCTCATAGTGAACCCACTCATCTAACCCTAGGCTCAATTTGGCCTCTGCAGCCCTCCCTGGCGAGACCCACCACCGCTCGAACCATCGTCCGCCGGAGTGAAGGCCGACGTCGACGTGGTGCTCCCCGACGTCCAACTCCACCACCCACAGACGCGGGAGAGCACCGTGAGTCCGTAGGTACCATCCCCTCCCCCTACCTCGCCGTGGATCGGCGCCGGCGACCACTGCGGTCCTCGGGCGCCGGCGTACTCTGATTTACTTTTCGAATATTTAAACCTGACGGGTGGGACCCCCTCGTCAGCCTCTCTTTTTCTATTCGAACCGTTTTCCTGGAAAACGCCTTCGGGCAAAGTACGCTTTTCCTTTGGGTTGGTGTATTTCTTGTTGAAACGTTTTCTGTTTTTATAATCAAACCCCTGGAAACTTTCTATTTCATTACAGATAAGTCCCTGGGCTAAAACCTTTATTACTTTTTAACAGAAGATGATTTTGAATTGATTCTTTTTCTGTCATCTTTATTTTTCTGTCTAGTTTTTTATCATATTTATTTGAAAAATATTTGGAACAATTTATATGCACGCTTGGTATTTACGTTAGTATCCTATTTATTTTATACACAGATACTAAAGGAGGTGACGGAACCGCAAACTTCGCCGAGCTAGACTCCGACTACTCCGAACCAGGCAAGCATGTTTGAACCTTTGATATGATGAGTGCTTTGCATGTTTGCTTGAGTAGTTTTTCTCATGGCAAGTTTATATAAGCATTTTTGTGGCTGTTATATTACATGCAAGACAAGCTACAACTGAGCTTCGAAAGTTGATGGTGAGCCAACCTGATCATGTGGTGACATGATAGGTTGTAAGCTGGTATTGTTGAAGCATGCCAGTCAACTGTTTAACTCTAGTGTCAACGTGGACCAAAGTCATGTTCCCATTCGTCTCCTTTTTCGTGTTGCCACATGTTTTCTGCAAAGAATGCGGTTTAGTCAGTTGCAAACCTCTTTCCTTGTACACACCAAGTAGAGGGGCCGTGATGAGGGTTCCATGGCCCTGGATTAAAGCCCGTCATCCGGTCAGGGGGCATGGGTGATTCTGGTTGGGACCGAGAGGGGGGCACCCCTTAGAGCACGCGGTATATATTTGATCCCATGCTATTCGAGGTTGTAGCCTCCCCGTCTTAAAGTTTTTCGTAAACGTTGCCTAGGGTGATTCCTGGCAGCGGGATGTGGAATGGGTGTGTACTGGTTAGATGTGTTTCTTCTAAAATACCGTAAACGGAACTAGTCCTTTGTGACTACTGAAACCCGTTGGCTGTGGTTAAAGAGTACAAACTCTACAGAGTCAAAACCATTCGAGAAACCATGTCCATGGTCAAGGAATTGATCATCATATTAATGTCAGTATGACCGTCAGTCTCAGCGTCCGTCAGTCTCTGTGTCAGTCTCAGTGACAGTTTCTCGTATATAAACATAGAGCTAAAAGTGGTAAACCCAGTCGAACGTTATTCCTGTGGATGGACTAACTGGTTCATTATGTACTGAGTATTTCCTTGAGATGATTTACCTTCATGAGCTATTTGGAATCGAAAGATGGATATAAGCCCTTTATGTGATGTCGCTAAGACGTCCGACTGTGGCATTATTGTTATCTACTTTTGATATAAGCCCTTTATGCGATGTCGCTCATACGTCCGACTGTGGCATTATTGTTATTTACTTTTGATATAAGCCCTTTATGCGATGTCGCTCAGACGTCCGACTGTGGCATTATTGTTATTTACTATTGATATAAGCCCTTTATGTGATGTCGCTCAGACGTCCGACTGTGGCATTGTTGTTATTTACTTTTGATATAAGCCCTTTATGTGATGTCGTTCAGACGTCCGACTGTGGCACGTACTGTCATTTACTTTTCAATATAAGCCCTTTATGTGGTGTGGCCCAGACGCCCGACTGTGGCATGTTTATTCATTTAACTTTCGAGGCGTCGCTTCAGACACCCGATCGGTCTTCAGTTACTTTATGAGGATTTCGGGAGGACTACCGCCCGACTTCCTTTTTATTTAACATGCAGTACAAATTTATTATCTGAGTGCGCATTACTGGTCTGCTCATGTGCATCATATTTGCATTCGTTATATCTTATGTCTGAACTGTCTTGCGAGTACATTCAAAGTACTCACCTGGCTTGTTGATTTGGCCAGATGTTGACGAAGGTGATCTCATGGATGAAGAGTTCGATAGCGAGTCCGACGCCTAGAGGAGTCCCAGTCAGTCTCTTGCGATCCTCGAGTTGGCCACTTGTATTATATACGTTTCCGCTACCCAAATAAATTCATCGAGCCTCACTTCGGTGCTCGATGAGCTGTAAGATATTGGAGTCATGTCACGCACTACATTGTGACATATCCACCACCACTCTTATTATGAGTCAGTAGTTATGCCACCATACCCTTGTGTCATATCCACCTTTATGTATAATATCGGCATGCTGTAAAATTGTTGAGCAGCCTTAACTCAGCCTTGTATAATATTTAGTACTTCTGGAATTCAGTATCAAGGATTTGTCTACCAGTAAGAAGGATTCTTCTACACTGGTCTGATAAAAGGGTCGGTTTCTCAATAAATGTTTTATTGGAAAAACGATCCTGACAACCTTGGTATCAAAGCCAGGCTGACTGTAGGAAGCCACTAGGTGCGATCGCTAATCTGTTATTAGCGTAATAAGTGCTATTTTAGCATTTTGGCAATTGTAGCAATTTTCTGTTGGTCATCATAAATTTATGATTTGACTATTCGGAATTTTTGTCTACTTTTGTAGATGGCTGGCAGCGACTATGAGTCACAGGTGTTCGCCAATATACCTGAGGGGTTTATCAAGCTTCTCGTCTCCATCACCAAGGTCGCGATCGGGCCATTGGCTCGTCCAGAGTTCACACTCTACCAGCACAAGATCAGCGACAGCGTGTCGATGCACCAGGCCGCGGTGCAATTCAAGGGAGGGCGTTCTGAGTCACGCCGTGTCAGGCCCAAGATGCGATTCTATCCCGTTCACGTGACACTTACGTGATTGGGGCACAACCGCATTTCGGGTGCTTAGCAAGATGGATAGCATTACATCGTACAATTACATACATACATGGGAGTTACAACAAGTCACATGAATACAACAACACAAATACAAGGTATCCGACTACGGATACAAACATGAAAAGCACAAAGACATCCATCTGCTATCCCAGGCTGCTGACCCGGAACCTAACCCAAGACTGAGGAAGAAGAAGAAGAAAGAACTCCAACACAACGATCATCGCTCTGACGTCAAGACATCGGAAAACCTGCACCTGCAACTGTTGTTGTAGTATCTGTGAGCCACGTGGACTCAGCAATCCCATCACCATGGGTAACAAGACTATCAAAGCTTAATAGTTAGGAAGAGGTAAAGTGGTGAGGATGCAACAGCGACTAAGCAAAAGTATGGTGGCTAACTTACGAGTACAAGAATAAGATGAGCGTCTACGCAAACGGTCGCAACTAGTAGTGATCTCTAAAGATCCTGAACTACCTACGAGTCAAACATAACCCCACCGTGTTCTCTTCTCAACATGAAAAGAGACAGTCATGGTTACTCACACAGTTGTGTGTTTTAGTTCGGATCCTCTGTCAAGTTTTCTACAACCGGACATTAACAAATTCCAATCTGCCACATAACCGCGGGAACGGCTTTCGAAAGATCATAACCCTGCAGGGGTGTCCCAACTTATCCCATCACAAGCTCTCACGATCAGCTGAAGTGATAAATATAATATTATCACCCCTTATATTAGGGAAATCCGATCAGGCTCAGTATCCCGGTGCACAAGACATTTCAACAATGGTAAAACAAGTCCAGCAAGACCTCCCGGTGTGTCGACACCCTGATAGTAGCCGCGCGTATCTCGTCTCAGGCCACGACCGGATGGGTGATCCTACAGGTAAAACCAAACCTCGAGTTTCCCCGTGGTGGCCCCGCATAACCCCCGTTTGGGACCAACACCATCAACACTGCCCCCCTGCTATGTAGAAAAGAACCTCGAAGGAGCGTCCCCCTTATGCAATTTAATTAATTAATTAAGTTGTTATTATGAGCAAATTAAAACTAATGTTGGGCCTTGCTGGAGGAGTTTTATTCAAAGACGAGTGTCAAGGGGTCCCCATATACCCAACCGTGTAAGAAACGCAAAATCAAGGAACATAATGCCTGTTTATCGGCGCCTAAGGTGGCATGAGTGGAACAAAACACCGAGCAAAAGGCCAAGCCTTCCACCCATGCCCAGTATATAGGTGTGTTATTATATATATTTATATATATATATATATATATATATATATATATATATATATATATATAACATATTGTGATATTCCAACAACAAGTTCCCTCCTGGAACGATCTTCATCTTCACCGGCAACTAACAATGCTATAAGAGGGGCTGAGCAAGCGGGTAACATAGCCAAACAATGGTTTTGCTAGGAAGGTTTCAAAGGTAGAGGTTTCATGGCAACAAGGAGAGGCTGACAATAAAGATGGGTAGCGCGACATATAACGATAGCATCGAGACAACTAAGCAAAGGCAATGATAATAAAGGTATCCAAGGGTATGGTCATCTTGCCTGAGATCCCGCAAGGAAGAAGAACGGATCCATGAAGAAGACGAATGTCGGTGTACTAAGGTAGGGATACCTCAGTACCCCAACTTGTGCACGGGCAGTAGCAGCTTCCCGCGGCAGGGCCTACCGCGTGCTTGCCGGAGACCTTTCTGCCCCATATAAAACCATTCAAAAACAAAGTATACAAGACAGAAGATCAAGACCCCGGCAAGCGAGGCTTGCCGGGAAGGCCGTCCCAGGCTCAAGATTACCTCACTAGCACAAGACCCTGGCGAGGGGAACTTGCCAGGAAGACTAGAAGATTACATTTCAGAAGACATGCCTCGGTGCATAGTGCGCCCCGGCAGGGCCCGGGGAGCGACAAGCTTCAGAGCCCGGCAAGCTTCCTGGGCCCGGCAAGGTCAAGACCCCGGCAAGGTGCTTGCCGGGGAGAATTACGCTGTGTGCCCGCGCTGCAGCTCATCGAACCACGCGTCGCCCTGGGGCCATTCCAGAGACGCGTGGCGGATGGCTGTGCAGCCTGGGGGACACGGTGGCGCTCCACGGTGACGAGACCATCGCCGTGGCAAACGGAGACGCAAGGGCGGGCGCTTTTGGGGTCGACGGCGACGGGCATTAAATGCTCTTGTCCCCCACTGTCAAAGTAGGTGATGACCACTGTTCATGTACTGTTCATCCACTGTTCTCGCACTGTTACAACTACCACCGCTATTACATTTTTACCCCTTTCTCCTACGTTGACACCTGTCGGTGACCCCTTTAGCTATAAAAGGAGGCCCATGCACAACGTAGAAAGGGTTCGGAACCTAGATCGCTCATTCGCTCGGTATAGCTAGTTCTTCAAGCTCCCGAGCTCCCCAACTCAATACAATCTAAGCAGGAGTAGGGTTTTACGCGTCCATCGCGGCCCGAACCTAGGTAAACTGCCCGCGTGCTCACCGCGATCTGCTCTTTGTGCTCCCTCCGCTCCCTTACCGCACGAACAAGGGGCTCCGGTCCCATAGGTGCTCGTGGTGGACAGTTTCCCCCGACATCTTTGGCGTGCCACGTAGGGGGCGTCGAGGTTGTGCGAACCTGATCCGGCGTTCACGCGGGCGCATTCTTCATCAACCTCTCCAAATTCGTCAGCTTCATCAACAACTGCGCCATGGCCCCGAAGAAGAAGGTTTCGGAGGTCGCAGGCCCGTCTGCGTCTCATCCGCCGCCACCGGAGCCAACGGTGGGCGGGGAGGACGCCGTCGGAAGGGTGGTCGCCGGCGAGGAAACTCGCGGTGCCACCAAATCCAAGGACAAGACGGACGACCGAGCCTCGGTCTCCGTGGATGCGCCACATCCATCTCAACAAGCAACGACCCAGCAGCGCCATGCCACAGGAGGTGGCATCCGCTTGCTGGGCCAAGGGCAAACCGGAGGCTCGCGGGACGCCCCGGGCCATCGTCCTGGCACGAGCAAGGCGCGGTCGCCGGGGCGGGACCCTGCACCTTCTAACCCAGTTAGGAGTCCGAGCATATCCCGCTCCTCGCGCCGCTCTCCCCCGCTCCCCTCCTCTCCAGCAGAAGCGCTCGCAAGGGCGCAACTGCTCCTCGACTTCCCTCCAGCGGCGGACAAGGCCGAAGACTGGAGGGCCACCATCCAGAGCCTGATCGCCTTCGCCAACAACGACTCTCCGCAGCAGCCAGCGACTTCGCGGCCACGGCAAGTCGAGAAGACGAAGGCCGACGGCGACAAGACCGCCGGGGGTGCAACCACCATGCACTCCCCGCCGCGGAAGCAGAAGACGCCGCCCCACCGGATCAACGTCGACGACGACTCCACGGCGTCGTCGGATCCGCGGGCTCGTCGGGACCAGCGCCAAGTCCTTGACGACCGGCGACAAGAAGACGCTCGAACGACGATCGAGCGCCGCCGAGAAGCTCGGCGACAATCAGATCAGCGAGCTGGGAACGCTGTCGACACGCGCGCGCCCGGTGAACCGGGCGACTTGCCGTACGCGGCAGGTTGCCCCGCGTTTACCCGTGAGCTGCGGCGCGTCCAGTGGCCCAGCATGAAGAAATTCAAGCCCGACGTACCGGAGAAGTACGACGGCAACACGCACCCCTCGGAATTCCTCAGCATTTACACCATCGCGGTGCAGGCTGCCGGGGGGCGCGACGAGAAGATACTGGCGAACTACTTCCCGCTGGTGCTTAAGCCAAACGTACGTTCTTGGCTTATGCACTTGCCGGAAGGCTCCATTTCTTCTTGGGCGGACCTCTGCCATCAATTTGTTGGCGCCTTCACGGGCGGCCACAAACCCCACGGCCAGGAGAGCGATCTCCACATCTTGGCCCAGAAGGAAGGAGAACCTCTGCGCAAGTACATCCAGCGCTTCAGCCGCGTGCAGCACAACATCCCCGACGTCCACCCTGCCGCGGTTATCAGTGCGTTCCACCAGAACGTACGTAACCGCCGCATGCGTGAGGAGATGGCCATGACCAAGATACAGGATGTCAGCGAGCTTTATGCTCTAGCTGACAAGTGCGCGCGCGCCGAGGAGGGGAGGAGACTCCCCGAAGAGGATGCTGGCGCAGGAGGAAGCGACAGCGACGACGCCGCCCCGGCAAAGAAGAGGCGGCGGCGGAACAATAGAAGAAAGAACAAGAAGGAGGTGCTTGCCGTCGAGAAGTCCGGCAAGGAGGCTCCCGCCAAGCAAGCACAGCCTGGCGGCTCCGACAAGGAGCCTGCCCCTGTAGCGGCAGCCGACAAGCAGGACGGCTCCGACAAGCAATACTGCAAGATCCACCGCACCAAGGGCCACGACCTCTCCAACTGCAAACGCGTCGAGTACCTCGTCGAGCAGCAGAAAGCTGAGTACGAGCGGCGCGACAAGGAGAAGGCCCAAGGTGGCGGAGGAGAACCAAGCAAGAAGCGGCCATTCAATGGCCGGGGAGGACGCCGCGGCAAGGCCAAGCAGCGGCAAGGTGACCGACCTCCCCGGGGCCGCGACAAGGATGAAGAAGACGACGACGATGACATGGAGGATGAGGATAACAGCGAGCAGGAGTTCCAGAAGGCCACGGAGGTCCTGTGCGTCGACGGCGGCGCCTCTCTGCACACTTCCCACCGCCAACTCAAGCAGTGGGTGCGGGAAGTGAATGCGGCAGAGCCGCCCGTGGAGTCGCGCAGGCTCCTCAAATGGTCCAGCACGCCCATCATTTTTGATCTTGAGGATCACCCTGACCGCACCACTGCGGTCGGGTGCTTGCCGATGCTGGTCTCACCCACCATCCGCAACCTCAAGGTCACCAAAATGTTGGTTGACGGCGGGGCCGGGCTGAACTTGATCTCCTCAGCTGTGATCAAGAAACTCCAGATCCCAGATGGCGAGCTCGAAGAGACCGGTTCTTTTCAAGGAATAAACCCGGGAAGGAGCAAGCCCAAGGGGAAGATTACTCTGCCGGTGACCTTTGGCGGGGAGCTCAACTTCAGAACTGAGCGCATCACATTCGACGTCGTCGATATACCATTACCATATAATGGGATACTCGGCCGTCCCGCCCTCGCCAAGTTCATGGCAGCATCCCACTACGCCTACAACGTACTCAAGATGCCGGGGCCGATAAGCGTCATCACTGTCCATGGCGACAAGAAAGATGCGCTTGTCTGCGCCGACAAGATATACCGGGATGCAGCAGCCGCAGCGGAGAAGGACACACTTGCCGCTGAAGCTCCCGGGGGGGAGAAGACGAAGACCAAGTCCGGCAGGTGCTCTGGGGCCCACTCCGGCAACCGCGCCTCTTCGGAGTGCTATGCGGCTGTCGAGGACGTTCCATCGAGCTCCTCCGGCAAGTGAAAGAAGGGAATGGCCGCTCCTCCGGCAACCAAGAAGGTGCCCGCCAAGGAGGACGGCACTGGTGGTACCTTCACCATCAGTGCCACACTTGACAGCAAATAGGAAAGCGCGCTCGTTGCCTTCCTGCGGGCGAATGTCGATGTGTTTGCCTGGCAACCATCTGACATCCCCGGTGTTCCCAGGAAGGTAATTGAGCACAAGCTTGCTGTTTGTCCTCATGTGCGGCCCGTCAAGCAGAAGGTCAGAAAGCAAGCCGTGGAGCGCCAAGAATTCATTGCCGAAGAAATCAAGAAGCTAGAAGCAGCAGGCCTAGTTAGAGGCGTGATCCATCCGACGTGGTTGGCAAACCCAGTTGTCGTGCGTAAGGCCAACGGGAAGTGGAGACTGTGTATAGACTTCACTGATGTGAATAAAGCATGTCCCAAAGATCCATTTCCCTTGCCGCGCATTGACCAGATCGTTGACTCCACTGCCAGATGTGAGCTGCTCTCTTTCCTTGATGCATATTCAGGCTACCATCAGATTTTCATGGCCAAGGAAGATGAAGAGAAGACTACATTTATCACTCCGTGTGGCACGTATTGCTTCATACGCATGCCATTTGGACTGAAGAATGCAGGCTCAACCTTTGCAAGGGTAGTATACACTGCTTTTGAGCCACAGATCCACAGAAATGTAGAGGCTTACATGGATGACGTCGTGGTGAAGAGCAAGAGCAAAGATACTTTGATCCAAGACTTGGAAGAGACATTTGAGAACCTGCGCAAGATCCAGCTCAAATTGAACCCCGAGAAGTGCGTCTTTGGAGTCCCTTCCGGCAAGCTTCTCGGGTTCTTTGTGTCACAGAGGGGGATTGAAGCCAACCCCGACAAGATTAAAGCCATCGAGCAGATACAAGCCCCGAAGCGCGTCAAGGATGTCAGAAGACTTGCAGGTTGTGTGGCTGCCCTCAGTAGGTTCATTTCAAAGTCTGCAGAGCGCGCCCTTCCTTTCTTCAAAATCTTGAAGAAGGCAGGCCCTATGAAATGGACTCCGGAAGCGGAGGCAGCGCTGCAGGACTTGAAACGGTACCTATCCTCCACCCCAATACTTGTCGCACCTAGACCACAGGAGAAGTTGCTGCTGTACCTAGCGGCAACCAACCAGGTGGTTAGTGTTGCGTTAGTAGCGGAGAGGGAGGCCGACGAGGAGTCAGCACCACCGGCAAGCGAATCCAGCGACAAGCAGGGGGCTGCTCCGGCAAGCTCTGGCCCCGACAAGGACAACTCTGCGCAGGATCAAGGAGAAGTGCGAAAGAAGATGGTGTAGCGCCCGGTGTATTTTGTAAGCTCTCTTTTACAAGGGGCTAGATCAAGATACTCCGGGGTGTAGAAGTTGCTTTTCGGCCTCCTCATGGCCTCGAGAAAGCTGCGCCATTACTTCCAAGCACATGAGATAACAGTGGTCACTCGCTTTCCGCTGATGAGAATATTGCACAATCCAGAGGCAACAGGCAGGATCGTTGAGTGGGCACTGGAGCTGTCAAGCTTCGGACTCAAGTTTGAAAGTACTTCAACTATCCAGAGCCGAGCTTTGGCAGAATTCATAGCTGAATGGACCCCGACGCCCGATGAGGAAATTCCAGAAAAAAGTGTACCCGTACAAGAAGCGACAAGTGAATGGGTAATGTACTTTGATGGTGCCTTCTCGCTGCAAGGCGCTGGGGCCGGTGTGGTAGTCATAGCACCCACCGGAGAACACCTCAAGTATGTTATCCAGATGCACTTTCCTAGAGAACAAGCGACGAACAATACTGCTGAATATGAAGGCTTGCTTGCCGGCCTCAGAATTGCAGCTGAACATGGGATCAGGAAGCTGATTGTGCGGGGAGATTCTCAGTTGGTGGTCCGACAAGTCAACAAGAGTTACCAGAGCCCTTTGATGGAAGCTTATGTGGATGAAGTGAGGAAACTTGAAGAACACTTTGAAGGTCTGCAAATGGAGCATGTTCCAAGAGCTCAGAATGACATTGCAGATGGCCTTTCAAAGTGTGCTGCGATGAAGTTACCTGTGGAACCAGGGACCTTCTTGCTCAAGCTGACTCAGCCATCCGTTACACCATCAATTGGACAGCCCAAGAAGAGAAAGTTGGTCTCTGGCGAGTACTTGCCGGCGGATCTTCCCGAGGCCGCCGCCAAGGTCCCCAAGATCAACGATCAGAACGCTGAGGAACAGATTGCTCCTGCAGATCCTCGGATCTGTACAGTTGAAGCAAGCGTTCCCGACAAGCCTCGCCCCGGCGAGCTTGCCGGGGGACCATCAGCTCCGGCAGAACCAGAGGTTCTTGCCGTAGAAGCTGAGGTTCCCGCAGCGGCCCTCATGCCTTTAGTCCTTGCCGTTGAGCCTCGGGCTCCGGCATGGGCGCAGCAGATCGTCCGTTTTCTGAAAACTGGAGAACTTCCCGACGACCCGGAAGAGATAGAGAAGATAACCAGGCAGTCAAGTATGTACCAGTTCGTGGATAACGAGCTGTACAGAAGGAGACTCAATGGTGTCAGGTTGAAGTGCATTTCCAGAGAAGATGGACAGAAGCTGTTGGCAGAAATACATGGAGGCATATGCGGCCACCACATTGGCGCAAGGGCACTTGCCGGGAAAGCTTTCCGGCAAGGGTTCTTTTGGCAAGAAGCCCTCCAAGATGCAACTGCACTAGTAACCAAGTGTGAAGCGTGCCAGTTCCATGCGAAGCAAATTCATCAGCCAGCTCAAGCTCTCCAAACAATCCCTTTGTCCTGGCCCTTCTCGGTCTGGGGGCTCGATATCCTCGGCCCTTTCCCTCGTGCTGTCGGGGGCTTTGAGTACTTGTACGTTGCAATCGACAAGTTCACAAAGTGGCCAGAAGTGGAACCAGTGAGAAAGGTGACAGCACAGTCAGCGGTCAGGTTCTTCAGGTCGATTGTTTGCCGTTTCGGAATCCCTAACAGGATCATCACCGACAACGGTACACAATTTACTAGTCGCACCTTCATGCAGTACGTCCAAGACCTTGGCGCCAAGGTCTGCTTCGCTTCTGTTGCTCACCCGAGGAGCAACGGTCAAGCGGAGAGGGCAAATGCTGAAGTGCTGCGCGGACTCAAGACAAGGACCTTTGACAGGCTGCGCAAGTGCGGAAGAAACTGGATAGAGGAGCTACCGGCTGCTCTTTGGTCAATCAGAACGACACCAAGTCGAGCCACCGGACAAACACCCTTTGCTGTGGTCTATGGAGCAGAGGCAGTTCTCCCCACGGAACTCGTATACGGATCTCCTCAAGTGCTCGCTTATGACGAGCTCGAGCAAGAGCAACTGCGACAAGATGACGCATTGCTCCTCGAGGAGGAACGTCTCCAGGCTGCTGTACGAGCTGCTCGATACCAGCAAGCCTTGCGTCGCTACCATAGCCGCAAGGTTAAGGCCAGGAGTCTCGAGGAAGGCGACCTTGTTCTTCGGCGTGTTCAGTCTGCCAAGAATTCCAACAAGTTGACGCCGAAGTGGGAAGGCCCTTATCGGGTGAGACAAGTCACAAGGCCCGGCGCTGTCCGCCTTGAGACCGAAGAAGGCTTACCGGTGAGCAACTCCTGGAACATAGAGCATCTTCGCAAGTTTCACCCATAAGGCGCGGTTGCCGTGATCCGTTCCGGCAACCGCCTTTTGTACAAGCTTTGCCGCTGTCGCATGTAACCCTTTGTACAAAGCCGGGCGCAGACCCCGTGCATCAGTAAAGTTTTGTGTTTTGCGCTATTTGCCTTTTCCATGCTTTTCTTCGCTATTTGCATGCGTTATTTGGCATCTTGTGCAACACACATATCCGGTAAGCATTAGCACGCCGAAAGGCCATATACTTGTTTCCCTCTTCCTTTTCTTTCCCTCTTAAGCAGAAGGAATGTTCCTCGCGCACAAGTTTGCCGGGGGGAGGAGATGGAAGGTGAACCAAGTGAAGATGAACCAAGTGTTGTTCAAGAAAGAGAAGCCTTGTCGGAGAAATAAGCAATATGTGAAAGCTAAGTTACCAGAATTTGAGCAGTTCAAATTTTTAAATTTTAAGTTGTTTTCCTTGAACAACCACACTTTGTATGGAAAACCTGTGCGCGGAGGAACCTACCCGTGGCTAGCCGCACCCTTATCTTGTTTTCGAGTACACTCAACGACTTAAGTGAGCTGCGACAAGTGTCGCGCCCTTACTTCGTTTCCGAGTTCACTCAGCAAGTTAAGTGCGTTGCGACTAGCTGCGGCAAGGTTGCTTGCCGGTAAGGCCTTGGCCAGCAGGCTGCTCAGGGTCCAGCACTCAGCGCTCGCGGCAAAGGCCCCTTGCCGGCAAGCTCCCTGGAAGCGTAGGGTGAAAAGCATACAAAGTAAAGGACCAAGACAAGGAAGATAACATTGCACTGATTGATCAAAATAAGATAATATATTGCAAGGGATAACTTGTCGCAATCATTAACGGGTTCGTGCCCATGGCACACTTTGCAGCAACAAAAGAGATAAAGAAAAGGAGGCCTAGTCTACGCGGTCGCCTTCAATCCTGGAGATCTTGTTCACTTTGGCGATAATGTGGGCGACCTGCGCCTTCAGAGCCTCCATATCCGCGTCGGCCGGCAAGCTGCGGAGAACGTTGGCGAGGTTTATACCAGGATTGCGGTATACTATCTTCGTCAGAACGCGCTCCAAGGTTCCCGCGCAGAGCTGGCGTGACTCCTCGGCCAGCTGCGCGGGGAGCTTCTTCTGAAGATCTGCAAGAGTCGGCGCGATCCCTCTGAAGAAGAGACTGAGCTTGGCGCTGTGAGGGAGGTTTGGATCCGGAGAGTATATGAGATGCTCAACCTTTAGCGCCATCAGCTCCTTGTCGATACTAGCTGCAGAGGCCACCAGGTCTTCGGTCCATACCTCGACGGTTTGGCGGAAGTTGTTGGCCGCTGTGGTGGCGCTCTCCACCAAGCCTCGCTCCTTGCGGAGCTCTTCCTTCAACTTGGTTTCCCGGTCCCGGCCGGCATCAAGAGAGTCCTTCAGCGTGGAGACCTTCAGCTCTAGATCTGCAATCGAGTCCTTGGCGGCCTTCAGCTCGTCGCCTTGCTTGGAAAGACGCACCTGGAGTTCAGAGTTAGTGTGGGCGTCCTTCTCGCGCTCTAAGTTGAGCGCGGTGACCCTCTCCGTGCTCTCCCTCAGGAACTCCTCCAGCTGCGCAACCTTGGCCTCGAGCTCCTTCTTGGCGGTCTCCGCGGCGGCCGCGGCGGCCTTCGCCTCCTTCAGCTCTCCGCCAAGGGCCTGCTCCCGGGCGGCAAGGTCTTCCTCATGGGAGTCGAGGTTGACCTTCCGTTGGGTGAGCTCTCCTTCTCGCCGGGACAACTCCTCTCCGGCGAGTCGCTGCTGCTCCTCGGCCTCGGCTTTCTCCAAGAGCCACTCCTGGTACTCCCCGGCGAGCCTCTCGCGCTCCTCCGCCACGTCGCGGAGGGCCACCTGGTTGGCGACGCGGAGCTCCGCCGCGCGCTTCTCCATATCAGCTGCGGCCTTGGCGGTAAGGGCCTCCCGAGACGCGAGCTTCGCTTGCCTGGCCCGGTAAAGGGCCAGGAGCCGGTGGAGCAACTTCTCCTCCTCGGGCTCGTCACTTCCGCCGGGCGCCTCGACAATCTTCAGACCCGCGGAGGCGAGGACCTCCCCATCAAAGGCCTCTCCCTCCTCGGGGTCTCACGACGAGGATCCCCACGGCACTTGGATGAAGACGCCGTTGGGAGCCTCAAGATAGTAGGCGGACGGCTCCTTCTCGGTGGAGGGGTCGGCGGCCGGCGCAGTGCTTGACGCTCCTGTCGCCTCCGGGCCGGCAGTATGGCCGCCGTCCCCCTCCCCGGCCACTGTGTCTGCAGTCGGAGCAGTCTCCTCCACAGCCGGCTCGGCGGCTCCCACCGTGTCCTCAACGACAGGGGCGTTGCCGCCGTCGCCCTGCGCGCCCTCCTCCACGACGATGGTTTCCGTCTCCATCTGTTCTGGGGGAGGAGGATCTAGAAGAAGAAGAAAAAGAAGAAGAAGTTCAAGCAAATATCCAAAAAAGACGAATCCAAGAAGACAAGATTACAAAACTTACCTTGGCGGACTTCGTCGACGGCGGGCTCCCTCGTCGGGGAGCTCTGCCTTGGCGGGGTGGCCGCCCTCGCCGGGCTGCTCGCCCTTGGCGGGGTACTCGCCCTTGGCGGAGTACCCGCCCTTAGCGGAGCACTCTCCCTTGCCGGAGAGTTCGTCCTTGGCGGGGACGGCGGGGCCTGCAGCTCCTCGGGAGTGATCTCCGGGTGCTCTTGTGGCTGCGGCTCCACCTCTGCACAAGACAATCAAAGCAAAACAAGAACGACAAGATGTTAGTGTAAACAAGTCCCTCAAGCGCGCCCGACAAGTGGAAATATCGAGCCCAGACTTACGATGGGGGCTGCTCCTCGGAGCAGCGCTCGGGTCCGGCAAGCTCGTCGCTGGGGTATCCCCTGTCGCCGCGACGGGCGAGTCGTCCTCGACCTCGACGACAGGAACCTTGGCCTTCTTCGCCACTCGCTGGGCCAGGGTCCTGAAATCAAAGCAAGAAGCAAGATCAGAATCAACGAAAGAAGAATCAAGACAAAGATAAAGAAGATACAAAACTTCAATTCCTTACTCATGTTCCTCGTCGTTGTCGTCGTCGCTCAGGGCGGAGAAGTCAAACGCCACCTGAGGCGCGTCCGCGCGAGGAGCGGGAGGAGAAGGCTCCCTCGGACGCTTGGCGGTCCCCGGGGCTGGGGGCTGCGAAGACCCAGCCCCTGTGGACGCCGAGGCCCGGGGAGCAGGCGGAGCAGCTGCTCCGCTCTGTGAAGACCCTCCTCCGCTTGGCGCTGTCGTGCGGGGCGCCTCCGCCGTAGCCTGCGTGCGGGGTGCCTCCGCCGCGGGTGGGGCGCCGGGCGTTCCCGTCGCAGCTTGGCTCCCCCGGGTAGCTCGCGCCGCCCGGCGAGCTGGTTGTTGTCGGGGCGCCTGCGCCCTCGCCCCCGTTTTCTCCTTGCGGAGGCGCTTCAGCGGAGACCGCCTGGGACTTGCCCGAGGCGGGGAGGTCTCCGATGACGAGGAGACGTCGTCGTTGTAGAGCCCCAGAGACCCGTCGGAGTCCTCGCCGGCCCCGACGTCCTCCCCCTCCTCCTCCTCCTCGGCCGGCTCGCTGGGCCCAGCGCCCTGCCCTGCAGCCGTGCTCCCTCTGGCGCCTCCGCTCCCTCCGGCGCCGCCGCTCCTTCCGGCGCCTCTGTTTCCTCCGGCAACCTCGCCCCTTGCCGCGACCTCTGTCACAACTCCGGGGATCCCGGCGTGTCTCAAAGAAGGGACCCCGGCGAGCTCGTCGGGCGGAAGCTTCAGCAGCCTGCGGATCTCCGCCTCCTCTGCTTGGCAGGACGCTTCCGCAGCCTCTGCCTCTTCAACCGTGAAGCCGAACTCCCCTGCCGCTGCGGCTGCGGCGGCCTCTTCTACCCGGGAAGCTATATAAGCAATCTCCCGGTCAGTGGTGTCCTGAGTGAGCCCCTTGATCTCGTCCTTGTTCTTCGCCACCTCCACCAGGTTGTCGAAGAAGCTCATGATGGCATCTGGCTTGGGCGGTATCCATGTGCGGTCCACGCCATGCGAGTCGCATGCGGCATCATTGCGCGCAGGGGATCCCGGGCCGTGCTGTTGCAGAGGGGCACCACTCCTCGGGGAGCTCTGAACCACTCTGGGTAGGCCGAGTCGTGCTTAAAAAGTTCCCGGACCATCCCCTTCAGCTCCAGCGACGTGAAGTTGAAGTTTAGCCCTGGGCGCAGCCTCATTATGCCCGCCGCGTTGCCGTACTCCCATGCCGGCCTCTTCCTATCCTGTAGAGGGGCAATACGGCGGCGGAGGAAGTCTGCTCCCACTTCTCCCATGGTCAGCTTGGCTACTCGAAGACGAAGAATCCGTACAAGGGCGACGTTGAGCTTGATGTCGTCCGAATCCAGCTCGCTCCAATCCCTGCCGCGCACTATGGCTGTTGTGCGCGGCGCGGTGAAGGGCTGCGGCTCGTCCTCTACTATCCAGCACCAGTCCGCGCGCCACTCCTCCCACTTGCCGCGGAGCTCTCCTTGAAGGTAGGACTCCTTCTTGTTCAAGCGGAAGACCCAAGAGATTCCTCCGGAGAGGGGAGCGCCGGCCTCTACTCTAGGCGTAAAGAAGTGCCTAAAAAGTGCTACATTCGGATAGATCCCAATATAGTTTTCCCACAGATGTGCGAAAACCGCCATCGTGAGGATGGCGTTGGGGGTGAAGTCTAGAAGGTGGAGGTTGTAGGTGTTCATGATGTCGCAGAAGAATTCAGAAAAGGGAGGACAAAGGCCGCAGTGGAAGAAAACAGCGAAGAAGTAGTACCCGCCGGGGTAGATATCCTTGGCGGCGGCGGGATAGGCTCTGGTTCGAGGGTGCGCCTTGGTCTCCTTGGCCCAGAACAAGTAATACTTGTTCCAGAGCTCCCGCGCGCTGAGCCTCGGCGAGAAGACGACATTCCTCTTCCGCAGAAGAGCAAGCCTCGCCGCCTGCTCGGATTTCTCCTTCTTGGTCTTCTCCGCCTTCGCCTTCTCGGTCTTCGGGGCCATGGCGGAGGCGGCGAGGGAAGGGGGACGAAGAGTCCGGCGGCGCCGCGGATGTGGAAGACGGCGGAGGAGGTGTGGAGGCGGAGTGCAAAGGGGAATTTCTGGAGATGGAAGAAGAAGCAATAAAGGCGTAGGAGGGGAACCGCTCCTGCTTCCTCTGCTTTTATGGGGAAGTGGGGGACGTTTCGCTCTTTCCATTAAAAGAACGTGGCCACGTTCCCTCCCACGACGCCGCAATCGACGCGTGCCGTTACGGGGGGGACGCGGAGGATGCGGAAGTGGATTCGGCGTGCCGTGGGCCGCGCGTGCCCGTGCACTGTTTTGGGCCTGGCCCAACAGCACTCGGCACCGTGTGTGGCCCAGGCCCGGGGGCTCCTGTCGGTGTACTAAGGTAGGGATACCTCAGTACCCCAACTTGTGCACGGGCAGTAGCAGCTTCCCGCGGCAGGGCCTACCGCGTGCTTGCCGGAGACCTTTCTGCCCCATATAAAACCATTCAAAAACAAAGTATACAAGACAAAAGATCAAGACCCCGGCAAGCGAGGCTTGCCGGGAAGGCCGTCCCAGGCTCAAGATTACCTCACTAGCACAAGACCCTGGCGAGGGGAACTTGCCAGGAAGACTAGAAGATTACATTTCAGAAGACATGCCTTGGCGCATAGTGCGCCCCGGCAGGGCCCGGGGAGCGACAAGCTTTAGAGCCCGGCAAGCTTCCTGGGCCCGGCAAGGTCAAGACCCCGGCAAGGTGCTTGCCGGGGAGAATTACGCTGTGTGCCCGCGCTCCAGCTCATCGAACCACGCGTCGCCCTGGGGCCATTCCAGAGACGCGTGGCGGATGGCTGTGCAGCCTGGGGCACACGGTGGCGCTCCACGGTGACGAGACCATCGCCGTGGCAAACGGAGACGCAAGGGCGGGCGCTTTTGGGGTCGACGACGACGGGCATTAAATGCTCTTGTCCCCCACTGTCAAAGTAGGTGATGACCACTGTTCATGTACTGTTCATCCACTGTTCTCGCACTGTTACAACTACCACCGCTATTACATTTTTACCCCTTTCTCCTACGTTGACACCTGTCGGTGACCCCTTTAGCTATAAAAGGAGGCCCATGCACAACGTAGAAAGGGTTCGGAACCTAGATCGCTCATTCGCTCGGTATAGCTAGTTCTTCAAGCTCCCGAGCTCCCCAACTCAATACAATCTAAGCAGGAGTAGGGTTTTACGCGTCCATCGCGGCCCGAACCTGGGTAAACTGCCCGCGTGCTCACCGCGATCTGCTCTTTGTGCTCCCTCCGCTCCCTTACCGCACAAACAAGGGGCTCCGGTCCCATAGGTGCTCGTGGTGGACAGTTTCCCCCGACAACGAAGAAGAAGCCTTGAAGAAGAACCACTGGTAGACGAACGAATCCTCACGAACGCAACGGAACAAGCACTAACGAGAAGAAGCAAGCAATACGGTAAACACACAACACAAGAACATGACAATATGCTCAACCAAGTATGATGCAAAACAGTTCTACATAGGATGCACTAAAAGTCTATACAGGAAGAAAAACATGGCAAGTTAGGAAGCACAGAAAACAACACAAGTCTATATATGTCGCAATACATGGCAAGGTATGATGCAAGACAAGTCTATACAGGAAGCAATACATGGCAAGGTAGGAAGCACAGAAAACAACACAAGAACATGACAATATGCTCAAGCAAGTATGATGCAAGACAAGTCTATATAAGATGCAAAACATGGCAAGGTAGGAAGCACAGAAAAACAACACAAGTCAACAAATTTAAATGAGGCCGGAAACTACATCTAACAAATCCGGTAAGCCCTCATATGCATCATTTGAAATTAGTCCAGATCTGAACAAACATTAAGTTAAAGTGGTCAAACAGCAGATTAACATGCACCATGATTATCTATACGAAATTCTAGTCAAGTTTCATAGAAAGTTTGTTTAATTCGGAGCTACGGCCTAGAAGATATGAGCAAAACAAGACAAACATGGCAACGGTGCAAGATGCACCCAAACATCAAGAAAACTCACTCCAAACATGAAAACAATATGATATTATGGTTCTACATGCAAAATCACACAAGTTTCATATAAGGCACACCCAAAACGGAGCAACGGGCTAAAAGATACACATGAAACAAGATATAAGAACAAGCTGAAATTAACAGCCACATAGCAACTTTGGAGCAATGTAAATATAAGCTACATCACCCAAACGTGGAAACAAGAAGCATGAACATGAAGTAGACATATCCTACAGCAAACAACTCCATAGGAGGCATGGATCAATAGCAACAAGCTACAACATTTTGATCATGACACTAAAAACCTGACAGCAATATTTTATAGCAACTTGGGAGCAAGAATTAAATAAGCTACAACAACCCAAATGAGCAAGTGAAGGCATGGATGGATAGACGACAACATGTACAGCAAGGAATGATCAATGGCCACCCCAAAACTAACATGGATTTACCTAGGGCATCAAGAAAACATAGCATCAGGATAAGACAGATTCCAGACTTAGTGAAATTTCACTAAGTGTTAAAACAGTAACATTATCATGGCATGTTTGCGAGCATGTTTAAGTCAACACAAGGCATATCATGACAAATGGTTAGCACCACATCAAAGACCACATTATGGAGAATCTAAAACATATAGGCATGTGACATGGGGACAAACGCATTAATAACAACGAGCTTCTCAACTAGGCATCTCGTAACAAGTTTCAGCACAAAACAGCCAAATGCACTTTTGCAACAGAGATTAACATGGCAGTATGAACTCAACCAAGCATGCTACAGCAACCATCATGTAGTACACTTCATAATGAACATTTTGACATATCATATGTATCATTTGGATAAACATGCACCAAGTTATCTTATCTCAAACATGGCAACAAAATAACAAGTAACAGCAGTTTATAACAAGTAGCACTCTTGCAACACGGATTAGAGCATCTAGATGAACTCAAATGAGCATGGCACAATGGAACAAAGTGTAGAGCATATCACCACGATCATTTTGACATCTCATTCACTCAATTTGGACATACACGCAGAAAAGTTATCACCATGCAAACATAACAACATAATAAGACAGAAAAAGGACTTAGCAGATTTTTATAAGACTTAGGAAAAAAACACAGTGAGCGGGGAATAGCTATACGATGCACATGCGGGATTTAGAGGCTGCTCACCACATGGGCTTCGGCCAAGCTAGCAGAAGGAGGAGGCGAGAGGCAGGCCTGCGGTTGGGCCTCGGATCTGGGCCGCGGTGGGGAACATCAGGCCGGGCCCATGAGGGCGAAGAAGGCCGGGCATCGTTCCGCTCCTCCGCCCGTGCGAACGAGGCAAGGGCGCCATGGCGGCGACCGAAGGAACTCCGGCGAGGCAGGCGGGCCCGGCGAGACATGGAATGGAGTGGCTCCGGGCAGGAACCACCAGATCCGAACGCGGGGAGCTCGTTCCCGGTGACGTGGAGTTCTGGGGAGGCGCGAATGAGGAGATCGGGTGCCAAGGTTCTCTGCACTGACACGAGAGGGAGAGAGCTGAGCTCAGAGAGAGGGAGGAGAGGGAGGAGCAGGGCAACGGGGACAACCTCGAGGCCCACGGCGGCGGCTCATCTGCGGGGAGGTGGCGGTCTTCCGCAGCGGGGCGGGTCGCCGATGGTGAGGCGCGGAGGTGGCGGGGTCGGGAGGCCACGGGAGGCAGCAGCGCTCGAGCGCAGGCGCTCGGCTGCGGGGAAAGCGGGCGCCGGCGCGGGGCACGGTTTCGGGCCCGATTCGGATCTGCGACGGGCCTGGCCCGGGCCGGCGGCGCCGGGAGGCTGGGGACGATGTGGCGGGTGCCACATGGCGCACAGCCACTGGCTGCGGGCGGCCTGCTGCTGAAGTGGCCCTATGGGGCGTTGCCATGTGGCTTAAACGAGGTGGAGGGCACGGAAATTGAGGCTGGAGCTGCTGATTTTGAGGAGGACGACTGGGAGGTAGGGGAAGAGGCTAGGGATGCCCAAAAATGGCATGGAGGGGTGTTTATATAGGCATAGGGTTGGTTTAGGTGGGGTTTGGGGCCGTTTCGGACCTTTAGATCCCGATCGGGCGGTCTGCAGCGGAGGGGTAATTAGGCAGGCCTAGTGGGCTGTGTAGGAGAGGCCTCGGGCTTAGAGAAGAGAAGAGAGGGGAGGCCCACGGGGTTTCCGGAGACCGAAAATGTCCGACGTTTATACCGGCTACTAGTGCCGCTATATATATCCGATGGGCTATCAAACGGACTCCGAATGCGATGAAATTTGGTAGGCGGCGTGTCTACACTATAATAAGACCACACGCTAAGTTTCAACCCATTCCGAGAACGTTTTTCGGTCACTCATAAAATAAATATTCGGAGGCACCGCAGGCGCGTGTGAGTGTGTCTGGGCTCAGAACGGACAATGGAAAGGACGGGCGAACTCGGACGGATGCAAGTTTTGAAAACATGCTGGTGCAACACACATGATGACATGGCAAGAATGCACACGCAAGCAGATGACATGGCAACGTCTACGAATAACTGGCTGACACCTGGCGCACCGGTCTCGAGGTGTCACACGCCGCTTCCGATTTGTGGGCAGGGCCATGCCTACGGAGAAGCACGCCATGCAGATGGCTGCCTGTGAGGCGATAGCTCGTCTCCGGGATGCTCTTCCTTCGATGAAGGCTCGTCGCTACCGCTACCTCCCATGCCACGTACCTTACACATGTCACTACGCGTTCGCTTGCCCAAGGGGAGAGCAAGATGAGGCTATCGAAATGTTGGTTGAGTATCTCAAGGCTCTTGAGGCAGCTTTTGATAACCTTGTGGACGACTTGGTGGCTGCTCGTATGGACTTAGTTCAGAGCTGTTCCGCCAACAGGAGGGAGCTCCTCCATACAGCACCACCACTGACTTACGTCTCGTCCTCAGCATCCTATGCACCTGCCATCTTAGCCACCGCTCGCCGCCTGCCTACCACTGAGGAGTTTGACCAAGTCATTGCTCCTACTCCAATCAGAGATGCACCACCTGCCGCGCCCGCACCAACTCCTCAACCCAGTACTTCACGACTGGAGCCTATTAGTGAGGAGGAGGTTGAGTCTCCATCACCACTGGGTCTTACCCTCGGCAGGCCGAGGGAAGTTTTCACCTCTCCGACTAAGTGCGCCTAGCCGCCGCGCGATGTGTCCACTTCTATGATATGTTTATATGTATATAGGTTTGGTGAGAAGTAGTTTGTGTGCTCATCATGTAGGAACTCGGAGAAGTGCACTAGCCTAAATAACATGTCAGGAATACATACAAACATCATGAGTGATGTATTGTATAATTATGACTTGCGTGTAAGATATGTACTGAGCGGTCCTTCTCCATGCTCAATCAAGTATTTTCTTGAAAAGTCTTTGGAGTTCTTAAATTTTCCACATTTGCAAAACTATTTATTTATTTTTGCCACCCAGTTTTTCTCATGAGTTCTACAAAAATACCCCAGAGTGGAAAATGACTCGTCCCTGGACTCGTTCCATGCCAAGTCCACCGGAAGAAAATTATGGTACCCAGACAAGTAACAATTTCACGCAGTGGCAGTCAAGTCAGCAAGGCAGTGAAGCAGCATTTTCTCAAGTATGCCGCCTTTATGAGCAAAGCCAGCAGCAGCATCAAGAAATGATGAACCATGTTATCAATATGGGAAATCACCGTGAACCATATCAGCAGCATTCCAAATTGTCTGAACTACAAAAGACACGTCCTCCAAAATTCTCTCACACTGACAGACCTCTTAAGGCCGATGATTGGCTTCGGGGCATTGAAAGGAAATTAATTATTGCACAATGTTCGGACCGTGAGAAGGTACTTTATGCACCGCACTACCTCACTGGTGCAGCTGCATCATGGTGGGAAAATTTCCTACATATGCACCCCAATGAAAATAATATCACCTGGGAAGAATTTAAAGAAGGTTTTCGTGGGGCGCACATTCCCAGAAGTATTATGAAGATCAAGAAAAGGGAGTTTGACGACCTCAAGCAGAGAAGCATGACAGTGACTGAGTACAATAGTCAGTTTACTCAATTATCTCGTTATGCCAACGAAGAGCGAATGACTAAAAATAAAAAGATGGAAAAATTCCTGGACGGTCTGGCACCAGCACTTAAATGCCAGCTGGTCGTACACACCTTTCCTGATTTCAAAACACTTGCGGACAAAGCTATTACATTGGAAAATGAGCGCCGCAGTTTGGAGGATATTCGCAAGCGCAAAAGGGATAAGACTATACATACTCGCAACAACCGGAACAAGAATGATTTTCAGAAAAATGGAGCGAACAAATCCATGACCAATGACGCACGCCCGAACAAAAATTTTCATGCAAGGGGCAAGGATTTTACATATCGCCTAGGCGTTACTTGCTACGCTTGTGGAGAAGAGGGACATTATGCCAAACAGTGCCCAAAACCAAGAAACTCGGCCCCCAAGCCGAACAACAGTGGAAACAATTCAGCACCCAAGCGTAACAACTTCAACCCCAATAACAACCACAAGAAAGGTCACTTGAACCATGTGACCAAGGAGGAAGCACGGGATGCCCCGGATATCGTACTCGGTGCGTTCCCTGTCAACACAATACCTGCCACAGTTTTGTTTGATTCTGGAGCTTCTCATTCGTTCATTTCAAAGAACTTTGCTTTGCAACATGATTTTTCGATGCTTCCCTTGGGAAAATCCATGACCATCAAGTCCCCCGGGATTAAGAAAATCACTCAAAGTTACTGCCAAGGTGTGATTATTGAGATTGAGGGACTAAAGTTTCAGGCAAACCTCATTGTATTGGAAAATAAGGGACTGGATGTTATCCTAGGAATGTACTGGTTAACCACCGGCAAAGGATTTATCGACTGCTTCAATCGGACTGTAATTCTTACTCATCGTCACGGTAAGACGATAAAAGTTGCAGCTCAAGAAAGACCAGTATCACGGCAACCAAGATTGAACAAGGTGGACACATCAGAGTTAAGCAAAGTTCCAGTAGTGTGTGAGTACCCGGGCGTATTTCCCGAAGAACTGCCAGGCATGCCACCAGACCGGGAAATATAGTTCATCATTGAGCTAACACCTGGAACCACCCCCAATTACAAGAAACCCTATAGAATTTCACCCTCTGAATTGGTAGAATTAAAGAAGCAAATAAAAGAATTGCTGGACAAAGAATTTATACGGGCCAGCTCCTCACCTTGGGGTTCACCAGTATTATTTGCCAAGAAAAAGGATGGGACACTGAGATTATGTATAGACTATCAAGCCCTCAACATGGTCACCATCAAAAACAAATATCTGATGCCACGGATAAATGATTTATTTGACCAGCTCGCACAAGCCAAGGTTTTCTCAATAATTGATTTAAGGTCGGGGTATCATCAATTAAAGGTACGGACAGAAGATATCCCTAAGACAGCATTCACCTCCAGATATGGATTATATGAATTTACAGTAATGCCGTTTGGACTGACAAACGCCGCCGCATATTTTGTCCACCTCATGAACAAAGTGTTTATGAAATTTATGGACAAATTTGTTCTGGCGTTCATTGATGATATCCTGGTATAATCTAAGACGCCAGAAGAACATGCTGACCATCTCCGAATTGTACTGGGAGAATTAAGGAAACATCAACTATACGCCAAATTCAGCAAATGTGAGTTTTGGTTAAGACAGGTTGGTTTTCTAGGCCACGTATTGACCCAAGAAGGTGTTGCCGTGGACCCAGAAAAAGTCAAGGCCGTACTTGGCTAGAAACCACCGGCCAACGTAACAGATGTACGAAGTTTCCTAGGAATGGCTAGATATTACCGAAGGTTTATTGAGGGGTTCTCCACCATAGCAAAACCAATGACACAGTTACTCAAGAAGGATAAGAAATTTTTATGGACTGAAGCTTGTGAGAAAAGTTTCCAAGAACTCAAAAGGAAATTACCAACAACACCAGTATTGGTTGTACCAGACATACACAAAAGTTTTGAAGTATATTGTGACGCATCCGGCCTCGGATGCGTGCTAATGCAAGAAGGCAAAGTAGTAGCATACGATTCCAGGCAACTACGAAAGCATGAAGAAAATTATCCTACTCATGACTTAGAATTGGCAACAGTCATTCATGCGCTCAAGGAGTGGAGGCGCTTTTTGCTTGGAAATCGTTGTGAAATATACACGGACCATAAAAGCCTCAAATATATTTTCACGCAACTAGAACTCAATTTACGCCAACGGCGCTGGTTGGAATTAGTGAAAGATTATGATGTTGGCATTCACTACCATCCAGGAAAAGCGAATGTAGTGGCAGATGCTCTTAGTCGAAACCCCAGCTCGGGCAACGACAGTCTACAGAACTTGAGACCTGAATTTCAGCAGGAGTTCGCCAAACTCAACTTGGTGATGGTCACCGAAGGCAATGTGTCAAATCTGGAAATACAGCCCACCCTAATGGAGCATATTAAGAAGGCTCAGCATGGACACCACAGCATCGAAGGCATAAAATGGAAAGTGAGTCTGGGCAAGGCCTCAGAATTCGTCATAGACGATGAGGGAGTATTATGGTTCGGGGACAGGCTTTGCGTACCCAATATAAAGGACCTCAAACAGCAAATTCTAGCAGAAGGTCACACTGCTCCATATTCAATTCACCCTGGAGGGACCAAAATGTACAAGGACATTCAAGAAATTTTTTGGTGGCACGGTATGAAAAGGGATATAGCCACATTCATTGCATGTTGTGATTCATGTCAACGCATTAAAGCCGAACACCAAAAACCAGCAGGACTATTACAGCCAAACAAGATACCTGAGTGGAAATGGGACGAAATTGGAATGGATTTTATTGTCTGAGTACCTCGGTCGCAACACGGAAATGATGCCATATGGGTCATCACAGATAGATTAACTAAGGTGGCACATTTCATCCCAGTAAAGACAACCCACACCACTCAGAAGCTTGCCAAACTTTACCTCTCCCGTATAGTTTGTCTACATGGAATTCCGAAAACTATAATATCCGACAGAGGCACTCAATTCGTCTCAAAATTTTGGGATCATTTACAACAAGCTCTAGGAACTCAACTAGTATTCAGTACAGCATACCACCCCCAGACTGGAGGGCAAACTGAACGTGTGAACCAAATTCTAGAGGACATTCCAAGAGCATGTGTTCTCACCTACGGAACTAGTTGGGAAGAAAGCTTGCCGTATGCCGAGTTCGCATACAACAACAGTTACCAAGCCAGTCTACAAATGGCACCTTTTGAAGCCTTGTACGGGCGAAGATGCCGTACCCCATTAAATTGGTCAGAAACAGGAGACAGTCGTATCTTCGGGCCAGACATGCTCAAGGAAGATGAGGAGAAGGTTAGACTAATCAGGGATCGACTCAAGACAACCCAGAGCCAACAAAAGAGTTATTACGATCAAAAACATTGTGAAGTCACCTTTGAACCCGGTGAAAATGTGTATCTACGTGTATCTCCTATGAGGGGCCTGCAACGATTCAAAGTTAAAGGAAAGCTAGCACCATGATTTATTTGACCCTTCGGTGTAGTTGCACGAAGAGGCACAGTAGCCTACCAGCTAGACCTACTCAAAGAACTGTCAGACGTCCACGACGTGTTCCACGTCTCACAGTTGAGGAAGTGTGTAAGCAGCCTAGAGAAGCATGTATCTCATGAGAGCATTGACGTGCAACCAGACCTCACCTACAGGGAACGTCCAATAAAAATATTGGAGGAGTCTGAAAGGACGATCCGTCAGGAAACAATTAAGTTTCTCAAGGTTCAGTGGAGCAATCACACCGAGGATGAAGCAACATGGGAAAGAGAGGATTTTCTTCGGACAGAGTACCCACACCTATTTGAGGATCAACTGAAATCTTGGGGACGAAATTTTTCCTAAGGGGGTAGGTGTTGTAACACCCCAAAAAATTTGGATTGGTTTTTATCAAATTCTTTATTTACTTGGGAGGAGGTTATTTAAATTTTTGTTAAAACTCCTCCTTCTGAAATCTTTGATGACAAATATTTTATGGGTCTTCTCAACCTTGATCTTTGGTCTTGAGGGTTTTCATCTTGTGTTGGCTCAACACAAACAATTTTGGTAGGTTTTGACAATCCTTTCTTATTGAAAAATATTCCTATACAATTATGGACTTATCCTTTCCCATTCAAAAGTTTCTCTTTTGCCATGACACCTATTGAAAACTTTCTTCCAAAACCCTTCTTCCCACTTTGGGTCAAGTCAAGCATCAAGACCAGCCAAGTTCAACTCCCCCTTGATTTTATTTCCAATTATTTTTCCCTCAAATCATTTTCTGTCATTTAATTTGGACCTTAGTGGTTTACAAAGGAACTACTAGTTCTCCTTTGAATTTTGGTTCCAAATAAATTTCCCTGGCTAGTCCTTAGTACCTTCAACCTAGACCCATCAAGAGCTGCTGGTCCACAGTTCAAAATTTTCAAAATTTGCTTGCTGCAAGTTTGGACCAGAATTGCCATTTTTTGTGAAATTCATTTTTTTCTCTTCCTAAAAATTTGTGAAAATTCAAGCAGCCTCTAGATGCATCAAGAGATCACTCCACCAAGTCCCAGCTCCAGAAAAATCTTCCAAGTGCCTAAATCATTTCATCGAACAGTTGGCATGCACTTTTGCTGTTCAAATTCAGAAAAGTTCAGAGTTTCAGTGTTGGTTTTAGTCGACCGCGTCGTTTTCTTCAGAGCACGGCGTCGATCTTGCCAGTAAATGCGGGGGCACCTTGCTCACTACTCCCCCTCCTTATCCAGAGCACCACACGGTCATTTGGACGGGCGCAAGCATCGGTGGCAACGGGTCCCGCCTGCGCCGGCGTCTTCCGCGGTGGTAGAGCCACCCGTGGCGGCCAACAGGGGCTAGCCCTACAGCACAGCGCCGTCCGGCACCGCCCAATCCACCAGAAGCCTACACATGGCCATCCCCTCCCCTGTGGACGCTGCAGCACCGTTGCCGCGGCCTAAGAGGCGCAGAGCGCGCTCTCTGCCGCCGACGTGCCCTTGAAGTCGTTCCGTAGGGAACATGGAGTACCGCCCAGGTTTTGCCATGTTTAGCCTCTGGATGGAAGCAGTAGACAAACACGTTGATGCCCAGTCGCCTAAACCGCCTGTTCGGCCACGGCCTCGCCGTAATCACTCGCCGGAGTTATCCCGTTTCCGGCAACCGCCTCGGGCCGGCTATAAATAGCGACTCCGAGCTCGCCTTCGACCCTGCGCCCCTCCTCCACCTCACCAGAGCCACGCCTAGCTACTAGGAAGATCTCGGGGAGGCCTTCTTCCCCGACTCCGGCCGCCCCGATCTGCTTCGGGCTCCGGCACGGTTCCCTCTAGTGAAACCACCCCCGCCTCCCAAACCTTGCCAGAAGCCTCATAGTGAACCCACTCATCTAACCCTAGGCTCAATTTGGCCTCTGCAGCCCTCCCCGGCAAAACCCACCACCGCCCGAACCAACGTCCGCTGGAGTGAAGGCCGACGACAACGTGGTGCTCGCCGACGTCCAACTCCACCACCCACAGACGCGGGAGAGCATCGTGAGTCCGTAGGTACCATCCCCCCTACCTCGCCGTGGATCGGCGCCGGCGACCACCGCGGTCCTCGGGCGCCGGCGTACTCTGCTTTCCTTTTCGAATATTTAAACCTGACGGGTGGGACCCCCTCGTCAACCTCTCTTTTTCTATTCGAACCGTTTTCCTGGAAAATGCCTTCGGGCAAAGTACGCTTTACCTTTGGGTTGGCGTATTTCTTACTGAAACATTTTCTGTTTTTATAATCAAACCCCTGGAAACTTTATGTTTCATTACAGATAAGTCCCTGGGCTAAAACCTTTATATCTTTTTAACGGAAGATGATTTTGAATTGATTATTTTTCTGTCATCTTTATATTTCTGTCTAGTTTCTTATCATATTTATTTGAAAAATATTTGGAACAATTTTTATGCACACACGGTATTTACGTTAGTATCCGATTTATTTTATACATAGATACCGAAGGAGGTGACGGAACCGCAAACTTCGCCGAGCTAGACTCCGACTACTCCGAACCAGGCAAGCATGTTTGAACCTTTGATATGATGAGTGCTTTGCATGTTTGCTTGAGTAGTTTTTCTCATGGCATGTTTATATAAGCATTTTTGTGGGTGTTATATTACATGCAAGAGAAGCTACAAGTGAGCTTCGAAAGTTGATGGTGAGCCAACCTGATCATGTGTTGACATGATAGGTTGTAAGCTAGTATTGTTGAAGCATGCCAGTCAACCGTTTAACTCCAGTGTCAACGTGGATCAAAGTCATATTCCCGTTCGTCTCCTTTTTCGTGTTGCCACATGTTTTCTGCAAAGAATGCGGTTTAGTCAGTTGCAAACCTCTTTCCTTGTATACACCAAGTAGAGGGGCCGTGATGAGGGTTCCATGGCCCTGGATTAAAACCCGTCATCCGGTCAGGGGGCATGGGTGTTTCCGGTTGGGACCGAGAGGGGGGCACCCCTTAGAGCACGCGGTATAAATTTGATCCCATGCTATTCGAGGTTGTAGCCTCCCCGTCTTAAAGTTTTTCGTGAACGTTGCCTAGGGTGATTCCTGGCAGCGGGATGTGGAATGGGTGTGTACTGGTTAGATGTGTTTCTTCTAAAATATCGTAAACGGAACTAGTCCTTTGTGACCACTGAAACCCGTTGGCTGTGGTTAAAGAGTACAAACTCTGCAGAGTCAAAACCATTCGAGAAACCATTTCCATGGTCAAGGAATTGATCGTCATATTAATGTTAGTATCAACGTCAGTCACAGCGTCCGTCAGTCTCCATGTCAGTCTCAGTGACAGTTTCTAGTATATAAACATAGAGCTAAAAGTGGTTAACCCGGTCGAACGTTATTCCCGTGGATGGACTACTGGTTCATTATGTATTGAGTATTTCCTTGAGATGATTTACCCTCATGAGCTATTTGGAATTGAAAGATGGATACAAGCCCTTTAGGTGATGTCGCTAAGACGTCCGACTGTGGCATTATTGTTATCTACTTTTGATATAAGCCCTTTATGTGATGTTGCTCAGACGTCCGACTGTGGCATTATTGTTATTTACTTTTGATATAAGCCCTTTATGCGATGTCGCTCAGACGTCCGACTGTGGCATTATTTTTATTTACTGTTGATATAAGCCCTTTATGTGATGTCGCTCAGACGTCCGACTGTGGCATTATTGTTATTTACTTTTGATATAAGCCCTTTATGTGATGTCGTTCAGACGTCCGACTATGGCACGTACTGTCATTTACTTTTCAATATAAGCCCTTTATGTGGTGTCGCCCAGACGCCCGACTGTGGCATGTTTATTCATTTACCTTTCGAGGCGTATCTTTAGACACCCGATCGGTCTTCAGTTACTTTATGAGGATTTCGGGAGGACTACCACCCGACTTCCTTTTTATTTAACATGCAGTGCAAATTTATTATCTGAGTGGGCATTACTGGTCTGCTCATGTGCATCATGTTTGCATTTGTTATATCTTATGTCCGAACTGTCTTGCGAGTACATTCAAAGTACTCACCTGGCTTGTTGATTTGGCCAGATGTTGACGAAGGCGATCTCATGGATGAAGAGTTCGGTAGCGAGTCCGACGCCTAGAGGAGTCCCAGTCAGTCTCTTGCGATCCTGGAGTTGGCCACTTGTATTATATACGCTTCCGCTACCCAAATAAATTCATCGAGCCTCACTACGGTGCTCGATGAGCTGTAAGATATTCGAGTCATGTCACCCACTACACTGTGACATATCCACCACCACTCTTATTATGAGTCAGTAGTTATGCCGCCATACCCTTGTGTCATATCCGCCTTTATGTATAATATCGGCGTGCTGTAAAATTGTTGAGCAGCCTCAGCTCAACCTTGTATAATATTTAGTACTTCTGGAATTCAGTATCAAGGATTTGTCTACCAGTAAGAAGGATTCTTCTACACTGGTCCGATAAAAGGGTCGGTTTCTCAATAAAAGTTTTATTGGAAAACCGGTCCTGACAAGTTTGATACTTGATGATTGTTTTGAGATATGAGGATGGTGATATTAGAGTCATGCTAGTGGAGAATTATGAATTTGAGAAATACTTGTGTTAAAGTTTGTGATTCCCGTAGCATGCACGTATGGTGAACCGCTATGTGACGAAGTTAGAGCATGAGGTATTTATTGAGTGTCATCCTTTGTATGGAGGTCGGGGGGCGCGCGATGGTTAACTCCTACCAACCTCCCCCCTAGGAGCATGCATTGATTGCTTTGTTTTGATGACTCGTAATTTTTTGCAATAAGTATATGAGTTCTATATGACTAATGTTGAGTCCATGGATTATAAGCACTCTCACCTTTCCACCATTGCTAGCCTCTCTTGTACCGCACAACTCTCACCGATACCATACACCCACCATATACATTCCTCAAAACAGCCACCATATCTACCTATCATGGCATTTCCATAGCCATTCCGAGATATATTGCCATGCAACTTTCCACTGTTTCGTTCATATGACACACTTCATATTGTCATATTGCCATGCATGATCATGTAGTTGACATCGTATTTGTGGCTAGGCCACCATGCATAATTTTACATGTCACTCTTGATTCATTGCACATCCCGGTACACTGCCGGAGGCATTCATATAGAGTCATACTTTGTTCTAGTATCGAGTTGTAATATCGAGTTGTAAATCAATATAAGTGTGATGATCATCATTATTAGAGCATTGTCCCAAGAAAAGAAAAAGAAGGAAAGGTCAAATAAAAAGAAAGGCCCAAAAAAAGAGAAAAAGGAAAAAAAGAAAAGAAAAGGGACAATGCTACTATGTTTTTCCACACTTGTGCTTCAAAGTAGCACCATGATCTTCATGATAGAGAGTCTCTTGTTTAGTCACTTACATATACTAGTGGGAATTTTCATTATAGAAGTTGGCTTGTATATTCCAACGATGGGCTTCCTCAAATGCCCTAGGTCTTCATGAGCAAGCAAGTTAGATGCACACCCACTTAGTTCCTTTTGTTGAGCTTTCATACATTTATAGCTCTAGTGCATTCGTTGCATGGAAATCCCTACTCATTCACATTGATATCTATTGATGGGCATCTCCATAGCCCATTGATATGCCTAGTCGATGTGAGACTATCTTCCTCCTTTTTTTTCTTCTCCACAACCACCACTCTATTCCACCTATAGTGTTATATCCATGGCTCACGCTCATGTATTGCGTGAAAGTTGAAAGGTTTGAGAAAAATTGAGTATGAAAACAATTGCTTGGCTGAAACCGGGGTTGTGCATGATATGAATATTTTGTCTGATGAAGAGGGAGCATAGCCAGACTATATGATTTTGTAGGGATAACTTTCTTTGGCACTTTTATTTTGAGAAGACATAATTGCTTTGTTAGTATGCTTGAAGTATTATTATTCTTGTGTCAATATAGACTTTTGTCTTGAATCTTTCGGATCTGAACATTCATGCCACAATAAATAAATTACATTGAAAATTATGTTGGTAAGCTTTCCACATCAAAAAATGTGTTTCTATCATTTACCTACTCGAGGATGAGTAGGAATTAAGCTTGGGGATGCTTGATACGTCTCCAACGTATCTATAATTTTTTATTGTTCAATGCTATTATATATTATGTTTTGGATGTTTAATGGGCTTTATTATACACTTTTATATTATTTTTGGGACTAACCTATTAACCCAAAGGCCCAGTGCAGATTGCTGTTTTTTGCCTATTTCAGGGTTTTGTAGAAAAGGAATATGAAACGGAGTCCAAACGGAATGAAACCTTCGTGAGAGTTATTTTTGGAATGATATCAACACAGAAGACTTGGAGTACGCGTGAGGGAATGAAGGAGGCGGCAACGAGGGTCCTGGGCGCGCCCCCACCCTCGTGGGCCCCCTCTGGCTCCCCCGATGCCCTCCTTCCTCCTATATATATCCATGTACCCTTAAAACATCGAGGCAATAGAGAAAACCCTAATTCCACCGCCGCAACCTTCTGTTCCCGTGAGATCCCATCTCGGGGCCTGTTCTGGAGCTCCGTCGGAGGGGGGATCTTCCATGGAGTGCTTCTACATCAACACCATTGCCTCACCATGAGTTGTGAGTAGTTTACCACAGACCTTCGGGTCCATAGTTATTAGCTAGATGGCTTCTTCTGTCTTTTTGGATCTCAATACCAAGTTCTCCTCGGTCTTCGAGGAGATCTATTCGATGTAATATTTTTGCGGTGTGTTTGTCGAGATTCGATGAATTGTGGGTTTATGATCAAGATTATCTACGCGAAATACTTGATTCTTGTCTGAAATCTTTTACGTATGATTATAATGTCCTTGCAAGTCTCTTCGACTTATTGGTTTGGTTTGGCCTACTAGATCTATAGTTCTTGCAATGGGAGAAGTGCTTGGCTTTGGGTTCAATCTTGAGGTGTCCTTTCCCAGTGACAGCAGGGGCAGCAAGGCATGTATTGTATTGTTGCCATCGAGGATAAAAAGATGGGGTTTATATCATATTGCTTGATTTTATCCCTCTACATCATGTCATCTTGCTTAAAGCATTACTCTGTTCTTATGAACTTAATACTCTAGATGCATGCTGGATAGCGGTTGATGTGTGGAGTAATAGTAGTAGATGCAGAATTGTTTCGGTCCACTTGTCACGTACGTGATGCCTATATATAATGATCATGCCTAGATATTCTCATAACTATGCGCTTTTCTATCAATTGCAAGACAGTAATTTGTTCACCCATCGTAGAATTCCGCTATCATGAGAGAAGCCACTAGTGAAACCTATGGCCCCCGGGTCTATTCTCAACATATTAATCTCCAATATACTTTACTTTGTGTTATTTACTTTCTGTTCTTATATCAAAAAAATACCAAAAACATCATACTATTCTATCTATTAGATCTCACTTTCGTAAGTGACCGTAAAGGGATTGACAACCCCATATGAAAGGATCGATATGGTTGACTAGAGGGGGGGTGAATAGGCAACTAACAATTTTAGCTTTTCTTAACCACTTTAAATTAAGCGTCAAAGTAAGTTGTGTAGATAAGTTACTAAGATGACAACTAGATGAAAGTAAAGAACACAACTTCTCAAGCAAGCTATATAAGATAAACAAGTAAAGCTTGCACAAGTAAAGGATAGAAATAACCACAAGTGGAGACGGTGAAGACGAGGATGTGTTATCGAAGTTCCTTCCCTTTGAGGGGAAGTACGTCTCCGTTGGAGCGGTGTGGAGGCACAATGCTCCCCAAGAAGCCACTAGGGCCACCGTATTCTCCTCACGCCCTCACACAATGCAAGGTGCCGTGAATCCACTAGTGGTGCCCTTGAAGGCGGCAACCGAACCTTTACAAACAAGGTTGAGGCTCTCTCTACAACTTAATTGGAGGCTCCCAACGAAACCCCGGAGCTTCACCACAATGCAATGTGGCTCCGAAGTGACCTCTTCCATCTAGGGTGCTCAAACACCCAAGAGTAACAAAATCCACACAAGAAAGTATGGGAGAATCAAGTTTCCTTTGGCGAAAGTGTAGATCTAGGTCTCCTCCAATTCCTAGCAAATCAACAAGTTTGGTTGGCTAGGGAGAGAGATCGGGCAAGAAAGCTTCAATGGCATTAATGGTGGAGAGAGAGAGGCAAGAGATAAGATGGAGGTGGGAGAAGGGCCTCCTTAAATAGGGTCACCAACAATCCAACCGTTATGTGCAGAATAGCATAGGACCGGTACTTCCGCTCACCCAACCGGTAGTACCGGTGAGTGAAGGAACCTGCGCCCATGGCACCAAGGCGGTACTTCCGGTGGCTCACCTGGTAGTACCGGTCTTCCGGAGAAAACCGGAATTACCGCCCCACCACCGGTCAACTACCGCTTAGAAACCAGAAAGTTTCAAGCAAGGCCGATAGTTGGGACGGTGGTTGGGCCGGAACTACCGCCAGGCAGATAGTTTATGTGCGATGGTCGTCAGAGCGGTACTACCGCCCGGAACACCGGTAGTACCGGTTTCGTGGGAAGAACACCGGTACTTCCGGGCCACCACCGGTCTACCACCGCACCCAGTACAGAAGGTATCACCCCTGAGCGGTACTTGGGGCGATGGTTCGACCGGAACTACCGGCCACCGGTACAACCGCCTACAACGGCGGTACTACCGCTGTAGAGGAAACTACACATAAGGAAGAATAAAAGGGGACCTCTCTCTCCACGAACGGAGGCAATATAGTGGGTGCAAAGTATCTGTGTACGTAACTTGATTCACCCATTACCTTCCGATGTGGGTTCCCTCTTAATAGTACGGATTTCCTATGACCAAGAGAAACAAAAAGGCATCGGAACATCCGTCTTTGATCTTTTCCTTAAAGAGGGAAGGCCTAACCGTCTTGTGCCACATGCTATAAACCTGAGTAATATTGACGCACGATTAGTCCACACATGGATTGTCATCATCACCAAAACCTTAGGCAAGAGATGCCCTTACAATCTCCCCCTTTTTGGTGAATGATGACAACCACATGACAATCACGGGGGTCTATAGGATGTAGGCAGAGACCCCGTGAGTGTGAGCACTTATTTAGAGTTTGCTTTTGGAATGCAAAAGTGCTCAAACTAGGATCTATGCTCCCCCTAGGTTTTATAGACCTACCAGCGACCACAATCAAAACAAATAGTCAACAGAGCATATGATTGCCGAGAGCTAAAAACATAAGTGCATAGATAACTTAGATAAGGGCACATGTCTTACACCATGCTACTGAAGTTCACAGGAACGAAGTGCATAGATAACTTAGATAGAGCATAGATAACTTAGATAAGGGCACATGTCTTACACCATGCTACTGAAGTTCACAGGAAAGAGAAAAACACCAAGAAACACCCATGCAACTCCCGTGACCTAGCAATTCTTAACTCTCTCCCCCTTTGGCATCAAGCACCAAAAAGGAAAAGAGCGAAACTAACGCCCCAGGGCTCAGTAAAGCTCCTCGCCTGTCGCCAGAGAGTCATCCGAGTCATCATCGCCAGAGTCCTCCGTGTCCTCATCGTCCTCAGCAGCCTCAGCCTCAGTCTCCATAGCATCCACAGTCGCTCGAGTAGTGTATGTGGTAGTCTCATCATCAGACCACTGGCAGTTGGCCAGACACCACTTATCCTCAGGAGTGATGCTTTTCTCGGAGCCACTCTTCACATCAGGCACATTGAGGTGCTTCATCATCTGAATCTGCCGGCGGCGCACCATCTTCTCAGTCACATGAGCCTTGTAGAGCTTCTTTTGGATGTGGGCCTGCAGGCAGAAGGTCTTCTTGACCTTGGCAGTAAGCTTCTCCACCCAAGAAGGCTTGGCCCCAGCCTCTAACTCAAAGTCATCATCATCCGAGGTAGCAAATATATCCTCCTCATTTCCCATGGTGAATCGAGGAGCTTTATGTTTCTTCTGTCTCAGCACCTTGGCCTCATGCTCCGTGAGCCTATCCGGAGTAGAAAGAGGCTCTCCAGGCCTCCGAACTTCCCAAACCGAGTACAGGAAGCGCATCACAAAGGGAGCGTAGATTGGTACCTTGCGGTACCAGACACAGTTGTACATCTCCTCCCACATCCACTTGGACACATCAAAAGTGATGCCCTTGCCTCGCTTGGTCTTCATGGCCACAAGCAAATCCACCAGATAACCATAAATGTCATCCTGGTTCCCAACTTTGGGCAGCAGCACACATCGGAACACACGGTGTAGAATGTCATAGACTGGCAGAAGATCATTGGATTTACCTACAATGCCATGGCCAGGGATATACAGAGGGGCTAGCTTCACTTTATCCATGGGGTTGGCTCGGTCGTGAGGACGGAGACCACCTTGACCTTCCAAGCTAGTGTCATCATAGCCCAGAGCATTGCAGAAGGCACTCGAGGGAACACGGAAGAACTCATCCCGGCACATAAAGGAAAGGTGATGCTGATCGTCACTGCCGAAGTGGACAGTAGCATAGAACTGATGAATGAGTTCCACATCAAAATCACATCGCAGCTCCATGAGCTTGACCAAATCAAACTCTTCACCGACCTCCAGAGCCTCTCCAAAGTAATAGTGGCTGCTTCTCCACTTTGCAAGGTCAATGGACCACATCCGGGTGAACTTGTTCTTGTGGTGCTCGAAGATTTCAGACACAATCCTCAATTGCATTTCATTGCGGAACTGAGGATTACTCCAGCGTGGAGGAGGTGGTGCGGTGTATGGGTCCTGAAAACGAAAGTTCTCCCAGTCCGGAAGCTTCCACTTGTACATAGGAAGCGCTGCACGCTGCTTGGCAGCAACTGACTTTTCCCGGCGAGTTGTTTTGGAGGGGACCACAACCTCGGGAACATCTTCATCATCTGTCGGCCTCTTGCCCCTATGGGCCTTTCTTTTGGCGAACTGACCAGTACGAGAGCTAGAGCCACCTGCAAACGCACACAGAGAACACATAGCAACCCAGAAAAGATGAGAGGAATGTACAAAAGATCAGAAGAATAATTCACAAGTACGTAAGGAGAATAGAGACAATGCATATAGATTTAGAGCAACCGGTAGTTCCAGTAACCACACCGGTAGTACCGGTCGTGTGACCGGTAGTACCGCTGTGAACGGATCTGCCAAGTAGAGGAGGGGAACTACCCGATCTCAAAACTACATGCACAATGTCTATTATTAACTACACACAAGTGAATACGAATCTATACGGATCTCTCCCTCAAAACATTTAGCCAAAAATGAGGGAATACACGCATTGCCCTAGAAGAAGGATTCAAGATAAGAACCCTAACAAAGGAGAAGTAGGGAAATACCGGTATCCATGGGAGGAGATTGAAGAGGAGGCAGCCTCCACGGAGCAGATCCGGTGAAGGGCCTACGGATCTGAAGTGCCTGGGGGCGCTTCGGGGCAGTGAGTGGAGCACCCGGCGGCTAGGGCGAAAGAATGGACGAGTGAAGGGGAAAACCTCTTTAGCCCGTGCCTTTTATACCCGCCATGTTCAGCCACCGGTAGTACCGGTCCGGGGACCGGTAGTACCGCTCCGGATGATACCAGGTGGTTGGAGCGGTACTTCCGCGCCAGGCGGTAGTTCCGCGAACCAACACCGGTAGTACCGGCCAGGGGCACAGGTCAGAGTACCAGCGGTAGAACCGCTGGCTCTTGACCGGTGCAACCGCTGGGCTATAACCTGGTGGTCAAGCGGTAGAACCGCTTGTACCACCGGTTGTACCGCCAGGGAGCACCAACTCACTCCATGATAACAAGTTTGTGTACATTTGGAGTAGATGGCTTGGATGAGAAGGCTTAGTATGGAGCTAGGCACTGTAGTATGAGGAAAAAACACGAAAGCCAGAAACCAAACAAGCCTTAGGGCGGTGGCCGGAGCCACCTATGTTAGAGTCAATTAGCATGGCACCGCAAAGAATTATCCTTGGGCCCATAACCAAAACTCGTCTTTGAAACACAAGAGTCATCAAAAATGACGAATGTGGAAAGATGATCAATTTATGCATAATGGGGGGAGGGAGAGTTCATTGAGAGAACACCACTCCCCCTATGTCCATGTCTGCACCTAGACTAGACAATATGAAGAGTATGGTGGGGTGTGCACGTGCTCAAGCCACATTGCTCAAATCAATGATATTTAGCTCATGCCTTAACTCGCGAAATCTTGCTTCATCCAAAGGCTTCGTGAAGATATCTGCAAGGTTATCATGAGTGTTGACATAGTGAAGCTCAATTTCTCCTTGCCGAATATGATCTCGAATGAAGTGATACCGAATCTCAATATGCTTCGTCTTGAAATGTTGCACCGGGTTGAGAGAAATCTTGATGGCACTTTCATTGTCACACCAAAGAGGCACTTTGTCACAAGTGACACCGTAATCCTTTAAAGTTTGCCTCATCCATAAGAGTTGAGCACAACAACTGCCAGCAGCCACATACTCTGCTTTGGTGGACGAGAGAGACACACAACTTTGCTTTTTGGAAGACCAACTAACAAGAGACCAACCAAGAAATTGGCACCCTCCAGAAGTGGACTTCCTATCCACTTTGTCTCCCGCCCAGTCAGAATCAGAGAAACCAACAAGGTTGAAGTTTGCTCCTCTTGGGTACCATAAGCCAAAGTTTGGGGTATGAGCCAAATATCGAAAGATTCGCTTGACAGCCACAAAGTGACTTTCCTTAGGTGAGGCTTGAAACCGTGCACAAATTCCCAAACTCAACATAATATCCGGTCTAGATGCACAAAGGTAAAGCAAGGAACCGATCATAGAGCGATATACCTTTTGATCCACCGCTTTACCATTGGGATCAATGTCAAGTTGGCACTTGGTTGGCATTGGAGTAGTACCCGGCTTGACATCACTTAGATTGAACCTCTTGAGCATGTCTTGAGTATACTTGGATTGTTTGATGAAGATCCCTTCTCTCCTTTGCTTGATCTCAAACCCAAGGAAGTACTTTAACTCTCCCATCATGGACATCTCAAAATGTGTGGTCATGAGTGCGGCGAACTCATCATTGAAAGCTTTGTTAGGATAACCAAAGATAATATCATCAACATATAGTTGGCATACAAACAACTCCCCTTTGACCTTCTTAGTAAAAAGAGTGGGGTCGATTTTTCCAATTTCAAACCCACGATCTTGTAACAACTCGGTAAGATGCTCATACCACGCACGTGGGGCTTGTTGAAGGCCATAGAGTGCCTTATCGAGTTGATACACATGATTGGGGAGCTTAGGATCCTCAAACCCCGGGGGTTGTTTAACATACACCAACTCATTAATAGGACCATTAAGAAATGCACTTTTCACATCCATTTGTTGCAATTTAAAGTTATGATGGGAAGCATAGGCAAGCAACAAACGAATGGATTCAAGACGAACAACTGGGGCAAAGGTTTCACCATAGTCGATACCCTCGACGTGGGAGTAGCCTTGAGCCACCAGACGCTCCTTGTTGCGGATGAAAATGCCATGGGCATCTTGCTTGTTCTTAAAGATCCACTTGGTTCCAATGACATTATGGTTCTCCTTTGGCCTTGGAACTAGACGCCACACCTTGTTGCGCTCGAAGTTATGGAGTTCTTCATGCATGGCATTGAGCCAATCAGGGTCTTCGAGCGCCTCATAAACCTTCTGAGGTTCAACACAGGGTACAAAAGCTTGATGAGCACAATAGTTTGCTAATTGTCTACGAGTGCTTACCCCCCTTTTGATGCTTCCTAGAATGTTCTCCATGTGATGTTCTCTGGAAGCAAGCTTGGAGGCAACTTTTGCAGCACAACGCTCCAATTGCTCTTCAAGTGATAATTGAGGAGCATTGAGTTGATCATCTTGAGCGTCGTCAGAAGCTAGATCTTGATCTTGAGCTTCCTCTTGACCTTGATCTTGCTCGGAGGACAGAACTTGGCCTTGTGCATCATTTGGTGGCTCTCCACCATCTTGTGATTGATCTTGCACTTGGCCTTGTTCGTCCGGTTGAGGGCCTTCACTTTGTTCTTAGGAAGCGTGTGGGTCTTGGGTTGGTGATGGTTCCACTTGAGTGGAACATTGTCCTTCTCCTTCGGCCACAAGGGGTTCCTCAATGGGTAGGATATATCCAACACCCATTCTTCTTATGGATTGAGGAGGAATTTCATCACCTACATCAATGGTACCACTTTGCTCCACTTGGGAGCCGTTATTTTCATCAAACTCTATGTTACTCGTCTCCTCAATGAGTCCATTGGACTTGTTGAGGACACGGTAAGCATGAGAGTTTGTAGCATAACCAACAAATATGCCCTCGTGAGCTCTAGATTCAAATTTAGACAAGCGAACACCTTTCTTGAGAATGAAACACTTACACCCGAATAACCGGAAGTACTTGAGATTGGGCTTGTTACCGGTAAGTATCTCATATGGAGTTTTGTTCAAGCCTTTGCGGAGATAGAGCCAATTTCATGCAGGGCAAGCAATGTTGATGGCTTCGGCCCAAAAGTTGTATGGAGATTTGAATTCCGCCATCATGGTTCTTGCCGCATCCATCAGAGTTCGGTTCTTTCTCTCCGCTACACCGTTTTGTTGAGAGGTATAGGGAGCTGCATATTGATGTTTGATCCCCTCATCACTGAGAAACTCATCCAAGGTGTATTCTTGAACTCGGTGTCGTTGTCACTTTTGATCATCAAAATCTTTGCTTCATGTTGTCGTTGAGCTTCATTTGCAAAGTTGATGAAGGTTTGTTGATCTCACTCTTCTTCTTGAAGAAGTATACCCATGTGTATCTTGAGTAATCATCCACAATCACCAAGCAGTACTTTCTACCCCCAAGACTATCAAAAGATGGAGGCCCAAAGAGGTCCATGTGAAGGATCTCTAGGGGTCTCTTTGAATAGATGATAGTCGTGGGAGGGTGAGCCGTCTCATGTAACTTTCCTTCAATGCAAGCCCTGCAAGCACGATCTTTGGCAAAGCTAACATTTTTTAGTCCACGGACATGGTCCCCCTTGAGAAGACTTTGCAAAGATCTCATATTGACATGGGCCAAACGGCGATGCCAAAGCCATCCCACATCAACTTTAGCCATTAAGCATGTCGTGACCTTCGTGGGTTGCTTCGAAAAGTTAACCACATAAAGACCGTTCTCGACATGCCCAACGTAGGCTACTTTAAGAGTCTTGCTCCACAAGAGGGCCACGGTATCAATATCAAAGAATGTAGCGAAGCCCATGAGTGCAAGTTGGCGAACAGAAAGTAAATTGTATGCAAGGGACTCAACAAGCATGACTTTCTCGATCGTGAGATCATGAGAGACAACAACCTTGTCGAGCCCCAATACCTTAGAAGATGAAGCATCACCCCACTCGACGTTGGTGGCCATAGACGAACCTAGATGCACGTCCACCACCAAGTCTTTGCTTCCGGTCATATGATTTGTGGCTCCACTATCGAGCAACCATGATCCCCCACGGGAAGCAAACTCCTACAAGAGATCAATGCTTGGATTTAGGTACCCATTTGGTAATGGGTCCTTTGAGGTTAGTAACAAGGGTCTTAGGAACCCAAATGGACCATTCAATGTACTCATAAGAAGAATCAACAAATTTAGCAAACACATGATCATCAATAGCACGACATAAGACATATGAAGGGTTAAAGTCGCCGGCCATGTTTGATGGTATGGTGGAGTTTTTCTTGACACCACCATCTTTCACCGTTTTCTTCTTCTTTGATGTGCCCTCTCCTTCTTTCACAAAAGTTGGTCGGAGAGGGGGTGGTTGCTTGGTCTTGTCATTCTTCTTCTTCTTGGGCTTAGGAACAAACCCAATTCCTTCCTTTGCCACAACCTCCTTTTGATTGCTCAAAAGGTTGTTGAGGTTCTTCTCACCTTGTATACATGTCACAAGGCCTTTCTCAAGTTGCTTCTTCAACTCGGCATTTTCTTCAACAAGATGCACATGCTCGCAACATGGGTTAGTAGTATTTGCATTATCAATTAAAACCATGCGAGGAAAGATAGCCTTCTCCTTGGTTAGCGAAACTTGGAGTTGATCATGAGACTCCTTGAGAGTAGCATGCATACCTTTCAAGGCCTTGTGAGCCTTGTCGAGTATGACAAACTCTTCTTTGAGTTTAGCATGGTCAACCTCAAGTTTTGCCTTCTCGGAATTAAGCACACGAGAGACAATTAGAACATGATCAAGATCTTTCTTTAATTTAGCATGATTATCGTTGTGTGACTCCTCAAGAGCCAAACGAAGACCACGCTCTTCCTCTAGGCATTAGAGAGATCTGATATCTCATCGGTATAGTCTCAACTATGTCCTTCCATTTAGGTAATGGTTTCCTCGTGAGCCTCGATCATGTCATTGGCCTCACCGAGTTGTTCCAAGAGAGCAACAAAATGCTTCTTGGGTTTACCCTTGAGATTTTTCATGAACAACTCAAATTCATTCTCTCCCTCCTTAGTTCACTCACTCTCATCAATACAATTCGTCAATGAAGGATTAGAAGTGATAGTAGTATTGATGTTTGGGGTTACCTTGTTGGTGGCCTTGGCCATGAGACACTTGGTGGTGATGTTCTCATTTGGTGAGTCGAAGAGAGATGAGTGCGGAGTAGTAGCAATAGCAATTGTGGCCTTGGTGACCATCTCATCATCTTCATCATTATCATCATCCTCAACATATTCTTCTTGGGCCACCAACCCTTTAGGAGTCTTTTTGTTGAAGTTGTTCTTGTTGGGATAAGACTTTGACTTGTCCTTCCGGATAAGCTTGCCTCCAAAGTCTTCTCTTTTCTCATATGGGCCATCCGCAACGAAGTGGCTTACATTTCCACAGTTGAAGCATGTCCTCACTCGTTGCTTGCCCTTGTTCCCACTTGAGTTGTTCCTGTTGAAGTTGGGCCTTGTGTTCTTCTTGTTGCCCCAAAATTGCCTTGAAGCAAGAGCCATGTGCTCATGATAGGCATATTTGGTGTCCTCGGGGCTACACTCATCATCATCCTCCACCTCCTCTTCTTCCATACAAGCCTTGGCCTTCAGGGCAAGGTTGGGCTTTTTCGATCGTTGAGCTCTTCAGACCGCATTGTCGGTGGTCATGTCCAAGATCCTCATGGAAAAGAACTCATCCAACACTTCATTTGAGGATAAGTGGTGGAAGTCCGGTCTCTGACGAATGACAGAGGACATGGCCTTCTGATAGGGCATCATGGCCTTGAGGAACTTGCGCTTGATCTAATTATCATCCATGTCCTTACTGCCATGATCTCGAAGAGAGACCGCAAGGGTAGTTAATCTCCGATAAAGTTCACGAGGATCTTCTTCTTCGATCATAGCAAACTCATTGGCTTCATCTTGCACAACTTCGTAGTTAGAGCGTTGAATGCTAGTGCTTCCCTTGTACATAGTGCCAACATGCTCCCAAGCTTCCTTGGCCACAGTGAAGGGTCGAAGATGTGCAATGTCTTCTGGAGGAATAGCATCTTGAAGAATGCAAAGAGCGGAATCGTTGAATTGATGATCCGCAGTTTCTCTTGGAGTCATGTTGTCGGGATCACGCGGATAAAAACCTTGCTCAATGATTCTCCAAAGATTAGTAGAACAATGATTTATATGACGTTTCAAACGAAATACCCAAGTAGCAAAATCAGAATTTCTTATAAACTTGGGAGGAGGCCCAACGGAATTTAAATGCGGTGTAGGAACGGGTCCTCCATAGTGAGTAGGTGGAGCGGAGTGGGCAAAGATCCCACTCCCATTCTTAGTAACAGGGGCTTGTTCACTACTAGCTTCTCCCTTGTCGGGATTAGCCTCCGACACGTTGGTAGCGGGACGAACCACTTCCAACGGTGCGGTGGATAATTTAAGCCCCTCAAGCAAATCTTTAAACATGCCTTTGACCTCGGTCGCTAGTGACTCTTTCAATGTGGTCAAGGCCACATTGAACTCCTCACGAGAGACCGAGGCTCCCCCATCTGAGGTAGGCAAGGACAGAGTTCCACCGGAATGATCCTCCGTCTCGACTACGTTGTCACCCATACTCTTTGGACGGTAAAGTCCTTAAAAAGAGACGAGGCTCTGATACCAATTGAAAGGATCGATATGGTTGACTAGAGGGGGGGTGAATAGGCAACTAACAATTTTAGCTTTTCTTAACCACTTTAAATTAAGCGTCAAAGTAAGTTGTTGTCGGTGTACTAAGATAGGGGTACCTTAGTACCCCAACTTGTGCACGGGGAGTAGCAGCTTCCCGTGGCTGGGCTTACCACGTGCTCGCCAAGAACCTTTCTGGTCCCTATGAAGCCATTCAAGAACAAAGTATACAAGTCAGAAGATCAAGGCCCCGGCAAGAGGAGCTTGCCGGGAAGGCCGCACTAGGCTCAAGGTTATCACTTTAGCACAAGACCCTGGCAAGAGGAGCTTGCCAGGAAGGCCAAGGAATACATATCTTAAGAGATACCTCGGCGCATCATGCGCCCCGGCAGGACCCGGAGAGCGACAAGCTTCCGGGCCCGGCAAGGTCACGACCCCGGCAAGGTGCTTGCCGGGGAAACCTACACTGTGTGCCCGCGCTCCAGCTCATCTGCCCACGCGTCGCCCTGGGGCCCTTCCAGGGGCACATGGCAGGCGGCTGTGCAGCCTGGGGCACACGGTGGCAAGCCACGGTGACGAGGCTACCGCCGTGGCGAACGGAGAAGCATGGACGGACACTTTTGGGGGCGACGGCGACGGGCATTTAATGCCCTTGTCCCCCACTGTCAAAGTTAGGTGAAGACCACTGTTCATATACTGTTCATGCACTGTTGCAACTACCACCAAATTTACACTTTTACCCTCCTCTACGTTGACACCTGTCGGCGACCCCTTTGAGCTATAAAAGGAGGCCCATGCACAACGTAGAGGGGGTTCGAAACCTAGACAACTCTCTCGCTCGGTGTAGCTAGCACTGTAGATCTTCAAGCTCCCGAGCTCAAGAACTCAATACAACCCAAGCAGGAGTAGGGTTTGACGCGTCCGCGCGGCCCGAACCTGGGTAAAACTGCCCGCGTGCGCTCCTCGATCTGCTCTCCGTGCTCCCTCCGCTCCCTTACCGCAACGTAGAAGGGGCTGCGGTCCCATAGGTGCTCGTGGGAGGACAGTTTCCTCTGACATCTTTGGCGTGCCAGGTAGGGGGGGTCGAGGTTGTGCGGACCTGATCCGGCGCTCACGCGGGCGCAACCTTCAGCAACTTCACCAGCTTCATCAACCTCATCGACAGCATCAACATGCCTCGGAAGAAGAAGGCTTCGGAGGTCGGAAGCCCGTCTGCGTCGATCCCACCGCCACCAGAACCAACGGTTGGTGGAGGAGACGCCGGCGGAAGGGTGGTCGCCGGCGAGGAAACTCACGGCGCCACCAAGTCCAAGGACAAGACTGACGACCGGGCGAACTCCAAAGCCTCGGTGTCAGTACACGCCCCACGTCCCTCCCAGGAGGTGCAAGACCAGCAGCGGCGTGGTACGGGAGGTACCATACGCTTACTGGGGCGTGGCCAAGCCGGAGGATCGCGGGATGCTCAAGGCCAACGTGCTGGTACGAGCAAGGCGCGGTCGCCGGGGCGGGAACATGCTCCTTCTAACGCGGTTAGAAGTCCGAGCGTGTCCCGCTCCTCGCACCGTTCGCCACCGTTCCCCTCTTCTCCAGCAGAGGCCCTGGCCAGAGCCCAGCTGCTCCTCGATTTCCCTCCAGCGGCAGACAAGGCCGAAGACTGGAGGGCAACGATCCAGAGTCTCATCGCCTTCGCCAACAACGACGCGCCTCAGCAGCCGGCAACTTCGCGGCCGCGGCAAGTCGACCAAGCGAAGGCCGATGGCGACAAGACCGCCGGGGGTGCAACTACCGTGCACTCCCCGCCGCGGAAGCAGAAATCGCCACCCCGCCGAATCAACGTCGACGACGACTCTACGGCGTCGTCGGATCCGCGGGCTCACCGCGATCAGCGCCAAGTCCTAGACGACCGGCGACAAGAGGACGCTCGGAGTCGCATCGAGCGTCGACGAGAAGCCCGAAGACAGTCAGATCAGCGCGCTGGGACCGCTGTCGACGCGCACGCGCCCGGTGAACCAGGCGACTTGCCGTACGCGGCAGGTTGCCCTGCGTTCACCCGTGAGCTGCGGCAAGTCCAGTGGCCCAGCATGAAGAATTTCAAGCCCGACGTACCCGAGAAGTACGACAGCAAGACACACCCCTCGGAGTTCCTCAGCATCTACACCATTGCGGTGCAGGCTGCCGGGGGACGCGACGAGAAGATTCTAGCCAACTACATCCCGCTAGTGCTTAAGCCAAACGTCCGGTCTTGGCTTATGCACTTGCCGGAGAACTCCATCTCCTCATGGGCAGATCTGTGCCACCAGTTTGTCGGCGCCTTCACGGGCGGCCACAAACCCCAAGGCCAGGAGAGCGATCTCCACATCCTCGCCCAGAAGGAGGGAGAGTCCCTGCACAAATACATCCAAAGATTCAGCCGCGTCCAGCACAACATTCCCGACGTCCACCCTGCCGCGGTTATCAGCGCATTTCACCAGAACGTGCGTAACCGCCGGATGAGGGAGGAGATGGCCATGACCAAGATCCGGGATGTCAGCGAGCTCTACGCTCTGGCTGACAAGTGCCCGCGCGTTGAAGAGGGGAGGAGACTCCCCGGAGAGGATACTGGCGCAGGAGGAAGCGCAGCGAGGATACCGCCCCGGCAAGGAAAAACCGGCGGCGGAATAACAGAAAGAAGAAGAGCAAGGAGGTATTGGTTGTCGAGCAGTCCGGCAAGGAGGCTCCCGCCAAGAAGACACAGACTGGCGGCTCCGGCAAGGAGCCTGCCCCTATAGCGGCAGCCGACAAGCAGGACGGCTCCGACAAGCAATACTGCAAGATCCACCGCACCAAGGGCCACGATCTTCAGAACTGCAAGAGAGTCGAGTACCTCGTAGAGCAGCAGAAGGCTGAATACGAGCGACGTGACAAGGAGAAGGCCCAAGGAGGCGGAGGAGAACCCAGCAAGAAGCGGCCGTTCAATGGCCGGGAAGGACGCCGCGGCAAGGCCAAGCAGCGGCAAGGTGACAGACCTCCCCGGGGCCGTGACAAGGATGAGGATGAAGACGACGATGATGACATGGAAGAAGGAGACAACAGCGAGCAGGAGTTCCAGAAGGCCACAGAAGTTTTGTGTGTCGACGGAGGTGCCTCTCTGCACACTTCCCACCGCCAGCTCAAGCAGTGGGTGCGGGAAGTGAATGCAGCTGAGCCGCCCGTCGAGTCACGCAGGCTGCTGAAGTGGTCCAGCACGCCCATCATCTTTGACCTTGAGGACCATCCTGACCGCACAACTGCGGTCGGGTGCTTGCCGATGTTGGTCTCACCAACTATCCGCAACCTCAAGGTCACCAAGATGTTGGTTGACGGCGGGGCCGGCCTGAACTTGATCTCCGATGCTGTGATCAAGAAATTACAGATCCCCGACAGCGAGCTCGAGGAAACCGGGTCGTTCCAAGGGATCAACCTGGGAAGGAGCAAGCCGAAGGGGAAGATTACGTTGCCAGTGACCTTTGGCGGGGAGCTCAACTTCAGGACAGAGAGGATCACGTTTGATGTTGCCGATATCCCATTACCATACAATGGGATACTTGGCTGTCCTGCCCTCGCCAAGTTCATGGCAGCTTCCCACTATGCATACAACGTACTCAAGATGCCAGGGCCGATAAGCGTCATCTCTGTCCCCGGCGACAAGAAGGATGCGCTTATCTGCGCCGACAAGATCTACCGGGATGCAGCAGCCACAGCAGAAAGCAACACACTTGCCGCTGAAGCTCCCGGGGGGAAGAACAAGACCAAGTCCGGCAAGAGCCCTGGAGCCCACTCCGGCAAACGCACCTCCTCGGAGTCTGCGCTGCCGTCGAGGACGCACCATCGAGCTCCACCGGCAAGTGCAAGAAAGGAATGGCTGCTCCACCGGCAACCAAGAAGGTGTCCGCCAAGGAGGACGGCACTGGTGGTACCTTCACCATCAGTGCTACACTCGACCACAAATAGGAAAGCGCGCTCGTTGCCTTCCTGCGGGCGAATGTCGATGTGTTTGCATGGCAACCGTCTGACATCCCCGGCGTTCCCAGGAAGGTAATGGAGCACAAGCTTGTTGTTTGTCCCCACGCGCGGCCCATCAAGCAGAAGGTCAAGAAGCAAGCCGTGGAGCGCCAAGAGTTCATAGCTGAAGAGATAAAGAAATTAGAAGCAGTAGGCCTGGTTAGAGGCGTAATACATCCCACGTGGTTGGCCAATCTAGTTGTCGTGCGAAAGGCTAATGGAAAGTGGAGACTTTGTATAGACTTCACCGACGTGAACAAAGCTTGTCCCAAGGATCCCTTTCCCTTGCCGCGCATCGACCAAATTGTTGACTCCACAGCTGGATGTGAGTTGCTCTCATTCCTTGATGCATACTCAGGCTACCACCAGATATTCATGGCCAAGGAAGATGAAGAGAAGACTGCATTCATTACTTCATGCGGCACATATTGCTTCATACGCATGCCCTTTGGATTGAAGAATGCAGGCTCAACATTTGCGAGGGTGGTGCACACTGCTTTTTAGCCACAGATCCACAGGAATATAGAAGCCTACATGGATGATATAGTGGTCAAGAGCAAGAGCAAAGATACCCTGATACAGGACTTAGAGGAAACCTTTGAGAATCTGCGCAAGATCCAACTCAAGCTGAACCCCGAGAAGTGCGTCTTCGAAGTTCCCTCCGGCAAGCTTCTCGGGTTCTTTGTGTCCCAGAGGGGGATTGAAGCCAATCCCGACAAGATAAAAGCCATCGAGCAGATTGAAGCCCCGAAGCGCGTCAAGGACGTAAGAAGACTTGCTGGTTGTGTGGCTGCCCTCAGCAGGTTCATTTCAAAGTCTGCAGAGCGCGCCCTGCCTTTCTTCAAAATTTTGAAAAAGGCAGGCCCTATGAAATGGACTCCGGAAGCGGAGGCAGCGCTGCAAGACTTGAAAGGATACCTGTCCTCCACTCCGATACTTGTCGCACCTAGGCCACAAGAGAAGTTGCTGCTATACCTAGCGGCAACCAATCAAGTGGTTAGTGCTGCGTTAGTAGCGGAGAGGGAGGCGGACGAGGAACCCACATCCCCGGCAAGCGAATCCAGCGGCAAGCAGGGGGCTTCCCCGACAAGCTCTGGCCCCGACAAGGACAAGTCTGCGCAGGAACAAGGAGAAGTGCGAAAGAAGGTGGTGCAGCACCCAATGTATTTTGTAAGTTCCCTCTTGCAGGGGGCTAGATCAAGATACTCTAGGGTGCAGAAGTTGCTGTTCGGCCTCCTCATGGCCTCAAGGAAGCTGCGCCATTACTTCCAAGCACACGAGATAACAGTGGTCACTCGCTTTCCGTTGAAGAGGATATTCCAAAATCCCGAAGCAACAGGCAGGATCGTCGAGTGGGCACTGGAGCTGTCAAGTTTTGGTCTCAAGTTTGAGAGTACTTCAACCATACAGAGCAGAGCTTTGGCAGAATTCATAGCGGAATGGACCCCAACACCAGATGAAGAAGTCCCAGAGACAAGCGTCCCCGTCCAAGAAGCGAGCAGCGAGTGGATAATGTACTTTGATGGTGCTTTCTCGCTGCAAGGCACCGGTGCCGGCGTGGTACTCATAGCGCCCACCGGAGAGCACCTCAAGTATGTTGTCCAGATGCACTTTCCCAAGGAGCAAGTGACAAACAATACTGCTGAGTATGAAGGTTTGCTTGTCGGCCTCAAAATTGCGGCCGAGCTTGGGATCAAGAAGTTGATTGTGCGGGGAGATTCACAATTGGTGGTCCGACAAGTGAATAAGAGTTACCAGAGCCCTTTGATGGAAGCTTATGTTGATGAAGTGAGGAAGCTTGAAGAGCACTTTGAAGGTCTGCAAATGGAGCACGTCCCAAGAGCTCAGAATGATATTGCAGATGGCCTCTCAAAGTGTGCTGCCATGAAGTTACCTGTGGAACCAGGGACCTTCGTGCTCAAGTTAACTCAGCCATCCGTTACACCATCAGTTGGGCAAAACAAGAAGAGGAAGTTGGTCTCCGGCGACTACTTGTCGGCGGATCTTCCCGAAGCCGCCGCCAAGGTCCCCAAGATCAACAGCCAAAATGCTGAGGAACAGTCTGCTCCTGCAGACCCAAGGGTATGTGCAGTTGAAGCAGGCGTTCCCAACAAGCCTTGCCCCGGCAGGCTTGTCGGGGAACCCTCAGCTCCGGCAGAACCACAGGTTCTTGCCTTAGAAGCTGAGGTTCCCGCAGCAGCACTAATGCCTTTAGTCCTTGCTGTTGAGCCTCAGGCTCCAGCATGGGCACAGCAGATCGTCCGCTTTCTGCAAACTGGAGAACTTCCCGACGAGCCAGAAGGGATAGAGAAAATAACCAGGCAGTCAAGTATGTACCAGTTCGTTGGCAATGAACTGTACAGAAGAAGACTCAATGGTGTCAGGTTAAAGTGCATTTCCAGGGAAGATGGACAGAAGCTGTTGGCAGAGATACATGGAGGCATATGTGGCCACCACATTGGCGCAAGGGCACTTGCCGGGAAGGCGTTCCGGCAAGGGTTCTTCTGGCCAGAAGCCCTCCAAGATGCAACTGCACAAGTAACCAAGTGTGAAGCATGCCAGTTCCATGCCAAGCAAATTCACCAGCCAGCTTAAGCTCTCCAGACGATCCCTTTGTCCTGGCCCTTCTCGGTCTGGGGGCTCGATATTCTCGGCCCCTTTCCCCGTGCAGTCGGGGGCTTTGAGTACTTGTACGTAGCTATCGACAAGTTCACAAAGTGGCCAGAAGTGGAACCAGTGAGAAAGGTGACAGCACAGTCAGCAGTCAGGTTCTTCAGATCGATTGTTTGTCGTTTCGGAATCCTAACAGGATCATCACCGACAACGGCACACAGTTTACAAGTCGCACCTTCATGCAGTACGTCCAAGACCTTGGCGCCAAGGTCTGATTCGCTTCTGTTGCTCACCCGAGGAGCAATGGTCAAGCGGAGAGGGCCAATGCTGAAGTGCTGCGCGGACTCAAGACAAGAACCTCCGACAGGCTGCACAAGTGCGGAAGAAACTGGATAGAGGAGTTGCCGGCGGCTCTTTGGTCAATCAGGACGACACCAAATCGAGCCACCGGACAGACACCCTTTGCTCTTGTCTATGGAGCAGAGGCAGTTCTCCCCACGGAACTCATATACGGATCTCCTCGAGTGCTCGCTTATGATGAGCTCGAGCAAGAGCAACTGCGACAAGATGACGCATTGCTCCTTGAGGAGGAACGTCTCCAGGCTGCTGTACGAGCTGCTCGATACCAGCAAGCCTTGCGTCGCTATCATAGCCGCAAGGTCAAGGCCAGGAGTCTCGAGGAAGGCGACCTTGTTCTTCGGCGTGTTCAGTCCGCCAAGAATTCCAACAAGTTGACGCCGAAGTGGGAAGGCCCTTATCGGGTGAGACAAGTCACAAGGCCCGGCGCTGTCCGCCTTGAGACCGAAGAAGGCTTACCGGTGAGCAACTCCTGGAACATAGAGCATCTTCGCAAGTTTCACCCGTAAGGCGCAGTTGCCGTGATCCGCTCCGGCAACCACCTTTTGTACAAGTCTTGCCGCTGTTGCATATAAACCTTTGTACAAAGCCAGGCGCAGACCCCGTGCATCAGTAAAACTTTTGTGCTTCGCACTATTTGTCATTTCCATGCTTTTCTTTGTTATTTGTATGCATCATCTGACACCTTGTGAGACGCACATCCCCGGTAAGCACTAGCAAGCCATAAGGCCCTATACTTGTTGTTCCTCCTCTTTTTCTTTCCCTCTTAAGCAGAAGGAGTATTCCTCGCACACAAGTTTGCCGGGGGGAAGGAGATGGAGGCAGGGACCAAGTGCTGTTCAAAGAAGAAAAGCCTTGCCGGGAAGCAAACAACCTATGAAAGCTAAGTTACCAAAGTTTGAGTAATTCAAATTTCTCAAATTTTTTAGTTGTCTTCCTTGAACAACCACGCTTTGTATGGAAAACCTGTGCGCGGAGGAACCTACCCGTGGCTAGCCGCACCCTTACTTTGTTTCAAGCACGCTCAACGACTTAAGTGAGCTGCGACAAGTGTCGCGCCCTTACTTCGTTTTCGAGTTCGCTCAGCAATCTAAGTGTGCTGCGACTAGCTGCGGCAAGGTTTCTTGCCGCCGAAGGTATTGCCAGCAGGCTGCTAAGATTCCAGCACTCAGCGCTCGCGGCAAGGGTCCTTTGCCGGCAAGTTCTCTAAAAACGTAGGGCGGAATGCATACAAAGTGAAGGGACCAAAGCAATGGAGATAACACTTCATTAGTTGCTCAAAATAAGATTGTATATTACAAAGATAACTTGCCGCAATACTAACAGATTCTTGTCCGTAACATGCTTTGCAGCGGCAAAGGAAGCAGAAAGAAAGGAATCTAATCTACGCGGTCGCCTTCACACCTCGTGATCTTGCCCACCTTGGCGACGATGTGGGCAACCTGCGCCTTCAACGCCTCCTGGTCAGCTTCGGGCGGCAAGGTGCGGAGGACGTTGACGAGGTTGATGCCGGGGTTGCGGTAGACGATCTTCGACAAGACCCGCTCCATGGTGCCCATGCAGAGCCGACGCGCCTCGTCGGCCAGCTGCACGGGGATTTTCTCCCGCAGCCGTTCAAGCGCCGGCGCAATTCCCCTGAAGAACAGACTCAGTTTGGCGCTGTGCGGGAGGTTCTCGTCCGGGGAGTACACGAGATGCTCCGCCCTCAGCGCCATCATCTCCACGTCGATGTTGGCGGCGGAGGTGACAAGTTCATCAGTCCACTGCTCCACTGCCCGGTTGAAGTTGTTCTGCAAGACGGCGGCGCTCTCCACCAAGGCCCTTTCCTTGCGGAGTTCGTCCTTCAGCTTCGTCTCGCGGTCCCGGGCGGCGTCGAGCGAGCCAGTCAGGGTGGAGACCTTCAGCTCTAAGTCAGCAATGGAGTCCTTGGCGGCAGTGAGTTCCTGGCCCTTATCGGAGAGGCGGACCTGCAAATCCGAGTTGGTATGGGCGTCCTTCTCCCGCGCCACGTTGAGCGCGGTGACCCTGTCTTCGCTCACCTTCAGGAACAACTCCAGCTGCGCCACCCTGGCCTCCAGATCCTTCTTGGCAGTCTCCGCGGCAGCGGCGGCATCCCTCGCCTCCTTCAGGGCCTCGCCGATGGCTTGCTCCCGGGCGGTGAGGTCGTCCTCGTGGCTGTCGAGGTTGACCTTCCGCTGGTTGAGCGCTCCCTCCCGCCGAGACAGCTCCTCGGCGGCCAGTCGCTGCTGCTCTTCTACCTCAGCCTTCTCAAGGATAAATGCTTGCTGCGCCCCGGCAAGCTCTTCACGCTCCTCCGCCAAGCTCCGGAGGGCCGCCTGATTGGCGGCGCGGAGCTCCGCGGCGCGCTTCTCCAGATCAGCTCCAGCCTTGGCAGCCAGAGCCTCCCGAGACTCCAACTTCGCCTGCCTGGCCCGATACAAGGCCAGGAGCCGACGAAGGAGTCTCTCCTCTTCGGGCTCGTCGCTGCTGCCGGGCGCTTCAACCACCTTCAATCCGGCGGAGGCGAGGACCTCTCCGTCAAAGGTCTCTCCCTCCGCGGGTGCCCGAGACGAGGACGCCCACGGGACTTGAATAAAGACCTCGTTGGCGGCCTCCAGGTAGACGCCCTGCCCAGCCGCGGAGGCGGAAGGGTCGGCGGCCGGTGCAGCGTCCGGCGCTCCTGCGGCCTCCGGGCCAGCAGTGTGGTCGCCGGTCCCTTCCCCAGCCGCGGCGTCTGCGGTCGGGGCGGTCTCTTCAGCGGCGGGCTCGTCGGCTCCAGCCATTCCCTCAGTGGCAGTGGCGTTGCCGCCGTCGCCGTGCACCTCCTCCTCAGCGGTGACCTCCGTCTCCATCAGCTCTGGGGCAGGAGGATCTAGTGGAAGAAAAAGAAAAGAAAGAATCAAGCAAATATCCAAAAAAGACGAATTCGAGAAGAAGAAGTCACAAGGGTTACCTTCGCGGACTTCTTCGACGACGGGGTCCCTCGCCGGGGAATTCTCCCTTGGCGGCGGAGTAGTGGCCCCTGCTGGCGGAGGGCCGCCTGCGCCCTCCCTTGGCGGGGTGCTCACCCTTGTCGGGCTGCTCACCCTTGGCGGGGTACTCGCCCTTGGCGGAGTGCCCGTACTTGGCGGAGCGTTCTCCCTTGCCGGGGAGTTCATCCTTGGCGGGGAGGGTGGAGCAAGTGGCTCGTCGGGGGCGACCTCCTGGTGCTCCTGCGGCTGCGACTCCACTTCTGCACAAGACAACAATACATCAACCAAGATGATAACCTCAAGCGCACCCGTCAAGCAGAAAGATAAATACCAGACTTATGCTGGGGGCTGCGCTGGGGGCTGCTCCTCGGAGCAGCAGGCTCGTCCGGCAAGCTCGTCGCCGGTGCGTCGCTCGTCGCCGCGACGGGCTCGTCGTCCTCGATATTGACCACAGGGATCTTGGCCCTCTTCGCCATCCGCTGGGTCAAGGTCCTGCGAAGCAAAACAAAAGCAAGATCAGAACCAAGCAAGGAAAATCAAGACAAAATCAAAGAAACTAAAAGAATTGCAAGTACTTACTCCTCTTCCTCTTCGTCGGAGCTGAGGGCGGAGAAGTCAAACTTCGCCTGGTGTGCTCCCGCGCGAGGAGCTGGAGAAGAAGGCTCCCTCGGGCGCTTGGCGGGCTCCGGGGCTGCGGGCTGTGAAGACCCAGCCCCCGTCGTCGCCGAGGACCGAGGGGCAGAAGGAGCACCCGTTCCGCTCCGAGAAGATCCTCCTCCGCTTGGCGCTCGAGCACGGGGTGCCTCCTTGACGACCTCGCTCATCTTGGTGGCACGCGTCGCACGGCGCTTCGGCTGCTGCCGAGGCGCCTGTGGCCTCGCCGTCTCAGCGGCCTTGCGGAGGCGCTTCTTCTGTTGCTGCGGAGGGCTTGGCGGAGGCGGAGAGTTCTCTGAGGACGAGAAGGCATCGTCGTCAAGATTCAGAGATCCGTCGGAGTCTTCATCGGAATCTCCAGACTCGGCGTCCTCCTCCCCCTCGGCAGGCCCGCTAGACTCAGTGCCATGCCCGGCGGCCTCGCTCCCCCCGGCAACCTCGCTCATCCCGGCAAGCTTCACGGAAGGCTCCCCGGCAAACTCCTTGGGCGCAATCTTCAGCAGCTTGAGGATTTCCGCCTCCTCTGCTTGACTCACTGCGTCCGCGGCCTCTGCCTCTTCCACTGTGTATCCAAATTCGCCCGCAGCCGCAGCTGCGGCGGCCTCCTCCATCCTGGAGGCGATGTAAGCTACATCCCGGTCAGTAGTATCCCGGGTGATGCCCTTCTTCTCCTCGGCGTTGCGGGGCTTCTCGACCAAGTTGTCGAAGAAGGTCAGCACGGTCTCCGGTGGAGGCTCCAGCCAAGTGGGGACGACGCCATGGGAGTCGCACTCGGGCATCGTCGCTCGTATGGAATCGCGGGCAGTGCTGTTGCACAGCGGCACCACTCCCCGGGAAGGTTTGAACCACTCCGGGTGGGCGGGGTCATGCTTGAAGAGCTCCCTGACCATCCCCTTCAACTCGAAGACAGTAAAGTTGTAGTTCAATCCAAGGCGCAGCCTCATGATGTCTGCCGCATTGCCGAATTCCCAGGCGGGCCTCTTCCTTTCTTGTAAAGGGGCGATGCGGCGGCGGAGGAAATCTGCTCCAACTTCTCCAACAGTCAGATTGGCGATCCGGAGACGAATGATCCTAATGAGGGCGGTCTGAAGCTTGCTGTCCTCCGGGGCCAATTCACTCCAGTCCCTGCCGCGCACTATGACAGTCTTGTGCGGCGAGGTAAAGGGCTCAGGATTAGCTTCCAGCACCCAGCACCAATCGGCTCTCCACTCCTCCCACTTGCCGCGGAGCTCTCCCTTCAAGTACGCGTCCTTCTTGTTCAGCCTGAAGATCCAGGAGATGCCGCCGGAGAGGGGAGCACCGGACTCTACTCTAGGCATGAAGAAGTGGGGGAAAAGAGCTACATTTGGATGAACCCCAACATAGTTTTCGCACAGATGTGCGAAAACGGCCATCGTAAGGATGGCGTTGGGGGTGAAATCTAGGAGCTGGAGGCCATACGTATTCATTACATCACAAAAGAACTCCGAGTACGGAGGGCACAGACCACAATGGAAGAATGCGGCAAAGTAAAAGTACCCGCCGGGGAACATGTCGGCGGCGACGGCGGGGAGGACTCTGGTGCGGGGATGAGCTTTGGTCTCCCTCGCCCAGAACAAATAGTATTTGTCCCGTAGCTCCCTCGCGCCAAGCCTTGGCGCGAAGACCACGCACTTCTTCCGCAGGGCTGCCAGCTTCGCCACCTGCTCGGACTTCTCCTTCTTGGCCTTGTCACTCTTTGCCTTGTCGCTCTTCGGAGCCATGGCGGGGGTGGCAAGGAAAGAGGCGAGGAGGTCGACGGTGCCGCGGATGCGGGAGACGGCGGAGGAAGGGAGGGGATGGGCTCTCTGTTGACCTTTGGGAGGCGGAGGGCGACGGGGGTTTCTGGAGAATCAAGGCGCAATGAAAACGATGGAGGGAACTGCCCCTGCTTCCTCTGCTTTTAAGGGGGGAGTGGGGGACGTTCCGCATTTCCCATTAAAGAACAGGCCACGATCTCTCCCACGACACCGCAATCGACGCGTGCCATTAGGGAGGGATGCGGCGGATACGGAAGGGGATACGGCTTGCCGTGGGCCGCGCGTGCCCGTGCACTGTCTTGGGCCTGGCCCAACAGCGCTCGGCATCGTGTGTGGCCCAGGACCGGGGGATCCTGTCGGTGTACTAAGATAGGGGTACCTTAGTACCCCAACTTGTGCATGGGCAGTAGCAGCTTCCCGAGGCTGGGCTTACCACGTGCTCGCCAAGAACCTTTCTGGTCCCTATGAAGCCATTCAAGAACAAAGTATACAAGTCAGAAGATCAAGGCCCCGGCAAGAGGAGCTTGCCGGGAAGGCCGCACCAGGCTCAAGGTTATCACTTTAGCACAAGACCCTGGCAAGAGGAGCTTGCCAGGAAGGCCAAGGAATACATATCTCAAGAGATACCTCGCCGCATCATGCGCCCCGGCAGGACCCGAAGAGCGACAAGCTTCCGGGCCCGGCAAGGTCACGACCCCGGCAAGGTGCTTGCCGGGGAAACCTACGCTGTGTGCCCGCGCTCCAGCTCATCTACCCACGCGTCGCCCTGGGGCCCTTCCAAGGGCACGTGGCAGGCGGCTGTGCAGCCTGGGGCACACGGTGGCAAGCCACGGTGACGAGGCTACCGCCGTGGCGAACGGAGAAGCATGGACGGACGCTTTTGGGGGCGACGGCGACGGGCATTTAATGCCCTTGTCCCCCACTGTCAAAGTTAGGTGAAGACCACTGTTCATATACTGTTCATGCACTGTTGCAACTACCACCAAATTTACACTTTTACCCTCCTCTACGTTGACACCTGTCGGCGACCCCTTTGAGCTATAAAAGGAGGCCCATGCACAACGTAGAGGGGGTTCGAAACCTAGACAACTCTCTCGCTCGGTGTAGCTAGCACTGTATATCTTCAAGCTCCCGAGCTCAAGAACTCAATACAACCCAAGCAGGAGTAGGGTTTGACGCGTCCGCGCGGCCCGAACCTGGGTAAAACTGCCCGCGTGCGCTCCTCGATCTGCTCTCCGTGCTCCCTCCGCTCCCTTACCGCAACGTAGAAGGGGCTCCGGTCCCATAGGTGCTCGTGGGAGGACAGTTTCCCCCGACAGTTGTCTAGATAAGTTACTAAGATGACAACTAGATGAAAGTAAAGAACACAACTTCTCAAGCAAGCTATATAAGATAAACAAGTAAAATTTGCACAAGTAAAGGATAGAAATAACCACAAGTGGAGATGGTTAAGACGAGGATGTGTTATCGAAGTTCCTTCCATTTGAGGGGAAGTACATCTCCGTTGGAGCGGTGTGGAGGCACAATGCTCCCCAAGAATCCACTAGGGCCACCATATTCTCTTCACGCCCTCACACAATGCAAGGCGCCGTGAATCCACTAGTGGTGCCCTTGAAGGCGGCAACCGAACCTTTACAAACAAGGTTGAGGCTCTCTCCACAACTTAATTGGAGGCTCCCAACGAAACCCCGGAGCTTCACCACAATGGAATGCGGCTCCGAAGTGACCTCTTCCATCTAGGGTGCTCAAACACCCAAGAGTAACAAAATCCACACAAGAAAGTATGGGGGAATCAAGTTTCCTTTTGTGGAAGTGTAGATCTAGGTCTCCTCCTTCAATCCCTAGCAAATCAACAAGTTTGGTTGGCTAGGGAGAGAGATCGGGCAAGAAAGCTTCAATGGCATTAATGGTGGAGAGAGAGAGGCAAGAGATAAGATGGAGGTGGGAGAAGGGCCCCCTTAAATAGGGTCACCAACAATCCAATGTTATGTGCAGAATAGCATAGGACCGGTACTTCCGCTCACCCAACCGGTAGTACCGGTGAGTGAAGGAACCTACGCCCATGGCACCAAGGCGGTACTTCCGGTGGCTCACCCGGTAGTACCGGGCTTCCGGAGAAAACCGGAACTACCGCCCCACAACCGGTCAACTACCGCTTAGAAACCAGAAGGTTTCAAGCAAGGGCGGTAGTTGGGACGGTGGTTGGGCCGGAACTACCGAGAGGCAGATAGTTTCTGTGCGATGGTCGTCAGAGTGGTACTACCGCCCGGAACACCGGTAGTACCGGTTTCGTGGGAAGAACACCGGTACTTCCGGGCCACCACCGGTCTACCACCGCACCCAGTACAGAAGGTATCACCCCTGAGCGGTACTTGGGGCGGTGGTTCGACCGGAACTACCGGCCACCGGTACAACCGCCTACAACGGCGGTACTACCGCTGTAGAGGAATCTACACATGAGGAAGAATAAAAGGGGACCTCTCTCTCTACGAACGGAGGCAATATAGTGGGTGCAAAGTATCTGTGTACGTGACTTGATTCACCCATTACCTTCCGGTGTGGGTTCCCTCTTAATAGTACGGATTTCCTATGACCAAGAGAAACAAAAAGGCATCGGAACATCCGTCTTCGATCTTTTCCTTAAAGAGGGAAGGCCTAACCGTCTTGTGCCACATGCTATAAACCTGAGTAATATTGACGCACGATTAGTCCACACATGGATTGTCATCATCACCAAAACCTTAGGCAAGAGATGCCCTTACACCTTATCGCGTTGGCTGCGAAGTTCTTATTTGTTTGTGCAGGTGCGAGGGACTCACGCGTGGTGTCCTTCTGGATTGATACCTTGGTTCTCAAAAACTGAGGGAATGCAATGCAAGCTCGAGAAGTAGCAGTCAGCTGGTGAAGTTGCAAGCAAAGCGTCGTGGCGGCATCTACATGTGAAGCGGAGTACATAGCTGCTTCCGAAGCAGCACGGGAAGGAGTCTGGATGAAGGAGTTCATCACCGACCTAGGAGTTATTCCAAGCGCGTCGGGCCCGATGACTCTCTTCTGTGACAACACTAGAGCTATTGCCATTGCTAAGGAGCCCAGGTTTCACAAGAAGGCCAAGCACATCAAGTGCCGCTTCAACTCCATTCGTAGTTACGTTCAAGATGGAGACATAGATATTTGTAAAGTGCATACAGATCTGAATGTCGCAGATCCGTTGACTAAACCTCTTCCACGAGCAAAACATGATCAACACCAGAACTCTATGGGTGTTCGATTCATCACAATGTAACTAGATTATTGACTCTAGTGCAAGTGGGAGACTATTGGAAATATGCCCTAGAGGCAATAATAAAATGTTCATTATTATATTTCCATGTTCATGATAATCGTCTATTGTTCATGCTATAATTGTATTATCCGGAAATCATAATACATGTGTGAATACATAGAACACAACATGTCCCTAGTGAGCCTCTAGTTGACTAGCTCGTTGATCAATAGATGGTTACGGTTTCCTGACCGTGAACATTGGATGTCATTGATAACGGGATCACATCATTGGGAGAATGAAGTGATGGACAAGACCCAATCCTAAGCATATCACAAGATCGTGTAGTTCGTATGCTAAAGATTTTCCTATGTCAAGTATCCTTTCATTAGACCATGAGATTGTGCAACTCCCGGATGCCGTAGGAGTACTTTGGGTATGCCAAACGTCACAACGTAACTGGGTGGCTATAAAGGTAAACTACGGGTATCCCTGAAAGCATATGTTGGGTTGGCACGAATCGAGACTGGGATTTGTCACTCCGTATGACGGAGACGTATCTCTGGGCCCACTCGGTAAGACATCATCGTGATGAGCTCTATGTGACTAAGGAGTTGGTCACGGGATGGTGTGCTACGGAACGAGTAAAGCTACTTGCCGGTAACGAGATTGAGCAAGGTATCGGTATACCGACGATCGAATCTCGGGCAAGTACTATACCAGTAGACAAAGGGAATCGTATACGGGATTGATTGAATCCTTGACATTGTGGTTCATCCGATAAGATCATCGTGGAACATGTGGGAGACAACATGGGTATCCAGATCCCGCTGTTGGTTATTGGCCGGAGAGATGTCTCGGTCATGTCTGCATGGTTCCCGAACTCGTAGGGTCTACACACTTAAGGTTCAATGACGCTAGGGTTATAGGGAATATATGTACGTGGTTACCGAATGTTGTTCGGAGTCCCGGATGAGATCCCGGACGTCACGAGGAGTTCCGGAATAGTCTGAAGGTAAAGATTTATATATGGGAAGTCTTGTTTTGGTCACCGGAGGGCAGCCGCACCCATTGCCTGGCGCAGCCCTCCCCCCTCCCAACTCCTCCTCTTCTCCTGCGAAGCTTGGCGAAGCCCTGTCGGAGTACCACGCTCCTCCACCACCACTATGTCGTCGTGCTTCTGCTGGACGGAGTCTTCCCCAACCTCTCCCTCTCTCCTTGCAGGATCAAGGTGCGGGAGACGTCACCGGGCTGCACGTGTGTTGAACACGGAGGCACCGTTTTTCGGTGCTTAGATCGGATTCGACCGCGATATGAATCGCTTCGTGTACGACTCCACCGACTACGTTCTTGTAATGCTTCTGTAACGCGATCTTCAAAGGTATGAAGATGCACTCCCCTCTCTCGTTGCTAGTCACTCCATAGATAGATCTTGGTGATGCGTATAATTTTTTTGAATTTCTGCAACGATCCCCAACAAGGACTTTAAGAGTCCTCGTAAGGTGCCTAACTATACAGCAGATCAACACCCTGAGGCTCGAGTGGAGAGTTATGAGATGGCTATCGAGATGCTGGATGTTAGTGAGGCCGTGTGTGCTAAGTATTTCACCATGATGCTGGAAGGCACGGCCTGCAATTGGTTGAAAGGACTGCCCCACAATTCCATTGGGTCATGGGCGGAGCTGAAGGCCAAGTTTATCCGACATTTCAAGGATACATGCAAGCAACCGATGTCAATTGTGGATTTAGCTTCTTGTGTTCAAGCCGAGGGCAAATCAACGACCAGGTGGGTGCGCCGGGTCTCAACCATTATACACTCTTCAAATAAGATCAACGCTGAATCAGCATTGATAATGTTGGAGAAGAATTGTCATTTCCTTCCACTCAAGCAGAAGTTAGGGCGGATTACATGTCATTGCGATGATACGGGGGAGCTCATGGCAGCTCTCGTCAAGTATGCCGACTCTGATAGTACCAAGGACCCCAAATCTGAGGCTGAAAGATCGGGAAAGGGAAAGAAGAGCAATGATATGACAGCATTTTAACCCGCCCAATCAGAGCGGTGGCGGTAAGCGCAAAGCTGATGATTTTGTAGCTAACACTGTAGCACGGAATTTTAGTCAGCGACGCAAAGGGAGGCTGGCTCTGAGATATAACCTTGATGAAATAATGAATCAGCTGTGTCCGAAGCATGGAACTGAGGAAAGGCCGGCTACCCATATGTGGAAGGATTGCAGCATTATGAGACACTTCAGAGAGTCTATCCATAACAACCATGGACCAAACGGCGGTTCAGGGTCCAGCTCTCATGGTCCGGGTCATGGAGGCGGTGGCTCAAGTTCCGGGTTTCAAGGCCAAGGAAATCAAGGTGGTAACAATCAGCAGAGCAATCAAGGGAATCAGCAGCAACAGTCCGGTTATCAGAGTACCCTAAAGCAGCTGAGCAGTGGGTAGTACCACATTTTCATCACAAGTCTGTGCAAGCGGGATCAGAAACTTCATAAAAGGGTGGTGAATGCCGTTGAGCCGGCGGTTCCCTGTTTCTTGCGATGGTCTGAGCAGCCATTGTGTGGAGCCGCGAGGATCACCCGCCCCGGGTTGATAATCCGGTCAGATGGCTTTAGTGTTGGTGCCTCAGGTTGGAGGATATAAGTTCACTAAGGTGCTCATGGATGGAGGCAGCAGTATCAATATCCTTTACTATGATACTTTCCGTCGTATGGGATTAACTGACAAAAATCTTAGACCTTGCAATACTGTTTTCCATGGAGCGGTGCCTGGTAAGTCGGCGTACCCGGTGGGAAAAATTGATTTGAAGGTAACTTTTGGGGATGAATATGATCCCAGAACAGAAACTCTAACGTTTGAGATTGTTAAGATCCACAGCACGTATCATGCTCTGTTTGGGCCGCCGGCTTATGCTAAGTTCATGGCAAGGCAGTGTTATGTTTATTTGCAGCTGAAGATGCCGGGTCACAAGGGCACCATAACAGTGCATGGGAGTCGCAAGATAGCTTTGGAGTGTGAAGAAGGTGACGCGGCGTACGCGAAGTCAGTTTGTGCCACTGAGGAGCTGAAATTCTATAAGGATAATGTTGACCCGGCAAACATGACATCTTTAAAGAAGCCACCACAGAGCATGACCCTTTGTTGAAGTTTAAGTCGGCGGACGACACCAAGCTAGTTGACTTTGTTCCTGACGACTCATCTAAGCAGTTCAGCATCAGTGCTAATCTGGATCCGAAATAGGAAAGCATGCTCATCGAGTTCATCCGTGAGAATCGGGACATCTTTGCATGGAAACCTTCAGAGATGCCGGGTGTACCGAGGGAACTCGTTGAGCACACTCTTAATATTGATCTGAAATATAAGTCGGTCAGACATTTTCTTTGCCATTTTAACGAGGAGAGGCGGAAGGCCATAGGTGAAGAGGTTGCCCGGCTCTTGGCGGCCGGGTTCATCGTTGAAGTTTTTCATCCCGAGTGGTTGGCTAACCCGGTTTTGGTGCTTATGAAGAACGACACTTGGCGAATGTGTGTGGATTATACGGACTTAAACAAGGCTTGCCCAGCTGACCCGTTCGCCCTCCCTTGTATTGATCAGATCATTGATCCTACGGCGGGTTGTTAGCGTTTGAGTTTTTTGGATGCTTATTCTGGGTATCATCAGATCATGATGGCAGTTAAGGACCAGGAGAAGACAGCTTTTATCACTCCGTTTGGAGCCTTCTGCTATGTGTTTATGCCTTTCGGGCTCAAGAGTGCCCAGGCAACTTACCAGCAGTGTGTACAGAATTGCCTTCATGGCCAGATCAGGCGTAATGTTCATGCTTATGTGGATGATATTGTGGTTAAATCCAGAAAGAAGGAGACCCTAATTGACGATTTGAAAGAGACATTTGACAATCTCCGGGTGTACAAGATGATACTTAACCCGGCCAAGTGTGTTTTTGGTGTACCGGCAGGCAAGCTTTTGGGTTTTTTGGTTTCCGAGCGAGGCATCGAAGCTAACCCGGAGAAAATCAAGGCTTTCACTTCCTTGGCGAGGCCAAAGTGTGTCAATGATGTCCAGCGCTTGGCAGGACGGATAGCGGCTTTGATCCGGTGCATAAGCCTCCTAGGAGAGAAGGCTATCCCTCTGTATCAGATGATGAAGAAGACAGATGACTTTGTCTAGAGTGAGGCTGGTAATGAGGCGTTTGAGGCACTTAAGAAGCAATTGGTTGAGCCACCGGTTCTTGCTGCTCCCATCGACAAGGAGCCTTTGTTGTTATATGTAGCCGCAAATAGCCGGGCTGTCAGTGTGACCATTGTTGTGGAAAGAAAAGAGGCTGTCAAGGAGTATCCGGTTCAACGGCCGGTTTATTACATCAGCGAGATACTTATTGAATCCAAGTAGAGGTATCGGCATTGGCAGAAGCTGGTATATGGGGTCTTCATGGCAATCCGGAAGCTCATGCAGTATTTCCTGGGTCATCCTATTACTATGGTGAGTTCTGCTCCCTTAGGGGATATCATCCAAAATAGAGAAGCCACAGGTCGGGTAGCCAAGTGGGCCATTGAGCTTGGACCCCATGGTTTAAAGTATGTACCTCGTACGGCCATCAAGTCACAAGCACTCGTGGATTTTATCAATGACTGGACAGAATTGCAAACGCCTGAGGAAAAGCCGGATAACACATATTGGACTATTCACTTTGATGGATCCAGGCAGTTAGAAGGCTCGGGGGCTGGAGTTGTCTTAACTTCCCCGTGAGGTGATAAAATTTTTTATGTTCTCCGGTTAATGTTCCCTTTTACTAATAATGCAGCTGAGTATGAGGCCTTGCTCCATGGTCTTTGGATGGCCAAGGAGATGAACTTAAACTGGGTGAGATGCTTTGGCGATTCAGATCTTCTAGCCTAGCAGGTTTCTGGCACTTGGGATTCCAAGGATTCACTCATGGCGGCTTATCGTCGAGAGGTTGATGCTATTATGGGTCACTTCAAGGGTTACCAAGTTGAGCACATTGATAGAATGAAGAATGAGTCGGTTGATGCCTTAAGCCAGTTAGGATCTCAGCGTAAGCCGGTGCCACAACACATTTTTGGATGTTTTGATTAACCCGTCTGTCAAGTTACCCACGGAGGAGGATCTTGATGTTCCTGACCCAGAGGCACAATTGGTTACGGCTCTTCATGTTCTTCCTGACTGGACGGTTTAGTATTTGGCTTACATGACCCGGGGTGAGTTGCCTGAAGACGAGATTTTGGCCAGACAAATAACCCGGCAGTCTAAGTCAATGACGATTGTCAATAGGGAATTACACCATCGCAGTGTTACAGGGGCGTTTCAACATTGCGTTTCTCCTGAAGAAGGCTATGAGATTCTGCGGGAGATCCATGAAGGAGATTGCCGTCATCATGTTGGCTCTAAATCTCTTGTGGCCAAGGCTTTTCGCCATGGGTTCTATTGGTTGATGGCTCATGCTGATGCTGAAGACTTGGTCAGCAAATGGGATGGTTGTCGGAGGTTTTCACGACATGCTCACATTCCGGCTCAAGAATTGAGGATGATTCCAATAACTTGGCCGTTTGCGACTTGGGGGCTTGATATGGTCGGGCCTTGTAAGAGGTCTAAGGATAAAAAACCCACCTTTTGGTGGCAGTGGATAAATTTACCAAGTGGGTTGAAGCAGAACCGGTTAGCAAGTGTGATGCAGTGACGGCAGTTCAGTTCATCAAGAAGGTGATTTTCCGTTTTGGCTTTCCCCATAGTATTATAACAGATAATGGCACTAATCTATCCAAGGGTGCTATGAGAGAATTTTGTCAACGAGAGCATATTCTACTTGATGTCTCCTCCGTGGCTCACCCCCAATCTAATGGTCAAGCAGAACGGGCTAATCAAGAGATTTTGCGAGGCATGAACCCCGGCTTATGGTTCCTCTGAAGAGAACGCCGGGCTATTGGGTAGAGGAGTTACCTTCAGTATTGTGGAGCATCAATACAACACCCAACAGATCTACAGGTTACACACCTTTCTGCATGGTCTATGGAGCTAAGGCGGTTCTTCCTAGTGATATCCGTCATGATTCGCCTCGAGTGGCGGCTTATGTTGAAGCTGATAATGAGAAGGCAAGTCAGGATGCATTGGACTTGTTGGATGAAGAGCGTGATCTTACAGTGGCTCGTTCAGCGATTTATCAATAGGATTTATGACTGTATCACAGCCGCCGAATCAAAACCAGAACCTTTCAAGAAGGCGACTTAGTACTCCGGCTTATCCAAGATCAAACTGATATGCATAAACTATCACCACCTTGGGAAGGACCTTTTGTCGTCAGCCAGAATCTGCATAACGGATCATACTATCTGACTGACGTTCGGGAGCACAAGATTCACGCACATCAGAGGAGGAGACCTGTCGACCGTGGAATATTGCTCATATCCGGCCTTACTATACTTGAGCCACCGGTTATCATGATGTACATAGTTTGATGATGTAAATACTAGAACAATATAATAAAGCCGGCATCCCTGATAATTCGGGGCCTCTGTCATTTTCACTTCCTCAAAGCTGAGTCTTTGTCATCATCCTACATGTTTATTTAAGAGGCTTGACGCCCTAATTGTAGGGAGCAAAGAGAGTTGGATGCATAGCACAGCTCAAACATAGGTCCTCGATGAGAACAATTCGTAAGTATGTCACTTGGGGGCTTCCTGTTCAAACACAGGCGTATTCGACCAAAGAGAACACAACATTACTACCCTTTTGATCAGGTTATGTTCAAACATAGGCGTATTCTACCAAAAAGGACATAACCTGTGGGTCATCCTACATGTACCCAGCTGCTTCAACTCCATCAGGTCATCCTGATTGACCCGTCGAACTCTTGGCAATCAATCTTTTATGACGCATTCGACCAAAGACTTGAGCTTGCTAAGGTTAAAACACCGGCTGACATGTGAGAGCACGGCTTATCGATAGTTAGGATAGATCCAGGCTCAAAAAGTCGCCTTCCTTGAAACTTGGATAAATCGGCATGTGATGCAAGATGCAACTCTGACCCCGCATACTCTAGATAAGTCTATCTTTAAAAGAAAGACCTGCACTTGTCTAGGTTCAAATGTCGCTTGGGTACTGTGAGAGCCGGCTCACAGCAAGCGTGTACCTTCCAGTGGCCAACAGGCTAGTTTCATTGAAGAAGAACCTTTGGCTAGGCGGCCTGCAAAAGCCTCGGATGTTTTTGATCTCCTCTTTTCTGGTTTTTGTTTTTTCTCTTAGGTTTTCCTTTGCCGTTTGTTTTTTGCAAGTTAGGCCAAGCTGCCTCTACTTATTGCTCATATTTAAAGCATCTCTGGGTCTCTGCAACTTGACCTAATGATCGGCTCTAAGCCACCAGAAGATAACAATCTTATATTTGGAGCGATAGCTCTACAAAACTTTAACTGCATGGAGCTGATAAGCCGGCAGTCTAAACATACACTACAAGTATGATTATTTTTCGCAGTGGTCTTGAACATAGTAATTAAGCCGGCCCTGGTTATGGACTATCTGTCCCCAGTGGCATCGGTCGGGCATCATGGCCCGCCTGGCGGTAAACCGCTAGGGCACTTGTTATCTGTTTATGTGCAGGATAAGGATTAATTTGATCTGCATAAGTCAGCACTGTCATAAGCATAAAGTGATGTTTCTTCAGCTGGCAGATCAACAGTATTATGCAGAAACAGAACCGTACACAATGGCACGACAGATTAAAGTTTTACTACCCTATTACATGACTCCGTGAGCCAAACAAAATCAAGTATTTTTTAATGGATTAATCATGTAAACCACCCGGCGGTTCACTTTTCCTGGCCTTGCTGACTTGAAGCTTCTGGATTACCCTTCTCCAGCTCTTCGTCCTCCTCTATCTGAAAGTTTGGTGATGACCAATTGATGCCAGCCAAAGCTTCAAATTCAGCTTCATCATCGATAAGTTCAGACGGGTAAATCTCAGGGACGAAAGTATGCTTACTGATTGGAGGGATTAGCTCCATCACTTTGTAAGCCAGAGTGGGCATATTCTGGTTCTCTATATTGTAAGCCGACTAATATCTTGACAGATCTGTTTCACTGGCAATCAGGCTGGCCAGAGGGCGTATATCTTTGACACAGGCAGCAAAGTCTTTTTGATCAAAACTCGTGCCATCTTCTTTCAGACTTGGATAGCCAATGGCTAAGTCAGCTGGGTCTAACTCTGGTAGCCACGGTTTGGCCCGGCTTAAAGCTGTTATGGCACCGACTCTCATAGACTACCGCTTCATTTCATCAATCCTGGCAGATGGCACAGAAAGTTTCTTCAAGATATCTATTAAAAGAGTAGGTGTCTGGTTGGACGGAGAGACGGTAACCAATGCGCGCTGAGCTCCGGTATATTACTATTCAACAAGTGTATAAACAACTTTAACCTTCACGAGCATCTCTTTGGCAAGATTGCTGCTCCTGCGGCCTGCATAAGTCATAAATTAGTTAGCGGCGGTTTATGCTATCCAAGGAAAGATTCAATTTTCAACAAGGCGGTTTACCAAAGATAGCTGAAGCCATTTGAGATACATGGTGCTTTAAGTCGGTGAGCTCAGTGGTCACCTCTTCAAGACTTGCTTCTGCCCTGTCGGCTCGCTGTACCAAGGCGTTTCTTTCTTCAGCCCAAGCAGCTTTCTCCGTTTCAAACTTGGCCTTCAGTTCTTCCATTTCAGCTACACTAAATAGAAATTTCGATTCAGCCTTCTCGCTCTCAGATTCTTGAAACTTCAGCCGGATCTTTGCATCATCTAATTGTGATTGCAATTCAGCAGTGGTATCATGTATAGACAAGGAGTTACGAAACACATTATTATCCGGGTTACAAGAATTGAAGTCCCAAGCCTTTTGCAAGCAACAACACTTGGCACTTGGGGGCTAATGGCTGCCGAAACGTTCCTTTTGCGCCAATTCATATCAATAAAGTCCCAAGCACTTTGCAAGCAAGAGTACTTGGCACTTGGGGGCTAATGCATATTACTTGTCTTTTATTATTCATCGATGATAAACCAGTGGTACTGTAAACATTGACCGCTGGCTTATGAAGGGTATGCAGGCAAGTTCTAGAAATGCACAATGATGAATAGGACCGACTCATTCATACTGATTAAGCCGGCCCTTGGGGGCTACAGGTGCAACATTCATCAAAGTCAGATTTCCTATAATGATGTGTGCCCACTCTGAAAGGATTCTATGAAAAATACTCATGCTATTCTAAGTCTACATCATATTCAATTCTATCATATCCAATAGACTTGGGGACTGGAAGGATGTATATAATTTAGTCAAAATTCATACCTCAAATTTCTTACGCATCTGCTTCACCATGTCAATTTCAAGATCACGGCTGCTATGGACTTGACTGAGATAGCCGGAAAGCACTTCACTACTGCTCAGCTTTGCATAAATAGTCATGTCAAACCTTCCTTTCCGCTTCTCAACAAGTTCATGTTTGGCGGTGTGTTTGGCCAGAATAGTTGGATTGCTCGGTTCTCTAAAGCTGGTGCCAGTAATTATCACATCTTTAGTTTGCTTCTCTACCGGCTTAGTTGGGATTGATGATTCAACAGTTACAGAAGTGATATTGGTGTGGTCAAGAGAGACGTCAAGAATTTTAGGAGGAGCATTGTGAGCAGTTTCCTCCGTTGGCTTTTCAGCATCTATCACTGAGACTTACTACTCCGACTCAATGATTTTAGGATCAGTTGCCGGTTTGGTCGTTTTTGCTTTCTTATAGGGCTTGGCTTGGCCACTGCACAAGTTAGGACAAATCAGTACAAAGTTATAAAGTATGAGGAAGAACAGAACAGGGAATAATTGTTACCCATGGCAGTCTTGAAAGCCGGCAGCTGAGTCTGAGATGAATCACTGGATGAAGAGCGAGAGACCTCCTAGTAGTTTGAATCGGCATAATTCAGTGGCTGGCAAATGAGACCCGCCAGCGGGTAAAAAGAGTTCAAGTGCGGAAGAACCTCATTTTAACGTTTCCGTCGGATCGGAGTATTCGGTAAGCCGGAGGACAGCTCTTCACCTCCGGTGTTCCGAGTTTGACGCCGGTTCTCGTGCTGCTGTTGCTTCAAAAGAAAGTGAGGATCCAAATAAGCTAAGGGGTGTGAAATCTTACTTTTCGGGTTACTCGTCGAATTATCTGTCTTGGCAATGTTTCTGAGCCGGAGGATATAGTAATTACCTCTTCATCAACAGCCTGGCTGGCTCCCGTATTGTCCTGGCAATAATCAGTGTCAACAAGATGAATGAAAAACGAACCAAGAGAGTCAAGGGCTACCTCCGACTCAGATCTGTCGTTTAGGTCAAACAAGTAAGAAGCACTTGGTTTCTTCTTTGTCTTTTTAGCAGCTTTCGTAGTGGCTTTCTTGACACCTCTGGTCTTTTTGGCAGCCTTGTGATCATATGTCTTCTTACAGAAACCCAATTTAGCCTGTGAAAGTCGACAAGGTTGAGTTGACAGGAGAATCAAATAATAAAGCAAGAAAGGTTAAAATTAAGACTCACATCTGGTGCCGGGTTAAGCTTGCAGAAAGGGTTCAGACCCACTTTGCTGCAGTCTCCCAGGCCTTCGTTCAGAAGGGTCTTTGTCATTTCAGTAATTGTGTCCTTAGTTAAGTCCAAGGGGCTGTGGCGTAATGAATCTTTGGTCTCACCAGTGTAATTACACATTAAGCCAGACCGGCGACTCAAGGGTATGATCCGCCAAGAAACCCAGCACCGGACCAAGTCAATTGCGGTTAGCCCATTTCCTAGTAGGGCCCTGACCTTTGTAACAGTGGGAGCAAGTTTTTTACGTTCCACGGCAGTAAGTTTTTCAGCAAGAGGATGCTTTGGGTCCAGACGTTGGACACGATAACCCGGCAACGGATTCTCATCAGCCGGAGAGGCGTCTTGCAATAAAACCACGTCTGATTCCAATCCTTGGGGTGACTCGGCAGTCGGGCATAGGGGAAAATAGCATCTCTTCTACGTTGAACTGAGATGGCGCCAAGTTCCAAGCTGGGTCCATTCGTGAACTCGTTTTGGCAGTTTAAATAAAAATATTCTCTAAAGAGCTCGATGTTGGGCTCCTCTTGAAGGTACACTTCGCAGAAGACTTGAAAATTGCAAAAGTTTGATGCGGAATTGGGCCCGATGTCTTGAGGATGGAGCTGAAAGAAGTGCAGAACGTCCAAAAAGAACTTAGAGCCGGGTGGTGAAAAGCCCCGGTTCATGTGATCAGTAAAAACAACCACTTCATCGTCCTTTGGATGAGGCCTCACTTCGCCCGGCTTAGGGGCGCGGTAAAGCATGATGGATTTTTTTCTGCAAGTACCCAATTTTGACAAAATCATCAAGTGTAGCATTGGTGACAACAGAAGGAACCCAATTGCACGAAGTGACTGTCTTCGGAGGCATTGTGAGTAGAGAAGCCTAGAAGAAGGAAATATTTTGCCGGTTCAAAATTGGCTCATTAAGCCAGAAATCAGACTACAACATATGTTCAGAACGGCGGCTTAAATGGGGCCTAAGGGTATATGGGTAATGATAAACCGGTGATATAAGCCGCCGTGACAAGCGCCAATACTCAAGAATCGTTAAAGGGAAAAATTTGCTAAGTATTGAGACAAACAGGTTTCACAGATTGGAGCTGCAACATTGGATCTACAGCAGTTCAGAAAAATAAAGTAAAAACCTAAAACTAAGGTGGCGGCGGCGAGAAAGTAAGAAGGCTCAAATGAGATTTATTGCAATGAGGATATATTTCGAGGTCAAGACGAGTATTAAAACTGCTACCACACAGATTTTACAGACTAATATCTTGACTTGGGATCTACGGTGTTAAACGGCAAGCAGTCAGACCTAAATATCAGTTTTGAGCAGTTCATGGATTCGGTTTGGTTCTTTCTTGTGCGGATGAGATGTTCTAGTATTTGAAAAAGAGATGCTATGAATACCATTGCATAGAGGAGTATCAAGTTCAAGCTAAAAATCACAACTGCAGGGAAGGAAGAGGACAAACTCTGATGAACTCGTAGGAACCCTAATGGATCTAAAAGAATAAGAAGGAGGAGAACTTACTTGGGCTGATGAACGGCGGCGGTGCGTAGATGAGATCTGGTCAAATCAGGCTGATGCAGCGGCTGTTGTGGAGGAGGAGACAGAGATTGACGGCGCCGGCGGAGCTTGTGTGCGGAGGCGTCGCGAGGAAGGATACTAAGATGAAGTGACAAGGGGGGAAATGGAAAGGGACCCCTGACCCTATTTATAAGGCGAATGTATAAAGGTCATGCGTGGGAATTGAGGAGGCTGAAAAACAGATATGTAACAGCGCAGGCGCCTCGATTGTCGGAGTTTCAATAAATGCAGAGATTTGTTAAGATTTGGACAATTCAAAAGTAAATGACAGGTGACGTCATGGCGGGTTACCACAATTTCAAGGACTCACGTCATGGCGGGTTACGATATCTCGCGAGAAGATGAAGAAAGATTGACATGAACAAGTTCAAATCAACCTGGGGCCTAATGTTGGGGATATAACTATTTGACATGACCCGCCCAGGAGGGGCCGGGTTACCTCAATGGTGGTTCATGGGTCAAGCCCAGAAGCATGTTGAAGATGGCAGTTCAAGAAGAGTAACGTATAAAGGGCCCAAAACCCAGAGTGGCTTAAGGCCCGTAAGTGTAAACTGCCATGTATGTTTGACTTGTACTATAAGGCATGTAACGATGAGTCACCAGGCCGGACACGATTGTATGAGCCGGCCGGGACTCTGTAAGCCGCCGGGCGTCAACCCGTGTATATAAGGGGACGACCCGGCAGTGGCTTAGGGCAAGAAACAACATATCGAAATACAGGCCAGCGTATTCGCTCCCAAGCAATCGCAACCCTAGCAATACCACCTCAAACTGGATTAGGTTTTACCCTCACTGCAAGGGGCCGGACCAGTATAAACTTCTTGTGTCTTTTGTCCCATTTAACCCCTTTAAGCTAACCACGTCGCGATGGCTCCACAACTAAGTCCTTTCCTTAGGACATATGTCGTGACAACTCCACGAGAAGACATATCCAACACACAAGTTTCATCATATATACATACATAACATCCACATAGTTCCATCCATACATATTACAATATTTTCACATTGTTCATCCAACACCTATCCATCCATCCATATAACAAGTTCCACATTGTTCATCGATACAAAATAAAAGTAAAAAAGGAAAAAGAAGCACTCCATCCATGCAAGTTTCTGTGAAGTAAATGAAATCTGCAAAATGGGAAGCAAGAAAGATAGAAGAAGAAGACTAGAAGAAGAAGAAGAAGAAAATGAAGAAGAAGAAGAAGAAGACTAGAAGAAGTAAGCATACTTAGGTAAAATGGAGCTAACCTAGCTAATTATGCCATTTTTCAGTGAACTAAGCATATTATGCCATTTTTGATATAAAGTATCTAAGCATAGGTCTTTATTGAGCTAACCTATGTAACTAAGCATATTACAGCTAACTTAGGTCATTTTGGAGAAGAAGAAGAAGAAGAAGACTAGAAGAAGAAGAAGAAGACTAGAAGAAGAAGAAGAAGGTTTTTACCCTTTTCCTTCTCATGCTTCTTCTTTTATTCTTTCTTTTTCTTCTCTTTCTTCTTCTATTCTTTCCTTTTCTCATCTTCCTTGTTTTTCTTCTTCTTATTCCATATTTGTGTCATTTTAGAGCTTACATAGGTAATTATGCCATTTTTGGCTAACTAAGATTATTATGTCAATTTGGAGGAAAATAAGGTAAGTATAGGTCATTTTGTGCTAACATAAGTAATTATGCCATTTTTTAGCTAACGTAGGTATAATGGATCATTTTGGAGCTAACCTAGCTAAAATGGATCATATTGGAGCTAACTTAGGTAAACTGGGTCATTTTGGAACTAACCTAGGTAAAATGGATAATATTGGAGCTAACCTAGGTAAAATGGGTCATTTCGGAGCTAACTTAACTAATTATGCCATTTTTGAGTTAACTAGGCATAATTATGTCATTCTTTACATAAGTAAGCCGAGTGTATGTCATTACTGAGCAAACCTAGATAACTAAGCATATTAGAGATAACTTAGCATATTAGAGCTAACTTAGGTCATTTCGGAGGAAACAAAGCTAAGTATAGATCATTTTGGAGATCTGACATACCTGACATAGTTCACTCCTCCTTCTTCTCCTTCTCCTTCAGCATCCTAATGCGCTTAGAGCGGCGAGGCAGTGGGATGTAGTCTTCTACCACAATTGGCATGGTCATGTCGCTCGGCTGTGGGATCGCTGGCGCCACCACCATCGTGACATCATTGTCAGGCACCACCACCATCGCGAGGCCATCTTCAGGCAGCACCATCGCTAGGTCATCATCAGCCACCACCATCTCTTGCCCATCGTCAGCCACCACCATCGCTTGGCCATCGTCAGCCACCACCATCTCGAGGTCATCGTCAGACAGAATAGGTTGCACCTCCTCATCCCCACTCTGCTCCTCTTCTTCCCCACTCTATTCCGGATCATCCTCGCTGCTGCTTTCGCTGTAGCTAGACTCGCTGCTGCTTTTGTTGTAGCCAGAGTCGATGTCGCTGCTTTGATTGTCTGACCAAATGCAACAAAGTTTTTTTCACAATCAGTGTGAGACAAAGACAAATGGAGAGGAAGAAGTGGCAGAGCGTACTGGCATCATCGTCGTCCTCGTAGCGCATGCGGCACATAGTCGTGTTGAACACCTTCATTGTGAGCATGGCGTAACCGTTGTACCTAAAGACAAGGAAGTACCCGTGCCTCGGGTCATAGGCACAGACGAACTGCTCCCAGCCACGACACGGGTACATGTGGTCGTTCCTGATCACCACCTCCACGTCCCAAAGCCTGTGAATCCCGCTGCCGGCCTGTCGGAGCTTCACATTCTTTGGCTGATGACCGTCCGGCATCTCCATAAAAGTGTCAGCCAGCCTCTGCAACGTGGGTCAAGGAGTGATGTAGCAAACAACAGGGTTATGATAAAGAGATGGGTGAAGGGGAGATCTCTCCTTTTATATACCTGCCTCTTGGAGGAATTCTCAAGTATGATCGTGAAGAACTCGAAATCTTCCAACTCATACTCCGGTGTGGCAGAGCGTAGCCTGTGGTGGCGGCCTACCCCATCTCTGATAATCAACAACATCAACAACACTTAATTAATTTCGTAGGTTAGTTGGCAATGGCAATTGGCATCCTTCAAAACTAAGGATTTTTTACACATGAAAGAAAACAGAAAATGTTAAAAAACAGAGCAAAGTAATCTAAAAACACAACGAAAATTAATTAAGTGTTCTGAAATCAATAAAAGCACAACCAAAATAACAATGGCATATGGCAACGAATCCATAAAAGTAGTTGTGTAAAAAAATCAATAAAAGCACAACCAAAAAACAACCCAAAACTCCTAATACATACAGAATGCACAAGTTGTTCTGAAATATTGCACTCATTAGCAACCACTTCAGATAACACAAAGCAGCACCATTCATATCCAATCAAAGAAAGGCCTCAACAATGTTTCCAAATTAGTTGGTTTTTGGACCACCAGTACAAAACTTAACATAAAACAACACCTTATAAGAAATAACCATACCATCTAAAACCATAAAAATGATAGGATCCTAAAAGCGCCAAATAATAATACACTACACTCAGGAGCACAACAGTGATATCAGTGTTAATAAACAAACGCAATAACTCCACATCAACTTGTAAAAAAAATCCAACATCAGCATCACCCCCAGTCTAACGGTAAGAGCATCCGGACAAACCACAAGAGAAGCGCAGCAAGGGGTCTTACCGCAGCCCAAACCTAACTGCTAATTTGTGCATTCAACAATTTCGTGCTTAAAACCTAAACCCAAAGAAAGAAAGAAACGTGCGCGCGCACGTATAAATCCATCCGGCCCATCCATAGGCCAACAACGAAGACGCACGTAGGCAGCGCCGCACCTGCCGAATCCTCTCCTTCCCCTCCACCCGATCCCATGACCTAACTACGAGCATCTGCTAAGTTTTGCATTCAACGATATGGTAACGGCAAAACCCTTGACCTAACTACGAGCATCCATCACCTCACCAAGAAACTAACTGAAGAACTAAACAGAGAGAGGGAGAGAGAAGAGGGAGGGTGACGCACCTCGACGTTGGGGACGGCCGGGGTCGACGGTGACGGCATCGGGGTCTGGGGCGGCATCAGAGGGGCCGAAGCTCGGGACGGCGGTGGTCGACGACGGGACGACGACAACGCCCTTGAGGTGGCCGCGTTCGGCGACAGCGTCGGAGAGGCAAGGCAGAGCCCTTGGGCGGCGACGCGCGAGGGCAAAGGAGGGGCCAGGAGGCAACGAGCGACGCGGGGAGGAGGCGGCGACGGGACGGGGCGGAGCTTGCGGCGGCGGGG
>LR738713.1:625331408-625363689 GCA_902687465.1 Secale cereale
AGGAGGCGACGGGCGAGGCAAGGAGGAGGCGGTGACGGGGCGAGGTGGAGCTCGGGACGGCGGGGTCGGGGGGTCGGGGGTAGGGACGGCGGCGCGGGTGAGGTGAGGGCTGGCAGAGAGAGGTGGGCCGCCGGCACTTAGTGGGGTGGGTCCAGGGGAAACGGCCGTTAAAATGGTCAGTTTCTTTGCCGTCTGCTGGCTGTTAGCAAAGATGCTTTGCCGTCCGCTAGTGGACGGCAAAGAAACTAGCCATTAGGTCGTCCTTATAGTCCGCCACCCACCATCTTTGCCGTCTGCTAACAGACGACAAAGATTATATGCCGTCAGTGAGCAGACGGTAAAGAGCAGGTTGACGGCAAACTCCTTCTTTGACGTCCGCTCTTTCTTTGCCGTCGGATTTTCTTAAGCTGATGGCAAAGAACTTCTTTGCCATCAGCTAGCCGACGACAAAGAGCTGGCTGACGGGAAAGATCATGATTCCAGTAGTGATAATCATAAAATGCGGCAATTGCTAACATGATTCGGACAGACTTAAGTATTGCTACGGGTGAGAAAGTATCATCGCAGTCAATTCCTTGAACTTGTCGAAAACCTTTTGCAACAAGTCGAGCTTTGTAGATAGTAACGTTACCATCGGCGTGAGTCTTCCTCTTAAAGATCCATTTATTTTCAATGGCTTGCCGATCATCAGGCAAGTCAACCAAAGTCCACACTTTGTTCTCATACATGGATCCCATCTCAGATTTCATGGCCTCAAGCCATTTTGTGGAATCTGGGCTCATCATCGCTTCCTCATAGTTTGTAGGTTCATCATGGTCTAGTAACATGACTTCCAGAACTGGGTTACCATACCACTCTGGCGCGAAACGCACTCTGGTTGACCTACGAGGTTCAGTAGCAACTTGATCTGAAGTTTCATGATCAACATCATTAGCTTCCTCACTAATTGGTGTAGGAATCACAGGAACTGATTTTTGTGATGAACTAGTTTTCAATTCGGGAGAAGGTACAATTACCTCATCAAGTTCTATTTTACTCCCACTCACTTCTTTCGAGAGAAACTCCTTCTCTAGAAAGGATCCATTCTTAGCAACGAACATCTTGCATTCGGATCTGTGATAGAAGGTGTACCTAACAGTTTTTTGTGTATCCTATCAAGACACATTTCTCCGATTTGGGTTCGAGCTTATAAGGTTGAAGATTTTTCACATAAACATCGCAGCCCCAAACTTTAAGAAACGACAACTTTAGTTTCTTGCCAAACCACAGTTCGTATGGTGTCGTCTCAACGGATTTAGATGTTGCCCTATTTAACGTGAATGCAGGTGTCTCTAATGCATAACCCCAAAACGATAATGGCAAATCGGTGAGAGACATCATAGATTGCACCATATCTAATAAAGTACGGGTATGACGAACAACCATTATTCTCTGATTTAAATGAATAACCATATTGCAACAAACAAGATCCAGATATAATGTTCATGATCAACGTTGGCACCAAATAACAATTATTTAGGTCTAAAATTAATCCCGAAGGTAGATGTAGAGGTAGCGTGCCGACGGCGATCACATCGACTTTGGAACCATTTCCCACTCGCATCGTCACCTCGTCCTTAGCCAATCATTGTTTAATCCGTAGCCCCTGTTTCGAGTTACAAATATGAGCAACCGAACCAGTATCAAACACCCAGGCACTACTACAAGCATTAGTAAGGTACACATCAATAACGTGTATATCAAATATACCTTTGTTCACTTTGCCATCCTTCTTATCCGCCAAATACTTGGGGCAGTTCCGCTTCCAGTGACCAATACCTTTGAAGTGGAAGCACTCAGTTTCAGGCTTGGCTCCAGACTTGGGTTTCTTTCCGGGAGTAGCAACTGGCTTGCTATTCTTCTTGAAGTTCCCCTTCTTTCCCTTGCCCTTTTTCTTGAAACTAGTGGTCTTGTTAACCATCAACGCTTGATTCTCCTTCTTGATTTCTACCTCCGTGGCCTTGAGCATAGCGAAGAGCTCGGGAATTGTCTTTTGCATCCCTTGCATATTATAGTTCATCACAAAGCCTTTATAGCTTGGTGGCAGTGATTGAAGAACTCTGTCAATAACACTATCATCATCAACTTTGACTCCAAGTTGAGTCATGTGGTTGTGGTACCCAAACATTCTGAGTATGTGTTCACTGACGGAACTGTTCTCCTCCATCTTGCAGCTATAGAACTTGTTAGAGACTTCATATCTCTCAACTCGGGCATTTGCTTGAAATATTAACTTCAACTCTTGCAACATCGCATATGCTCCATGACGTCCAAAACATATTTGAAGACCCAATGCTAAGCCGTAAAGCATGGCACACTGAACTATCGAGTAGTCACCAGATTAAGCTTGCCAGACGTTCATAAAGTCAGGAGTTGCTCCTGCAGCAGGCCTCTCACCTAGCGGTGCTTCAAGGACATAATTCTTCTGTGCAGCAATGAGGATAATCCTCAAGTTACGGAGATTTTTCGTCAAGTGTGATGTTCTAACCTTCAGCAAGGACCGGCCATAGTCACACTCGATTCAACTAAAGTTGGAGACACAAACACCCGCCAGTCACCTATGTGCAAAGCACGTCGGTAGAACCAGTCTCATGAATGCGGTGATGTAATGTCGGTTCGGTCCGCTTCATCCAGCAATACCGCCGAATCAAAGTAAGACGTTGGTGGTGAGCAGTATGACTATTATCACCCACAACTCTTTGTGTTCTACTCGTGCAACTCATATACGCATAGACCTGGCTCTGATACCACTCTTGAGGAACGTAGCATGCAATTTCAAAATTTTCTTATGCTCACGCAAGTTCTATATCTAGGAGATGCATAGCAACGAGACGGGGAGAGTGTGTCCACGTACCCTCGTAGACCGAAAGCAAAAGTGTTATGTTAACGTGGTTGATGTAGTCAAACATCTTCACAATCCAACCGATCCAAGTACTGAATGTACGGCACCTCCGTGTTCAGCACATGTTCAGCACGATGACGTCCCACGAGCTGTTGATCCAGCAGATGCTCGAGGGAGAGTTCCGTCAGCACGACTGAGGGAGTCCTGGATCGAGGGGGTCCTCATGTGGCCGGATAACTCCTGATGGGCCGGACTGGTAGGCCGTGAAGATCATAGTCGAAGATCATCTCTCGTATCCGGGTAGGACTCCTGTATTCATGTAATGGCAAGTTTTAGGTTCGGGTGTAATCGTTCCTTCCTCTGCAAGATGGTATGTACAAACCCTAGGCCCCTCTGGTGTGTATATAAACCGGAGGGTTAGTCCTAGAGGCTAATAGAGAAACACAAATCCTCATAGGCTAAACTCTAGGGTTTAGCCAATACGATCTCGAGGTAGATCAACTCTTGTATCCATATTCATCCATATCAATATAGCAGGAAGTAGGGTTTTACCTCGACCGAGAGGGCCTGAACCTGGGTAAACATCGTGTCCCCAGCCTCCTGTAACCATCAATCCTCAGACGCATAGTACGGGACCCCCTACCCGAGATCCGCCGGTTTTGACACCGACATTGGTGCTTTAATTGAGAGTTCCACCATGTCGTCGACCGAAGGACTGATGGATCGCGTCATCAACCACGACGGCAACACCAAGGGAATATTCCCTCTCGGACAGCTCTACGTGTTCGGCGGCTTCATGCTCCGTGCCAACACTGAAGGCCACCTTGAGCAGATTGAGAGCTACGCCCCTGGCCATTAGGTCAGATTCGGCAGCTTAAACTATGTTGCAGATATCCGCGGAGACTTGATCTTCAATGGATTCGAGCCCACGACGATCTCTCTCTGCCATCACGATGAACACGTCCTAACTCTGTCATCGGATCAGGAAATAGCACCTGCAACAGTTCTGGACCTAGATCCGGAACAGACCGCGTCGCTCGAGGATGGGAAGCTCAACCCCGCCACGGAAGGCGCAGACTCCACGGCGTTGGAGCCGCACACGGACCCAACTATGAGCGAGGTCTATGTCATCGGAACCCCGGACTCAACTCCGGCCTCAGATTCCAAATCATGCGCATCTGCGCCCCTTAAGCTCGATCAGGCATCTATCGCCGAATTCAGTGTTGCAGATATCTTCTAGCACTCACCCTTTGGCGACATGTTAAAGTCGTTAAAGTCCTCCCTATATGGGAACACGCAGCCGCATTGTATCCGGTTCGATTTGGAGGCTGATGGAGAATTTTGCTCCCCACCCACCACCCACTTGGTAGCCACGGTTGAAGATCTAACCGATCTACTTGACTATGCTTCCGAAGACTGCGAAGGGATGGACCACGAAGCCGAAGCAGATACAGATCAAAGCCGGCCCATAACCGGGCGGTGGACAACAACGTTATTATACGACGTATACATGGTGGACACACCTAAGTAGAGGGAGGGCGATGGCGAAAACAATCCCTTAGAGGACAAGCATGTCGAAGAATCTCCCAAACGTCGGCGTCCAAAGCGCCAAACTAAATCCCGTAAAGGAAGAAATAGCAACACTGTCACTAACAACGGTGACACTCCGGAACAAGCCGAAGACCCCGCAGACCCAGTGATGGAGCAGGAAGAGCGAGAGGATGGCGAACAGAGTCCGAAGCCGCTCTCCGATGACAGCGATGCCGAAGACAGTAACTACAAACCTATCTCCGAAGAAGAAACTAGCCTAGGCGACGACGAATACATCGTCCTAGAAGAACCCTCTGAACAAAAGCGCTTCCATCAGAGGCTTATTGCCACCGCAAGGAACCTGAAAAAGAAGCAGAGACGGCTTCGAGCCGCAAAAGACACGCTCAATGATAGATGGAACGAAGTACTAGATGCTGAGCAAAAACATGGCTATAACGGCCAAACCAGAGGCTATCCTAAGCGTAAACTGGTGCCCGAATTCGACGGCGAGGCCGGTGTGCCTATAGCACCGAAGAATAATACCACCGATAAGCCGGACTGACCACCTCGCAGATGGGAGAGAGTTGCTAGCAACGGCGTACAGAAACCCGCACCACCACCCCATAAAGGAAAGGAGGATGCGGCTCAAGTCCGGAAACGCGACCTGCGTGAGGACCTGAACAAAAAAGCTAGCAAGACCAAGTCTATCTACGGACCCAGGGATCGGGTTCCCGCTCGGGATGACGGCTATCAAACCAATCGTGCTGGTCACATACCAGTTCGGCGTCAGTACCGAACACCACAGCCATCGGACATACGCCATGATATAGCAAAATACAGAGGCACCGCACACCCTCTGTGCTTCATCGATGAGTTACTCGATCATAATTTTCCAAAAGGGTTTAAACCCATGAACATCGAAGCGTACGATGGAACGACGGATCCTGCCGTCTGGATAGAAGACTTCATTCTTCACATCCACATGGCTCGAGGATATGATCTCCACGCCATTAAATATCTACCCCTCAAGATGAAAGGACTAGCTCAGCACTGGCTAAACAGCCTCCCAGAGAACTCCATCGGGAGTTGGGAAGAACTTGTGGATGCTTTCCGGGCCAATTTTCAAGGGACCTATGTCCGGCCTAGGACGCTGACGATTTAAGTCACATTATACAACAACCCGGGGAGTCAGCTTGCAAGCTCTAGAATTGGTTTCTCAGTAAGAAGAACCAAATTGTCGATTGTTTGGACGCCGAAGCCTTAGTGGCCTTCAAAAACAGTGTCTGGGACGAATGGCTAGCCAGACACCTTGGACAGGAAAATCTGAGGACAATGGCAGCTCTAACTACACTCATGACCCGCTTTTGCTCGGGTGAGGATAGCTGGTTAGCTCGTAGCAGTACCAGCGACCCTGGAACATCTGAAGCCAGGGACGGCAATGGAAATCCATGACGTAACAAAAACAAACGTCGAAATAATCCTGAAAGCCCAGATGATACAGCGGTAAACGCTGGATTCAGCGGCTCCAAACCGGTCAACGGAAGAAGCCATTTAAAGGCAATAAAGATGGTCCATCTAGCCTGGACAAGATATTAGATAGGCCCTACCAAATCCATGGCACCCCAGATAAACCTGTAAACCATTCCAACCATAATTGTTGGGTATTCAAGCAGGCAGGCAAGCTAAATTCCAAACACAAGGGGAAAGGACCTCAGAGCGAAGACGAGGATGAACCTCGCCAGCCGAATACAGGGGGACAGAAGAAATTTCCACCGGAGATCAAAACAGTGAACATGATATATGCCACACATATCCCAAGGAAGGAGCGCAAGCACGCACTCCGAGATGTCTACCTGTTGAGCCTGTCGACCCCAAATTCAACCCATGGTCAACCTGTCCGATCACTTTTGATCGCAGGGATCATCCGACTAGTATTCGTCATGGGGGTTCGGCTGCCCTAGTGCTCGACCCAATAATTGATGGATACCATCTAACCTCAGTCCTTATGGACGGCGGCAACAGTCTCAATCTGATATATCAGGACACTGTCTGCAAGATGGGGATCGACCCATCAAGAATCAAGCTAAGCAGCACGACCTTTAAAGGAGTGATGCCGGGCGTGGAAGCCCGCTGCACGGGCTCTTTATCATTGGAGGTCGTATTCGGCTCTCCTGATAACTTTCAAAGCAAAGAATTAATCTTCGACATAGCTTCGTTCCAAAGTGGCTATCACGCTATACTGGGAAGAACGGCCTTCGTCAGCTTTAATGCAGTCCCGCATTATGCCTATTTCAAGCTTAAAATGCCTAGACCACGTGGCATTATCACGGTCAATAGAAATATGGAGCCCTCTCTCCGTACGGAGGAGGACACTACGGCCTTAGCAGCCGAAGTCCAAAACGGCCTATTCAAGCCGGATAATCTATCAATAGTGGACATAACTAAACGTGTCCGGCACGCGCCTCAGTGCGGCAGCTCAGATGAACCTGAGCAAGATTGACAGCTACGCCCCCGTCGACTGCCCCATAAGGTGATGGCATATGTGCCTCGAGTACATAACTATGCCTTAAAAATTCCTTGGGCGACGATCGGGGGCGCCTGCATATAGTCCATAGTTCGACTAGACCCTATTCGGACTCTAAACTTATCTTTTTTAGGCTCATTAAACAAACCAGACTTGTTATGGCCACACTGGATTCATTTTTCTTTTCCAGGTTTGTTTTCTTTCTACAGATGGCCATCACACTCACCCCTTCAAGGACCCATCACAGAGGAGGAAATGGCGTAGACATGCAGCACGGGACCCACACTAAGGTTTCTTTTTAGATTAAGACCATGTGTAAATCTTTTTTCTCTTTCTTGTTATCTACCTTTTTGGCATGTAAAATGTCCAAAAAAGTTTTCGGCATTGTCTGTAAGTTTGCGGCTCGCCGTACCATAAAGGGATATTAATAGAGCAGCTTGATTCGCGTTATGTTCGGAGTTTTATTCACTCACCATAAATGTTCTCTTCGCACATCAGTTTGCCATATGTTCCTTGTCAATAAGGATCCATTACCAGGGGCTGTATTCAGCCCGGTATATGTTGAAAAGACCGAACACCCATAGGGAGTGTTCGGCGTCCTGGATGTTTGCCTTATATGCATCAGTTCTGAATCATGTCTTGGGTCAATAGTTGGGTTGCCCGGCTCCTGTGCTTACCCCTACGTTCCTGATTGTTTGGCTAGGGTGTAAAGGGAGAACTACTGTGATTGTACTTCTAGCTCGTCCGGTCAAGTACCTCAGTAGAGAAAGACGAAAACTGACCGTCATGATAGGAGAGAACCTGATCCGCAATCCGGTGACTTAGTTTTATACTACGATCAATAGAGATCTACCCGTGTTATACGGAGGGTTGGTTTTTTCGCCCAGCCAGGTGCAATTCGATACCTTAAGTAAGGAATATCATATTCGCACCAGGGACTAGTACCTAGCCCCACATGTAAAACTCCTACGACTAAGTGAAAGCAATAACGCCGCATAGTCTGATTGTCTGGTTTGCTCCGCATACACCTCCTACACGGACCAAGACGTTGGGTAAAGAGTGTATATGCATAAGACCGAACACCCCAGTACTATGTACATGGGGGCTGAAGCCGACGACTGGAAACTTTTAGATTTACATAAACAGTCACACAGGAGGTAAAAGACGTTGATATTATAAATAGCGCAAAAGTTATATACATCGGATTAATAAGCATAAGTCTTTACATCCGGACACAATTACTCAAAGATAATATCCTCTGAGCACTGGCCTTCTACAAGGCGGGTTCCGTCGATGACGTCCTCGAAGTAATTCTCCGGCTTGCGGTGCTCCTTGCTGGCGGGTGGACCAGTAGTGGCAATATGCCCCACATTCATCTTTGCCTAGTGCACTTTGACACAAGCCAAGGCCATCCGAGCACCTTTTATGCAGGCCGAACGCGACAATGCGTCGACCTGCGGACTCGCCTCGACCAGCCGCTTCACTAATCCGAAGTAGCTACTTGGGATTGGATCAGCGGGCCATAGCCGGACTATTAAGTCCTTCATGGCCGAGCCCACCATGTTGTGCAGCTCGACCAGCTGCTTGATGATGGGCCTCGAACCCCTCGTTGGTTACCCCAAGTGGAAGGTGTAAGATGCAGTAAGTAGAAGTGTTTTCCCCTAGCAAAGATGCCAAGGATCGATTCCCCAGAGACTCCTAGGTTCAACAAGTAGGTGTCAATTGCTACGGCGCCAGATTAGTAGCAATCAACGTGGACCTGCACACAGATACAAATAACTTTGCTCCCAACGAGTACAGAGAGGTTGTCAATCTCTCCGGCCTTGTAGTTCACAAAGGGTTAAAAGCAATGATAGTAGTGATAGATAGTTTTTGCAATAGTAAATAGTAACGGAAAGTAAATAGTGGATGTGATCAATGATGGTAATATGGACCGGAGTCTCATGATGTTCACTAGTGATGTCTCTCTCCCAAAAGACGATAAAACAGCTATGTGAGGTAAACAAATTACAGCTGGGCAATTGACAGGACCACGAACGCAAACCAATGCTGACTACATTGCAAGAAAGGTTGAGGTTCAAAGCATGGGCGGTACGCCAAAGTAAGTAGACCGAAATCCATCAATATCTACTACTAAGCATCCACCTTGAGATATCTATCCAGAACATCTCGCTGGTATTAAGTTGCGAGTCCCACCCATAGTGTAAACTCAATGCAACAGACAACTGCATTAAAAGAACTTTGCGTAAAGTAAACAATCCTTGCACCCGCAGGCACAAGCACCGTTGTTTTCCCCCTTGTGGCAACAGCACATCCCCTAGACTCATGTTTCTGTCACTCAAGCTAGTCATCGAGGGGCATGAACCCACAATCGAGCATAACGTTCCCTCTTGGAGTTACTACCTATTACTCGGCCAAAGCAATAAATAACAACGGAGAACATGCAAGAATTACTTATGAACTAAAATATAAAAGAGGTGAATCAAATATATTACTCAAGATCAATCTGAACATAATCTCATAATCCATCGGATCCCAGCAAACTCAACATAGCAACAGCATAAGGATTACATAGGTGCCTCGATCATGTAGGGCAGCTCACGAGGACTAATTAGTGAAGCACAAGAACGGGAGGAGAACATCACATAGCTACTGGTCATGGACTCATGGTCCAAGGGAGACTACTCACGAGTCATCCGGGAGGCGTCCATGGTGGTGGAGAAGCTCCCAGTGGTGATCCTCCCCTCCGGCAGGGTGCCGGGAAGAGTTCTCCTGGTGCTCCCGATCTTGGAAGCGGCGGCGGCGGCGGAACAGAGATGGGATCGCGAAAAGAGTTCCTGTTCTGAGGGTTACGGAGGACCCTTTAAATATATGCCAAAGTAGGGCACCGGGGGAGCCTCGGGGGGCCCAGGCGCCCCCCCGGCGCGGCCCAGGGGGGGCGCGCCCACAGGGCGCCTGGAGCCCCTGTGCCCCCCCCCCAGGCTGCCCTTCGGACGCAGTGTTGTTTCCGGATCGCTGATTTTTTATATAATTTTTCTGGATTTTTCTGGGCAGTTCTCGAAACATGAAAACCTGAAATACAAAAACAACCGAAAACAGAAACTGGCACTGGGGTGCACTGGATTAGTAAGTTAGTCCAAATATGATCAAAAGTGTATGGAAGTGTATGAATATCATAGCAATATCACCCAAAAGTGGCATGGAGCAAGCAGAAATTATAGATACGTTTTGGACGTATCAACATCCCCAAGCTTAATTCCTGCTCGTCCTCGAGTAGGTAAATGATAACAAGAATAATTTCTGTGGTGACATGCTATTAACCATATAGGACTTTCTCATAGTCATATGACAAAAGCTTACTGAGACAATGATTCTAAAGTAATTAAGTTGCCTCAAGAGAAAATCACAAATGACTGAAAGTTTTACAACATGAAACTGAAACATCAAAAAGATTTGCAATGAACATGATGTGCAAATATGATAAAGTGATATCTAGCTTGCCCCTTTTAGTGATGCAAAACATAAGTGCAAGGGCACCTTCAAGGTTTAAGTGATGACTAGATACAATCATTTCAGAATAAACGATATCACAATCATGCAAAAGACAATGCTACTTTGGGACAATGCACATTACACTCAGAATGACAATCATGCCCTCAGTAGTTGGTGCTTCAATCACAAAGGTAAAAATAAAGTTAAGTGCTAGAGCTTTTTGTTTTGAAAACATGGAAGCAATTGTGTCAACTGTAGTAGTACTTCATATGTGTCATGCATAAAACATTCTATAAGTTGCAAGCCTCATGCATCGAATACCAATAGTGCTCGCTCCTTGTCCTAATTAGCTCGGATTCCCATGGGTTATCAGTGCATTGCATATGTTTTAACCAAGTGTCACAAAGGGGTACCTCTATGCCACATGTACAAAGGTCCAAGGAGATAGATCGCATTTGATTTCTCGTTTTTGATAGATCTCAACTTGAGGACATCCATACTGGGACAACATAGAAAATAGAAGATGGACTCCTCTTTAATGCATAAGCATATTCTCATGAGAGATTGAGGATTAAGGTCCAAGCTAAAACTTCCACCATGATGCATGGCTTTGGTTGGCGGCCCAATGTTCTTCTCTAACAATATGCATAGTTATTCAACCCACGGTAAATCACCCTTACTTCAGACAAGACGAACATGCATAGCAACTCACATGATATTCAACAAAAGTGTGACAGTTGATGGCGTCCCCAGAAACATGGTTACCGCTCAGCAAGCAACTTATAAGAAATAAGATACATAGGCAACATATTCTTTACCACAATAGTTTTTAGGCTACTTTCCCATGAGCTATGTATTGCATGGTTAGTTTGCTTAGTACAGGTGGAGGTTAGCAAAAAGACTGGGAGCGACCAACTAAGAGAGCAATGACGGTCATAATCATGCAGAGCGACAAAGCAATATTGAATCAGGCATGGTAGTTATATCACTACTTAGAAATAAAAGATCATCAAGGCTTGACAGAATTTCTTTACAGTCTTGAATATGCGTGAGCATACGCCAAGTCAATCAAAATAAATTCTCGAAGGAAGATATTACTAAACCATACCACATCATAGGCAAACAAACCAAGTTGGTACTCCAATAACACATTGGGAACCCCCCAGCAATTTGAGATTAACCAAAAGAAAACCTGAACTACTAAGCACCATCATGAAAGTAGCATCTTTATCATAGACACATTAACCCATGCAACGGAAGCAAACTCTCTTAATAAGGTGAGCATGGTAATTAAAGAGAGTTCAAGCAACCAACTAAATAAAAGCTCTTGAAAAGATAAGCATGAATACTAAGAGCAGAGTATGATAGTAGCTATTAAAAGATAAAGAACACACACAGCATAGATAGACATGAAAATTCTATGTAATGTTCTAGGTACAAGTGGAGCGTGTTTCTCTCCCACATAAAGTAATGCTGGGTTCCGACTCGTTATGAAAAACTAAAAAGAAAACTAAAAGCAAGACGCTCCAAGCATAGCACATAACACATGAAGTGATAAAAATATAGCGAAACGAAAGACGAACTGATAATGTTGATGGAGAAGGGGATGCACGGGGGCATCCCCAAGCTTAGACGCTTGAGTCTCCTTGAATATTTCTTGGGGGTGCACGGGGGCATCCCCAAGCTTGAGCGCTTGACACTCCTGAATCTTTTTATCATCTTCCCTCGCACACTTGAAAACTCCCTTCATACACAACTCATCATAATCTGATTAGCGAGGTTAGTACCCTTAATAAAATAATTATACCTTGCTGGAAATAAGGATATTCTTGAAGTTCTACTGTTTCTCAAGATTGCCAAAAGGTTTTTGCAAAGAAAAAGCAAGTTCTCAATTTGCAAAGTGAAGGTAAGGCAAAACAGGACAGAATCTGTGAAAAACAGAACAGCAGGCAGTAATTGACCTGTTCGGTATACTTCTGCAACTCAAATAAAAAAACTCAGAACTGACGCACGAAAGACAATTATATAGAGAACGCTGTCAAAAAAAATCAGACCAAAAAGATGACCTGGTGATTTTATACGAATTTTTCTATCCAAGGACAGAATCTGTTTCCTGGACAGCACCTCACAACTTTTGAACTTTCTAGCAATCAGAGGCTATACTTGGCACAAATATGAAAAGCAAAGATACAATGATGATGCTACAGCAGTAAACAACATCAAGACACAACAAAAGCAAAAAAATTATTCATGTGGGCTGCCTCCCAAAAGCGCTTTCTTTTATGCCTTTAAGCGAGGCATAATGCAAAGATCAAGTTTTATCAAGAGTAAAAGAATAACTAGCCCGTACAACGGACTCAAAAGGTAACTTGACCTTCTTACGAGGGAAGTGTTCCATCCCTTTCTTGAGAGGAAACTGAAATTTTATATTACCCTCTTTCATGTCAATGACAGCACCAACGGTGCGCAAAAAGGGACGTCCCAAAATAATTGGACATGAAGGATCACATTCAATATCCATAATAGTGAAATCAACGGGCACATAATTATCATTGACAACAATAAGAACATCGTCGATCCTCCCCAAAGGTTTCTTTATGGAAGAATCAACAAGAACATTACCAAAAGAACAAGAATCAAAAGGTTTCAATTTGAGCATATCATATAGTCTTTTGGGCATAATAGAAGTATTAGCTACAATATCACATAAAGCAAAGCATGAGAAATTGTTTATCTTAATTTTAATCATAGAGTCCCAACCATCTCCTAGCTTTCTAGGTATGGAGGCTTCCACTCCGAGTTTCTCCTCCCTAGCTTTGATAAGAGCATTAGTGATATGCTCTGTGAAGGCAAGGTTAAGCGTGCTAGTGCGGGGATCTCTAGACATTTTGTGAAGGAAATCAATAACTTCGGTAAGAGTGCAATTATCAAAATCAAGGTCACGAGCATCAAGTAAAGTAGTAGTGGTGTCCTTAAGGTTCACTTGGTTGGTAGTTTCTATAGCATCACCATTAATAGGTCCATTGGGACCAGGAGTACATTGGGTGCTAAGAGTGTGAACATCCTCAATAACTTGGATAGAAGCAACAGTGTGGTGGGTAGGAAGGCTCTTAATTCTTTCCTCTTCCTCCCTTTCTCTAGCCCATCTTTCTTTTAGCTTAGCCATCATCCTAATATTTTCATTAATTTGCACTTGAGTAGCATTAATAGGGATGACTTCCCTCTCCTCAAGAGGAGAAGTTTCAATTTTTAGCAATTTTACCTCATTGGCTAAGTGGTCTACCTTAAAAGAAAGATCATCTAGTTTATGTAGTTTCTCTTCTACATTCTTATTAAAGGCTTTTTGGGTAGTGATGAAATCTCTAAGCATGGTCTCTATTTCAGTAGTGGAGTTCTTGGTACTAGGATAAGCATTGTTGTTCCCATAAGAGTTAGAGGGGAACGGTCTAGGATTGTTACCAAAGCTACTCCTATAAGCATTGTTGTTGAAATTGTTTCTAGAGATAAAATTCACATCTACTTGTTCTTGAGCAATCAAAGAATTTAAAGGAACATCACGAGGATCAACAGTAGATTGCTTCGAAAGTAGAGACATGATCAAGTCAACTTTTTCATTGAGGGAGGAAATCTCCTCGACAGAGTTTACCTTCCTACCTGTTGGAGCGCGTTCGGTGTGCCATTGGGAATAGTTAGACATCATCTCATCGAGAAGTTTTGTGGCATCACCAAGTGTAGTTCCTCCCGCGGCCGAATCTAACAAGTTCCGCGAGGTAAAGTTCAAGCCTGCATAACAAGTTTGGATAACCATCCAAGTAGTCAAACCGTGAGTAGGGCAGTTCTTGATAAGAGACTTCATACGTTCCCAAGCTTGGGCAACGTGTTCATTATCCAATTGCTTAAAATTCATGATGTTACTTCTAAGTTGGATAATTTTAGCAGGTGGATAGTATTTTCCGATAAAAGCATCTTTGCACTTGTCCCATGAATCTATGTTATTTCTAGGCAAAGACTGAAACCAAATTTTAGCTCCTCCTCTCAAGGAGAAAGGAAAAAAGCTTAAGCTTAACAATATTACCATCTATTTCTTGGTACTTTTGCATATCACAAAGTTCTACAAAGTTGTTCAAGTGTAAAGCAGCATCATCTCCAGCACCGGAGAATTGTTCTCTCATGACCAAGTTAAGTAAAGCAGGTTTAATTTCATATGAAGGTGCTGAAGTGGCAGGTGTAGTGATAGGTGTGCTGATAAAGTCATCGTTGTTGTGACTAGTGAAGTCACACAACTTGGTGTTCTCGGTGGAACCCATAGTAGGAAGCAAGCAAGATAACTATTTTTGTGATTTTCGATAAAAAGGAACTAAAGCAAAAACTAAAAGGTAAACTAACAAGACTAAAAAGCAAAGGTAAAAGATAGCATGCAACTCCCCTATCCTGAAGAGTGGAGTCCCCGGCAACGGCGCCAGAAAATACTCCTTGATGGGCCTCGAACCCCTCGTTGGTTACCCCAAGTGGAAGGTGTAAGATGCAGTAAGTAGAAGTGTTTTCCCCTAGCAAAGATGCCAAGGATCGATTCCCCAGAGACTCCTAGGTTCAACAAGTAGGTTTCAATTGCTACGGTGCCAGATTAGTAGCAATCAACATGGACATGCACACAGATACAAATAACTTTGCTCCCAACGAGTACAGAGAGGTTGTCAATCTCTCCGGCATTGTAGTTCACAAAGGGTTAAAAGCAATGATAGTAGTGATAGATAGTTTTTAGAATAGTAAATAGTAATGGAAAGTAAATAGTGGATGTGATCAATGATGGTAATATGGACCGGAGTCTCATGATGTTCACTAGTGATGTCTCTCTCCCAAAAGATGATAAAACAGCTATGTGAGGTAAACAAATTACAGCTGGGCAATTGACAGGACCACGAACGCAAACCAATGCTGACTACATTGCAAGAAAGGTTGAGGTTCAAAGCATGGGTGGTACGCCAAAGTAAGTAGACCGAAATCCATCAATATCTACTACTAATCATCCACCTTGAGATATCTATCCAGAACATCTCGCTGGTATTAAGTTGCGAGTCCCACCCATAGTGTAAACTCAATGCAACACACAACTGCATTAAAAGAACTTTGCGTAAAGTAAACAATCCTTGCACCCGCGGGCACAAGCACCGTTGTTTTCCCCCTTGTGGCAACAGCACATCCCCTAGACTCATGTTTCTATCACTCAAGCTAGTCATCGAGGGGCATGAACCCACAATCGAGCATAACGTTCCCTCTTGGAGTTACTACCTATTACTCGGCCAAAGCAATAAATAACAACGGAGAACATGCAAGAATTACTTATGAACTAAAATATAAAAGAGGTGAATCAAATATATTACTCAAGATCAATCTGAACATAATCTCATAATCCATCGGATCCCAGCAAACTCAACATAGCAACAGCATAAGGATTACATAGGTGCCTCGATCATGTAGGGCAGCTCACAAGGACTAATTAGTGAAGCACAAGAACGGGAGGAGAACATCACATAGCTACTGGTCATGGACTCATGGTCCAAGGGAGACTACTCACGAGTCATCCGGGAGGTGTCCATGGTGGTGGAGAAGCTCCCGGTGGTGATCCTCCCCTCCGGCAGGGTGCCGGGAAGAGTTCTCCTGGTGCTCCCGATCTTGGAAGCGGCGGCGGCGGAACAGAGATGGGATCGCGAAAAGAAGCCCTGTTCTGAGGGTTTCGGAGGGTCCTTTAAATATATGCCAAAGTAGGGCACCGGGGGAGTCTCGGGGGGCCGAGGCGCCCCCCCGGCGCGGCCCAGGGGGGGCGCGCCCACAGGGCGCCTGGAGCCCCTGTGCCCCCCCCCCCAGGTTGCCCTTCGGACGCAGTGTTGTTTCCGGTTCGCTGATTTTGTATATAATTTTTCTGGATTTTTCTGGGCAGTTCTCGAAACGTGAAGACCTGAAATACAAAAACAGCCGAAAACAGAAACTGGCACTGGGTGCACTGGATTAGTAAGTTAGTCCAAATATGATCAAAAGTGTATGGAAGTGTATGAATATCATAGCAATATCACCCAAAAGTGGCATGGAGCAAGCAAAAATTATAGATACGTTTTGGACGTATCACTTGATCTGGTCGTTGAGGGGCACTGGATGTTTTGGCGCATAGAACTGCGACCAGAATAGCTTCTCCGTGTTGTTCCCCTCCTGGGCTCGGAAGTATTGGGCAGCATCGGTGTTGCTCCTCGGAAGATTAGAAAACACGCCTGGACAACTCCATAACCGTGTCAGCCCAATGTACTTCTGCCCTCTGAAGATGCTCTGTAAGAGAAATGTCTTACCAGATTCTATCTGTCATGCCTGCTCGATTTCTTGACGGGCGCTATGTGACTCGCCTCGCGCATCCTAGGCAGTCTTCACTGCCGCAGCAAGCTAAGATGCATGTTCCAAAGTTTTCTTCTTCAATGCCTCGCATTTGACAACGGCCTCGTTGAGTTCAACCTCGACTTCGGACACCCGAGCCCGGTGCTTCTCGCACTCAGCCTTTTCGGCCTCCAAATCGAGCAATTGAGTTTAACTAGTCTCTGTTCAATCTGCAATTCTCGTTTCAAGTTACTAATTTTAGCAACTGAACTGGTATCAAATACCCAGGGGTTGCTATGAACACTAGTAAAATACACATTAATAATCTGTATATCAAATATACCTTTGTTCACTTTACCATCCTTCTTATCCGCCAAGTATCTAGGGCAGTTCCACTTCAAGTGACCATTTCCTTTGCAGTAGAAGCACTTAGTTTTGGGCTTGAGTTTAGCTTTGGGTTTCTTCACGGGAGTGACAACTTGCTTGTCATTCTTCTTGAAGTTTCCCTTCTATCCCTTTGCCCTTTACTTGAAACAAGTGGTCTTGTTAACCATCAACACTTTATGCTTGTTAATGATTTCTACCTTCGTCGATTTCAGCATCGCGAAGAGCTCGGGAATTACTTTCGTCATCCCTTGCATATTATAGTTCATCACGAAAGTCTACTAACTTGGTGATAGTGTCTAGAGAATTTTTTCAATTACTATCTTATCTGGAAGATTAACTCCCACTTGATTCAAGCAATTGTAGTACCCAGACAATCTGAGCACATGCTCACTGATTGAGCTATTCTCCTCCATCTTGTAGGCAAAGTACTATCAGAAGTCTCATACCTCTCGACACGGTCATGAGTATGAAATACTAATTTCAACACTTGGAACATCTTATATGCTCCGTGCCGTTCAAAACGTTTTTGAAGTCCCGGTTCTAAGCCGTAAAGCATGGTGCACTTAAACTATCAAGTAGTCATCATACCGAGCTTTTGTCAAAACGTTCATAACGTCTGCATTTGCTCCAGCAATGGGTCTGTCACCTAGCGGTGCATCGAGGACATAATTCTTCTGTGCAGCAATGAGGATAATCCTCAGATCACGGACCTAGTCCGCATCATTGCTACTAACATCTTTCAACTTAGTTTTCTCTAGGAACATATAAAAAATAAACGGGGAGCAACATCGCGAGCTATTGATCTACAACATAGATATGATAATACTACCAGGACTAAGTTCATGATAAACTAAAGTTCAATTAATCATATTACTTAAGAACTCCCACTTAGATAGATATCCCTCTAATCATCTAAGTGATCACGTGATCCAAATCAACTAAACCATGTTCGATTATCACGTGAGATGGAGTAGTTTCAATGGTGAACATCTTATGTTGATCATATCTACTATATGATTCACGCTCGACCTTTCGGTCTCCAGTGTTCCGAGTCCATGTCTGCATATGCTAGGCTTTTCAAGTTTAACCCGAGTATTCTGCGTGTGCAAAACTGGCTTACACCCGTTGTACTTGAACGTAGAGCTTATCACACCCGATCATCACGTGGTGTCACAACGGTGCATACTCAGGGAGAACACTTATACCTTGAAATTTAGTGAGAGATCATCTTATAATGCTACCGTCGATCTAAGCAAAATAAGATGGATAAAAGATAAACATCACATGCAATCAATATAAGTGATATGATATGGCCATCATCATCTTGTGCCTTTGATCTCCATCTCCAAGGCACCGTCATGATCACCATCGTCGCCGGCGTGACACCTTGATCTCCATCGTAGCATCGTTGTCATCTCGCCAACTATTGCTTCCACGACTATCGCTACCGCTTAGTGATAAAGTAAAGCAATTACATGGCGATCGTATTTCATACAATAAAGCGACAACCATATGGCTCCTGCCAGTTGCCGATAACTTTACAAAACATGATCATCTCATACAATAACGTATAACTCATCACCTCTTGACCATATCACATCACAACAGGCCCTGCAAAAACAAGTTAGACGTCCTCTACTTTGTTGTTGCAAGTTTTACGTGGCTGCTACGGGCTTAGCAAGAACCGTTCTTACCTACGCATACAAAACCACAACGATTTTTCGTCAAGTATGTGTTGTTTTAACCTTCACAAGGACCGGGCGTAGCCACACTTGATTCAACTAAAGTGAGAGAGACAGACACCCGCCAGTCACCTTTAAGCAACTAGTGCTCATAACGGTGAAACCAGTCTCGCGTAAGCGTACGCGTAATGTCGGTCTGGGCCGCTTCATCTCACAATACCGCGGAACCAAAGTATGACATGCTGGTAAGCAGTATGACTATTATCGTCCACAACTCACTTGTGTTCTACTCGTGCATATCATCTACGCATAGACCTGGCTCATGATGCCACTGTTGGGGAACGTAGTATTTCAAAAAAATTCCTACGATCACGCAAGATTTATCTACTAGATGCATAGCAATGAGAGGGGAGAGTGTGTCTACGTACCCTCGTAGACCAAAAGAGGAAGCGTTTATCAACGCAGTTGATGTAGTCGTGCACCTTCACGATCCGTCCCGATCTAGTACCGAACATACGGCACCTCCGCGTTCAGCACACGTTCAGCTCGATGACGTCCTCGCCTTCTTGATCCAGCAAGACGGGCAAAGTAGTTGATGAGTTCCGGCAGCACGACGGCGTGGTGACGGTTGATGATGAAGAACAATCTCTGGAGGGCTTCGCCAAGCACTGCAGAAACTAGACGGAGTATAAACTAGAGGGTCGGGGTTGCCGGCACACGGCTTGGTGTATCTTGATTTGTCTTGGGTGCTAGCCCTACCCCTCTATTTATATGTTGAGCCCTGGGGTCGAAACTTGGAGCAAAAGCCTCCTCAAAGTCGGTTTTGCCCGAAAGGAAAGAGTCCCACTCGGACTCCAGGGCTAGATGCCAGGGTTCCCGACATCTACCCCCTAGACGCCAGGGTTCCTGGCGTCTAGCCTCTGGTCTCCGCAAAACTTCCTTTTGCACTTTCCTAAAGCCTCGTGGAATTTCCCCTTTGGCCCAAATAAAGTGTTCTCGTACCCAAACATTTTGAGAAACATCCGGAACCCCTTCCGGAGGTCAAACACTATTATCCCATATATTAATATTTATCTCCGGACCATTCCGGAGTTCCTCGTCATGTCCGTGATCACATCCGGGACTCCGAATAACATTCGGTCACCAACATACATAACTCATTAAATACTATATCGTCAACGAACGTTTAAGCGTGCGGACCCTACGGGTTCGAGAACTATGTAGACATGACCGAGACATCTCTCCGGTCAATAACCAATAGCGAAACCTGGATGCCCATATTGGCTCCTACATATTCTACGAAGATCTTTATCGGTCGAACCGCATAACAACATACGTTGTTCCCTTTGTCATTGGTATGTTACTTGCCCGAGATTCGATCGTCGGTATCATCATACCTAGTTCAATCTCGTTACCGGCAAGTCTCTTTACTCGTTCCGTAATACATCATCTCTTGACTAACTCATTAGTCATTTGCTTGCAAGACTTATTACGATGTGCATTACGGAGAGGGCCCAGAGATACCTCTCCGACACTCGGAGTGACAAATCCTAATCTTGATGTATGCCAACACCACAAACACCTTCGGAAACACCTGTAGAGCATCTTTATAATCACCCAGTTACGTTGTGACATTTGATAGCACACAAGGTGTTCCTCCGGTATTCGGGAGTTGCATAATCTCATAGTCATAGGAACATGTATAAGTCATGAAGAAAGCAATAGCAATAAAACTAAATTATCAAGTTGCTAAGCTAACGGATGGGTCTTGTCCATCACATCATTCTCCTAATGATGTGATCCCATTGATCAAATGACAACTCATGCCTATGGTTAGGAAACATAACCATCTTTGATCAATGAGCTAGTCTAGTAGAGGCATACTAGGGACACTCTGTTTTGTCTATGTATTCACACATGTATTAAGTTTCCGGTTAATACAATTCTAGCATGAATAATAAACTTTTATCATGATATAAGGAAATATAAAATAACAACTTTATTATTGCCTCTAGGGCATATTTCCTTCAGTCTCCCACTTGCACTAGAGTCAATAATCTAGTTTACATCGCCATGTGATTTAACACCGATAGTTCACATCGTCATGTGATTAACACCCATAGTTCACATCGCCATGTGACCAACACCCAAAGGGTTTACTAGAGTCAATAATCTAGTTCACATCGCTATGTGATTAACAACCAAAGAGTACTAAGGTGTGATCATGTTTTCCTTCGTGAGAGAAGTTTAGTTAACGGGTCTGTCACATTCAGATCCGTATGTATTTCGCAAATTTCTATGTGTCTACAATGCTCTGCATGGAGCTACTCTAGCTAATTGCTCCCACTTTCAATACGCATCCAGATTGATACTTAGAGTCATCTGGATTTAGTGTCAAAGCTTGCATCGGCGTAACCCTTTACGACGAACTCTTATCACCTCCATAATCGAGAAACATTTCCTTAGTCATCCAGTTACTAAGGATAATTTTGACCACTGTATAGTGATCTACTCCTGGATCACTATTGTACCTCCTTGTCAAACTCATGGCAAGGTACACAACATGTTTGGTACATAGCATGGCATACTTTATAGAACCTATGGCTGAGGCATAGGGAATGACTTTCATTCTCTCTATATTTTTCTGCCGTGGTCAGGCTTTGAGTCTTACTCAACTTCACACCTTACAAATCAGGCAAGAACTCCTTCTTTGACTGATCCATTTTGAACTACTTCAAAATCCAATCAAGGTATGTACTCATCGAAAGTCTTATCACGCGTTTTGATCTATCTCTATAGATCTTGATGCCCAATATGTAAGCAGCTTCACCAAGGTCTTTCTTTGAAAAACTCCTTTCAAACACTCCTTTATGCTTTCCAGAAAATTCTACATCATTTCCGATCGACAATATGTCATTCACATATACTCATCAGAAAGGTTGTAGTGCTCCCACTCACTTTCTTGTAAATATAGGCTTCACCGCAAGTCTGTATAAAACTATATGCTTTGATCAACTTATCAAAGCGTATATTCCAACTCTGAGATGCTTGCACCAGTCCATAGAAGGATCGCTGGAGTTTGCACATTTTGTTAGCACCTTTAGGATTGACAAAACCTTCTGGCTACATCATATACAACTCTTCTTTACTAAATCCATTAAAGAATGTAGTTTTGTTATCCATTTGCCAGATTTCATAAAATGCGGCAATTGCTAACATGATTCGGATAGACTTAAGCATCGCTACGGGTGAGAAAGTCTCATCATAGTCAACTCCTTGAACTTGTCGAAAACCTTTCGCAACAAGTCGAGCTTTGTAAATAGTAACATTACTATCAGCGTCGGTCTTCCTCTTGAAGAGCCATTTATTTTCGATGGCTTGCCGATCATCGGGCAAGTCAACCAAAGTCCACACTTTGTTCTCATACATGGATCCCATCTCAGATTTCATGGCCTCAAGCCATTTTGCTGAATCTGGGCTCATCATCGCTTCCTCATAGTTTGTACGTTTATCATGGTCTAGTAACATGACTTCCAGAACCGGGTTGCCGTACCACTCTGGCGCGGAACGTACTCTGGTTGATCTACGAAGTTCGGCAGAAACTTGATCCGAAGTTTCATGATCATCATCATTAGCTTCCTCACTAATTGGTGTAGGAATCACTAGAACCAGTTTCTGTGATGTACTACTTTCCAATTCGGGAGAAGGTACAATTACCTCATCAAGTTCCACTTTCCTCACACTCACTTCTTTCGAGAGAAACTCCTTCTCTAGAAAGGATCCATTCTTAGCAACGAATATCTTGCCTTCAGATCTGTGATAGATGGTGTACCCAACATCCTCCTTTGGGTATCCTATGAAGACACATTTCTCCGACTTGGGTTCGAGCTTATCAGGTTGAAGCTTTTTCACATAAGCATCACAGCCCCAAACTTTAAGAAACAACAACTTTGGTTTCTTGCCAAACCACAGTTCATAAGGCGTCGTCTCAACGGATTTAGATGGTGCCCTTATTTAACGTGAATGCAGCTATCTCTAATGCATAACCCAAAACGATAGTGGTAAATTGGTAAGAAAGATCATAGATCGCACCATATCTAATAAAGTACGATTACGACGTTCGGACACACCATTACGCTGTGGTGTTCCGGGCGGCGTGAGTTGTGAAACTATTCCACATTGTTTTAAATGAATACCAAACTCGTAACTCAAATATTCACCTCCACGATCAGATCGTAGAAACTTTATTTTCTTATTACGATGATTCTCTACTTCACTCTGAAATTTCTTTGAACTTTTCAAATGTTTCAGACTTGTGTTTCATCAAGTAGATATACCCATATCTACTCAAATCATCTGTGAAGGTCAGAAAACAATGATACCCGCCGCGAGCCTCAACACTCATTGGTCTGCATACATCAATATGTATGATTTCCAACAAGTCAATTGCTCGCTCCATTGTTCCGGAGAACGGAGTTTTAGTCATCTTGCCCATGAGGCATGATTCGCAAGTACCAAGTGATTCATAATCAAGTGATTCCAAAAGTCCATCACTATGGAGTTTCTTCATGCGCTTTACACCAATATGACCTAAACGGCAGTGCCACAAGTAAGTTGCACTATCATTATCAACTTTGCATCTTTTGGCTTCAATATTATGAATATGTGTATTACTACGATCGAGATCCAACAAACTATTTTCATTGGGTGTATGACCGTCGAAGGTTTTATTCATGTAAACAGAATAACAATTAATCCATGACTTTAAATGAATAACCGTATTGCAAGAAACATGATCAAATCATATTCATGCTCAACGCAAATGCCAAATAACATTTATTTAGGTTCTACACTAATCTCGAAAGTATAGGGAGTGTGCGATGATGATCATATCAATCTTGGAACCACTTCCAACACACATCGTCACTTCACCTTTAACTAGTCTCTGTTCATTCTGCAATTCTCGTTTCAAGTTACTAATTTTAGCAACTGAATTGGTATCAAATACCCAGGGGTTGCTATGAACACTAGTAAAATACACATTAATAATCTGTATATAAAATATACCTTTGTTCACTTTGCCATCCTTCTTATCCGCCAAGTATCTAGGGCAGTTCCACTTCCAGTGACCATTTCCTTTGCAGTAGAAGCACTTAGTTTCGGGCTTGAGTTTAGCTTTGGGTTTCTTCACAGGAGTGACAACTTGCTTGTCATTCTTCTTGAAGTTCCCCTTCTATCCCTTTGCCCTTTACTTGAAACAAGTGGTCTTGTTAACCATCAACACTTGATGCTTTTTAATGATTTCTACCTTCGCCAATTTCATCATCGTGAAGAGCTCGGGAATTACTTTCGACATCCCTTGCATATTATAGTTCATCACGAAGTTCTACTAACTTGGTGATAGTGACTAGAGAACTTTGTCAATTACTATCTTATCTGGAAGATTAACTCCCACTTGATTCAAGCAATTGTAGTACCCAGACAATCTGAGCACATGCTCACTGGTTGAGCTATTCTCCTCCATCTTGTAGGCAAAGTACTGTCAGAAGTCTCATACCTCTCGACACGGGCATGAGTATGAAATACTAATTTCAACCCTTGGAACATCTTATATGCTATGTGCCGTTCAAAACGTTTTTGAAGTCCCGGTTCTAAGCCGTAAAGCATGGTGCACTTAAACTATCAAGTAGTCATCATACCGAGCTTTTGTCAAAACGTTCATAACGTCTGCATCTGCTCCTGCAATAGGTCTGTCACCTAGCGGTGCATCAAGGACATAATTCTTCTGTGCAGCAATGAGGATAATCCTTAGATCACGGACCTAGTCTGCATCATTGCTCCTGAAAGATGTTAGTAGAAATGATGCGGAATTGTTCTGTGATCTGAGGATTATCCTCATTGCTGCACAGAAGAATTATGTCCTTGATGCACCGCTAGGTGACAGACCTATTGCAGGAGCAGATGCAGACGTTATGAACGTTTTGACAAAAGCTCAGTATGATGACTACTTGATAGTTTAAGTGCACCATGCTTTACGGCTTAGAACCGGGACTTCAAAAACGTTTTGAACGCCACGGAGCATATAAGATGTTCCAAGAGTTGAAATTAGTATTTCATACTCATGCCCGTGTCGAGAGGTATGAGACCTCTGACAGTACTTTGCCTACAAGATGGAGGAGAATAGCTCAACCAGTGAGCATGTGCTCAGATTGTCTGGGTACTCCAATTGCTTGAATCAAGTGGGAGTTAATCTTCCAGATAAGATAGTAATTAACAAAGTTCTCTAGTCACTATCACCAAGTTTGTAGAACTTCGTGATGAACTATAATATGCAAGGGATGACGAAAGTAATTCCCGAGCTCTTCGGGATGCTGAAATCGGCGAAGGTAGAAATCAAGAAAGAGCATCAAGTGTTGATGGTTAACAAGACCACTTGTTTCAAGTAAAGGGCAAAGGGATAGAAAGGGAACTTCAAGAAGAATGACAAGTAAGTTGTCACTCCCATGAAGAAACCCAAAGCTAAACTCAAGCCTGAAACTAAGTGCTTCTACTGCAAAGGAAATGGTCACTGGAAGTGGAACTACCCTAGATACTTGGCGGATAAGAAGGATGGCAAAGTGAACGAAGGTATATTTGATATACAGATTATTGATGTGTATTTTACTAGTGTTCATAGTAACCCCTCGGTATTTGATACTGGTTTAGTTGCTAAAGAGTAGTAACTCGAAATGGGAGTTGCATAATGAACAGAAACTAGTTAAAGGATGAAGTGACGATGTGTATTGGAAGTAGTTCCAAGATTGATATGATCATCATCGCACACTCCCCATACTTTCGGGATTAGTGTTGAACCTAAATAAGTGTTATTTGGTGTTTGTGTTGAACATGAATATGATTTGATCATGTTTATTGCAATACGGTTATTCATGTAAGTTACAGAATAATTGTTGTTCTGTTTACATGAATAAAACCTTCTATGGTCATACACCCAATGAAAATGGTTTGTTGGATCTCGATCGTGTGATACACATATTCATAATATTGAAGCCAAAAGATGCAAGGTTAATAATGATAGTGCAACTTATTTGTGACACTGCCGTTTAGGTCATATTGGTGTAAAGCGCATGAAGAAACTCCATAGTGATGGAATTTTGGAATCACTTGATTATGAATCACTTGGTGCTTGCGAACCATGCCTCATGGGCAAGATGACTAAAACTCCGTTCTCCGGAACTATGGAGCGAGCAACAGAGTTGTTGGAAATCATACATACTGATGTATGCGGACCAATGAGTGTTGAAGCTCGCGGCGGGTATCGTTATTTTCTGACCTTCACTGATGATTTGAGCAGATATCGGTATATCTACTTAATGAAGCACAAGTCTGAAACATTCGAAAAGTTCAAAGAATTTCAGAGTGAAGTGGAGAATCATCGTAACAGAAAATAAGAGTTTCTACGATATGATCGTAGAGGTAAAATATTTGAGTTAGCGAGTTTGGCCTTCAGTAAAAACAATGTGAAATAGTTCCACTACTCACGCCACCTGGAACACCACAATGTAATGGTGTGTCCGAACGTCATAACCATACTTTATTAGATATGGTGCGATCGATGATGTCTCTTACCAATCTACCACTATCGCTTTTGGGGTTATGCATTAGAGACTGCTATATTCACGTTAAATAGGGCACCATCTAAATCCGTGGAGATGACACCGTATGAACTGTGGTTTGACGAGAAACCTAAGCTATCATTTCTTTAAGTTTGGGACTGCGATGCTTATGTGAAAAAGTTTGAACATGATAAGCTCGAACCCAAATCGAAGAAGTAAATCTTCATAGGATACCCAAAAGAAACTGTTGGGTACACCTTCTATCACAGATCCGAAGGCAAGGTATTTGTTGCTAAGAGTGGATCCTTTCTAGAGAAGGAGTTTCTCTCGAAAGAAGTGAGTGGGAGGAAAGTAGAACTTGATGAGGTAATTGTACCTTCTCCCGAATTGGAAAGTGGAACATCACAGAAACTAGTTCTAGTGATTCCTACACCAATTAGTGAGGAAGCTAATGATGATGATCATGAAACTTCAGATCAAGTTTCTGCTGAACGTCGTAGATCAACCAGAGTACGTTCCGCACCAGAGTGGTACGGCAACCCAGTTCTGGAAGTCATGTTACTAGACCATGATGAGCCTGCGAACTATGAGGAAGCGATGATGAGCCCAGATTCCGCAAAATAGCTTGAGGCCATGAAATCTGAGATGGGATCCATGTATGAGAACAAAGTGTGGACTTTGGTTGACTTGCCCGATGATCGACAAGCCATCGAAAATAAATGGATCTTCAAGAGGAAGACCGACGCTGACGGTAATGTTACTGTTTACAAAGCTCGACTTGTTGCGAAAGGTTTTCGACAAGTTCAAGGAGTTGACTACGATGAGACTTTCTCACCCGTAGCGATGCTTAAGTCTGTCCGAATCATGTTAGCAATTGCCGCATTTTATGAAATCTGGCAAATGGATAACAAAATTGCATTCTTTAATGGATTTATTAAAGAAGAATTGTATATGATGCAACCAGAAGGTTTTGTCAATCCTAAAGGTGCTAACAAAATGTGCAAGCTCCAGCGATCCATCTATGGACTGGTGCAAGCATCTCGGAGTTGGAATATACGCTTTGATAAGTTGATCAAAGCATATAGATTTATACACACTTGCGGTGAAGCCTGTATTTACAAGAAAGTGAGTGGGAGCACTACAACCTTTCTGATAAGTATATGTGAATGACATATTGTCGATCGGAAATGATGTAGAATTTTTCTAGAAAGCATAAAGGAGTGTTTGAAAGGAGTTTTTCAAAGAAAGACCTTGGTGAAGCTGCTTACATATTGGGCATCAAGATCAATAGAGATAGATCAAGACGCTTGATAAGACTTTCGATGAGTACATACCTTGATAAGATTTTGAAGTAGTTCAAAATGGATCAGTCAAAGAAGGAGTTCTTGCCTGACTTGTAAGGTGTGAAGTTGAGTAAGACTCAAAGCCAGACCATGGCAGAAAAATATAGAGAGAATGAAAGTCATTCCCTATGGCTAAGCCATAGGTTCTATAAAGTATGCCATGTTGTGTACCAAACATGCTGTGTACCTTGCCATGAGTTTGACAGGGAGGTACAATAGTGATCCAGGAGTAGATCACTGTACAGCTGTCAAAATTATCCTTAGTAACTGGATGACTAAGGAAATGTTTCTCGATTATGGAGGTGATAAAGAGTTCGTCGTAAAGGGTTACGTCGATGCAAGCTTTGACACTAAATCCAGATGACTCTAAGTATCAATCTGGATTCGTAATGAAAGTGGGAGCAATTAGCTAGAGTAGCTCCATGCAGAGCATTGTAGACATAGAAATTTGCGAAATACATACGGATCTGAATGTGACAGACCCGTTGACTAAACTTCTCTCACAAGCAAAAACATGATCACACCTTATTACTCTTGGGTATTAATCACATAGCGATGTGAACTAGATTATTGACTCTAGTAAACCCTTTGGGTGTTGGTCACATGGCGATGTGAACTATGGGTATTATTCATATAACGATGTGAACTATCGGTATTAAATCACATGGCGATGTGAGCTAGATTATTGACTCTAGTGCAAGCGGGAGACTAAAGGAAATATGCCCTAGAGGCAATAATAAAGTTGTTATTTATATTTCCTTATATCATGATAAATGTTTATTATTCATGCTAGAATTGTATTAACCGGAAACTTAGTACATGTGTGAATACATAGACAAAATAGTATGTCCCTAGTATGCCTCTACTAGACTAGCTCATTGATCAAAGATGGCTATGTTTCCTAGCCATAGACATGAGTTGTCATTTGATCAACGGGATCACATCATTAGGAGAATGATGTGATGGACTAGACCCATCCGTTAGCTTAGCACTATGATCGTTTAGTTTTACTGCTATTGCTTTCTTCATGATATATACATGTTCCTATGAATATGAGATTATGCAACTCCCGAATACCATAGGAACACCTTGTGTGCTATCAAACGTCACAACGTAACTGGGTGATCATAAAGATGCTCTACAGGTGTCTTCGAAAGTGTTCGTGGTGTTGGCATAGATCAAGACTAGGATTTGTCACTCCGAGTGTCGGAGAGGTATCTCTGGGCCCTCTCGGTAATGCACATCATAATAAGCCTTGCAAGCAAAAGACTAATGAGTTAGTCACGAGATGATGTATTACGGAACGAGTAAAGAGACTTGCCGGTAACGAGATTGAACTAGGTATAGAGATACCGATGATCGAATCTCGGGCAAGTAACATACCGATGACAAAAGGAACAACGTATGTTGTTATGCGGTTTGACCGATAAAGATCTTCGTAGAATATGTAGGAGCCAATATGAACATCCAGGTTCCGCTATTGGTTATTGACCGGAGATGAGTCTCGGTCATGTCTACATAGTTCTCGAACCCGTAGGGTCCGCACGCTTAACGTTTGATGACGATCAGTATTATGAGTTTATGAGTTTTGATGTACCGAAGGTAGTTCGGAGTCCCGGATGAGATCATGGACATGACGAGGAGTCTCGGAATGTCCGAGACATAAAGATTGATATATTGGATGACTATATTCGGACACCGGAAATGTTCCGGAAAAGTTTCGGATTTAACCGGATTGCCGGAGGGGGGTTACGGGAACCCCCCACGAGGGGGGTGGTCCATAGTGGGCCTTGAGGAAAGAAGAGAGGCAGCCCATAGAGGCTGGCCGGCGCCCCACCAGGGAATCCTAGTTGGACTAGGATTGGGGGGCGCCACCTCTCCCTCTCCTTCCTTTCCCCCTCTTCCTTCTTGGTGGACTCCTACTAGGAATAGGATTGCAATCATATTCCTAGTAGGATTGCCTCCCTGGCGCGCCATAGAAGGGCTGGCCGGCCCCTCCCCTTACTCCTTTATATACGGGGGCCGGGGGGCACCCTAGGACACACAAGTTGATCAGTTGATCTCTCCCAACCGTGTGCGGTGCTCCCCTCCACAGAAACACACCTCGGTTATACCGTTGCAGTGCTTAGGCGAAGCCCTGCGCCGGTAACTTCATCATATCCGTCACCACGCCGTCGTGCTGACGAAACTCTCCCGTGAAGCTCAACTGGATCAAGAGCTCGTGGGACGTCATCAAGCTGAACGTGTGCTGAACGCGGAGGTGCCGTACGTTCGGTACTTGATCGGTTGGATCGCGAAGAAGTTCGACTACATCAAACGCGTCACTAGACGCTTCCGCTCCCGGTCTACGAGGGTACGTAGACACACTCTCCCCCTCGTTGCTATGCATCTAGTAGATAGATCTTGCGTGATCGTAGGAAAATTTTGAAAATACTACGTTCCCAACAAAATCCCCATTGGTCGGGGCAGTTAACGGGTTATCGGATCCAAAACCGGGCCCGATAGCTTAACGGCGTTCCGTTACGGTGGATGCCACGTGTCGGTCACCCTCGACGAAAGCACTTCTGTGACGCGCGTTTTATCGTCTTGGAAGTGGACACTTCCGTGATGATAATTTTGGTAATGTCATGGAACACTTCTACGACAGCAGATGTATGACTATCTTGATTCTGTCATAAAATTGTCATGGATGTACATGCATGACAGAAAACGTGACCTACTGTGACAAACACGTATCATCACGGAAGTGTTTTTTTTTTTTGTAGTGAACCCTTCCAGAAATTGGTGATCCATCACCTCATCGGTAAAGCACAGAGGGTGCGCGGTGCCTCTATATCGTGCGACATCATGACGTAGTTCGGACGGCATCTGTGTTCAGTGTTGACCCCCAACTTAATTGTATCCGGCGTGCGCACTCTCTTGATCCGTAGATCGATCTGGCCTGACCGACTTTTTTATTCAGGTCCTGATGTAGATCGTACTTATGGCCCTGAGCCGATGTATCCTTTCCTTTACGATGGGGAGGTGCGGGCTGTTGTACGGCATTGCTAGCCGCTTTGTCCCGTCCACGAGGTGGTCAGTCTGGTTGATCGGCCCGATCGTGCCTCGACGGAATTGATGCAAGGGCCTCGTCATTGAATTGGGGCAGCAATTTGCGCTTGGGATAGCTCTTTGTTTGGCGCTCACGGTCGTATCTCTCTTCAGCATCTAGTACTTCATTTCATCTATCATTGAGCGTATCCTGCTTGGCCTTAAGCTGCTGCTGCTATTTTTTCAGGCTCCTTGCTGTGGCAATAAGCTATTGCTGAAAGCATTTTTGTTCGAGGGGTTCTTCTGGGACGATGAATTCCTCGTTTCCCAGGCTGACATCCTCTTCGGAGACAAGCAGATAGTTACTGTCTTCGGAATCATTGTGACCGGTGAGTTGTTCGGGGCTGTGTTGACTATCCTCCCGCTCATCCTGCTCCACCGCTAGCTCTACGGGGTCTTCGGCTTCCTCCGGGTCCTCATTATCTCCGGTGCCGGTATTACTTCCCTTTCCTCGACACGATCATGAGCGGCACCGCTAGCGTCGGCGCTTAGAAGGTTCATCGACGGGCTTACCCTGCTCTGGATCATTATCGACGTCGTTGTCTTTCTCCTTGGGTGTGTCCACCATGTATACATCATAGGTAGAAGTGGCCGTCCATCGCCCAGTGACAAGCGGGTCTTGACCTAGATCAGCTTTGACATCGTGGTTCATCCCATCGAAGTCTTCGGAAGCGTAGCCTAGTACGTCGGTTAAGTCTTCGACCGTAGCTACCAAGTGGGTGGTGGATGAGAAGCAAAATTCCCTGATCTCAGCCCCCAGTTTTGACTGGGCATAGTTCAGTGGTGAATCCTCCATAATGGCGAGAGATTGCAGCAAATTCAGCGCCTTGTTTAAGAGCGAGAGCTGGATAAGAGTTTGGGGGTCTACGGAACCAGGCTCGGTGACGAACGCTTGGTCGATCCTGGAGAGTGCGGATCCCAAAAGTTCGAAACTCGCGATTGGCAACGAGTCCGGCTTTCCAGTGATGGAGAGAGCTCCGTTAGATTCTGGGTCTATGAGCGGCACGATCGCCGTTGAGCCTCCGGCTAATAGTTCCATGGAGGGGGAGAGTCCTGTGGGGTTTAGCCTCCCATCTTCGGACGAAGCGATCCACTCTGGATCTAGGGCCGAAGCAGTCATGAGGGTTGATCCCTGGATGGGATACAATGATAGATCCAAGATGTCTTCATCGAGTAGGTAGGGAGCGACAACCGTGGGCGCGAATCCTTCGAAGATCAAGTCTTATCGGACGTCGGCAACATAATTCAGACTCTCAAACCTGATATGATGACCAGGGGCGTAGCTGTCAACCTGCTCGAGGTGGCCATTCGAGTTGGCGCGTAGCACGAAGCCGCCAAACACAAAAAGCTGGCCGGGGAGGAAGATGTCCGCGGGGGGG